>OU611762.1:6338923-7068923 GCA_914767535.2 Dunaliella primolecta
AATCCACTGGTGAGTGGGCTGATAGCAGGCACATGCTGTTTGCAAACTGATGCACTGAGCAGCGTTGCAGGTGGATGGCTGTGCTTGCTTCGCTTGCGCTTGCACCGGACCTGCAAACCCCCCTTGCAGTAGCAGCCTTTATACCTGCCTTGCACCAGGCCTGCAAACCTCCCCATGTATTAAGCAGCCTGTCTTGCACCAGACCTGCAAACCTCCTGCATGCAGTATGCAGCCTTTACTTAGGCACGTGCGGTCTGCCTGTGCTCCCCAGCCCCTCCGTGTGCACACATAGAAGGATCACTCTCTATGGGAAGTGCTGCAGTACAGATGACAACAACAGAAGACTGGCTAAAGGCTGACGCACACATTTTTCAAACCTCTGTCAGCTACCATGCACAGCCCATCATTGTTTAGGAACCAATGTCAGCAATGAAGGAATTCCCTTTGTTGGCTTTAAGCCGGATGACCCCTTGGTATAGATTTGATCTGGTCTACAGTGGATCAAACCCAATCCAGTATGCATTTTCTGTGCATGTGTCATTTGATCATAACTGCATGGATGCAGCTGGAAAAGCTTCGCCCTTTGACTTGTCCTTTTCAGCCTTGCCCTTCCTTCAGCTTTGCTCAGGGATTGAAATAAAGGGGAGGGAAGCTTTTGACTGTCCTCCCCATCACACCTTTCGAAGTCGAGAAATACGGAGCACTGATCAATAGCAGAGACGTGTGTGCTTTTGTTCACAGGCTTTTCGAGAGATATCCAGAATCTGGCCATTGATTTGGCTTCCATGCCAACCGAATTCCGACCGCTGCTCATGGAGTGCTCTGCAATCTACAACTTGCTCCTCCCCCTGGCTATCCGTCCAGTCACTACTCAGGTGCACAGAACAGTGCATGCTCAATCTTGCCTGCTGCTGTCTCGCTGGCTTGTGCCTCCTGCTGACTCGTGTCTTCTGCTGACTTGTGCCTTCCGCTGGTTTGTGTCTTCTATTTATTTTTGCCTTCTGCTGACTTGTGCATTCTGCAGAATTGTGTTCTCTGCTGACTTGTGCCTTTTGTCACTGTGCCTTTTTCCCTGTCGTCCTTCACAACCCAGCTTGCTTGCAAGCAAGAGATATGGGGTACACGGTGCCACGCAAAGTGTTGTTCTTGGCCGATATGCCGTATCCTCCATATTCCGATATATCCGCCTTGTACTAGCTTTGCATGATGGCCCAAGCAGCCTATTATAAGGCCTACTTACCAACACCAAGATACATCTATGCTGGCGCAGAGAGTTGCTTGTGAGCAAAAGCTGTGCCAAAGTTCCACCACTCCACCTCTCTCTGCCTTGCTGTTTCCCCTTTGCCAGTAATTGTGAATCCTGCGCTTCATCCATCCATCCATCCATCCATCCATGCGTTCCTTATTCCATTCAATCGTTCATTCATTTACTTTGCTTTGTGTATGTGCCCCGTGCTTCATGCACTTCATTCAATTCATGTACCTCAATCCACTTTATTTTTATTTGTGTGCCCCAACATAATTGTTTTTGCTTTTGCCTCACCACTACAGGAGCCCGTGTCTCATGCTCAGAGTGAAGATGGCCACATTCAAAACAGGCAAGAATCCAACCACAACATACATACATACATACATACATACATACATACATACATACATACATACATACATACATACATACATACATACATACATACATACATACATACATACATACATGCAGTGTAGTGTAGAAGTGTGCACCACTCATCACGTACCCTGCAGGCATGTGCCCTCTGGCACTCATGCATACAAGGATGACCCTAGAAATCAGCTCATCTTCATCGGCATTAGGGATGGCGTGTCCGGGCGCTATGAGCTGGTGCCTCGCTCTCATGCAAAAGTCTCTGTTCTGGACTCCGGCTTCATGATGGTGCGTGGTGCTGCGGCAACTCAAATCAGGAATGACGTGTCTGAGCACTATGATCACTCATGCAAAAGTCTCTGTGCTGGGCTTTGGCTTCATGATGGTGCGTAGTGCTGTGGCAACTCAAATCAGGAATGGCGTGCCTGAGCACTATGAGCACTCATGCAAAAGTCTCTGCGCCGGACTCCGGCTTCATGATGGTGCGTGGTGCTGTGGCAACTCAAATCAGGAATGGCGTGTCTGAGCACTATGAGCACTCATGCAAAAGTCTCTGTGCTGGGCTTTGGCTTCATGATGGTGCGTAGTGCTGTGGCAACTCAAATCAGGAATGGCGTGCCTGAGCACTATGAGCACTCATGTTAAAGTCTCTGTGCCGGACTCCGGCTTCATGATGGTGCGTGATGCTGTGGCAACTCAAATCAGGAATGGCGTGTCTGGGCGCTATGAGCACTCATGCAAAAGTCTCTGTGCTGGACTCCGGCTTCATGATGGTGCGTGGTGCTGTGGCAGCTCAAATCAAAAGCGGCATCACTTTCGTACTTGCTGAATTACGGTGTGGATGATGGAAAGTGGTGCTGAGCCAGATGTTGCTCAAGTCTAGGGTGCTAGCTCACTTCTTAAGAAACCTTTCCTTGATGCACGCAGCCTTTTGGCTTGTTTCATTTCCTTTCTTCTCTTGCTTAAGGTTTTTTTAGGTGCACGGTGCTTGGGCTGCATACGTATCGCTGGAACTTTGACCCATGATGGTACTGTGGCAGCTCAATCATCATGGGCACCGGTTTTGTAATTGTTGAGCTATGGTGTAGGTGGCGGTTGGTGTTTCTGTGCCAGCTGATGATGTTGGTGGTGCTGCGCAAGCTTATCTTTTGCTCGAGATTCGGATAGGTGATCGGTGCTTGGGCTGCAAATGTATCACAGGGATCCTATTCCATGACGGTGCTGTGGTTGTCCAATCACGATGAACACCGGCTTCACATTGATGCTTGGAAGTGTTGCAGCTGATCTGATCACTTGATGTAAGTTATTTGATTCAAGTGCTGTAGATGAGGGTCGATGTTGGAAATTCATGGATCAGCATTATGGCGTTGCACATGATTAGAAGCCTTGAATTTCAAACTAGTGCTTTCATGCCCTTGGGATGCTATGAGTGCGGGGTGCTATGAGTGTCCTTGGGATGCTATGAGTGCCCTTGGGATGCTATGAGTGCGCTGGCATAATTGGAGTCTGGCAACTTGCCCTGCAGTCTCAGGGCATTTTTGAGAGCACCTTCATGACTGAGGGGTGGCATGGCGATGCAAAAGGGAAAGTAAACTGGATGTCTAGTTATAACCAGCAACCTGCTCTTCGGCCTCAGGGCATACATTTGAGTGCACCTGCCTGCCAGTGAGAGCTCAGCGATTTGTTCATCTTATGTCAATCTTTGTTTGCATTTTATTGGAGGATGAGTTGGAGAAGGTGGGGATTCAAATCGCCGCATCGTGGCTGCATTTGTCCCCTCTGTCTTTGTCATTTCTATCCCACAATTTTTTGTCATCGGAAGCATTTTGTATTTATTGTAGCTGTCTTACACTTGTCAGTCATTACGAGCAGCGACGACGTAAATGGCCATTCCTATCCCAGACTCGCCATTTTGAATAACGAATATTGGCTTGTTTGATCCCCTCTCACATCCAAAAAGTGCCCCTCCACCGCTAGGGAATCTTTTCTTCCTCCACGCAGTCAGACCTGGAGTTTGTAGTCTTTTCTATTCTTTACTTGTTGCCTCTGCCTTTGCGTCCCTATCAAACCCCAGAAAACCAAAAAGTGTCTCTCTCCTTCACACATACTTCACGCAATAAGTGTCTCTCTGCCTTCACACATCACAGGGTGATGGCGTCTGGGAGGGACTGCGTTTACACAGGTGGGACTGTGTGGTACGTTTCTCAGGTTCAGGATTTAGCCTCATGGCGAGTAGTTGCGTTTAAAATCCAAGGCCCTTGTGTTCAAGTTCTTCATTGCATGCTGTCACAGGCTCCTCTTTCTGCAGTGCTCGGATAATTCAAGTCTCTCTTCACCCTTTCCACAGGGGCACCATCCTGTTTGCGCAAGAACATTTATTGAAGCTCTGGGAGGGTGCCACGGCTATCGGGATGGATCTGGATCTGAGTGCGCAAGGCATCCTAGACCTTGTGTACCAGGCAGTCCAAGCAAATGGCATGTCCGAGGCATCAGGTGCGTGGCAAGATCTGGGTTGCCTGCCTGTCCTGCTGGGACTGGACAAATGCTTTGATGGTGTTTGCCACACGATGGTGCTTACCATTTTCCAAATATTACCCTTGCAGGTGTACACATACGGCTGATGGTGACACGAGGACTCAAGCCAACACCATACCAGGTGCGAAGTCACCAGACCGACGCTTTGATATTGATCGTCTGATCATCACTACCATCATCATTCATCATCGTCATTGTTATGCATGCATGGCTGGCTGAGAACCGCCAAAGAGCTCATGCATGGCTGCCATACAAGGCTTGGATTTGTTGAATTACCAAGAGGACAATAGCCATCATGACTTACCAAGAGAGCAACACATTGGCTTAAATTCATGAGCTTCTGCATGAGGGGGCACAACCCTGGACCCAGTTGATTGCATGCTGATTTTGAAGTTGATCAGGCAATCTTGAAGTTGGTTTTGAAGTTAATCAGGGAGTAGTGTTGCTGCCTTTACTTCAGGCTTCTTCCTGAGCCTCCCTTTCAGCTTACAAGAAAAAAATACTACATGGGCATCAACCACTCCCCACATCGCTTGAGGAAAAAAAGGCCTACCTCATTTTTTTACCATCATGGTGTTCCCGCTGTCATGTAAAGGATCTGTGCTCATGTCACGCTGCCTTCAATCATGTTAATTGTCCCTTCAGACATGATCTTTGTCCCCTCTCGTGCCACACCCAAGTGTGCTCTTGCCTTTGCCTCTGTAGGGAGCAGCATGACAGCCGCAAATCTCTGTAGTGCAAAGCCTGTGATTTCAATGACATGCTTTTTGCAGAGCCCGTACATAACCATCGGAAAGCCCACCATAGTTATCATTCCTGAGTTCAAGGTGCGCAAGATCAGAGCATGCACGCTATTTTTGTTTAGGCTTGCTGTCTTGCCTTTCTCCTAGCTGGTTTCTTTGCTTCATGCTTACTGTCCTGCCCTGCATAGGCCTCATGTACAGTTGGTGGATAGCTGCAGCTCAGCAATGGGAGGTGCCTAGCAAGTTTTGGGCTGACAACTCATGCATCTTTTTTCCGAGCGACTCTCCGACTCTTACCAACTCTACAAGCCTATGCAACTCAAGCTATGGACTAAGAACTCATGCTGGCCCTTCCAAACCATCCTCCAACTCTCGTCAACCTCACCGAATCTCTAACCAAAGCTGTGGGCTGGGGACTCATGCAGGCCCTGCCTTTCAAACAAGCTTCCAAGCTCTCCTTGCAGGCCTCTTTCATGCCATACTTGCTGTATCCCATACTTGCACTCTGCTGTATCCCATGCTGTATCCCATACTTGCACTCTCTGGCAAGAGCAATGCGCTTCCCCTCCTACTCTCCTCCGCAAGCAGATCATAATACGTCTGTCGGATGCAACCGATGCGTCCAGTTTTCTTTATAAGCGCCCTCAATTAGATCAACACATCTTTGTATTCTCTTCATGCTTGCCTGGTTAGGCAGTCATTAGTCTCCTAAATGCGTGCATGTAGGAGGCAGCCGTGTGCAAGCGCTCCTGTGCCTTCTTCATGCACATCTGACTAATCGCTCGTTTGTGTTCTGGATCCGGGCATGTAGGAGGCAGCCGTAAGCGAGCGAGGCATCACTCTAAACACATGCCACGTCCGCCGGGGTGCGCCTGACGTGCAAGATCCAGCACTGAACAGTCACAGCAAGCTCAACTGTATCTCTGCATGCATTCAGGTCTGTCATACGTGTGTATGCGCATGTGTGTGTTTGCATTTGTGTGTGCATGTCTGTGTGTGTTGTGAGTGTGTGCACCTGTGTGTGTTTGTGTGCATGTGTGTGTGTGCGTGCGCGCGTGCATGTGTGTGTGTGTTTGTGTGTGTGCATGCATGTGCAGGTGCATCACCCATTTGACTTGTGCAAGACTTTGCGTGCTTGCTACAGGCACAGAGTGCAACGTCTCCATATGATACAAGCATATGGTACAAGCACAGAGTGTAATGTCTTCATAAAATAAAGGCACAGAGTGCAATGTCTCCATATGGTACAGGCACAGTGTGCAATGTCTCCATATGGCACAGAACGCAACGTCTCCAATCATGAATGCCTTCCCTGTTCTGATTTAGTTTTGTTGCCTTCGCCTCCCCTACTTCTCTCACAAAGGATTGTGATAAATGACAAGGGAATTGATAGATAGATCCCGAGCAACAGAGGGTTTCAATTATGTACAGCCAACGCATGTACAGCCAATGCATGTTCAGCCAATGCATGTACAGCCTACGCATCTCAAGGCAGCAGCAGCGCTCAGGTTCCCCAACTCTTCCCCTTGTTAGGTGGCCTGCAAGCATCACTCCTCACATTTTGCCGCCTCAATCCTTGCAGGAATGGCCGTATCGCAGTGCGCTATGTCCTGTTCTAGACCCTGCATGCAAGCATCATTCCTAAGATTTTGCCGCCTCAGTCCTTGCAGGAATGGCTGTGTTGTAGTATGCTATGTCCTGTTCTAGCTCTATGTGCAGACCTTTATGTCTGGTGCCCAAGAGGGACCCATGCTGCATGCATGTGTATGCTACATGTGTGTATGCTGTCCGTATGCCTCATGCAATTATGCTATACGCATGGTTTTTAATTGCTTGGTGCAGGCCCATGTGTCTGGTGCCCAAGAGAGCCTTATGCTGGACCCTCATGGATTTGTGGCCACCTGCAACAGCACCAACTTCTTCATCGTGCGATCTGGGGAGGTCTGGGCACCCACAGGTGTGTGTATGTGTGTTTGTGCGTGCGTGTGCATGTGTGTGTGCATGTGTGTGAGTGCATGTGTGTGTGCATGTGTGTGTGTGCGCGTGTGTGTGCGTGTGTGTGCATGTGTGCTTGCTTGCTTGCGTGCGTGTGCTTGTGCTTGTGCAGGTGTCATAAGTACACTAGTGTCATAAGTACACATCATGCGCCTGCCATCGGCTTGCAAACCATCTATTTCATAACTTAGAAAGTGAATCTAATCCAGTGCTGACTGGTGTGCCACATTCCTGAAAGCATCAAGCCTTGTGAAGCTTGCTTGCCGCAAGGTCCACACAGGGCTTCTCCTGCGCCTTGACTGATTCATGAAATGAGACACATTCCAAAGCGTTTCTAGTTTGCTGATAATTACATTAGGGGTGCCCACAGAGAAGCTGGTGTGCTCCAGTGGCAAGAAGGCACATTTTTTGCTACACTGCACTTTCAGTCTTATGCGCCTTAAGCCTTTTGTGCCTTTTGCTGCACTGCACGTTATGTCATATGCTACAGTGCAAAAAGGAAAACATTTTTTGCTGCGCTGCACTTTCAGCCTTATGCGCTGCGAATTATGCCTTACGCATTTTGCTATGCTCCACCTCAATCCATTTGCTCCAGTGACAAGAAGACGAGCTTTCTTTGCTGCGCTGCAACATACAGGCAAATACCAGATGCCAGGCATAACCCGGGGGAAGGTGCTCCAGATTTGTGCTGAGGAGGGCATCCCGCATAAAGAGCTGGACTTCAAACTCACAGGTCAGTACTTGCTGCCCGAGGTGCACGTTCAAGTCAATCAGCATACCTCGATTTCTTTCCCAGCTGCTTGTCTTTCTGTCCGAGCAAATGGTTTCTGTGGGCTTTAAGGATGTGTCCACCATGTGCATGGATCCATTCAACTTTCAGGTGTATATGCATGTCCATCCAACCTAAGAAATGGCGCATTCCATGAGCGTGTGGAGCGTGCAGCATGAATGGAGGAGAGGGATGAAGCTCAGCTAGCACAACACAAATACTTGTGCGATATTTTCAAGCTTGCACTCAGAAGATAAGTCCTAAAAAGCTGCTTCCACAAAAGGTGCTTTACGGGTAAAGAAGAAAAGTACACAAGGGCCGTCATAAAAGTCTACGAAGGCTTTGCCACTTTGCTTTCCAGTGAGGCGCCCCCTTGTCCACAACAACATCGAGTTGTTGAACTGACCTTTTTTTGGACTGGCCTGTCAAGGGAAAGTGATCAAAAACGACCAAGCAGTTGTAAAATTGCAAAAATAAAATTAGCCCTGCGCACTGTGCTTGTCCCCTCCTAAAGAGGCCAATGCACAAAAATGTTGTATGCTGCATTGGAAGGTTGTACATGTCAGGTTAAATGTTTCACTTTGCTCCACCCTTATGGCAATCATTCTGACCGCAAATTCACTTCCATCCCAAGCCATATCAGTGCAACAAAGTAGCCTTGCTTGCAGCACAATCATTGTGCCTTTGCCCTGCTTCATACCGCCTTGTCATTACGCCCTGCTTTATACCGCCTGGTCATTATGCCCTGCCTCATACCGCCTGGTCATTATGCCCTGCTTCATATCACCTGGTCAATATGCCCTGCTTCATACCGCCTGGTCATTGTGCCCTGCTTCATACCGCCTGGTCATTATGCCCTGCTTCATACCGCCTGGTCATTATACTGTTCTACGTAGCGCCTTGTTGTCAATGTGCCTTTGTTTTTACCACCTTGTCAATTAGCCTTTCTACTTTTGCCTTGTACTTACGCCTTGTGATGGTGCCCTTTAACCCACCGCAGCTGTCTACTCTGCAGACGAAGCGTTTGTTACGGGCACCTTTGCAGGACTTGTACCTGTGCGCCAGGTGAGGGAATGAGCATGTAAGCAGGAAGAGGCATTCAGTAACCCTCAAAGTCCATCACTTGGGTTTTGATTGCCAAAAAGTGGTGTCCTTGTAATTCAATGGGTTTGTTGTCTTTCTTCTCTTGAATGCCACTGGGTGGGTTGCTCAGCTCTTTGAGCCAAGGTGCCTCCCTTTCCTTAATTGATGTATAGGGACATTTCTCCCTGCCTTCGTAGTTTTATTTCCTTCTTTTTCTTCTCTTTTTGACCTGCTGATCAATCATTTGGACCGATCAATCGTATGCAGGTTGATGGGCGCTTGATTGGCTCTGTTCGTGCAGCAATGGAAGGCAGAACATACAGCGATCACGACTGGGTATGTGGACCTGTCACAAGGAGGATCCAACAATTATACATGGCGCTGAAGGAGCGGGAGGCTCACGCACAGAGGAGGTGTTGATTGCAACTTGTGGAAGGCACAAAAGGTAGTGATTTGGTATGGTGGTATGGTGTGGACAAATAAAAAGCACGCAAGCCAGATCAGGTGTTTGCATGTAGGACAGGTTTTCTATCTAGCAAGGTAGCTAGGGCCTCACCACCGAGAGGCTCACGGGCCTAGCTTAAACCAAGCTAGGAGCCAACAACAATTTGGGATATATTCTTATGTGCGCCAACCCCAACAAGGTCTGGGCAAAAATGATTGAAGTCAGATACTTCTGGTGCCGCAATTGTTTTAGGAGGATCAGCTTATCAGTTCTTGCATACTTGCAAGTTGTGCTTGGCATGAAATGATAAGACATGCAAGTTGATGTATTGTGTGCTTAGTGGAACTATGGATGGATAGAGGATACATGTACTTTTGTGCACTTATGCCTCCTGCACTCCTTGTAGCCTTTTTTTTGTTTTGCAGTACGAGTCTTCATCGATTGAGGGCATGCAATTAGCTGATGTTCAAGCTCAGCGTACCAAGTTTTACTTAAGTGAGAAAAAGTAAGGTATCCATCATTAAAATGATGCATGTGGCGGTGCTGTCCTAATCATTTTGCTTATTATTCATCCTTGAATTTGCTTGAATTAGCTTCGTCCTAGCCATGAGCTTCTGTAGCATCTTGGATCCCTCCAGTTATCCCTGGACTCATCTGCTCCAACAAACATGCCAAATTTAAGTGATTTTTTGGGAAACCAAGCAGACAGTAAGATTTTAGGCTGGGAGCCAACCAGCATGCATTAACAAAAGACCGAATGGTTGGCGCTAACACTAACAGCGACGGTTCTATTGTTTATATCTTTTACGTTTGTTTCATTGATCCTCGCATGTGATTGTCAGTGGTAGGTGAGACCCGAGATAAAAAAAAAGATATCCCATTATGCTATCAGCTGGACTCAGCATGCACTTTTTTGTTCGAAGGTAAAGCACTGTTATTTAATTTAAGAGGTAATTACGTTGAAAAAAGTTTTAAAATTAACATGTTTCCAGAGGTGGGCGACGGAGGCCTGAAATGGGGGTACTTTGTATATGTTCTTGCATATGCGTATCTTAACTTGCAAGGTTCAAGCTTAGGACCAAAATGTGGCGCTGCTCGCCTGTCCAAGGCACCTGAGCTTACATCTTGCAAGTTGGGGCACACCTGCCTAATCGACCGCGGCGTGAACCTTACTTTTTGACACCCAGCTACACATATATGACCAGCTTGACCACAAAATTGAGTGATTTGGAGTGATTTTGAGTCCTTATATCAACAGAACATCATTGCAAACGCAATGGAGTGACAAGACCCAGCGGCTGGTGAGATACCGAGTTTCAGCCATCTCCCTTAAAGAAAATCCAGCAAAACAAGGGGTGCCAAAAAGGTCAATTGTTGACTTCCTTCTTTCCTATGTTTGAATATGCAGGATGTTAGTAATGTATATGTTGGTGACGAAGACCACAATTTGGGAGTGAATAATGGTCCTGGGGTGGAGCTGTGGGCCATTTTTGGGTGATCTGAGGCCAGGAGAGTGATCTGGGAACCTCTGATTTTTATGAATTTTTGGTGAACATGATATGGATTGATAATGGTTAACATGATTAAATGGGAGGAGGAAAGTTGGGAAAGAGCATATCCAGTGCTATAGGCCAGTTGACTCCCTCTGGAAATTTTTCTACCTTCAGCCAGGTAGTTTGGCTGCTCGCCTCACTGAACTGTGTCAACCAAACCAAAAGTGTCCATTGGTTCAGAAATAAAATGATGGGAAGGAAGGAAGGAAGGAAAGGATTGCATAGCTGTACCTGCCTACTTCGGCAGCTTAGAAACAAGAATAATAATGTACTAGTCAGATGTACTATTATACTTCGGCAGCTTAGAAACAAGAACAAAAGAAAAGAAAAACTATGTCGGCAGAGGAAACTCTCCCTACATCATTCAAGGAAAAGAAGGAACCTTGGCTTAAGAAAAGAAAAACTACGCAGGCAGTGGAAAAACTCCACACATCTATTAAGGAAAAGAGGATCTCTAGGGCCGAGCACCGTGTATCACCTTCACCAAAAATGAAAAGAAAAGACTACGCCAGCCAAAAGGCAGCGTGCATTAAGGAAAGGTTCCCAAACTAGCAAGTTACAAAGGATGTCACCAAAGGGCCATCGAGCCTAAACTAGACTAAGCTAGCCTAGGAGAAAGCCAGAAACAAGAAATAATGAGGATCTGGAGGATTGGCCGCCATGCTCCTGGACGCCCGGACTCTTCTTCTCCTGCTCTCCTCCTCCACGCGCCCAGCAAACCCTCCCCCAGAAGTCCCCTGGGAATGAAGTGCATGTCTGGTGTAAATGATAGTTGTTATTCTTTGGATAGCATGGCAATTCAGTTTGGATGCTAGTGATTTAGCCTTATGTTTGCAAGGTCACTTTATTATTCCTGTGAGAGTGTCTTGAGCTGCGGACCTTCACCAAGAGAAACAAAAGAAAGAAGTCAATGGGGATCAGGAGGGTTACTAGCAGTAGCCCATGCCTGATCTTGGCGATGAGAGTTGAGAGGAGTCTTCTTAAGAGCGTGTCTGGTGCTAGCAAGTTTATAAGCGTACTGGACAGAATGAGCATAAAGCTTCAGAGCAAGCTTGGTGGCTGCATGAGTGTCAAGACCAAGCTCTTTAAGAGGCTCCAGGGTGTGGGGGGTGTAGATGACCCCTCCCACACCTAACAGGATGGTATGGAGGGTGACTTGAGCTGACGCCCTTGAAAGATTGCGGCAAAGGTTGCAGTGCTGTTGCTTGGAGGCCTCCAGCTGATTCTTGGGCCTGTTGTCTTCAAAGTATTTGACCTCCACGAGATGGACGTGCCTCTGTTCTGGAAGGAGCTGACTAGTAGACGGACCTCGGAAGGAGGTGGAGTGGCTGTGGCTGGCTCTGAGTGCTCCCTGTTCTCCCCGCCCCCCTCTACTTCTCAATGGATACCGGGAATTGGTCTTTGGCACTCTTTTCATTGGAACAACTAAGATTGCATCAGGGCAACTAGAAGTGAGCCTTTGTTTGTCAGGGAAACGACGAGGGAAAATGTATTTGGGAACTTCCCATGAAGGGTTCTATTTTCCCCTTGAAGGGTTCTATTTGTTGAGTGTTCAGGGATCTGCAGGTTCTGTAAAGCAAGACGATCTGCGCTGCCAATGTCCATGGAGGCAAGGCCTGCCCCAAGAGGGCCTTTGCTGACACCTTTAAGGAGGATGCTGCTGGCAATATTTTGATGCTCGGTCACCATATTTGATATGGTGGAGTGCTTACATCCTGAAAGAATGTGAAGGGCACTGTCTGGCTCCCCACAGAAGGGGCATTGTAGGCTGGTGGACATGTTAAAGCGCACTGCATGCTTTTGATTGAAGAGGGTACCTGTGCAGAAGTTGAAAACGTTTCGTTTCATTTGCAAAGGAAGTTTTGGCATGGTCCAGAAGGAATTGCTAACCTTTTATGGACTGTAGGAAGTAGGCTTTGGTAATAAGAGTAGTATCCTGTCTCTGTATTAGCATGTCCAAGTCTGTGTTTTGAGTGCATGTGCGTCCTCAGAGCATCATGAAGGTGCTTTGTGCCTCCTTTTCCTTAATTGATGCATGGACAGTTTCCTCTGCCTACACAGTTTTTCTTTTCTTTTGTTTCTTAAAACTTTGGGGCAGGCGAGTTGGGGCGGTCTGATATGCTTGCATGGGGGCGGGCAGCCTCCTCCAAGGCGAGCCAGGTGGTGTCATGGAAAGGATTGCCTTCAAGGTTGACACAGGGGAAGGTTGTGTCTGCAGGGGTGTCATCATCCTGAATAGCCTGGTGTTTGCATCTGCGTAATGGCATCTGCGCATTCATTAACCGCAATTCCAGCGTGAGATTTAACCTTGTAGAGATAGATAGGGGTAGGTGAATTGCACACAAGCTGTATAATTATTTTAAGGATATGGCCTTGGACATGTTGGCGATGAAGCTCTGGATACAGTCCCCCTGTGTAAATCTAAATCTAAATCTGGATACGGTGTTTGCTTTCTGATTTGGAGTAGTGAAGAAAGGCTATCAGTAGCAATGTGAGAGCAGCCCTGGAGAATGGCAGCTGCTATTGCTGCTAGTTCAGCTCTTACAATTGTATTGGTGATCCCCGCTCCGTTTGGTCGGACACTTGGCTTAGCTAAAGCAGAAACGGTGCCCTGATCCAGGAGTCTCTCATTACTGCAGCCATCCATACCAATAAGGGATGAGCCATACCGGCATTTACTGAGGGCTTTCACACAGAGGCTAAGGGCTGGTGTAATAGATTAAATGGTAGGAAATAGGTCTCGTGTAATTTCTTCTGCATACAGCTTAAAAACAGTAAAAAGCACCTGACTCGTCCAGAAAAGCTCTGTGTGGTGGGAAAGTCAGAGAGAATATGTGTGCAAAATTCTTAATGCACTGTTCTTGAATGCTGTGACAACAAGACTGGAATGGAAGGAAGATGTGTATGCATGGAGAAGGGTCTCAACAAAAGCACTGCCTTTTGGGCAGGCTTGGGAAGCAGACAGCATATTTGGCTCCACCTTGGCTCTTCCTTCAATCTTACTCCTAACCTCTGGCTGAGTAAACAACCAAGATGCTGGTTGTGGGGTTTCCTTAATGCACGACAAGAAAAGAAAAAAGGAAAGAAATGTCTACGCAGGCCAAAGGCCGCGTGCATTAAGGGAAGGTCCCCTAACTGGAAAGCTAAAGGCCTCACCAGAAGGCCCTCCAAAGTTTGGAGTCCAAACCTACACTAGGCACAGCTAGCCTAGGAGAGATCCAGAAAAGGAACTAATGGGGATCTGGAGGGTTGTTTGCCATGTTCCTGGACGCCCGGACTCTCCTTCTCCCGTCTTCTGCCGCCACGCGTCCAGCACCCCCCCCTCCCCGAAGCCCCCTGGAAACAAAGAGCGTGTCTAGTGTTAATGATAGTGGTTGATATTTGAATGGCATGGTCCCTAAGCTTGGATGCTAGGGATTTAAGCTTTTTGTTTGGTAGGGCCTATGTTGACAAGAGGCTTGATTGTATACTCATTGTAAATGGTACCAGCCACCCCAATTAGGTGATGTGCAGTGTCACTTTGTTATTCCTATTTGAAACCTTTGAGCTGCGGATTTCTAGTCTAGATATGGTGTGAGAATGTTGAGTTGCTGCAAATTCAAAAGTGATGAACGTGTCAGGGCAAAAGTTCAGTTCAACAAGGTGGATGTCCCTGTCTTGAGGAGGGATCTTGCAAGGATCAAGGTGAGCTTGTCTTGGCAAACTGACATTGCCTCTGATAGTGCATCCTGCCTTTCCCAGATTTCTAAACAAACTCTCAATCCAATGCGCATGAGGCCTCATCACCTACATGCAGAGCTCATTCGTGCTATATCAACCATATTAGAGCACTCCCCTCATCCTATTTATTTCTACAAAGTCAAAGCCCACTCTGGCATCATTGGCAATGAGGGGGCTGACGCCTGCGCACGGTCTGCAGCTCTCACGGCCACCAAAGACATTGAACTCCCACATGCCTGGGACCCACTCCACAATTAATACTGGCTCTCATTGAAGACCTCACACGGACAAAATGATAGCCTGCACCGCTCCCACGCTTTCCCAACCCACCACCTCAACAACCTGACCGACAAACTTAAATTACACATGCATACAAAGCACAAGCTAGGCTCTGCTGATATCTCTGGCTACCATTACAATAGCTGGCAGAGGCTCAACCATGCCATACAACCCACTTCCCCAATCACCACTGCCAACATAGAAGTTCACCACCCAACCTGTCAACTTGCTAACAAGGAAATCAGCAACTCCTTTTGATCTACTCCTAAGATTACTCTTAAACAACAGATAAATGTAATCAAATACCGCACAGGGACAGTGTATGCACAAAAGCATGCCAACAGATTCAATAGGTCTTCCACCGATGGAAGATGCCTGCTGTGTGATGATATGGGCAGCATCAATCATGCTGTCCTCAGATGTCCAAATCCAACTATAAGTGGTACGCATACCAACAGACACCATGCTGGCCTTAACTTCTGTATTAAAGCCCTTAGCAAAGGCAGCTTTGGCTCATCCCTTATTGGTATGGGTGCCTGCCGTAATGAGAGACTCTTGGATCAGAGGATACAAGTCCCAGAAAACATCTCACGAGCCATTCCAGACTGGGTTTTTCCTAATGGTACTGGCTCCTCTGCCCGGCACCAGAGCCGCCCTGATGTTATCTTTGTAAGATCTATCCCAGGCAGACAAGCTCACCTTGGTCCTTCTAAGATCCCTCCTCAAGACAGAGACATTCACCTTGTTGAACTGAAATTGTGTGCAGACACCAACCTTTTCATCACTTTAGAAACTGCAGCAACTGAACATGCTCACACTATAACCAGACTTAAAACCCGCAGCTCAAGGAATCCAAACAGCCTGTTTGTTCCTGAGGAACAACAAAGTGACTCTACACATCATCCTGATTGGTGTGGCTGGCACTATCTACAATGAGTACACAATCAAACCTCTTGTCACTGATGGCATTTTGGGCCTATCCAAACAAAAAGCAAAATCCCAAGCTTTCAAGCTGAGCTGTCATGCCATACAGAGACTAACCACTATCGTTAACACCAGACATGCTCTTTGCTTACAGGGGGCTTCTGGGGGGGGGGGGGGGTGGCTGGGCGCGCGGAGGTGGCTACGAGGAGAAGGAGAGTCCGGGCGTCTCGGGGCATGGCCGACAACCCGCCCAATCCTCATTAGTTCAGTCTCTTTCCCTTTCCTAGGCTAGCTGTAGCTAGTGTAGTCTTGAGGGACCTCTGGTGGGGCCCTTGCTAGCTTGCTAGTTAAGGGACCTTTCCTTAATGCACGTGGCCTGTGGCCTGCGTAGACTTTTCTTTTCTTTGAGCTTGTCTGCCTGGAATGGGGTGCACGAAGAGAGCATCAGGGCGGCTTTGATGCTGGGCAAGGGGGCCAGTACCATTAGGGAAAATCCAGTCTGGAATAGCTCTTGAGATGTTTTCAGGCCCCCGGGGACTTGTATCATGATGTCCTGATCCAAGAGTCTCTCATTTCTGCAGCCATCCATACCAATAAGGGATGAGCCATACCGGCCTTTACTGAGGGCTTTCACACAGAGACTAAGGGCTTCATAATGTCTGTTGGTGTGCATCCCGCTCATTGTTGATTTTGTACACCTGAGGAGTATGTGGTCAATGTGGTCCATATCATCGCAAAGAGGGCATCTCCCAGAACTGGAAGAAAAGTTGAAAGTGAAGGCATGTCCCTGTGTGAGCAGTGTATCTGTTCGGAATTTCATTATATTTCAAATACAAGTTATTTGCTAATTCAGAGTAATCCCTAGATTTTGCCAGAAGAAGTATCTGATCTCCTTATTAGCATGTTGAGAGATTGGGTTGTGTGCTTCAGTGTTTGCAGTGGTGGTGGGTGGTATGGCATCGTTAAGTTTCTGCCATCTCTGGTAGTGGTAGCCAGAGATTAATGCACGCTGGTTCAGGCTTCTACTCTTTCTTAGCTGCTTTGCTGACCTGGTACATAGGTACCAGGACGAGACAATCAGGTAGGGATAAGCTTGTACGCATATTGCACAGAATGGGCATGGGACTTTCATGCAAGTTTAAACCTTACGGGTCAATCCCTATTTGTTTTCCTGATCCAGCCTGAGGGTGTGGGCAGTATAGAAATTGCCGCCTACATCCAGGAGGATTGTGTGGAGGGTGGTCTCGGCACCTTGAAGTTGTTTGCGAAACTCAGTGTATTGTTGCTGTGAGGCTAGAAAAGAAAAGAAAAGACTACGCAAGCCAGGTCCAGCTGCGTGCATTAAGGAAAGGTCCCCTAACTAGCAAGCTAGCTAGGGCCTCACCGAGGAGGTTCACAGGCCCAGCCTAAAACAAGCTATGAACCAATGGAGAGCAACTAATGCGGGTCTGGCGGGTTGCTGTCAGCCATGCACCTGCGGGCGTGGACTCTCCTCCTCCTGCTCTGAACTGCCTCACCCCCAGTGCCGCCCCTGCCCAAAGAGCCCTGCAAGTATAATGAGTGCCTGGTGTTTATTATTTTTGTTAATGATTGGAGTGCATGGCAACTTAATTGAGAGGCTAATTTTTCTGCGTTATGTCTGGTAAGACCCAGCTCAACCAGAGGAGTGATGGTGTAGTCATTATAGATAGTACCTGCTACACCAAGTAAAATGGTGTGCAAGGTCACCTTATTATTTCTGTTTGGGTTTCTGAGACTACGGGTGCAAAGTCTGGAAATGGTACCAACATGCTGGTCAGCAGCTGTTCGTAGGCTGGGTAAGGGGTTAGTGTCAGGGCAAAATTCAAGTTCCACAAGGCTTCTGTGAGGCTTCTAGCTGGGCACCAGGCCTCAAATTTTCGCAGTATTCGATTTTTATTAAGCGGATATGGCGGTTTTGGATGTTCAATTCATGAAGTTGCCTGGCTGAAGTTGTGCTGCTTCTTACTTCTTCATTCCGTCTCATACTGCGGAGTACCCGATGTGAGGGGGAGGGAGGTGGTATTTTTGGGTAAGCAGGGCAAGGAGTGACCAAGATAGCACCAGGGCGGCTGGAGGTGCGTCTAGCTTGATCAGGAATGCTGGGGTGAAAGAGGTATGGAAGTATCACGATTAGAGGCTTGCTCAGTGATGTGCAGGTCATGCTGGGCCAGATGGTCTGCGCTGCTTATATCCATGTGCACGAAGTTTGACCCACAAGAGCCTTTGCCAAAGCAGTGCTTGCCACTTTCAAAATCATTCTGCTGGCAAATTTGTGACGCTCAGGCACTATGTTACCAATGACGGGGCATTGGCAACCTGAAAGAATGTGGAGGGTGCTATCCACATGATGACATTCTGGGAGAGGGCACACAAGGCCAGCAGATCTTTCAAAGCGGACTGCATGTCAATCAATCAAAATTCTGACTCTTCGGATTGTAGAGGGTGCCTGTGCGGTATTGGAAGATCGTGTGCTTCATTCGGGTTGAGATGCAGGGTATGTTGCAGAAGGGATTGCTCATGCCCTTTACTTGCATGAGATAGCAAACTCTGGTTATAAGTGTAATAGCCTGTCTTATAGCCTGCATATCCAAGCCTGTCTTCAGGAGGGGGAGTTGCTCTCAGAAGTTGAAAACAGGGGATAAACAGGGGGTAAGTCTGCGCGGACAGGGTCATGGCCGGCGACCCCAATTATCCAGGTGCTTGTTGTTTAGTGGTGGACTCCATGTTAGTGCCAGCTCTGACTGTTGAGTCTTTCCTTACGGCAAGATGGCTGTCTAGCTTAGACTTCTCCGAGAAGTAGGAGTCCTACTTGCTTTTAACAATATGCGGTTGCTCCAATCTTGCTCCAATCTTGCTGATTCCACAAAAGGAAGCAGCCCTGCTGAGGGCTGCCCGGCTGTGAAGGAGGCTGTTGCATCCCTGAGTGTTAATGCATGCGGCCTTTGGCTTGCGTAGACTTTTCTTTTCTTTTGTGCCAGTAACCTACCTCATCAATACAGTGATCACCTGATACAATCTCTGATGCTATGAGGTCAAATCCCAAAATGAGAACAATCCCATAATGCCATAATGGCATTGCTAGCCCCGCGTATTAGAACAGAAGCAACGCCGTGTGCTGGAAGCGGTGCTGGTCCCTCTTTAAAGGCCTGGAGACCACTTGCAGACAGGGACCGGGCAATGGCGCAGTGCACATTGCAAACATTGTAGACAGACAGACTGGCACATTATTGACACGAAATCACTTTCCCATCACGTTCTTTGTCGCTTCGCCTCACTAGTGCCCAACTCTATACAATGTGCATCAATGCCCTCTTCCTTGCGCTCTGCCTCAGCCATGCCCTCTCTCTTTGCTGCAGTGCTTTCCCCCCTCCCATTGAATGCCACAGCCTCCGGCACGCGAAAAGTCACGCACAGCATGATCTTGCCAGGGGATACATCCCTGACCCAGTGCACTGTGGGTGGAGCTTCAAATTGTCCGCCCATGATGCGTTGTATCTTCTCGAACACATCTGCAGAGGAACAGGGCAGGAAATCAGTGGACTAGTGAGTATATATCACACACTATGTCTACTCCAGCCCATCCTCAAAACACACTCCCGTACTTATCCTTTGTTGCATTACATGTCTGTCAAGCACAGAGCTCAAGTCTGTCAAGCACAGAGCTCGAAAGAAAAAAAAGAACTTATCCGTGCAAGGTACGATCAGCGCATCATGTCAAATACGAGCACCTTACTCAATACATACACATGACGGCTCTGAGCACGCAGAAGGGGAGTTCACCAACGCATAGAATGTCCACAGCAGGCTATCGCAGCTGCTGTGCGCAAAACTAGCAAAAGGAAAGAAAGACCTTACCACAAAAAAAGCAGGATGCATGCACCCCTTTGCAATACGCGCCTTTGCAAGACACGCCTTGACACAACTCACCTTTGCAAGGACCTGTATTAGACAAGCCTTCACAAAATGCATACCCCTGCACCATTCAAAAGCTCAGCTCAGGTCCTCACGCCCTCCTGCTTACACTCCCTCAAATGCAAGGGGCAAATATGGATGAAAGGTCTGCCACTGAATCATAACAAGATAAAACAAGAGGCCAAGATGCGTGGCATGCATGGACTAACACACATGGAGTTACAAAACAAATGACAAAGATGGGTGACGTGCATGGACTGTTCGCACGGACAGTTACTGAAACAAAAATATTGTAGAGCAGCGCCCTTGGGAGCAAGCAGGGAGCACGTGATCTTCAAAACAAGCCAGCAGCATTCTATCCTACCGCAGCAGTCAGTCGTTTTGACTGGATGCCTTTAAACCTTGTGACCTGCAACCTTTCACACTGCTTATTTCAGCACTACTCCTTGTGATTCTTTAGTTATGCTGCAGGCTTGGAAGTGTACAGGTGCACGAGCGGCAGACGCCCGCTCCATGTTGCAGGCTTAAAAGTGCTTCCTCTTAACATGCACCACTCGCAGCACCTAGGAGCACCAGCTGCGCGCACCTGCTTCTGATTCTGCTGCCGTCTTGAAAGTGTACAGGTGCACGAGCGGCAGACGCCTGCTCCATGTTGCAGGATCAAACGCGCCATTGAAGGCATCCACAAACTCAATGGCAGAGGCCGGCAGGTTCATTATCGCGTGCTGCAAGGGGCGAAGGGTGGCACAGGAAATGTGGGGGAGGCAATGTTAGACGAGGGGAAACAAGGAGGGCAACATGGAAGACATGCGCTCATCATGGAGGCAGTCTTGTCCTTCCCATGTGGCACAGGAAATGTGGAGACATGCGCTCATTGTGGAGGCAGTCTTGTCCTTCCCACTAAGCATCCACACATGCGCGCACAAGCACACAAACACCCACGCGCACAAACACCCACCCACCCACCCATGCACACACACATACACACACAGACACATGCACACGCAGGCACGCAAATACACACGCACTCTTCACTTTTCTCTCCCTTGCCTGGAAAACGATGCCGCCTGGGGGAGCACAGAAGCCTTCAGGGATGGCAGGAGGTCCCTTTGGATCACTCAAGGAGCCCTCTGCCGCTTCAGCTGCTGCTGCTGCTGCTGACGACGCCGTGGCTGGCTCTTCCTGCCGCGGGAGACTGCTGCTGTTTTTAGCTTGGCCCTCTGCTGCTTCTACCGTTGCTGCTGCTGCTGCTTTGTCATTACTGCTGCTGCTGCTGGCCTGGCATCTAGGTGCCAGGGCGTGCTGTGCTGCTGACGCATGAGGTGAGGGATGTTGAAGGGCGGCGTCGTACGGCTGTGTGTCCTGAGCGCCTGTTTGCCTCCCTGCAGAGGCGCCTGGCTCTTGACCTGCCGCGCTGGTGGTGGGGGCACTGCAGAGGTTGTCAAAGTCATAATGGTGGTATGTTAATGGTGGTGGTATTCCTACGTGGTGGTCTTACACACGGTGGTGGAGGTGCAGTACATGCATGGGGTGGGCGTGCCAAGGTATGTGCTTTTGTATGAGTAGCCACAAAACGACAACACGGCCCGACGGGCATGTCAGTGTAGTCTTTGACAACAAAGGATCAGACGCCAGCAAGGTTGCTGACCCTATGGGTGACTGATCCAAGGTTGAAACAACAAAGCTTCTGAGCTGTGAAGTAGGAGCCAGGATGCTAGCAATCTGTCCATCAGGCAGTACACACACACACTCTCTCTCACACACACACACACACACACAGAAGCGCATGAGGGCATGATCATCAACTCCAGAGAGCAGGGAGTGCACAGGGGAGAAGGCAGTGGGATGTACAACACGCCAGCACCTTAGCTACAGAGGTGCAACACACAACACGAGCACATGCTCTTGCAAGCCCAGCAACAGCTGGAGGCGGCACAGCGGCAGCAAGCAGACCTTTGTAAGAACATCAATTAAAAAGCCGTGACACTACACACCATCCTTCTGGGTTTCAGTGGGACTTGTTATAACCCAAACACCATAAATTAATTGAAAAAGTAAGGTCGTGACCACCAACGAGCTATAGCAAGCTTGCACGCGAACTCCATGCGCATTCTGTAAAGTATGCCCGCAAACTTGTGACCACTAGGCGCGCAACTGAAAACAGGAATACTCCTCACGGCCAAGTTCTGGAGTTAGGTGCTTCCAGAAAGCCTCCAGGTCCCCACAAGGCCTTTTTGTTTCTAATTTGTGGTGGAGGGGACTCATGGCTCCTCTGAGCCAGGGTGTCTCCTTTTCTTAATTGATGTAAGGAGAGTTTTCTTTGTTCCCTACGTTCCCTACACACTATACTTTTCTTTTTTCTTTTTGCAAGCCAGCGCACACACTAGCAGCTGAGCACGTGTTCCCTCTGAGCTCAGCAAGCACACTTGTGGCTGGGTGCTGCACCCTATTTGGGATCTAAGGTTAGCATACTTGTGGGTGATACACCAAGGGAATCAGGGTTAGAACACCTTTGGCTGGGTGTTACACACCAAATCAAGGGCTTGGGTTTAGGGTCAGCACATGTGGCCGGGTGCTGCACCTACTCCAGGGTTGGTGGTGTGCAACATGATTGCTAAGCAACAGGGGCTCTGTGTGCAACATCAAGCCACAGGTGTGCTTGGTTGTGAGAATGTGTGTGTGTGTGTGTGTGTGTGTGTGTGCAAAGTGGATGGTTTATGCAACGTGCACCTTATCCAGGATTCAGGGTACACACACCTTTATGGCGCGGCATTGCACAGCACCCATGTAATGGCATAACATCCATGTTGCACACCACCAACCCAGCACACCTGTGGCTTGATGTTGCACACAGGACACATGCAGCAGCATGCAAATGCATAACATCCATATTACACACCACCAACCCAGCACACCTGTGGCTTGATGTTGCACACAGGACACACATTGCATACCATCCATGTAGCACATCTTCAACCAAGCATACACATGGCTTTTGTATTGCCTGCAGCAGGCACACAACCTCACGTCAGTGCACGCACTAGCAGCACATTTGCAAGCAGCTCAGCAGCAGCACACATATGGCGGGGTGTTGCGCACAGCAGGCACGTACAAACTCCCGTCAGGGCATGCACTAGCAGGACGTGCCAAGCAGCTCAGCAGCAGCACACCTGTGGCGGGGTGTTGCACACAACAGGCGCACAAACTCACGGCCATCCAGGGTGAAAGGGTGCACGGCTCCAGAGACGCGGTTGAGGCGTGCGTTGATGCGGAGGTAGTGGGTGCTGCTCGGATTCAGATCATTGGCATACACCTACATGTGCATATGACGAGATGTTTGTGCTGCTGCCTGTTGGACGTGTGTTGCAGGTGCAGGTGCAGGTTATCCCTTGCTTGGTGTGGTGTGCGAATTGTTCCTTGCGAGTCGTGCCTTGCTTGGTGCAGGCGCAGTGGATGATTGCTGCCTGTTGGACAAGTGTTGCAAGTGCAGGTTGTGCCTTGTTTGGCTCACAAAGTTTGCTGCAACATAGCACTGGGCAGCAGGCAGGGAGCTGAAAAATGCCGACTCACGGCTCTGTGCCGATGTGTCCAATTTTCCTTGATTGATGTAATTGATGTAGAGCAGGGAGGGAGATGACGGGGGCTGGATAACAAACACGGTGTTTACCAAGCAACATTGGCATTTTAGCTATTGTAGCTCACGTGCATGCCAGCCCTGTGTGTGTGCAACAGGTGGAGCATGGGGCAGACATTCAAAAGGGATAAGCATCAAAGGTGGAGCATGGGGCAGATATTCAACAGAGATAAGCATTGAATGGGGAGCATTGAATGCGAACACACATTCACTGGAGGTAAGCATGGCATGGGGAGCATTGAAGGGGAGCACACATTTGCTGGAGGTAAGCATGGCATGGGGAGCTGGGCTGAAGGGGAGCACACTTTCACTGGAGGTAAGCATGGAATGGGGAGCATTGAAGGGGAGCACATATTTACTGGAGGTAAGCATGGTGTGGGGAGCGCTGAAGGGGAGTACACTTTCACTGGAGGTAAGCATGGGGTGGGGAGCACTGAATGGGAGCACACATTCAGTGGAGGTATGCATTATATGGAAAGCATTGAACAAGAGCGCACATGCACGGAGGTAAGTTGAATGGGACTCACTGCGCTGTGCACCCCTGGAAGATGGGCAAAAAGGCACTCCTTACCTCCATACTCAACATGAAACTCCATGAAATGCGCAACTCACACACCTAGCAGGGGAGTTGGAATGACAAGCAAGTGCCTCATGTCTGCCATAAAATCTGAGCATGTACGCCGCCTGCCTTGCTCACTGAGAATCCTTTGTGCAAGGAGGCAGCTGTAACAAAAATAGCCCTGCGCCTGCCATGATGTCCAAGCGCGAGAAAAAAACATGAAAGGTAAAATACGTCACTCTTCTCACTCGCAGTGCATCCTTGCAGGGCAGCTGGGATGGCAAAGGGCCCAACGCCTGCCATGATGTCTGAGCGTGGAATAAGCCACAAAGAGTGAAACACGCCGCTGATCTTACTCACAGTGCATCCTTGCAGGGCAGCTGGGATGGCAAAGGGCCCAACGCCTGCCATGATGTCTGAGCGTGGAAAAAGCCACAAAGAGTGAAGCACGCAGCCGATCTTACTCACAGTGCATCCTTGCAGGGCAGCTGGGATGGCAAAGGGCCCCACGCCTGCCATGATGTCCGCGATCACCTCCTTGGGCTTGAAGTACTGCTGGACCAGGCGATGGTGCTCTGCTTCCAGCCGGGAGTTCCAGTACACCTGCACAGAGTCAAATATAAATAAATAAATATATATAGGGCAATGTTCAGTTGATGACAGGCCACAATAACACGCATACATGCACGCGCTCACACACACATACACACACATACACACACACACACCTGTGCCATGTCAAGCCGAAAGCGCATCCCATGCTGCATGACCTCTGCCTCCGTGCGCGGCTCCCCTGCCAGAAGCTCCATGGCAAACACGCGGAAGGTGTTGTCAATGTTGCCCACCTTGTTGACGACCGTCTTCACGTGCGGGTTCTTGTCGAGTAGCACCTGCAGACAACAAGCATGCACGTGTCGGTTCTTGTTGAGCAGCATCTCCAGACGATAAACATGCATGTGCAGGATCTTGTTGTGCAGAACCTGCAGACGGCAAGTATGCACATATTAGGCAGTCTGAGCAATCAGGCAGTCAAAGGTGATTAGGTATACCCCGTCTCCTGCTATCTACTGCCTGCATTTCCCACCGACTGGATGGAAAGGTGCAAGGATCGCAGTTGGGGGTGCTTGGTTAACACAAAGCCTGTTGCCCTGAAAAGGTTAACAAAAGGCACACCTCATTCTCATTCAACATTCAATGAGCACACACAAACAATGCGCGCGCGCGCACACACACACACACAGACATTCATTGCCTCTACTTATCACTCTGGTTTTAAAATCCATTGGCAGAGCCAAACCCTGGGCAACATTCACACTGACTTAGTCCCAGACCCCACCTCCCAAGTCAATCCTCTTATGCCTACTTTATTAAAACACTTGATGAATGCGACTTTAATGGCCATGAATGATTAATGATCGGAGACGCACAAGCTTGCTGCCGACACTGATAGTGTAGATGACCCGAGCGCAGCTGTCTTGGGCACAGTCGTCTTGCAAAGTACCCATGCTTACACTTACAACAGGACTCAATTGCTTGGATCTATTTGTGTGCATTGCCGCAGCCAGTGTCCTGTCACAAACTCTTAAAATAAACATGCTGGCAAAGATAAGCAGCCAGCCTTTTTGTGGGTCACACTACCAACATTCCATCCTAAACCTCACACGCACCTGGCCAATGATGTACTTGTAGGGCAGCTGGTTTTCACGCAGGTTCAGGTGGATGATGTGCCCGATGGTCTCAAAGGAGGAGGGGGCATCTACTCCCTCTGGCAGCAGCGCCTGTGAGTGGCGCAAGCCCAAGTACAAAACCAGTGGTACATTCCAACTTATAGTGCAATGTTGCATGCCAGCTGTGCAGGTGCGCCAGTTAATTTAATGTGAGCAAGCTCTTCAGAGTTGCAGCTCAAAGCGGTACCTTGATCAGTGCAAACTTGTGTGCTTGGAGTGCAAGCCGACGTGAGCCATACACAAAGTGGTAAGCTGATTGGCACTTGGTGCAAACGGATGCATTGGGAGTGAGACAAAGTGAGCATTATCATGCTCACTGAGGCTGAGGCCCCAAGACACAGGGAGCGCTACCAAATGCAACAGGGAACAGGGGCACACTTGCAAGAGCTTGCAGGGTTGGTCCATGGTCGCAGCCATGCCACTGTCCTATAAGGATGGCTGGAGCCACGAGGGCTGCATGGGTCTAAAAAGGCACAAGGGCTGCTGATGGCATTAGGACTGCTGAAGCCATGAAGGCTTCTGATGGTATTAGGACTGCTGATGGGATTAGGACTGCTGAAGGTATAAGGACTGCTGATGGGATTAGGACTGCTGATGGCATTGGGACTGCTGAAGGCAAGGGGACTGCTGATGGTTGTAGGAATACCGAAAGCATTGCGGCATGAGCTAAGCATTCAGGGCTCATGGAGCAGATGCGATTGATTGAAGAAAGCATGGTGATGCATTTGAGGCTTTTCCCGCTTTGGTGACTGACGCATGTGCGGCTTTTCCCTCTCTAATAATTATTGATGCATGTGAGGCCTTTCCCTCTCTGGTAATTATGATGCATGTGAGGCTTTTTCCTGTGGTGATTATTGATGCATGTGGGGCTTTCCTCTCTCTGGTAATTGATGCATGTGAGGCTTGTCCCTCTCTGGTGATTATGATGCATATGAGGCTTTTTGATCTGAGGAGAGACCTTAAGCTCATGAGTGGGCATTCACATCACACATGTGGTGTGTGCCCAATGAGTCCGAAGCACATGATTTATCCTTGTGATGTTCAGCAAGAAAGCAAACAGAGCACTGTGCGCTCCCTCTCATCCAAGGGCCATCTGTAGACATGCTACCAGTCTTCGTAAAAGAGTCTGGTGGAAGCCGAGTTGGCTGTGATCAAGCTGGAAGCTGTAGTCTTATGCAACCTCAAACACACACGCATGCTTTCAATTCAAGCAGCAAGCTGAACTCTTACATGCAAGATCATAGGCGTGCTTCCAATCTTAGTACCTTCAGTACTTGGTCGGAGTTCAAGTGGCTATAATCTAGCTGCAAGCTGTAGTCTTGTACGACCTCAAAGCCTTCCGTTGCCACAAAGGCTTTTAGCTCTTCACTCAATCCTGAGGATAGTTTTGTGTAAAGACAAGACAGGCATGTGAGTACAGGCTGCATGCAGAAAACGCATAATGGACTTGAGGTCTGCTTACAGGTGTGCCAAAATGTTTCAAGGGGAGATTCATGAGCTTTTTTCATGAGTTGTTGTGATGCGCATGATGCTTTTTGCAAGTCTATTGTTTGCAGTACGCACAATAGCATTCCGGAGAACAACGTTGCAGTCCACTCGCTCAAAGGCTATATGCAGCAACCGTTCATCACAAGTGCAAGGTATCCAGCACCACCTAACACTGTGAATGGAAAAGCGCTCATCAGCCTTATTCATGCTATGAGTCATAGTGGCTCTGAGGACAACGAGCACACAAGCACAATTGCTCAGGTCCAGTTGCCAAATGTAAGTTTGCGCATTAAGCTTGATGTAAATACAGACAGTAGCATAGGGAGGTGGTGGAAAAGAAGGCTCAAACAGCAGCAACTGCAAGGCAAAAGCACAGCAAGGAGACATGTGCACAAGCAGGTTCATGTTACAAGATCCTTCAAGATGTGTTACAAATATAGAATTCGTAAAACTTCTTGGCTCCAATTTGTCAGCCATTGAACCGACTTTCAATTGGTGGCTTGAACCTGTAGCGCAAAGCTGCGCCTTGACACACAGCCGTACTTTCACTATTCTTAATGCAAAATCCAGCAGCCAACTGCTAGACTCAACCTCAACAGCTAGCACGCCTCACCTTTATGCATTGCCAGATTAGACTCCATCACAGCCTATCAGTCTGTGTGCCACCTGATGCAGCCATCAATCTGAGTGCCATCTGATGAGGCTCAAGTCCACGCCAGGCTTTGCTAACTCGTCCAAAAACTCTACCTCCGCGCCACTCAGTGACAAGCTACATGCTCATGGCCAAGGCTTACCGTCAGGCATGGCCACTTTGTCACTGAGCAGTAGCATACGCGTGTCCTCTCTTGTGCCATCAGCCACGATGCAGCGCAGCTTTGGCCTGTCCAGTGTGTAACTGCAAACAAGCGAGGTGCGCATACGTGCTGAGCTTGAACACACGCGTACAACCAGCAACCAGGGCAACGATCCATGGGATCCAAAAAGCTACTAACATATTGAAGGGCTTTGCATATCTGCTGGGCCTGGAAGGCGCTCAGGGAAATTTCAGATAGATGGGCATGCATGCAGCAGCAGACAAGTTCGCTGTGAAGCCACTGGATAATCAACATAGAGAAACCAAATGCCTGGCCTGGCACATGCAGCAATGGAATGCACAATGACAGTGCAAAAGCACAGAGCGAGCTCATTCCTGTTACAGAATTCAAGCGCATTCCAAAGCATGACCTAACACACCAGGATGCCATGAGAGCTGGTATGGACACACGCACACATGTACACACATGCGCGCGTGCACACACACACACACACACACATACACACACACAGTCAACTTTGTTACATGAAGTGTGCACATGTCCTGATAGCAACACACCACGCAAAAACACACACGCGCTTGCGCGCGCACACACACATACACACACACGCCACTCTTATCAAAATGAGCAACACCAAACATTGCACCCTACCCTTTGAATTTGCGCATCAGCTCCTGGCATCGCTGCTTTGGCACGCGCAGCGCTACCACATGTTTTGTGATGTTGAATTCTGCCTTGTTGACATGCTGTTGCCTGGCAGCCTCGGGAACTGGCAGCAACATGGAGGCAGAGGCCTGCTGCCTTGCCGCAGGCTGCTTGTTTCTCCCTGCCTTACTGCAATGTAGCCTCCAGGACTGATTCTTGGTGAAAATATGTGCAAATGAAACTCTAGGTGTCCACAGCCTTTGTGGCAGCAAGGCCCTCATGCATGCTCCTAGGGGTCTTACATCTCCTGTTGCCCATAAAAATCCCTTTTGTAAACCCGAAATTTTTTGGGTTTGAATTACAGAAAATTTTGATCACTTACCAAAACAATTCTAAACTTCCGCCGTATTGTTGCATAATCGTGCACGAGTTCTTCTTTGGAAAAACATTGGGACGAACTTTCGTACCAGTGAACAGCACCCATGCATCGGACATGATTGTTGTCAGGCAAGCTTCAAGTGTTTGCTTCAGCGAATGCCTGACCACAAACTTACCCTAGAAGTTTAGAACAGACTGCTTTCTTCATGCACATAGTTTCAAAAGGTCCCAGGCCAGCAAGGGTAACAAAAAACACGTTTTGCATCATTTTTCTGTGCAGTCGCAAATGGCCCTTCCTGTGGGGCTTGCGCAGTCTTTCAGAAACCTCCGATATTTCGTGTGACACATCAAGAGCGGGACACTAAATTGCTATTCCTTCTCTGGTTGATAGTTCCATCCCAGTACGGGTTCCCTCTGAGGCAGTTACAGCTTGCCACCCTTGCACATTTTCCACTCCTTTCCTAAGTCTTTTTTGGACGACACTAACAAATCATGCAGACAAACTGTAATTGATCCAGCTGAAGGTTCCTAATAAAAAAATAATAGGAGGCTCGCTGCCACTGTTATCCATGTACTGAATGGCATCTGAATGCCAAACACTGCTTATATCCTAGTGAACGTTAAGCATTGCATGGGCATATTTGATATGATTGCTTACATACCATACACAGCAGTACATTGTTCATCGAACGTTCGGAGTATTTATCTGATCCAACAACTTTGAAGCCTTTGAGCCCTGCTAGCATAATCCACCTTGCGCTATTCCATCAAACACTAGACCGCAACAGACATGATTTGTTACCATTCCCTTCCAGTTCAAGTTCTGTGAGTTGAGCATTTTTCGGCCAGGTCTGGTTACAGGCCTCTGTGTTTCTGCTCAGCTGCCCTTGTAGGCGGATTAAGCGGTGTAACCTTACGTCACCTTACCATATCAATGAACACCTGTAGGCGGATTTAGCGGTGTAACCTTACGTCACCTTACCTTACCAATGAGGGAATTATCGCATGCTCGCAGTAAGTGGCACCCTGTACAGGCTGTATGCTAACGTTCTTAGGGAGGTGGTCACTGGGTGGTGTAAGGAAAAAAACAAGATTCCAGACACTCAATTTGGTTTCTACCCTGGCCGTAACACTTTGCACCCCATATTCATTTTGCGGCACTTGCAGCATGCTGCTCAGGTCAAGCGCCCAAATGCATCCCCAAGGCTGCATGCAGCTGTTATTGGTTTCAAGCAGGCATACGATACAATTCCTAGGGAAGCTCTTTGGTCTCACCTGCAGCGCATTCGTGTGCCAACGTGCCTGTTGGCTGTCATTAAAGCATGTATGCTAACGATGAGTATATCTCGGTGGATGGCTGCAAGCAAGCACGTGTGCGCCCCCATTATGGTGTTAAGCAAGGCTTTCCCCCTTGTTGTTCTCCTTGTACATCAATGACGCGGACTGCTTGGCAGAAAATGTGTAAGGGGCTATAACAGGCACTAGGGACGTTCGAGTCACCCACATGCTGTATGCAGACGATCTGTACCTCACTAGTAACCTTCCTGATCAGCTCCGACTGATGTTAGATAGGCTTCATACGTATGCTCAGCGGAAAGGGTTGGTGATAAATACTGCCAAGTCTGAGATTGTGCACTTTAATTCAAAGGTTGATAATATGCCAGTTTTCACATTAAGTGGAGCTCGTTTGGCGTGTGCAGATTCTTTTAGGTATTCAGGCATGCTGTTCACAAAAAAACGCAACCCGCAAGCCACTGCTGAGTACATGTGTGCCCCTTTCCTAGCTGTTTGTAGATGGATTAGGCAATTCGCATCTGAGCACCGCCTGACAGATAGGCCGCATACCATGCTCTGGCTGACTAAAGCATATGCTCTCCCTGCTAGCATGTATGCGTGCCAGATTTGGGGCACTAGATTTATGAAAGAAGGAACTGAAATGGACTGTCCTTTGCAAACTGTACATCTGTGCTTATTGAAGCGTATCCTTGGGGTAAAGTGCACCACTCTTAATTGGTCTGTACTGCATGAGTGTGGGCATGGACCTTTACAGTTCTATTGGTTTCGTGCAGCAGTTAGGTTTTACAATGCTTTACTGCGCAGCAACAGCACTACACTCAGTAAGGTACTGCAAGCAGATGTTGACATGAGCAGTCTTTCCCGTAAATGCTGGACTTTAGAATTTTTGACTGCCTGCACAGGCTTGGACAGGTGCAACGTGTTTACTCATTGTGTTCGGTCAGGGCAGCCTATAGTCATGAGGGAGTTTGTTGTTGATCCGAGAAAAAGGCTGCGAGGTGTGTGGAATGCTGATGCCTTGGCAGAACATGGTGAACTCACGAACAAATTAGCCAAGTATCATCACTGGATGGCACTTCCTTTGAGACCCTTGTCTGTTCATGGCACGCCCTTTTCTGTCCCCAGGTATTTGGATCTTGATTTGGGCAAGCACGCACTGAGAAACATAGCACGTTTTCGTTGATATCATATGGTGCTGGCCTGCTCCAGCACTGTGGTTTGGTTTTGGTAATTGCTCAGCCTGACTGCAGCATGCACACTGCCCCCTTCCCTCCTCCAGGATGCCCCCTGCATTGAAAGGCACTGGGCATGATGGATTGGCACCACTGACGTCTGATGCTGCTGTGATCGAACGTGCAAGAAAAGCTGAGGGGGACGTTCGAGTTGGAGGAGCAATCGCCTTCAAAATTACCACCACTTGCTCCTCTCCCATCCTGCACTGCAGCTAGCACGGCATTGCTATGAGCATGTTATGTCCGTTGCAGGTAAACGCGCGCGAAGGACGCACTTGCAATGGCAGGGAGGCCGGCCAACCTTGTGAGAGCAGTTACACCTTCAGCACTTAGCGATTTTGCGACTAAAATGAAGTGTTTGGTGCTACAGGATACGGCCCCCCTGCATGCAATTGAAAAATTAGCCTTTCTGATTTTCATACTCTCTGATTTCTGGTAATCGCAAATTGGGGAACCTAGCCAACGCAAAAGTACGATTCCTAGCAATCCAGACATTAATCAGTGATTACTAGCAAGCAAAATAGAAATCCACACAGTAATCGGTGGTTTCTGCTTCGCTCACTGACCGATTGTCAGAAAACACTGATTACCAGTAATCAAAATGGAAATTGACTCAGTAATCGGTGATTGCTACTTCAATTGCTGACCGATTGCCAGTAAACACTGATTACCTGTCCGATTGTGATTTTGTTTTCTAGAAATCGTCTTTTTTCCATTTCCAAGAAAGCGGTTGGAAATGTCCTGGTAATGAAAGACAACATTCCGACGATGCTCACACTTTAAGAGTTGAGACATCACTTTGGCAGGAGCACACTGTGTGGCACATCTACTTGTGATAGGTGTGACCAAGGAGGACTCCAAGATGAAGAGCATGCGGTGTTCCTTTGTTCTTGCGCTTCTGTGTGTTCTCTTCGAAGGGCTTATGCACAGTTATTTTCTGACTTCAAGAAAAAAAGGAAGTTCCCCTCTTCTCATAGTATTTTTCTGAACGAATCAGGCACTTTCTACTATTCTCAAGCTAGCTCTGAGGATGTTTTCCATTTCTTGCAGAAGCAAACTAATGAGACTTATCGTATTATTTCCAATCTCATCAATATTTCTTGTGCAGTTGGAACAGTTGAGCAGGCCAAGCAGCCAAACTACCTGGCTGAAGGTCAAACCCCATTGTAACTTGTCAATGAACACCTTCCACTGTCAAGGATAACTCGTGATTCACAAGTTGTCCTGCGATTAAAATGGTCAGTTGGGATTTCTGTTAGGCGTGAGACCAATCTTAAATTCAGAGTATTCTGTTCTCTCTCTCTTAATAAACCTTGTCAAATCCAGCCCAACACACCCCATAACACAAATAATCAGGCTTGGATAGCATGTTGGTAAGTGTTTACAATGGACGCTAAACAGCGTGCATTAAAAAAGGACAGCTAGCGCTGACACACATATCGAGTCCCACCAGCTAGAGAAAGCAAAGAAGAGCAATTCAACTAATATGAACATATCCAGATGCGTCTGCGCCAGGCTGGAAAAACTTTGGAAATAAAAAACAATTCTCTTTCTTATCGTACAGTCCACCGACGATGGGTAACCCTTCTTCAGCTTAAGTGCATAACTGTGTCAGCAAAAGCCGCAGCTGCTCAGTAGTGCTCAACGATCCACCCCACAGGTGTTCATTTCTTCCCGCTGAGGAGCATCTTCCTGAAGTCATCATTAGACTTGGGTTGCGTGCTGCCCTCTGGATGCCCTGCCACCTTTGACGCAACTGCCCGAGGCATGAAAGGGGCTGTGCTGACTGCAAAATGGAAAAGTGAGGACGGAAGTACCATTCATCACCGACGATACCAGGGTCAGGAGCTTAAGGAGAAATGCAGTACTGGGTGCCACAATGCATGGGCACAACTATCCTAGGCATTAACTGGGCAGAGCTGATTGCGCACAGGGAATTTCCCACTTTTGAAGTGAAGAGGGTAAAAGCACTGATGTCAGGACTGGTCCGGAGAAATAAAGTATTGAACCATGATGAATTGGCGCAACCACCCTAGGCATGGGCTGGGCTGTGCTGATTGCACCAAAGGATTTGCAAAAATTCACGGATTGTCAAGCAGGAGCGCGCACATCAGCTCAAATAGAAATGTGCATGTTTCAATTACAGTTTTCAGCTCAAAGTTTGATCTTTCAGCACGCCTTCAATACTTGTTACATACATTCATGAGCCTGTCATTGAATATCAGGAGCAGCGTTTATGTGGGCTCCACACAAAAGTATGTGTGCTTCCCACACATGCACACAAGCGCTGGGTGGCTTCCACATAAAAAACAAGCGTTGTAGGGTTTCCACATAACACACAAGCACACAAGTACTCGGGTTTTCTACATCGTTTACACAAATTCCACACCAGGGCTAATGTTGGGGCAATGCAGGAGCATTCTGCCTAATGTCACCATCCATGCAACTTCACTGAGGAACACGCAGGGCTCCTTTAGAAGCACGGGAGGGAGCATGCAAGGGCAAAAGTTACGCATTTTTGCACGCAAGCAAGAGTTCTGTCCCAATGAGCTGTTTGAGAAGCTGATGTGGCATCCCGACTTTTGCTGAGGAAATTGAGCCCCCGCCCGCCCAACACAACACACATATGCACGCACACGCACCTGGTGCATCTGCGACCTGCATCTTATGCCGCTGGTGAGCCGCAGGGGCCCCCCGTCCACTGGGCGCCCCCTCCCCCCTGCCCCCTCCTCCGAATCGGCCGCCCCTCTCTCCACCACCACTGCGGCCCCCGCCACCAAACCTTCCCTGCCCTCTACCACCTGCGAACCCATCCCCTCTGCCGCCAAACCCCCTTCCTCCTCTGCCTCGACTTCCTCGGCCACCGGCAGGCCCTTTGCCAGGCGGAGATGACTTGGCGATGAACAACGGTTGCTGCAGGCGTGATAATGCACAGTCAGCGGCTGCCAACTTTACTTCATTACTTTGAGTGTTGTGGCAGGGGAAAACTCAGGGAAAGCATGGGCACACGGCAGCGCATCCTTCAGTCACAGTCTGGACAGAACCACAAGCGCTCAATTGACATCTGAGCTGCAGCTGACCGGTGAGCAGCACTGTGAGTATTTGGGCGATAACATGCACCCACAGTGCTTTCAACATTTCAAATGTTACATTTGCTCCTGCACAAGCAAGCGAGGTTGAGAAGAAGGAATTGGTGCAGGAGCAGCAAAACAAACTGTGCCAGCCACCTGGCGCGATGAATGGCTCCACATGCTGCCTCAGCAGAAAGATGTGTTCTAAAATCCTGACATGGTCTTCCTCAGACACGTACAATTTTTGGCATCCTGACATGGCCGTTGGCATTGAAGTTAGGGTCTAGAGTTTAGGTTTATGTGTCCGCTGCTGATGGACACATTGAGCTATCTGCCAACAGCTCATGCCCCATGCCTGGACTTCCCTGTGAGGAGCTGCCTGGCCTTAAGGGTCCATCATTCAAAGCCACTGCGGCCTCTCACCTGTGAGGAACTGCCTGGCAGCGTGGAGCCATTCAAAGCCACTGCTTGCTGCAGCCCCTGCTGATCTTCAAACTCTACATATGCTATGCCCTGCACATGGAGGAGCGTGAGGGAGTAGGCAAGCACATGGAGAAAAGCAAGAGCAAAGTCCTGGCACCCTACAAGCCCATGCTCAGCCTACCAACAGTATTATAGGATCTTGCATACAATGCAAGCACGATGGTGAAAGCATTCAATATGACATCGTACGAGTGTTTTGGCCTGTTAGCAAATGTTATGTAATTCTGTCTTGCAAACGCGGAAGAAAGCCTTGTCTAAGCAACTGGACATGGGATGCTCACTGTTTGTTTCTGCTTTCACACAAGAATGATGAACCGTAGCTGCTGTCTACTCACCCTGAAGGCTCCGGTTTCATGGTTTTTGGGCATGCGTAACCGCTTGAGCGTCCCACAACTCTTAAAAAACTGTTCCAAGTCTGACTCCTTTGTATCCAATGGGAGTCCGCGCACAAACACTGTGTACTCCTCTGAGAATTTCTCCCGCACGGACTCGTGTTGTGTTGTGGTGGGCAGTTGTTCTCCGTCCATCTCTGCATCCCCACCCTCTGTATGCTGTTGGTTTGATTGGCCTGCATCCTCTGCATCAGCCATTTCGTGGTCCTGCTCAGCCTTTTCCTGCTGCTGCTGCTGCTGCTGCTGCTGCTGGGCATTGTCTGCTGCTGCAGGCTCAGTCAGCCTGGCCCTCTTGGCATTTCCCTCCTCATGCTCGTCAACGTTGACCGCCTCTGCTCCATTGCTACCCGCCTCCTCCGCCCGACCACGCTTGGCAGTGCCACCTGCGATGTAGCAGGTGTGTGTGTTAAAGTATAGGATTGACGCTGTGGTAACGGACGGACATCGCGGTTGCTCACGATGCACGCACCGATGAAACATTCGGTCACAGGCGCAAATTCTGCTGGCATTAGGAGTAAATCTTGAATATTAAAAAATATTTGTGGCTTTTTCCAGGGAAGTGGAGGAAGTTGCGCGCGCGCACACGCGCACATACACACACACACACACACACACACACACATAAACACAAACACACACACGCACGCATGCACGCAGACACAAACGCACACGCGCGCGCGCGCACACACACACACACACACACACACACACACACACACACACACACACACATACACGCGCGCGCGCATGCATGCACGCTCACACCCGAACAACCCCCCCCTCTCCCACATGTGCATGAGAAAGCACTGAAGATACATACATCTGCATCCTGGATGGTGGCATGTATTTCCTGTTCCCTGTGCTATCAAATTGCTCTCACATCTCTTTTAAGCATCTCAGGCCCTTTCCAACGCTATTCACACACACACAGTGCCAACACACACACGCGCTGCCAACACGAACACACTCCCTACCTGCAGGCTCAGCAACAGCCTTCCCTGATTCTCCTTTCCCTTTTGCTGCTGCCTTGGCTTGCTTGGCGGCTGCACCCTTCCCAGCTACTGCCTTTCCTGACTTTCCAAAGTTGGGGTCATTCTGCTGCCGCATCTGCCGAATCTCCTCCTTGCTCAGCTTGGGGGCTTGCTTGGCGGCTGCCTGCAATTACCAGACAGCGCGAAAACAACTCAACTCATGCAAACGAGAACACGCAAGAGGCAAGCATGATGCGGAAGGAACAAGCACACCCTTGCAATAAATTGGGCGATGGCTCAAGAACTCAAAGCTGCTGGCGGCACGGCGGTGGAGTATGCATCGGCAGCTGCTCTGTGATGAGCATCAAAGCAATTAATCGCACCTGAGCTCGCTTTGCGCAGCAATCACTGAAGACCAGGGCAGATTTGCAATCAGCGCTCCGTCTTGACCACAGCATAGAACACACAAGGTAGCATGCAACTGCTTTGAATCATCAGCACTGCAAAGCCTCTACCAGCATTACGCCGCGGTCAGAGGCCTTGCAGGCCAAGCAACAACGAAGCTGAGGGCGCCTACAAGTGCACACACACAAACTAACCATGCACAAGCGTGTGTATACATATATACACATACATAGCGTGTATATATATACATACACACATACATGTAAATGATGTGATCAGCAACATCATCGACAATGCTCTGCCGCACCTTGGCTGCTGCAGCTGCTTGCTGATCAGCGGCAGCAGCAGCTGCTGCTGCCGCTTCTTCCATTACTGGGTCCACCTTGATGGACGCATGGTGCAGGTCCTCCGCACTGCGACGGTGCAGGCATATGTGTGCGTGTGCGTGTGTGCGTGCGTGCGTGCGTGCGTGTGTGTGTGTGTGTGTGTGTGTGTGTGTGTGCGTGTGTGCCGCCACAGTGCACTGGCTTGGCAACAGCAAAGACAGATGTTTGGACAGGTCCTCTGCACTGCAGCATGATGGTCATCCACTACAATGGACACCATTTAAAACACATGTGTAAGGAGAGGGATGAAAGGCGCTGTGCTGCAAGGCAAAGAGAGGGGGAGCCGCTCAGCAATGGTTGCCAGCTCCAAATTCTGACGGCATGCAATAAACTCACACACACACATGAATGTACGGCCAAATGAAAAGCATGGATGCCTGCATCCTGGGACCATGTACCTGCAAAGCAACCACATCACACACGCACACGCGCACACACACACACACACGCACACGCACACACACACACACGCGCGCACACACACACACACGCACACACACACACACGCACACACACACACACGCACACACACACACACACACACACACACTCACACCATCAGCAGCACAGTGGCAGCCAGTCACAGGCCAAGGGAATCAGCCCAGCAAAGCAGCAGCTGCTGACTCCACTTCTTGCAACATACAACAGACGCTCAGCAATGCCAAGGCCACATAGAAAAGAGAGGCACAAGGGCTCAAGTAATAGGTCTGGTCACTCAACGAGCCTACACCACGGTTAGTCTAGGTCGTGACACAGCCCCAACAGACTCAGTGTTGTTGTATGTGCCCACACACAGCCACGCAGCTGTCCCCCCCCCCAAAAAGACACAAACCTGCCCTCCTCTCGCTCAAAATGCAACCACTCTGCGCACACCAGCGGCTGCCCTCCCTCCTCCAGGCGCCGGCTATAGGCACGCTTGAACACATTGCGTGCCTCCCTGAGGTTGCGCAGCCCTCGCTCCATGTTAGCATAGGCCAGCCAGGTCTCGTAGTACCTGTACACAACGTGCAATGTTGCGTTGGCCGTGTACATGTGGCCTTCTTCCATGTTGGCACATGCCTGCCAGGCCTCGTCCAAACACACCCTGTGCTGCTTGTGAGCACTGCACTTAAGCCAAGAAGTGCATGCAAGAAATACACTGTGGGAATGCATTGGTGGAGAGCCCTGTACCTGCATGCATGCAAGTGCCTGTGTTGCATGTTCGCAATCAAGTGTGATTGATGGAAGGCTAGCATGTGCATGTCAGGACAATGCACGGATGCTGCCCCCGGCCAGTGCAAGTTCTTAATATTTGCTGCAAGCATGCATCACCAAAAATGATATGCTGAAGAAACAGTTCTTGCCTGGTCAGTCAATCATATGTGTGTCCTCTACGAGGCGTTAAATAGCCATGGTGTTTTGCATGTGCTCCATTTGTGCATCAAGGAATTGAGCTTGCATGCACCAATCACTAGAGTTGCTCTTCACAGCTAGACCTGAAGATGATAATCTTGTTGGTGATGATGCAGCTCTGTATTTGCCTCAATCCAATATGCTCTGCATCGTCTCTGTAATGCAGCTAAAGATGATCCCTTGCATCACGACCTCCTTCAGCATACAGCAGCATCAGCAGCAGCAGCAGACAGAAGCAGGAGCACATGCGATTGCAAACACCTCGTCTTTGACCCAAGTTCAGCGCCTGCTTTACCTGCCCAGTCATTTGACCCAGGCTCAACGCCTTTGACCTGAGCTCAACGCTTGCTTACCTGCCCAGTCCCGACTTTAGTGTGTCCTCCCACACCTTGCGCGCTGCTGCGTGGTCTTTCAGCACATGCAGCTCACAGTGAGCCTGGTAGGATGGCAGCCTGTGCATGCATTACAAACACATGCTGATTGATGGCATTATGCGCTAAGGGCACAAAGATAGAATCTTCTCAAAACGTGGTGATGAGGCTCTGTAGAGGACGCATTCATTCAGCAATACAGCAATCTATGGAAGGAAGGCAGCTAGCGCATCCATCTGGAATGCACACACAAAGCAGAACAAGGTATCGCTCTTATCAATGAGGTTATGTATTGAGCTTTGAGAGAGGAGGCCAACTTTTTGGCTAGCCCATTCATAGACTGACAGCTTAAGACAAAGGCCTGCAAGGGGGTGTTTCAAGGACTGAAGCACCTCCACGCTTGCGCTGGTCAGCAGACAGGAGGATGAGTAAGGGTACCAGAGAAGTGTAATAGGGTGCAAACAAACGATTGCCAGGAGTGCAAGAAAGGGCACCAGAGAAATGTAATAGGGTGCAAACAAACGATTGCAAGGAGTGCAAGAAAGGGCACCAGAGGGGCCCCTTCAGTGAGGTGGCCCCTTACAAGCGCATAAAAACACTCCGGTAGGAGAACCAATACACAGCCTGGGGCAGGTGCGTAGACGTATACACATGCATGCACGTATGCACGCACGCACCTGAGCAGCCGGTCCTGGTAGGTGGGCCAATAGGCAGCCAGCGTTGCAGACGCCTCACCAAATGCTGCTCGCAGCTCCTCAGGGGCGACTGCACCTGCAGCGCTGCTATTCATGCTGGACGCGCCATCAGCACTTGGGCTTGATGGGCAGGCTGTTCGGTGGCGGAGGGCATCCAAGTGCGCAAGCAGGACATCCATGTAGTCCTCCACAGTCTGCACAGAGAAGAAGACAAGTATGAGAAGCTACCTAGGCAGAGAGAACCCTCTCCCTACGTCAATACAGGAAGAGGAGGCACATTGGCTCAGAAGAGCCGTGGCGGAGACCCTGCATCACAAAGTTTGCGCAGGCAAAGCAAGGAGATTGGAGCATGCTGGAGATGGTGGATGTTTGACGATGGCTCTTGCTCGTGTAAAGGAGGACAGCCCCATTGTCTATTCCTTCCAGCACCCTTGCCTGCATGCCAATACACCCTGTTTTGTGCACAAAAGCGGCAGCGCAGTGCTGTGATATCCTGGCACAAAAAAACTCATGCATACTAAGATTACTGAGCACACGAACAAAATGGGGATTGGTTGTTTACATATTTCCTTGCTTTAGTACCAGCAACCCTCTTGGCGCGATCGACTGTCATTGCATTCGAAAGCAGGGGTGAACGCGCAAAAGAATGATCCACCAGGCAAGCGTAGAACACGAGGCTTTTTCCTAATACCACATTTTCATCATCAAGTACGGCAAAGCTGCTCTGATACAGCTATGGGCGCTGCGCGCTCGCGCGCACACACACACACACACACACACACACCTGCATGCCGGAAGACAGCGCGGCCTTGCACTTGGCGTCCAGCTCCTGCTTGGGTGCCCCAAAGCGGTCAAGGGCGCGCAGCGCAGCTGCCCACAAGCTTCCAACCCAGTAGCAGTTGCGGGTCGCGCGCGCATACACAGCGTTCACCACAGAAGGCACCTTTGGCAGGGGATGCATGCGGGTCAAGGATGCGAGTCATACTCATGCAAGCAGGTCATGTGGGACAAATGCGGATCATGCAGGTCATATGCAGGTCATATTCATGCATGCAGGTTATGTGGTTTACATGCGGGTCATGCAGGCCATTTGCAGGTCATACACAGCAGCGTCCACCACGGATGGCACCTGGCATCAAATGCAGGATGAGGAGCTGAGTGCTGTACAGATGGGTTGCCCTGATTGAGGGTTTGAGACTTGAAATGCTAAGGAATGCATGAAATGAATGTAGGACTCCTAGTAGGAGTGCAATCATTTGCAAGCTTTGTCACACGGAACACAGCTGTTACAGATCAATGGTGCACATAAACAAGTTCATGTGTACACACTGCCTTCACCATAGGGACACCTAGCGGGGTTAAGCAAACAAGGCATGACACCGCATGTTCCCCATCTGGTATTGAGGAAAATCTAGGCTAGCGCTACACCGTCCAGTGTCCAGCATTCTCTTGATAGAATACTTCCTGATACATAATCCAACATAGTGTATGAGCCGTCAAGGAGGTTATGATGTCAGCCAGAACGGCAAAGGACAGCAGACACACCTTGAGGTTGTACTCCAGGTACTTGGTGTACTGCGCCCACAGCTCAGCTGTCACCGGGAAGCACGTCACTGCCCGCTCATACACCACCTACATGCAAGTGTGTGTGTGTGTGTGTGTGTGTGTGTGTGTGTGTGTGTGTGTGTGTGTGCAAGTGTGTGCATGCATGCATGCATGTGTGTGTGTGTGTGTCTGTGACCAAGATGTGACCTCAGCTCGCCAGCATCCTGGCCACACGAATGGGTTTCACGACTCCTTTGAACCTCAGCCCGTCTGGAATGACTGCACGACCGGCATGTCAGCCAACCGAAGCTTAGCCGCAGAGGAAAAATGCGTGCAGGGGGCTTGGACCACAGCACCGATCAGCAATTGCTGCCAGGGTGTTGAACTGTGACTGTCAGCAAAAGCATGCAGCCTGCGTGACTGTCATGTTGCATGCTCATGCATGGCACCAGTGGCTGCCAAAGGCACAGGCGGAGGCAAGGCAGGCCTCCAAACAAGATGCTACTGCCTGCTGACCTCCCAACATAGTGCTGCTGACCGCTGGCCAGTTGCTGGTCAAATACTGCTGACAACTGACTGCTGGCCTGTGGCCAATCGAATTCTGCTGACTGCGGGCCAGTGGCCGCACAATGACCGCTGACTGCTGGCCAATGGCTGCCAGGCTACCCAAGTACCCTCTTAGGTCTATGCCATAGTAACGCTACCTCTACACTTTGCTGCCTTGTTCCAGTTTCAACACATATGCCCCAAAAGCAGGGGCTGCCTGGGTGCCTGGACTCTTGCTGGATCTTTCTGAGCCAGAGTTTGGGACTTTCAATGTTTGTCAGTCTGGGTCTTTCTTTTTTCAGACCTCAGTCCTACCTGGACTCGCGCTGGGTCTTTCTGAGCCTGCTCCAGCTTGATGTAGGACAGGTAGGCCGCCAGGAGTGCTGCGCATGTTCACATGGGACACAAATCCGTATGGGCCCTTCTAAGCCTGCTCCAGCTTGATGTAGGGCAGGCAGGCCGCCAGACGTGCTGTCCATAATCAGATGGGACACAAGCGTTGGTCACGTAGCAAAGCATCCGCGCTTCGAACACGTCTCCCTTCCAAGCTGGAAGCCTCACAAGCCAAACGAGGACACAAAATTAGGGCTGGAGCTACTTCAAATGCACATGAGCATCTCCCGCGTTGCCACCATACAAAAAAAAACAATCACACAGGATATATGTGCAGCATATTTTGCCCACATGCAACAGTCTCCTTCTTCAGTTGAGGTTAAATCGACATTGGGACTTCAGCCAGCAAGTTTGGCTGCTCACCCACATGCCACAGTCTGCTTCTTAAGCGTATGATTTGCCTGTATGCACGTACCAAGGCACAGGCTAGCATGCGACAATGCTCAGACCCACAACCAGGCGTCAAAAAGGCCAAAAAATCCCAGCCAGGAAATGCATGAGTGCTGGTCTGAATATCCGCGACTGAAATGGCACAGCACGCAGCTGAGTCCACTTAGCATCAGCTGGCTTGTCTGGGACACAGCCTGCTCATAGTCCACTGTATTGACTTCCAATTTACTGCAGTCCACTCACCAGCATCAGCTGGCCTGTCCGCTGATACAGCCTGTTCGTAGGGCAGGCGCAAGGTGAATGCCTCTGCAGCCTTCTCAGCAGCCTTCACCACATGGGGGGGGACACTCTGCAGACGCACCGCCACGCAACAGGGCGGCGACTCACAGAATGCTTTGTGTGAAAGGGTACCATGAAAAGATGCCGCCAGTCTTAGCAGCATGGAACATGTGGGCAGATGGGCAGACACACCACCATGTAGCAGGGCGATGACGCAAATATGCTTCGCGTGAAAAGGCACCATGCAAAGGTGCCACCATTCTTAGTGGCCTTCATCACGTGGGAGAGGGGGGCACGCTCTGCTGACACACCGCCATGCAGCAGGGCGCTGATGCAATTGAGCATACCCTGAAAGAAACGGTCCACCATGCAACAAGGTGCAGGTACATCCACCACGCAACAGGGGGGGTGATACAAATGTATGCTTTGTGTCAATGATTACTTGTGCAAACACAATTCCATGCAACGGGGCGCTGATACAGTCAAGCACGCACTGCAAACAGCAACTTTCGCCACGCACTAGGGTGTGACACAAACATGCTTCACATGAAAGGGTACTGGTACAACCATGTACAACACAAGTGTGCTCCGGAAGCACCCCACAATGCTACAGGATAACGATGTGGGGAACTGATGCGCAATGACACCACGCATGCATTCACAACGACATCCATTGCAGGCAAAGCTACAGAACAGCAAGCAAAGTTGCAAGCGCGAGCGTGTTGCTTTTGGGTGCAGCGCACTGCAGACATGAAGGCAGCGTGCATGGTTGTGATGCAACAAAGTGGAAAAATGGGGATGCAAAATCAAATACAGGTGAGTGCGTAGATGATGGAGTGCAAGGGGTTTCCACCCGGGTGCAGCAGGGGGGGGGGTGCGCCTCATGGTGTGCATTTTTGAAGGGAATGTCAGTGCATGAGAAGGCTTGCTTTACACCAGAATCTGCTTATCATCAGGTGAGAATCCATCTCTAAAAAAACCCTGGAGGCTCTTCATACTTGCTTAGCTGAACACAGCTAGAAGTGGTCAGATCTGCACCAAAGGCTGAGAGCCTGGGAGTACTTATTATAAATTGATGGTCTAGGTTTTGATGGTTCATCACATACTCAGCCCATGTGCAGCAGTGTTTAGTGATAGATCCAGCCCTCGTGCAACTATGTTTCACATACATTCAGGCCATGAGCAGCCATGTCGCAACAAATTCAGCCTGTGAGCAGCTGTATTTATCATACATCCTGTGTTTTGTGATAGATCCAGCCTGTGAGCAGCTGATGTGCTCCCAGGCAACACCCACCTTCCCCTGCTGAGCCTCCCACGCCTTGTACGCTTCCATGGTCTCTTTGTGGTCAGCCAATGGGACCTGTGCGCAGCAAGCTCAGCCGCATAAGAAAGGGGTTCCATGTGACCCACTTACAACAAGAAAAGGGTTCCAAGCGATTCACACACAGGCCCTGAAAAAGAGAACCATTCCTGCCCAAGAGTGAGTGGTCTACACAAGAGCCTTTGAAACAGGATTAACATCGACTTGAAAAACAAGGTGGCAGAGGTTGCATCCAGCCATCGATCACCCACGCAGCGTCTCTCAAAAGGATTTCTTTGGGCAAGGGGCGTTGCACCCGGGCTGTATGGCCCAGAAGAGGCAAGCCGTGCAGCAGGTTACAGGTTACAGAAGCGACAAGGCCTTTAGCAAGAAGGCTTGAATGCTTAAGCTTTGCAAGCCGGGCAACGACAACAGCAGCAGCAGGACTGTGACAAGGATGTCAACAGCCCGACTTGAACGGTGATCGGTAGAACCAAAAAAACCAAACATTGCAGTTTGCCAACAATCTGTTCACCCAGACAAAGAGATACACCTCCTGCAAGACTTGCCACAAGAGTGCACATGTATTGTGACCTGAGAGCCTGGTCCTGAGCGGTAGAGGAGCCATGGGATCCCCTGCACCTTATCAACCTGACTGACTTCTTGCTTGGGTAAATTGTTTTCCAGCACTGCAAAAGGAGGCCTGACTGCACAAAGAAAGATGCAAGGCTGAGCGCTGCGTCTTACATGCACGCCTGCAGGGCAGGGCAGGCTGAGCACTGCGTCTTACATGTATGCCTGCAGGGCGCACGTCAGTCCATGACCTGAGAAACCGGCTAGAGAAACCAAACAGGAATGATGGCGTCACCTTGCACATCATCTTAATCGGTGTGGCAGGCACTATCAACGAAGACGACACAAATATTCATCTTGTCATGGCAGGGCGCATGCCACACCGTGACATGAGGCGCAGAGCCCGCTCAGGTGGGAGCTCACACACAGGAGGCTCACCCATCTGGGTTAAGGAGCTCACTCACAAGGCACATGCCAGCCTGTGACCTGACACAGCTCACTCACGCCAAGTGTCAGACACAGGGAAACTGACAGAGCTGCTTTTGGGGGTTGCTGTGAGACCCAGGTAGGGCTGCAAACATGCTGCATTGCAAGCATGTCCCATTGCAAAAATGCGTTGCATTGCAAACACGTCGCATTGCAAGCATGCATGCAAATAAGTTGCATTGCAGCCCTTTATCTAGACGTGCCAGCCCCTAAATTGCGCACTTGGAAAAAACATGTGCACCTTGCCACTGCATCTTTATTGCACTCCCAACGCGCCCTTGGTGACCATATGTGCACCCTGCCTCTGCATCCTAACCACAAATTGAGCACCCTGCTACTGCATACTTATGTATTCCAAGTGCAACCTTGCTGCCACCCATGTGCACTCTGCCTCTGCATGCTAACAAAAAAAGAAATGAGCACCCTGCCATGCCTCCCTGAGTGCACTCCACGTGCACCCTTGGCGCAACGTATGCGCACCCTGCCAATGCATCCTGATTGCACTCTTGACGCGCTGTTTGTGGACCCTGCCAGTGCATCCTCAATCACATGCCCTATCCTGGGCAATGAAAATCATGGCAGGGTAGCGAGAGCATGTGCCGCAGAAAAAAGACGCGCAAGACCATCACCGCTCTTTGCGCATCCCCTCAACAGCTTCCTACCAGACTCGTGCACTTGACACAGCGCTTGCTCTAAGCGTCAATGGTTCAAACAATAAACGTGCTCGAATCTGTGAGGGCCTGTGCTACATTTCAATGAGCATGCTCTGCTGTGCCTAAAGTGTGGGCATCACTCACTTGCAGGGTTGAGTAGCCACCAAGCAAAATGTTGCAGAGGGGAAGCCCCTGAGAGGCTCCAAGGGCCTTTTTGGGAAAACGACAGACTCTCTCCACACGTGCCCACTCACTTGCAGTTGGCGCTGGAAGATGCTCCTCACTTTCTCTGCTTGCTTTTCCAGGCCCTGGCCCCCAGACTCTAGCAAGCCCAGCTCAAACTCCCTGCAAGCATTTGCGGACGAAGGACAACTCCTTCTTCCTCGTAAACCTTGACGCTAGCAAGCCAAGCTCAGAAGTCCCTACAAGCACAGGAGGCTTTCTCCTTGAGTCTAGAAATTTCCTTCCTTGATTACCTCATAAGCTCGATCTCCCTGTAAACAAAGGAATGGGACTTGGTCAATGCGCACAAGAAGCATGGAGCATTAGAGCCTTATTTCTTCAAACCTCTCAATTCAAGCAGGCTGACACCAGAAATACTGAAAGCAGCCTGGCGTTACAAGCCCGGTGATATTTGGCCAAAGCTCATTCATTGCACAAGTAAGGCCAGCCAGGGCGGTGCACATGCTTCAGCAGTCCATGCCAGCAGAGCAGGGCTGCTTTACACGGCTGAAAGTGCGTAATGAGATTTACTTGAGAGGGGAAATGGTTTGGAGATGCAGTGAGGGTCAGGTTGAATGCGTGCGCGTTTGCATGACCATTCTTACACACATGAGGGGATGCCACCTCATCGCTGTCACACCATGCCTTGCCAGGGCTTGGGAGGGGGAAAATTATGTGTATGCTAGTATACAGCTATGCAAGCCACAGCACACATCTCACATCTTCATGACCACCATTACAGGCACGCCTGCACGCAAAAAGTCTTAGGAATGCATTTCAAATATTTCAGACATTCACATCACACACGCACACACGCACACATATGAAAACATACACCCACCTGCACACACACAACACACACACAGCACAGCACACACACATACACAAACACGCGTGCAGCCCTCACCTATACTGGGACCACAGTTTGCCACCCTCGGTGGCATGCAGGCCAGCAGCAGTCAGCGCAGCTTCGCACAGCTCCCTCATCTTGCCCACGCCTGCAGGCGTGCGCCCTCGCACAGCAGGGTCCAGCTCCGCTACAAAACTGCACGCGAAAGCAAACGTTATGGAGGCGCTTTGGCACTGTATGGGCTCTGAACTCGAGCACCATGTGAGCGCCAGAGAATGGGTTGCTGCAGTTCTTAAGTGGCAGGAACAACTGGCAATGCACCCCAAGCTTGCTCCAGCCTACCCTCCTTAGACCAGCAATACGACCATCACTGACGCCCAAGGTGCAGTTGAAACAAGAACATATTTGAGCATATCTGAGATTACAAGGCTCAGTTACCAAGCATTGAAAAATGAGGATCTTGCAGGCTGCTTCACAGGGAGCTTTGGATCAAGAAGGGGCTTTGAATCAATACAAATACGCATGGCCATAGGAGACCATGCTTTGCAAACCTATTTCAAATGAGCGTCGATTTTGTCTGAAGTATGTCAGTGGGGGAAGCTCAATCCCCTGGCAAGCCTTACAGCAGGAAGTGCAACCCTCTGCTTGAAGGCCACTCCTTCTCCCACTTGGCCTCACAGTCACTTGCATTTGCGCACCACTCACCCCAGGTATTGTGACCAGATGTTGGTGGACAAATAGTCCTGGGTAGCCTGCTGGAAAATGTGCTGAATTCGTTCTATGTCCTCCTCTGAATGCACCTGGAATGGACGTGGAAAGATGGACGTTTGCAACGGCACAGGTGTCAACAACAGCAGCCTGCGAGATTGAATTCATCCAGGATGAGGCAAGCAAAAGTCCCTTGAAGCAGATCCCTTCTCTTGAAGCATCTGTCTCTTCCAGAAAGAGTTAGTGCGTGACATATGGCCGGTCCAGAAGCATCAAAGTCCCTGGAATCCTTTCTCTCCATAAATGGAACCAGCAACATCCTTTACTTCAGGTTTGGAAAGACAGTGCAGCATCACCATTTTGTAGGACAAAGCGCATTTTGCAATACACATCAAACAGAGAACTACTTATCTTGCATGTGCTTGTGGTCGTGAGTTAACACATTACACACATAAAAGGTATTGCTTCCTGATGTTTATGTGTGTAGCAAGACATACCGTGAATGTTTGGAGGCTTATACATTAGATTGAAGCTTTTCCGCATGCAGCAGCAGTACACAACAAGAAAGCACATGCGCGGGCGCGCGGGCGCGCACACACACATACACACACCACACACACACACACACACGAGTGCACGCATGGGCACGACACATGTGCATGCACATACACACACCCATACACAAATACAAAAGGAAACACATGCACACACACACACACACACACACGAGTGCATGCACAAGCACGACATATGCGCATGCACAAATACAAACACACAAAGAAAACACATGCACACACACATACACACACACATACACACACACACACGCACACACACACACACACAAAACATGCACACACGCACACACCCACACACATACACACAAAACATGCACACACGCACACACGCACACACCCACACACATACACACACACACAACACACACACACACACAAAACATGCACACACGCACACACCCACACACATACACACAAAACATGCACACACGCACACACGCACACACCCACACACATACACACACACAACACACACAACACACACACACACACGCGCACACAACACACACACACACACACACACACACACACACCACAACACACACACACATAGGTGCTGCTTGCCTGTTCCAGCTCGTCATTTACCCAGTCCAGCCAGAGCTGCTCATTCATCGGGAACAGGGAGGCCATGCGCTCATAGGCAGACCGAAGCCTGGCTCGCAGCTTAGCATGTCGGAGCAGGCCAATGTACTGCACGGTTGGATCACGAATAAAACGGGCGCGTAGTGAGCTCGCACTGGCGTTCGGGTGTACAATGTGGTCAAGCAGTGAAGAGGTGGCCTTCAATCAATTCTCATCACGACCTCAATCATTTTGCTGTAGTCAGGGGCAGTCTCCAGCTCCCCCTCTATCTTCATCAGCTTTTCCAGCTGCTGAGGCTCCAGCTCCACCTCTTCTTCTGAGTCAGAGTCAGAAGACCCATCCCCAGAGCTGCTGTCTTCTGCATCAGGCATGCTGCCAAGCCTCTAAAGCAATGAATAAAGCGTTTTTTTAAACTCAATAATTTTTGGTGAGTTGGATGGGCGCAGAGAGTCTCGCATTCTGGAGAGTATGCACATGGTCAGAGATTGCAGGTCACCTTCTCCCTGCTTCTTCCTTCACAGTGTGGCTTCAATCTCGACCCTCATGGGCTCTCGCCTGAACTTATAACCTGTACAAATTTTTGTTGCAGAGTTTACAAGCGGCACACATACTTGTGGCACACGCTAAATCACACTTTCCCCTCCCCCCCCTTGTGAACCCGGAGGCATCCCAATAGAAGAGGAAAAGCAAAGAATGTGTGAGACGAATTTGGCTGTGTGCATGGGCTTATGCTCCTCTTTTTCTTCAGTGCCGCATATCCAACAAATCCTCCCGTGAGTTCCCTGCAAAAGATCATCATGCCTCTGGAGTGCATGGAAGCTCAATTTGGATGCTGTACCTAAGCTTTTTTGTCTGGTGAGGCCTTATCATGTAAGATGACTAGTGGTGTAATCACTGTGGGAAACGCCTGCTACACCATGTTAAACAGTGTGATAGAATGGTGTTTATCCGATTGTATTGTTTGGGCTATATTGAGCAGGGATCCTAGGGTAGCGTCAAAGTGAGTGGGTCGCCCAGGGATGGAACTTCCCAGGATAGCATCAGGACAGCTTTGGTGTCGGCCATGTGAGCCAGTACCATTGGGGATAATTCAGGCAAGAACAGCTCAGAAAATTTTAATTGACACCTTATCTCTGCTCGAGCAAAGAAGCTCCATGGATCTTTCATAACAGCAGCTGTCCATGGTAGCCACAGATGGCCCAAAACTGCCTTGCTGATGGCTTTAACGTCAAGGCAAACGGCTCATGGTGTCAATTCACAATCGTGCTTTAATTTGTTGGATGTGCACATTTCAGGGCACGCTGTTTAGTGCATCAAGTAGGGGGCAGAGTACAGAATGAGAGTACTGATTGATCCTGACAGCACGCTTTTGGTTTATAAATGGTACCGGTTTGGCATCAATAGATTAAAATGGCTTTTAAGGGTGATCTTGAGATTGTTTTTAAAAAATTGCCAACATCCCTTCCCGCAAACTGAGAGAATGGGCTGTAATATCGTATTTGCACTGGTACTAGGGGGAATGGGCTGTGCGGCATCGTTTTATTTACGTCAAACAATGTACTGGAAAGCCTTTGCTTGTGCACGTTTGAGCTCATTTTCCAGGCTGGTGAGGTAGAGGGCTGAAGCTGCATGATGGACCACCATTGCGTCCTCGTGAGAGCTCAATGAAAAGCTGATTGGGGTTGTGAAAAGGGTCCCTGGCACCTGAGGGTGCGACATCCAACCGTGACGTCTCGGAGTCTGTGGTATCTGTGATTGCTGCAGTACGTGCATAGGCATCTGCTCCCTAATTGCCCATGACACCAGAGTGGATTAAAGGTCTTTGACATTGTAGGAATCAGTGCCTTGAGAGTGCTCTATGATGCATGAGATAGCCTGAACAAGCTCTCCATTGTGGCAGGACCTCATGCGCATTGGGTTGAGGACCTCGGGAGATCTGGGATGCACAGGGAGGTTTCAACCAACAAGGCATCACCAGGCATAATGCAGAAAAACTATGCACTCCAGTCCTTTCCAGACAAAAAAATTGTAAACCTCAGGCGCATACTTCCTTGCAGGGTTCTTGCGTTAGGGGAGTTACCGTCTCAGCAAATGGTGGGCAATTCGTTTCATGGCAGGAGGAGGAGAATTTAACTAGAAGCCCGCAGGTGCAAGGCTGACAACCCGCCAGTCCCAGCTAATTGTCTCTTAATTGGAGATGAGACACCGAGCTTCATGTTCCTTTTTGAGATGGAAGTGCCTGCCTAAAGTGTTTTTAGCATTTTTATTTGCAGAGTTTTTCCCAGTTCAATTGAAAGCCGATCAGCCGGACCATCTGACTGAAGGCTGAAATCCCATTGTGAACGTAAACTTAAACCTTAGTTTGAGATGCCATGCCATCCACACTGTGACAGATGAACAACAATTTCAACGTGCTCTTCATTTTCTGTTAAATTCTGGAGGGTGGGGGGGGATTTGCTGGGCACTGCCGTGGCACGCGGCGGTGGAGTGGGGGAGAAGGAGAACCAGATGACCAGGAGCACGATGAATTTCCAGCCTTCCATAAGGTCTGTTTCTGGCTTTTCCCTGGGCTAGCTGTGCTAAGGTTTGAGGGCCCTTTGGTGAGACCCTTGCTAGCTTGCCAGTAACCCTCCAGATTCCTACTAGCCCTTACTATTCTGCAGCTTTGTGGTGGAGGAAACTCACTTTTAAGCCCATGTGTCTTGTTCTTTAATTGATGTAGGGTTTCCTCTGCCTAATTAGCTCTTCTTTCCTTTCCTTTTCTTCTCTGCTTGCGAATCAGGGGACCTTAATGCATACGGCCCTCTTGGCTGGCGCAGACTTTTTATTTGAAGGTGCACATAGCACCTGCTAGGGGAGCTAAGCAGCAGCAGAGGGAGGCAACCAAAGCAATTTAGCAAGGTTCCAAACCAGAAGCTCCATCACAGCAGGTGTGACACTTTAAAGCAGAAGACGGGGTCCAGAGCTGATTCAGCTGAATATTCAAAATATTCCAGCAATTTGAAGAAAAGCGCATTTCCATGTAAAAAATTGACATGCCAGGAGGTCACCTGGTCTCAGACAAGATAAGGATGGTCCCTCTGAAGTCCGAGAAGCAGTTCTACAATTTATGCAGCAAAGCCATCATCTCCTGGTGCAGCACTATCTCTATCCTTTGTTTGTGCTACCCTCATGCCCGTCTCAGGCCCCCCGGCTTCTGCACCACCTGCAGTCTTCTCTGCGTGAGCTCCCTCCTCTTGAGTGCCCCCTGCAAGAAAAGAAAAGGACAACTGTGTGGGCAGCAGAATTGCTCACAACACAAACAAATGGAAGGAAAGTACTTGAGGCCGAGGCTCCCTCCTCATAAGTGACTTACGCAAGCAGTCTTATGTAAGGTCAAGTCTGCGCAGGGGCTGAGATCAGCTGGCAAGCAGGCCAGACACAATTGCCTGCACTGATCCCTGGCACACAGCAGGGTCGGAAATGTGCTCATGTCATTGATTGGACTTCATGTTCAATGCAACAGTACACTTGATAAAAATTTGAATGATGTCTTTAGTCTGCTCTCTTTTCAGCTAAGCTGTTTTGTGTCCGAAGATTGGATGCATGGACCAAGTTTGGGGCACTTAATTGCTTGACAGGGCAGAACAGGCGGACCTAACACCAATACCCCACATCAAAGTATTCAGACATGCAAGCTCGTAAGGGTGTAATGGGGCAGAACCGGCTGATTTGACACCAGTACCAAGCATGAGATTGTCCAGGCAAGCAGGTCTGTGCTCCAGCTTGTGAGGTCCTGAAAGAGCAAGGAGGTGCAAACGAGCACATGTGGACGGTGCCATCAACAATGTTGCATGGGCTGGGACACCCATCACCCGCGAGCAAGGGCACAAAAGTGACATTTGGACTCTTCAAGAGACCCCCCCCCCCCCTGCACACCTGTGCTGCTGCCGTTCCCCTGCGCCAGACCTTCAGATGTCCCCCCCAAGGGCGCCCCAGCCTCCGTAACCGTGCTGTGCCCGCTAGCCCAAAACGCCTCTGAGGAAAATGAGTCTCCGCCGAACGCTGGCGGCCCTTGCTGCTGCTGCTGCTGCTGCTGCTGCAGTTGCTGCTCTGTGCCCGACAGCCAGCTCCTGCCCGCGTTATCCAGCACTCCCTCACCACCATCGGACACTGTGGAGGCTTGCGTGCTGGAGCCCCTATTGGTGGGGGCAGCAGCAGGGGGCAGGCCGGTGCCGGCGTCACCAGTCAAAGCACCTGCTTGCTCTAAAGTGTGGCTGCTGCCGGGATAGACGCTGGGGAAGGGCCCCAGGGCTGCATGTATCGAGTCTTCTGTCAGGGCTGCCTGCTCCTCCAGCCCCACTTCCACCTTGTGTGTGTGTGTGTGAGTGTGTGTGTGAGTGTGTGTGTGTGTGTGTGTGCGCGCGCGCGCGCGCGTGTGTGTATGTGTGTGTTGTGTGTATGTGTGTGTTGTGTGTGTGTGTGTGTGTGTGTCGCCTTATGTGCATTAGCAGCACACTGACTGCACATATACGGATTTAGAAGTCACCCAGGCATGCAGCTTGTCCGGACCCAGAACATGATTGGGAATCACCCAAGAGTGCATACGAAGTAAAGCTCAAGAATGCAGCTTATGCAGGACCATACCATGTCTGGAATCCACCCTGAGTGAACAAAGGCAGCTGACCTAGACTAAAAATATGTGCAACAATGGGCCCTGAGTGGTGGTCATCCAAGCCTGGACCTGGAACGTGGATCATGCTATCAGGCCAGTGCACGCACGATTGGGCTGTAGGCACTGCTGCAGTGCGCAGAAGCAGTGCGCAGAAGGCAATGCGCAAAGGCAATGTGCAGAGGCAATGCAGGCATGACCACTCACTAGATGCCAAAGAAAAGACACCTACTTGAAGAAACTAAACTCCCTGCATTTGTCTTGACAAGGCAGAGGGGCCACCTGGGAACGTAAAACCCTCCACCAAGAAAGAAAAGGTGACTCTATTGCTTTCCTTGCACAGAAGCAGCGCAGAAAGGGAGAAGTTTGGAGGCAGAGTAGCAAAGAAATGACCACCTACCAGGTAGTGGCGCTGCTGCTTAGCGCAGAAGCAGCGAAGCATGGCAGGCAGGTCCAGGTCCTCCCAGCACACAGGCCCTGATTGCTCCTCGGGCGCAGCACCTGTGCGCATGCACATAGGAGCAAGCAAGCATGTGTGTGTGTATGTGTGTGTATATGTGTGTGTGTGTGTGTGTGCGCGCGCGCGTGCGTGCGCGTGTGTGAGCATAGTGCCTAAGGGCGAAGAAAGGAGAAATCATCAATTTCCTTCACACGCGCTCCGCACTTCCTCGTAGAGGCAAAAGAGGCGCCAACCACGCTATTTTTTGCACGGCGTGGGCTTTATGCTTGAAGCAAGAGGATATGGATTCACCAGGATTGGGTCATACGCAGGTCTGGGGGCAGCTGTGCGCGTTCTAACACGTGAAATACGCACACTTAGCGAGTACACGCGTCTGTTGGGGACAATTTTGGGGAGGGAGGGAGGGAGGTGGGAGAGACCCCCTAGAGGCACCCAACCGCCCCCCAGCAGCCCACCCTTCCACCCCAAGGCCATATCAATGATGCTAATATAATCAACCAAGTCCAGGAGTCTGCCCATGGGTTTTGAGGGATCAGGGGGGGCCCCTTGGCCTGTCAGTGTGCCTGTCCCATCACGGATGCCACCAGTAGTGCTCCAGCATGCAGGACCAGTCAGGCTCCTCCGAGGAATGACAAGGCTATGGATTGAGGAGGAGTTCGGATGAGGGGTCCAGCTGGGGGCCAAGGGCTGGAGTGTGGAAGTCTGGACACGCAGGTTGAATGATTCTGTAAGGATCAGTGGATTCCAGAAGGCTGGCAAAAGAAGCGAGGGATGCTGGACTTGGTCTTGACCTTGTGACCATGATGCATTCCTTAAAACAAGGCCCAGGACACACGCTAGGGTGGGCCTGCAAGGCACCACCCACAAACACATTTTTAACGTTTGGCAAACAGCCATTCAAGCATGTACATTCATATGCCATTTTTTACAATGCGTTAACATATGTGTTTCACGTGACCCATCCCTGGGATTCTTGAGGGTGGGTGTGGGACTAGGACCGTTTCAACAGTTCGGAAACAAACCCTAGGAGGTGAATTTGTTGAGGATGAGGATGCGTTAAATGGATTAAGGATTTTTTTCCAAAAGAGTGGATTTATTGAGGATTGGTGTGGATCGTGGGCCTTTCAATCCAGCCATTGGCATGGAACCTCCAGCTCAACTTTCTCAGTTTCATTGTAGGATGGTCCAGAAAGCATAACTTCTGGACGTCATCAATGAACCAGTGGAAAACTATACGTTCAGAATCCTGGGCTTGAGAGCTATTGATTCCTGTACATGTATGGGTTCCATTGGAGAAGTTTGGTAGGGGTGGGTGGGTCAAGACGGTCTCAAATTTTTAGGACCCACCTCCAGAAAGTTTCTGGGCCACTTTAACAAAATAATCGACATATCTTCCTGAGCTTGAGTCCTGTCAACAAACACCCTGTTGAATGAAAGAAGGGTCTGTGTGCATGATTCAGAGTCACTGCTACATGCGCACGGGTGTGGGCCGCGGGAAGTGTAGAGGCAAACGTGCAGCAAACCAATCCAAACTTTCAGAATAATGACAATGTACAGTGCTTTATTGCTTTCTGAAGTCGGGGGGTTGTTTGTGGACTGGCCAGCTGTGCATGCCTGGATCTTGGGGTCCCACACAAGAAATTGATTTGATGTCCTATGACTTGATTCTTTACCCTCCTGTTCAGAGGATGGTATTCCAGAGAGTTGGCGTTGCTGGATGGCTTAAGCAAGATTCACCTGTTGGTGGTGTGGGCTTGTGCGGGGGCTCCCAGCAGGGCGCTGAAGCAGCATGCGCATCGGCAGCAGCGGCCAAGGGGGGGAAGGGCTCAAGGCCGTCCATCTGCATGAGGGCGTGCCATGGCATGGCCTGCACACAAGTGGTACAAGTTCACATTCACTAATGACGTGTGTGTGTGTGTGTGTGTGTGTGTGTGTGTGTGTGTGTGTGTGTGTGTGTGTGTGTGTGTGTGTGTGTGTGTGTGTGAGTGTGTGTGTGAGTGTGTGTGTGTGAGGTTGGGCAGCCCATCTGCATGATGGTGTACCATGGCATGGCCTGCATAGGCAGCGTGTGGATGAGCATTCAATTGCTTATTAAAAACACTGAGTCACCGCGTCAGTACTGGGCGATCCAGGTAAAGTATGTGCTATGGCATGGCCTGCACAGGCAGTGTGTGGATGAGCATTCAATTGCTTGTGGAGAACACTGAGTCACCGTGTCAAGACAGTGCAGCCCATCCGGTTAAATCTGCACACACGACAAAGAAGGGCACTCTCGCCCAAAGGCTCTTATCCATAAGCTCTGAGTGTTCCCATGATTTAGCCTGTGCACAGGATTTGATGCGTGCAATGCTTGCCCTATGGCCTACTGACATGCACTCATAACCCTCCTGAGGTAAAATGCGACCAGAGCAATCGCAGAGCTTACTCTGGAAGCCTGATGCTCAATGTATGCGCATGTTCATGAAGAATAAACTAACCTCGAACCCTGTGCTTGCAACTACATACTCGAGGGCCACGAGGGACCAACAATCACCAAAAATCCTAAGCACATACGTGTATGTACATCCAAACTAAAGCAAATAGATTGGCCAAGCAGCAAGCAATCGCAATCATCCCTGTGCACGCTGCTGCGTGCTCAAGAGCCATAAGGCATCAATCATTTATGAATCAAAGCTGAAGCAAAGGTACCGTTGGTTCACGGCCAGTTCAAAAATTAATTAACTCTGGAGCCAAAATTTGATCTTTTTTTAAATTCTTGCCAAGCGTTCGAACCCATTCGAATTGAAAAAATATTTATTTTCGGGGCTGAAAAGGGCTTTTGCTGAAAATGGCCTCCCAGGCCCCCAGCTCAAGCTCCCAACCCTTAGCTAGGTGGCTCAAGCCTGCAAAATCCACCCAGCATCTCTTGGCAGACTGTGTCAGGCAGGCACACGCCAAGGCAGCTAGGAAAGGGAAGCCAGCATGCGCAGGAAAGGGAAGCCAGCAGCGGCCCCCAGCTCAAGCTCCCACCCCTTAGCTAGGTGGCTCAAGCCTGCAAAATCCACCCAGCATCTCTTGGCAGACTGTGTCAGGCAGGCACACGCCAAGGCAGCTAGGAAAGGGAAGCCAGCATGCGCAGGAAAGGGAAGCCAGCAGCGCAACACAGAAGAACCCAGTGGGGCGTCCTCCAGGTGACAGCTCAGTTGCCGCTGCATTAGCTTCCAATTGTACCACAGTGATAGCTTGCGTTGCATTGGGATTGCATGCTGATGATGAGGTGTGCTCTCCCCAGGGAGCAAAAGCGCCCAAGCCTCTCCAGCCCCCTGCCCCTGAGCAGCAGCAAGCCTGGTAGCAGCACAGTTAGCAGCAGATTCGAATTGAGCTTTCGAAATAAGAAATTGATGCCAGTCAAAGGCCATTCAAAGTACAATCGAACTCATAAATTAATCTAGAGAGCACCATTCGAACTAAAATCAAAGTTTTCATTAATTTTTAAGTGGACACCATTTGAACTTGTCGTGAACGTACAGTATTGCGCATGCGGCACACACATAACCCTTTTCAATAGCAGCCACGTACCCAGCAGCAGGAATTTCTGCATTTCGACACAAAGCCTCTCATTGGCACCAGCAGCACCCTCTTCAACCTTGTATTGGCAGCTACAAGCCTTCTAAGCAGCTTAGAAGACAGAAACCGTTGCTCTGGGATGGCAGCTGCTGCAGGAAGACATCAACCCACATAACACCTCTCCCAAGAATTCAGCCCCAGGAGCACTGCTGTGCCCTTATTATGATAATATTCAACGCACAGCCATAGGATGATAGTAGTCAGCACCAGGATGACAGTGACCAACACACGAGCTCTCATCAACAAACAGCGGCAGCAGCCCTCTTGCTGCACCACACCTGCAACCGCATGCTCAGCAGACGGAAGGCGTTACTCTGAGGCAACAGCTGCAGCAGCGCATACAGCGCGCGCAGCAGGGCAGCATGCTGGCGAGGTTGTAGCAGCTGGAGCCGCAGGAAGGTGAAAGTGGGGGTGTCCAGCAGCTGCACAAGCCGATCCATCTACAAGTAAAAGCATGGTAGCAAGTAAGGTGAAGGTGGGGTGTCCAGCAGCCGCACAAGTCGATCCATTTGCAAGTAAAAGTGCAGCAGCAAGATCGTGGTTTTGTCAGTCTTGCATACTCTTTTTCTTTTCAATTCATCAACATTGCATTGCTTTGCCTGTTCCACACATTGCATGTGCCAGGAAACGCCGGTCCATTCCCAGTACATGTGCGGCAGCAAGGTCATGGCTTTCTACAGGATTGCATGCTTGACCCGTTTCACACGTTGCATGCCAGCTACTCCACAACCCAAGGTCTGATGTTGAAAAGGATTTTTGATTACAGATCTGGGTAGAGGTTGGAGAGGCAACAAGTAGAGATCTTGCTGATTCAACATAAAACCCCAAATTTATTGCCAGAATTCCACACAGAACCAAAATATTGATTTGCCATAAAAGAGGTGAGTATGATTTAGCCTGCAAAAGGGAGCGGGGCCAAACCCATTTGTATCATGTTTGACAGCAAATAGCATTGAACATAAAGCGGTACAGAACCTTACCTCTGGTCGAGTACCAGGTGGTACAAGACCACCCTAAACCCTAACCTCAGTGCTCACTTAACCAGGACCACATCATACAACATCACATGTCGTGGTCCTCGTCCACAAAACCAAACACCTGCTGTGGCTTTTGTATCTGCACGCTGTCAAGGCTGCTTGGCCACAACATCACGATGCACAACACGTAAGTCTGTGCGCACCTGAACGACGACCTCCGCATCCATCAGCACCTGACCAAGCACCCATACGCACCTGACTAAGCATCCATACACACCTGAACAAGGACCTCCGTGCCCATGGGAAGCCATCGATAACATTGAATGACCTCATAGGCATGGTCGTACGCCTGTAGTTAAGAGGAGGACAGGAAACCATCCTTGTGTGCAATGCCATCCAGTGCGCTGCAATTGAGTGCGCTGCGGTTGAGCAACATTGGAGGTCTGACCTAAAGGTGATGCTGTTTGCCTGCAGTGCCAGGAGGACTCTTTAGCAGTACTGTGCGACTGAGCACCAGCTGTGATGACATGAAATGCATGGCCACGTTGCTAGCTTGTCAGCGAGGGTGGCTTTGCTTGAAGCATGCACATTTTTGGCCAGCGTTGCCTCTTTTCCCCGCTCAGATGCCTGCAACTGAGCGATAACGGAGGATGAACCCTCATGGGTGATATTGTATGCCTGCAGCAATGCGCTTTGACTGATGGCGTTCCTTTCAACCTGGATGCCTGCATTCCAGAGGATACCAATCAGCCTAGGGAGCCTGCATGGCAAGACAAGGTGATTTCATGTTCATGGTAACATATGCCTGCAATTGAGATGACACAACCAACGTGTTTTCCTGCTTTTTCTTGGATTGCATAAGGACTGCCCTGATATGCTCAGCCTACGTTAGCGCTACCCTGACATGCTCAGCTTGCCCTGATATGCTCAGCTTGCATGTGGACCCAGCCCTGGTAGGCCTCGCTTGCTCTGATACACACAAATTGCGTATGAACCGAGCTGATATGCTCAGCCTGCATAGAGACGCAGCCCTGACATGCTCAGTTTGCATAAGGACCAGCCCTGATATGCTCAGCTTGCAAAGAGACGCAGCCCTGACAGGCTCAGCTTGCCCTGATGTGCTCCGCTTGCATAAGGACCCAGTCCTGATGTGCTCTGCTTGCATAAGGACCCAGTCCTGATGTGCTCTGCTTGCATAGGGATCCAGTCCTGATGTGCTCCGCTTGCATAAGGACCCGGCATCCACAGACCATGCTTGCAAATTACCACTTCAAAACTGGACCCACTTTAGCAGCACTCAGCAGCAACAGGCCAAGCTAACAAATGCCAACACAACACAGCTCCACACTGTTGACTGCTTATCAGTCACACTGGAGGGGCACACACGCAGCCACAGATCTAGCTGAAGAGGCTGAGCATCAGCTGTCTCCATGCAACCCCCCCCCCCCACACACACACACACAGAGGAGACCGCGCCAGCAAAAAAAGGCGCATGCATCAAAAGGGAAGCTTCCCAAAACTAGCAAACCAGCCAGGTTTTAACCAAGTCATAGGCTGTCTCCATGCAGCCAGTCTTTGAACTGAACGCTCCTCATTTTTGTTCCTTCTTTATGACCATCTCAAAGCCCCACCTGCACTTCAATGGCAAGGAGGCACAAGCTCCATTGCGCCCCAAATAGTGGGTTTACACACACACACATACACACACACCTGCGCCAAGAGGCACAAGCTCAGGAGTGCCCCTGAGGAGTGGGCCCAGCAAGGATACAGTGCAGCAAACAGGGCAGGCCCCTGCTGATGCTGCTTCTGCTGCAACTCTCGCCCAGAGACCACGCACGCTTCAGGCGTTGCCGCTACCCTGCGCACATGTGTGTTTGTGTGTGTGTTATTGTGTGTTATTATGTGTGTGTTATTATGTGTGTGTGCGTGTGTGTGTGCACGCGCGCGCGTGTACGCTTGCACAGGCCACGTTGCCTAATTCTCTTACAATACCCACGCCTGCTGCGGGACGCATGCCCCGCACAAAATTTTGCACACGCTGGGGAGCACAGCTCCTGCTCTGCAAGCAGCCCCCATACTGATGGATGGCTGAGTGGGCAGGGGCGTAGCAACGCCTTGCCGCTTTTTCCTCGGCCCCTTCACCTCCAGGCTTGTCAATAAAATTAGATTAAGAGCCTGTGTATCATAAGAGCAGAATACTCACCTGGTCGATGGCTGAGCTGGCAAGGGTGCTGCAGCACCTCGTAGCTTCTCCCGCAGTCCGCGCACCTCCGGGCTCGTCAATAAAATCAGATTGAGAGCCTGCGTGTACCAAACCAGAACATGTGGTGTGCCTGAGAAATGGTGTTTTATGTACACAAAAGGAAGCTCAAGAGGTTTGCCTTTGAGAGAGTTAAGCTTCCGATGATACAGGAGTCCAGTGGAAGGGAAAACTGACCAGAAAAAGTTCGAAGACCACCTGCAAATCAGAAATTCCCACCCCTGGAGACAAAGAGCATTCCATAAACTTACACAAACAGCATAAACATTGCCTCTTAGCTTTGCTTTTCTACACATGTCATGACACAACAATTTCAATTGCCATTGCAAAAGCACAACTCAAACTGTGGGGACATTTGCGTTTGCATTTGTGCACCTGGAGCTGGGTGTCAGCAAACATGCACACACATATCTGCGCGGAAAAAAAGCACTTAAATGGCAGCAACATGAAAAAAATGCGCATGCATGCCTACGGATTCAGGTGTGCTCACTTGCACCATGGTCGCAGCAAACGTGAGGTCCGGCTCCTCATGCAGGGTCCCAGCCAGCTCGGTGAACACGGCCTCAGCGCCCATGAAGCCACACAGCCGACGGATGACCAGTGCACCGCCACGCTGCAAAGTAGAGCGATGGAGTGCAGCATTCATATCAGTGTGTAATAGCAAACTTGACTGCAAACACAGCCTTGGTGCCAAAAAAGCCGCACATCCGACAGATGATGTAGGGAGGCACTCTGATGCCAAGCAGCACAGGCCCTGCCAAGAAAAAAGGCTGCTGTGAAGCGCCTGTCAGAAAATGGACCTGCTGTACACTGCCTATCGAAATATGGATCTGCTGTACACTGCCTGTCGAAATATGGACCTGCTGTACACTGCCTGTCAAAAAATGGACCTGCTGTACATTGCCTGTCGGAATATGGACCTGCTGTACACTGCCTGTCGAAATATGGACCTGCTGTACCCTAGGGATAGACATCACACAGTTAAGGTTAAATACCACATGCCTGGGTATAAACATCACCTGCCTGCCAAGCAGCTCAATTTGCTTTGCCTGCGCAAGGGATAAACATCATACGCCAAAGGATAAACACCAGCTGCCTGCCAAGCAGCTGCATTGCATCCGCGAGAGATTAAACATCACATGCCAAAGGATTAACATCACATGCCTGCCAAGCAGCTGCATTTGCATTGCATCCGCAAGGGATCAAACATCTCACGCCAAAGGATCAACATGACCTGCCTGCCAAGCAGCTTTCTTTGCAGTGCACGTTTGCGAGTTTGCTCTTTACGGACCTTCCAGCCGTGCATGCAAGCCCACACACCCAACTGCTGCAGCAACGCCCCCGTGTCGCCCCTGAACCTGCCCAGCAGCTCAGCATGCATCTTGCAGGCTGCGCAGCCATGCACGCCTGCTCACCCACCTGCAGTAGCAGCGCCCCCGTGTCGCCCCTGAACCTGCCCAGCAGCTCGCCCAGCACGGGCCGAAACTGGCCAGGGCAGCTGGCAATGGCAGCAAACACGCCCAGCGCAGCCTCCACAACCGTTTCAGACTGCACATCAGAGTGAAGTTTCGGCTTTTGCTGTGTTACGCTGCGCGAGCATGGACCCTCACAAAGTGCACTGAATAGCCTTGAAGATCCATGTTCATTTTGGGCTGCGTACAGGAGTGAAACACAGCAATGCATCGGCGTGGGCCCTGACAAAGTGCACTGAACAGCCTTGAGGATCCATGTTCATTTTGGGCTGCGTACAGGAGCGAAACACAGCAATGCATCGGCGTGGGCCCTGACAAAGTGCACTGAACAGCCTTGAAGATCCATGTTCATTTAGGGCTGGGTACAGGAGTGAAACACAGCAATGCATCGGCGTGGGCCCTGACAAAGTGCACTGAACAGCCTTGAAGATCCATGTTCATTTTGGGCTGCGTACAGGAGCGAAACACAGCAATGCATCGGCGTGGGCCCTGACAAAGTGCACTGAACAGCCTTGAAGATCCATGTTCATTTTGGGCTGCGTACAGGAGTGAAACACAGCAATGCATCGGCGTGGGCCCTGACAAAGTGCACTGAACAGCCTTGAAGATCCATGTTCATTTTGGGCTGTGTACAGGAGTGAAACACAGCAATGCGTCGGCGTGGGCCCTGACAAGGTGCCTTGAAGAATGCCTCCAAGAACACTGCAAGGCCTGCATCCACCCAAATTCCCACGCAAACTCACGCGGGGAAAATGTTTTCACACTGAGGGCCCAAACCACAATGTAGCAAGCACGTGGTGAGAAGCAAGCACAGTCACAGAGTAGCAAGCACAGCCAGAGTAGCAAGCACAGTCATAAAGTAGCAAGCTGTGGACCCCATCTTCCTCCGTTTTGTTGTCCGCTGAGCATGTTGACTGCACCTCAACAATTTAATTACATAGGGATTCTTAAGCTGATCTCAGCCAGTTTTGTGCTGCCTTGGAACGAGCAGGCGCATTCACAGTTGCTTGCTTCAAGGTGCACTGTGTGCTTGCATCAAGATCCACTGTTTGCTGGCATGAAGCTTTGATGTTTGCCGGCATCAAGGTGTACCGACTGTTTGCTTGCATACAGGTCCACTGTTTGCTGGCATTGAGAGGCCCAAAGGAGTGCATCAAATCAGGTCCACATGTGCCACCTCCTCATCCAGAGTCACCGACAGAGCACATCATCGCCAAGCAAGGGAATCAGAGAGCCCTCACTCACATGTGCAAGAAGGGCGTCCAAGAGCGCAGGCAGGATGGTGGGCAGCTGCACGAGCACCTGCAAGACCGAGCAGAGCAGAGCAAGCATGTTAGGGGTGCAGGCAGAGGAAGCACATACACATATTGGGGCAAGCATGTTTGGTGTGTCTGGGCAAGCGTGGCAAGACAGAGCAGGGCAACCACGTCTGGTGTGCAGGCAGGAGACACACAGACAGGCACATCTGTTCCGCAGGCATGAGTCACAGGCACACAGGAGGTGCACCTTGCTTTCATGTGCGGCAGAAGACACAGGGGAGGCAGGCGCGATGAAGGAGACAGGCACAATGCGCAGCTCTTGTTGTGTGAGCAGGCAGAAGGGACAGGAAGAGGCATTGCTTGATGCGCAAAAGATGCACAAGTCAAAAGGGTTGTGGCTATTTCCATGTATATACGCCTTGTATCATGCGCAGCAGGAGACACAGAGGAGGCAGGCGCGGTTAAGGAAACAGATGTCATGCGCAGCTTTTGTATGCAGGCAAAAGGAGCCAAGGCGACAGAGGCAATGCGGAGCTCTTGCGTCAGGCAAAAGGGGCAGAAAAAGTGCTGCTCATGCGTAGCAAGACACACAGGGGAAGACATCACGATGCGGAGCTCTTGTGTGCAGGCAAATGGGGGAAGAGGAGGCACTGTTCATGTGCAGCAGAGTTCTGCTGTGACACAGACACACAGGACAGGGTGAGCACAGTTTTGGTGTGGAAGGAGCACCAAAGCAAAGGATCAGTCATGCATGTGTTGAGCATCTACACATGCAGGCACCCATCACTGCCAGACAGAGCTGGCGGCCGTCGGCCTCGTCCTCCTCTGTTACCCTACTATCAGGCTGCTTGCCACTGCTCACCAGCAGCCTCTGAAGTCAGAGCTATATCACTTCATTGTGCCCCGTCAGCTTTACTTGAAGCAAGCCCGCGCAAACACACACCTTTGTTTGTGCCCTGTCCAACAGGAAATGCACCCAGCGCAGCGCCTCAAGCCGACTGGGCTCCGTTTGGACAGCCATGGCCACAGCCACCTGGATGCGGTACAGCACAGCACAGCATGGCACATTTTTCATTTTTGGTTGTCATGCTGGCAAGGATGTTCAGCCAAAGTCACGGCCACAGCCACCAACATGCAGCACAGCACAGCACAGTACAGCAAAGCCAGTGTTCACACCACCCCTTGAATGGATGGTCATGCACAGCCTGGGTAATCGTGAACAGCCATAGCCAGCAGCATGGTCAGCTGAAAGGGTACAGAAAAAGCAAACGCAGGCAGCAGTACCCAGCTCCATGTACCAATTCAAAACTCTGAGGCTCAAGGCATGGAGCACAGCACCGCACTGTTATTCATCGTCTTATAATGGGTGAGGAAGCAGACCGCACAGCTCACGTGGAAAATAGGCCTGGACTTCAAACCGAAGATAAATAATGTCTAAACTTGTTACGAGTCCAAATGGGTCCAGGAGGCAATGAGAACAGCCACTTCAAACATAGAGGGGCATGGATCCACAAAGATTCAAAAGTTGCAAGTAGTGCAAGTCAACAAGAGGGCCCCAAAACATGTAAGTACTTGCACATGTACAAGCCGCGCGTCCGCACGCGCATGCAGACCCACTCCTACCACTCAAAAACATGGACTTGCATGCCCACAGGCACACCCCACCTGGGGATCAGCAAGACTGCCTGCAGGCACTAGTGAGCCTCGCAGCAGCTCTGTGCTGATGGTGGATGGATCAAAGTGGATGGTTCAAAGTGCCTTTTCCCCCCCCAACTAACACACACAATTTTAAGGCCAGAGATACACACCTAAGACATCTAAGAATCAGCGTCACTGCCTGCGGGAGTCAATGTGCCTTGCAGCAATTCCGTGCAGATAAAGGCCGAAAGGAATGTGAATTTCTTCATGGTCACAGGCACGCACCTGAGGATCAGCATCACTGCCCGCGGGAGTCAATGTGCCTCGCAGCAACTCGGCGCTGATGGTGGCCAGAATGGCACCGGTGTCCAGCTGCAGGCTCTACACACACACACACACACACACACACACACACACACACACACACACACAGGCGAGGTGTGTCAGGTCCATAAGGTGCATCAGGGCTCCAGTGTCAGCATGGGCAATGCAGAGGCTTCTGCTGACCTCCAATCGGGAACAGCACAGCTTGAAAAAAGCGGCTTGAGTCCAAGAGGCTCAAGTCCATCAGACACGAAAGATGAGCTGGCAAGGTAGACTGCATCTCTGTTTCAAATCTTGGCACGTGCGTGAGAAACAAATGTGGAAACAGAGCCCGTGAACGTGAGTTGTGTAAACTAAATATACAGTTTATCAGAACACATACAAATGGCATATGCCGCAAGGAGCAAGGACTCACACAACCCAAAACACACATGCATACGCACACACACCTCTTGATTAGGGTCAGCGGGTGCCAGGTTCAGCAGCGCATCATTGGCTTGCCTTGATACCTGGAGTTGCAAAGCACGACGAAGCAACAAATAAGAGCAGCGCATCACCTGCTTGGCTTGACATCTCAGCTTCTGCAGTGCCCCAACGGCTTGGCTTGACGCGAATGCTTGAGCAGCACAGCTCGTCTGCTTGGGATGCCTAAACACCAACAGCTATGTTCAAGCACAAAGGCAAACAATGGCAAAAATAATCACAATAGTCCTTCAATGTATCTGCATGCTAAACCCAAGAAAGCACTTGTTTCTTGCTGTATGTGCAGGCTAGATGCACCATTGCCTTGCCTTTACAAGTATAGTTGTGTCAAAGGGTAAGAAAGAAAAGGACAAGTCATCCTTTTTTCAGTGTGCCTGCATGTCGGGTACATGGAGGCACTTGGTTTTTGCTGTGAAGCCTGCAGACACAGCCAGTCACATACTCCCCTGAGCAGGGGATAGCAGATGGCACATCCCCCAGTGCACAGACAAAAAGCGGTGACTTTTCAAAGAATGTAAGAAATGAGTTAGCAGGGAATGTTGGAAATGAGCAGGCAGGGGAGGTTCGGCTAAAACTGCCTCCCAAGATGACACAGAAGGAGTGCTTGGCTTAGGAGTCCTCAACTTACAGAGCCACATCTATGACATGAACATGCTTGAGACGCACCAAGCCCTGAGCGGGCCAGCAGCCAAGGCTCAAGACCTTGCGTAGGTCAGGCCTTGCGTCGGTAGAACTTGCGTGGGTCAGCAGCCAAGGCTCAAGACCTTGTGTGGGTCAGGCCTTGGGTCAGTAGAAGTTGTGTGGGTCAGCAGCCAAGGCTCAAGACCTTGCGTGGGTCAGACCTTGGGTCGGTAAAACTTGCGTGGGTCAGCAGCCAAGGCTCAAACCTTGCATTGCCAGCGCGGGGCAATGTAAGCACAGTGGTTGATGAAAGCGGTTCCACAATCACCATCCACAGGCTCCATAAATATCACTCACGACCACCAAATCTAGACTTGCCCTAGCAAAATGAGCACAAGCCAACAATCTTTGTAGGTTGCTCCCCTTAACCATTGCCCCCATAATACCCTGAACTCGCCTCCACGACCTCATAACTGGGAAGGCTGAGCAAATCTCTGTCAACTCACCTCTACCATTTTAGGACTAACAAGGTCGAGCGAATCTGTCTCAACTCGCCACCTCAATGTAAGGATTGGGGTGGCTGAGTAACTCCCCCTCAACTCACCTCCACGATCTCACGACTGGGATGGCTGATGTTTGCGAGCACCACCCCCAGGATTGCTGGGTACTGCCCCACCAGCTGCACAGCTGCCATCTCCACAAACTCCTGCATTGTGTTGAACAAGGTGGGGAGTTGTTAGGGCATTGGGCCAAGAAGAACTTGAATCCATTGTTGCCTCCCAGTGGAGCGTGGCACGGATTTGTGCCTGGAGCGTGGAGCCACAGCGAATTATTTTGGAGCATACATGTAGAAAAATCACAAGCGCTTGACGGCAGAATCATCATAGAGCCATACAGGAAACTCACATACACTTGATGGCAGTCAGGAGGAGCATCTTTTTGCCACACAAAAACACACAAGCGTGGAGCTACCCACAGTTATCAATTTTACCACAAAGAAACATGGCATGCACTTGACGGCAGTCAGGGACATGAGCTCACGACCACCCCAGCCACAGCACGCAACAGCTATCAGCACAGCCACAGCAAGAACCAGCTATCAGCCCCCACCACTGAAGGGCTCACAACCAGTTCAGACAGCCGCTGCAGGCCAGAACAAAAGAACAGGAAACCAAGTTGCAGGCTGTGCAATCCTCCCATCAATCGAACCTGCGTCCACCTTTAACAACATTGAAGCCAGCGCGTACTTTGTGCTGCGTGGTTCCAGCTGTGCATGAGAACACAGCCGAGCCAAGTTGAAGCAGACGAAAGAAGCGACCTGCTTACATTCTTCCACACGGTCCCAGCCTGGCCCAACAGGCACACACACCTCAAAGCACTTTGTGGCACACACACACACACACACACACCTTGAGCCACTTGATGGCAGTCATGCGCGTGAACTCATCGGGGCTGGTGGCCTTGTCCACCAGCGACACAGCCATGCTGGCAAAGTCTACGTTCTGGGTGGCATGGATTTCGATCAAGAACTCCTGCGCACACCATTCGAATCAAAACATCCGCATGCTGGGTGGCATGGATTTCAACCACAAAGTCCTGCGCACACCATTTTCAGTGAACACTGCCTTTGGGCAGCCAAGTGTGAGTGTTGTGCAGTGCGCGCATTGTGCACTGCCAGAAGGAGCTCGTGTAATGTGCATGCGCTTTGAACCCAAAAAGGATTAGAACTGAACTTTTGGGCGGCCAAGCGTAAGTATTGTACAGTCCGCGCATTGTGCACTGCCAGAAGGAGCTTGTGTGATGTGCATGCGCTTTGAACCAAAAGGATTAAAACTGAACTTGAGAGTGGTCATGGTAGCCTAACAATTTCTCTACCATGTGTGCCGCTGACAGTCAGAAAGCAGGGTACAGTGGGATGCTGAGATGCATGCGGCACTGATGAAGTACGCATGCAAGTAGAAAGAAGCACACGGGAAACAAGATCAAGAGGCAAGCTTGCAAGTGACACCGCACATACTGCTGTGCATGATACCGCACATACACAACATTTAGGAAACGCGCATGCCAGAGAAAACAAGAATACATGGGAAAGGTCACGAAGTATGCATGCAAACAAGCTGCATGAGCGTATTGTACCATGCTTGCAACTTCCTTGCAAATAAGTGACACAAACACACACACATCAACTGCACATGCATGAAATACCTCACCAAGGCCCTTGAGCTCTGCCAAGTCTCTTACTTGAGGTGCATGTAATAAATTCCACCATCAACGAGAAGAGCTTGGACACAAGCAACACATACACACCGACCCGTTTTCATCATCTGGGCTTTTTGCACTGCTATGCGCATCCCTGCTGAAGTCAAGCAACAAAGCCTTGAGCCCTTCCAGCATGCACTCAATCACCGACATGCGTGTTTCACACACCGTGCACCATCCTGGCTGTAATGAGTATAAACTCCTTTTCATGTCAGAAGGCGCACCCAAAAGCTGATCCAACATGATTGTAAGCAACCCATCCAGGTTGAAAAGACATGCGCAGCACACCATCATGGCTTTATGTGCAGCCACACAGAATTCTTTGTTTGAACTAGAGAGCGCAGCCATGAGCCCATATTCATATGCCTCTAGTTACCCTAAAAAGATGACGTTGTTGGCTCCGGCACTCCTGGTGCTAACGCTGCATACGTATCCAACATGAGCATAAGCAACCCATCCTAGAAAAATGCATGCGCAGCGTACCATCATGGCTTTATGTGCAGCCACGCGGATCTCCCTGTTTGGGTCAGACAGCATTGCCATGAGCCCGTCCAGCAGCTGGGGCAGATACACCAGCAAGTCCAAGTCTGGCACGCTGTCCAGCACCTGTTCAAAGAGTAGGATGCATGCATGCTTAAATGCAAGCCTTTGAGTGCAAGCCTTTGAGTGCAAGTGGAAGCACAAGTGCTTGAGGCACTTGCAATGGCGTATACAGACCGAGAAAACACAGACCACTCCCAAGGAGCAGGACGCACTCATGCTTCATTGTAAGTGATATAGGTATGCATAGTGATAATGCAGAGCTGCGGGAAATGCACTCCTTAAACATAGCACTTTTCCTAGGGGCAGCATGTATTTGTGCTTCCGCGCAAGTGCTGTGGGTATGCAAAGTGGTAATGCAAATTGATGAAACTGCATGACGTCCTAATGCTTGTGTGCAAGTGCTGGAGAACGCACTGCATATTATGCAAGTGTAAGGAACACAGCAATGTGGCAATAATCCCACCCCAGTGCTTGAGTGCAAGCGCTGTGCGTGGATGCAGGCTGATGGGATGCTGCTGGCCAGTGAGCCAGATCAAGTGCTTGGGTGCAAGCGTTGTGCTTATGGACACATTGATGAAACACTGCTGGCCAGTAAACCAGATCAAGTGCTTGAGTGCAAGTGCTCTGCTTATGGACAAACTGATGGAACACTGCTGGCCAGTGAGCCAGGTCAAGTGCTTGAATGCAAGCGCTGTGCGAGTAGGCAGATCGATGGAACACAGCTGGCCTACTGGCCCTATTGAGTGCATGAAAACAAGTGCTGTGAGTATGCATACTGATGGAGCACAGCTGGACGACAGGCCTATCCAGGTGTGTGGCAGTCCTGCTCCAATGGCAGCAGCTCCAGCGTGCATGGCGCTGTAAGCCATTATGCAATGATGGGAGGCTCCCATTGAGCACCAGAGGATCACGAGGAGAAGCACAAGCTTCGCAAGTAGTTCATCTTGGCACCATGTTGCAGCTTTTGCAACAAAATCCGGGGCTCTGAGGAACCAAAAAGGAAGCGCTGGTTGCAACCATAAGGGCTGCACCACCCTGCATTGATCTTGCAGGTTCTCCTACAGCATGCACTTGTGTGTCTCTGTTAGTGCATGGGACACTTGGCACCAAAACAGCGCCGTATTACTCCCACATGCTTTACAATACTTTATGATTCCACAGCCGATTGCCACCGACAAGTGTGTGCGTTTTGAGCTTGGCAGCGGGAGGGGGGAAGGACATGTTCCTCCTTGCTCAAGCAAGGACATCAGTATCCCTTGAAGAGGAAGCACCATGAAGTCACTTCATACAAATGGTGCTGTATTCGGGACACATGGGCTCATTTGGCTTTTGTGGGCAACACAGGAGTGGAGGTGGTGAGGCAACGCACCAATATGAGCAAGGTGCAAGAGTGGAGGTGGGTGAGGCAACTCGTCATAACAAGAGCAAGGTGCAGGACTGGCAAGCACCTGGTCAAACAAACGAACCTCATGTATCGTACGCACCTCACGTCACACAGCGCCAGCAGGGGTGCCTGCTATGCTACACGCAAGCACACTCCTCGAGCTCTCACCGTGATCCAGCTGACCAGGAACATGCGTTTGTTGGGGTGGGCCACACGCAAGTAGTCTCTTAGCTTGGGTACAAAGCCTGCCATGTTGAAGCTGGCAGGGGACGCGGCAATGATGTCCTGCAAGTAAGTGCATGCATGGTGTCAGTGTCAGTGTGTGTGTATGTGTGTGTGTGTGTGTGTGCGCGTGTGTGTGCGCATGCACGCGTGCGTGCATGCTGCGATTTAGAAACTTGAACTCATGCATTCCTACCTTAAAACATTCCTACCTTAATGCTACATATAACAAACTTGATGGATGGGAAAGATGACAAAGGAAAGATGGCAGTGCTTCCAAACGGATGACACATCCACGAACCTTAACAAGGTTGTCCAAAAATTGGACGGCATTCAGGACGTTAGCCTCAGCATCCGCACATAACCTGCAACCAATTAGTCAATCAAAGAAGTGAGAGAAGCTGCAGAAGAGCTGGCTGTCAACATCTTTAAGCTCAGATAAGCAGGGATTTCAACCTGAGAATTGGCAAGCATCATACCAGCAGCGTATGCACACCTGAACATGGCATCGAAGACCTCGTTGAAGAAGATTATGAAGGGCTCCCGAGCGACCTGCACCACACCAAAGCCTCCACTTTGAGAGCATAGTCAGTTTGGAACCACAGGGTTAAAGATGAAATGCAAGCATACAGAACAGGTGCAGAACAGACACGCGCATGACTTAAAGCACGTCACCATCAGTGTAGCAACTCACCTTATCAGAAACATGAGAAATGGTTGGAAAAACGCCTAGCTATGGCTTCTTATTCTTTTTTTGCTAGCGGAATGCACACCTTGGCAATATTGTACAGCGCCTCGCACGCATAATAGCGCACACGGCCATCTTGGTCAGTGAAGCTTGCCAACACAGGGGGCACAATCTGCCTTAAGTGGGCCTCAGTAGGCGTGCCTAGACCCACTGTTGCTGCTGCTAGGCACAGCAGGGCTCCCTGCGCGTGGGCGTGCACGCTATGCGCGCTCAGCTGCAGTTTGCATGTGCTCAATTCATGATCGCTTGCACTAAAGCCTGATGCTTGCGAACTTAAGTGTTGTCATGCTGTGAAATGAACATATTGAGAAGCACTCACCTTGCGGTGGTTGGCTTGCGGGGAGAAGGCGTACTCTGCAATGAGCTGATGGGAAAGGGGAAAAGAGAGGTGCTGGGTGTCAGCACCTTGATCATCACCAGGCACAGCAAGAAGAAAAGGCTCTGGCTATATTGTTGCAACAGCACCTTGTCCACCACTTTTTGCACACGGGCATCATCATGGCTCTTGGACAGGCGCTTCACCGTTTGCTCCACCTCCAGGGCAGCAATCTTTCGCTTGTCATACTGTGCATGCCCAATCTGGCGCAGAACGCTCGCAGAGAGGAGCTCGTCGTCCGGCATTATGTGAAACGCTGCTGCCTAGAACAACAATGGAGGGGTGCAGGAAAGAGGAAGACAAGTGGCACTTGCAAGCATTTCTTATACTGCTCAATAATAATTCAATTTATAAGGTGTCCTTATTATTGTGACTTATCTGGCATGTCTCTGAAGTCCCTGTTGCAACACGACGCCTTGGTCAACGGGATGTTGTCCATTCATGGGGTGTTGCATCCAACCCTGTGATAAGCAAAGGACTCTGTCCTAGTATTTTTACCCTTATAAGCTGCAAGCACATACAGAAACACAACCCTGGTTCAGGGATTCATGGTGGACCTGTGCCATGCTCTCAACGAGCACATGGATGGCACAGGGAATGGTGCCAGACGTGCTGATGTCCTTTGGCAGGCCTGCCTGCGCGACCAGCTTGCCTTCTCCAATGAATGTTTGCGTGCGTGCCTCCAACTCGTCACTGCACCTGAGGTGAGACTCGTATGCAAAAGACAATTGGCATGCATATTGAATGTCCATTAAGCACGGTGCTCATGATAGGACTTCTGAAAGATCAGCTGCAGTGCCCGTGAATACAAATCTGCCAAGATGTTTGACCACCACCTGCGAGTTGACTAGGGAGTTCTTAACGTTCAAAGGGAGTTCAAGAAGGACAACATTGCCTTCTTTACATGCCTGTTCAACCTTTTTTTCCTTTAGGACTTTGTGAGCGAGGCGCGTGCTGTGCACTTCATGGGTGTGCTGGCTCAGCGTGCCTCTGGTCAACCCCAAGAAGCCATTGCGATTATAGAAGGCCTGCTGACGGAGCTCATCATCTGGGCCACCACGCTTGAGGAGCCAGCATGGCGAACGCGGGCCATGATGCTGACCAAGGAGCTGCTGCATGGGGCTGAGGTAGGGGTTACAGGGTTTACAAGCAGAAGCCACCAGTCAAAACGCATGACCCCTAAGCTGAGGTAGGCAATTTGACAATGTTTACAACATGTATGCTTGACAAGCCCTCGCACAAGCGTGAGCCCACATGTTTTGTACGCACAACTTTTCCGAATCCAGTACCTGGTACAAGGTGATCAAAATTCTCAGGTATCTGCTAAAAGAATGATGACAATCCAGCATGCCAGCACAAACCCTGCTGCTGCAAAACAGCATCTCAGAGGGTGAAAGTATGTGTAACCCATATGTGTGCCATGAAAGCATTCCCATAAAAGCATTGCGGAGAAAGGAGCAAAAGACGTGTACTCATAAATTGCGTCTATCATGCACCCCTAAAAGAGGGCATACGCTTTCAAGCGTGGCTGAGATTGAAGGCACTCACTCTGCCTTAATCTGCTGCAATCAGCCCATTTAAGGGATCAACATCATCTTCCTAAAAATGGTGAGTAAGTCAACTCATTCAATCCTCATTTAATTCAACATAAATTGAGTTGAGACCAAGGATGATGTGCATAATTCCGTGCTCGCTGGCCTGATCTCTGAGACAGGGTCTAATTTGAAGTAGATGCTTGGATATGCACATACCTTTGTACTTAATTCTTGTGCTTGCTTGTACCTTGCATTTGTGCTTGCTTGTGGAGACCATCAATGGTGACAATCTGACTTGCAGGGCGTGCTCAGCAGTGCAACTATGGAGGCGTCGCTTGAGCCTTTGATGGGGGCCCTCAACGATAAGGTGGCCAAGATCCGAAAACTGGCGGTGATGGCCCTGAGCAAGGTGAGGGCAATGGGCATCGCAGAAGTGGCCATGTGTCATGTTGGTAGTGGTGGAGGCGTTGGTGGCCCTGAATCAGGACAAAGTTAACCACAAAGACAATGTCAGTGGCCCTAGGTCAGTAGCCCTAGGTCATGTTGGCAGTGGTGGTGGCGGTGACCCTGAGTAAGGTGAGGACAATGTTAACCACAACATTGGAGGGAAACACGATCCTCAAAATCCACCTAGAGATCTGAAAGCTGGTGGCAGCGGCCCTGAGCGATGTGCGGTCATGGCCCTGGGTTACAATAGTCATTGCAGTAAAGTATGCCCGAGGTCACGGTGGTGGTGTTGGTGGTGGTGGCCCTGATCAAGTTAAGGGCATTTTTCATCGCAATGTCAGAGGCAATGGCATCCTCAAATCCTATGACTGGTGGCAGAGCAAGCATGGTCATCATTTCCAAAAATGTGCGTAGCAACTTTTTAGGTTGTGTTGTTAACGAGGCGTCAGCAGCAACAGCAGCACAGCACTAAGTACGAGCAGTTGTTGAAGTCAGGTTGTCCTTGAAAGGGGGCATACATGGAGTCGAGTTTGATATCTTCTTAAGAGGTGACGCAAATAGAAAGCAAGCAGCGTGTGGGAAAGAGCTGGCGCAACAGCAGCTGTGGATGTAAAGCAGACGGTACACAGTCCAAACAGCAAACAGCAGCTATGCATGGCAAGCAGACAGTCCAAGGCTCACAAGGAGAAATTGGGAGGCTTCGGCTGATAGGTGAACCATGAGGCATTAATATAGACGCTCAGTTCTGATTATTGCATAGATGAGGATAGCCTGTGATATGACAAAGAGGATGCGTTAAAAATGACCCATTCGTTGGTCCTAAACCATTATGCTGGCTCTTGGAAAGCAGTTATTCCCAAGCCTGCAACACTCACCTTTTGAGATGCAAGGGAATGCTGAGGACAGAACTCTTTTAAGGTCTTAGTCGTCCCATCTTTTTAGCCGGAGCAGAGAAAATGAAAGGAGCTTGGAAGTGACACCTTTTCCTAAATTGATGTAGGGCGTGTTCTCACTGCCTACACAATTTTTTTCTTTGTATAGCTTAGACGTGGGCATGGTGAAGGTGCCTTAACAAAAACAGCCAGGTGATTCCAGCCAAGGTCCCCCAGGCCTCAATCATCCAAGCAAGATCAACCACAGGTGATTTTAGCCAAGGTCCACCAGGCCTCAATCATCCAAGCAAGATCAGCCACAGGTGATTTCAGCCAAGGTCCACCCTGGCCTTCAGCACCCAAGCCAACTGGGTGGTTTCAGCCCAGATCCCTTCAGCCTCAAGCGTGGATCAGCATGCTCAGATTCATCGATCCACGAGCCCCTACAACAGATGCGCCTGGACAAGAGCGGGACCTGAATTAGTTGTCAGGGCTGTCATACTTTCACGTATTTGTTGCATTGAGTGCTCTTTGCGTTGAGTGATGACTGTTTGCATTGGGTACTGGCCCTTTGCGTTGAGCGTGTACAGACTCTCCACCAACCACATGTGCAGGTGGCTCAATCTGAGGAGTGCTCAAACCAGGTTGTCGAGGCATACATCCGGCAGCTGGAGCTGGAGTCAAACCAGGTCTGTAAGAGCACAAGCACAAAAGCAAGGCTGTCCAACCAACCAGCATGCTGCAAGATAGATTCATTTCCTGCGCTGATACTGACAGAACCCTACTAAGGTCTGTGCAATGCAAGTTCTCTGCGATGCCCCACCAAGGTCGGTATCGTGCAAGGTCTTTGCAAAGCAGCTGGACTGAGGAGAAAGTCTAGCAGGCAGTTTACAGTGCCCCCCCTGTGGCATTGCTACTGCTCCCTGTAAGCGTACCCTGCTGGGTGTGAGTGGTTTGTCACATTCCGTTTGACTGGACCCCTTCAGATCAGTACGTGCGCTAATTGATGTGCGTGCTGCATTGCCATGTTTAATGCAACTGCCCCCCTTCAGATCAGTATGTGCGCTGTTTGCTGTGCGTGCCGCATTGCTATGTTTCATGCAACTGCCCCCCTGCACCCATTGCTTTGCAATGCTGTGTTGCATGCAGGCTGTGCGTGTGGCAGTGGCACAGTCGATGCCGCAAAGAGAGGAGGCAGTGGATGCCATGGTGGAGCGCACCCATGATGTGTCTCCTGAGGTGTGTGTGGTGGTAGCAAAGCTGTGCTTCACTCCTGATTGCCTCACATTGCGGCAATACTTTCCAACGCAGCTCCTTGCAGAGATGTGCAGCATTATTTGGTCCCTGTACCAATTTTCATAAGAAGGGTGAACACTCCTCGGGTCCAGCCTAATGTAGCTGTCACGGGAGTGTTTGCACTGCCTACGTAGTTTCCTTTTTCACTTTGGGTCCAGCCTCGTTTCACCCATATCATGGGTGATGATGTCACCTACGATGACTTCACCCATGAGTGACCCGCTCTTGACCAATGGGCAAATTGAATCCAGCCTTATTTCACCCATGACCTGGCACTTTGAGCTGGTGCCCAGGGGATGCATACCGCATCGTGCCCATCGTGCCCACGAAATGCACACTGCATCGTGCCCATCGTGCTCAGGGGATGCACACTGCATCGTGCCCCTCGTGCCCAGGGGATGCACACTGCATCGTGCCCATCATGCCCAGGGGATGCACACTGCATCGTGCCCATTATGCCCAGGGGATGCACACTGCATCGTGCCCATTATGCCCAGGGGATGCACACTGCATCGTGCCCATCGTGCCCAGGGGATGCACACTGCATCGTGCCCATCGTGCCCAAGGGATGCATACCGCCTGCATGACAAAGCAAGCGCCTGGGTGCCGCTCATAGCCTGGTGTTACCCATCCTCTTAGACTTTCAGATGTGCTGGTCGCCTGGTTGGCGAGTGTGGGAAACAAGCCAGCCCCCAAGGGGGCCACGCAGGTCTTCACTTGATTGTCCAGCACACGGAAGGCACTGAGGCTAATTGGAGGCACACGCACTTCCATCTGCTGCTGTTATCTGTAACCTTGTGAGGACATGCAGGCTTACTGGCACTTGGAAGGCACACAGGCACACTGGCACTTAGGAGGCGTATAGACACACTGGCACTTGGAAAGCGTGCAGGCAAACTGGCACATGGAAGGCGTACAGGCACATTGGCATGTGGAAGGCATGTAGGTGCCAGCCCTCGGGGCCAGGTCACCACGGCTCCGCCCAGGCGGATTGCATCTACTTGGTCCATTAGGGGGAACTTCTCGACCGCCAGACCTTTAGCATGAAGGAGCATGTCTAAGGAGGCTGGGTTTTGGCCTTCAAGGAGCATCAAGGAGCATGTATAAAGAAGCTGAATCATGGAAGCCCCCAGGGCGCTTGAAGTTTGCCAATTCAGCCTTCCCGGAGCAGCTGTAAGGAAGAACCCTTGTGCTGGCCGGCAAGTGCTTGCTTTATGCCCGAATACTTTCCTGGGACCTATAAGTGGAGTTGCTCTCTGCAAGCTCAGCACATGATCTGTGCTTAATAACCTAGTCAATTTCAACTGCAAACGTATGTGTCTCAATTAGCAAAATTCCTCCAGCACTTGTTGTAGAGAAAAAGAAATGGATTGGTTGCCCAGGCAGTTAGAGCACTCCCTATATCAGGTTAAGGAAAAGGAGACGCGTTGGCCTGAAGAGTGGTGACTTCCCTTCACCAAAAAGCTGCAATAAAGAAGACTCAAGGTATCAGAAGGGCTTCCTTTAACACCCGACATCAATCCCTGGCTGCAAGAGCTGCACCTATTTTTAATGGTATGCCTAGTGGGAGCAAGTTTGTGCGCATTGTGGAGAAAACGGGCATGAAGCTCGCAAGCAAGCTTGGTGGTCCTTTTAAGGATCAAGACTCAGCTGGAAGAGTAGATTTAGGTTGTAAGGATAACTAGTAGTGCTCACACCCCGGAGAATAGCACGCATGCAGAGTGATACCTCAAAGATGTCTGCATAATACCTGAATGGGGTATGGGTGTGAGATGCCTTTACAAGGTTCCTAAGCTTCCCAAGTGCTTTCTCAGAATTCAAGCTCCACCAAGCGAATGTAGCAAGCCTGTACGCCGAGTTGGTGAAATCGTCCAAGTGCTGTGCTGCTGCTCTTGGCTGTGCTCCTGCCTCTGCTGTGCAGCACCTGGTGTTCTAAAAGTGACCTGATGATTCATCATGTGTGGTACCTTGGTCTGAAAAAATCAAAATGGCCGCTTTTACCCTTCAAGCTCACTATTCTTCCTGTGCTTGTTTCATGATTGAAGCAACGCAGTCCTTGGCAATGCTGTGTGGTCGCTCCAAAGAACACCACGCAAAAGCAAGCTTGATTTTCAAAAGCGTCTCATACGGTTAAACAAAGCAATTGCCCCTCTCTAAAGCAACTGAAAGCTTGAGAAGCCTGAACATTAGACACATTCCCTTGCTATCCATCCCTGCAGGTCCGTGCGGCAGTGTATGCATGGTTTGGTGGAGCACCTGCTGCCGTTCTGAGGTGTGAATTAGTCAATGGTCTCCTTTTCCCAAAATGATGTAGGGGGTGTTCTCACTGCCTATGTAGTCCTTCTTATCTGATCAGCAACAGCAGTCCATTTTTCATCCTCCTTGGCTTGCACGATGGTCCTCAAGATCATTCACCCTTACAGTTGCTCCGTCATTGTGTATCAATCATCCTCAGGGTGGATCAGTCATCTTCCTTTTTTTTGGGAGGGGGGCGTGGGGTTACAAGGGGGTTCGCCTACAGCCCGAGACTGTGGCTGGTCGGCTGGTCATCTACCTGGCTTGCACAATGACCCAGAGGACCAAAGATAAACTTGGCTGAATGTCACACAAGATGCCTATGGCCCTGTGTAGTTGTTTTGCCTGAGCATGTTCTTCGCCTGAGCATGCGTCCAATTCCAAGAAAAATGGTAGATGTGCCGACGCTTGCACATCCACTGACCCAATCGAGGGTGTCCATCAGATCCATTGACACACAGGTGCAACATGTACCCGTGACTTGCCAGGAGAGCTGTGTGCCTCTCCCGTCTCTACTCCCTTGGGACAGTGCTTTGAACATGGCCGGCAGTGGGCGCATGCCTGGACCGTCCATCTTTACTTGTTTTCTTAGGCAAGCACAGCACTGCATTTGTTGGCACACGCAAGGTGTTGCATTTGTTGGCGCACGCAAGGCATTGCATTTGTCGGCGCACGCAAGGCATTGCATTTGTTGGCGCACGCAAGGCATTGCATTTGTCGGCACGCGCAAGGCATTGCATTTGTTGGCGCACGCAAGGCATTGGCGCACGCAAGGCATTGCAATTGTTGGCGCACGCAAGGCATTGCATTTGTTGGCACGCACAAGGCATTGCATTGCCGCCTTTGATCAGTCAAAAGACAGTGATGAAGAGGCCAGCAAAAATGAGCCAGGAAGGCAGGTGTTCAACTTTTTAAAGCACTGGAGCTGGGCATGGCGGTGCCCACCATCCACTTTTCCATCAGCCGTGCACGTATGCTGGAGCGCAAACTCATGATGAGCATGTGCCTCATTCTTAGCACAGAGATGTACCTACCCATTTAGCTGATCCATAGCACACTTCCGCACACTTTTGTGCAGCACTGAATCTACTGAATCTGATGTGTTGAACTGCCAAGCTCTACATGCTGCACTGCCCCAACTCGTCCATTGTGCACACTCTTGTTTGCAGCACTCAGCAGTGTGTGTCCTTGCTGCCCAGCGGTCTGAGAGACCTTTATTTGCCGCACTGACTTAGCTGATCCATCTCTTGCGCACACTCTATTTTGCAGCACTCAGCAGCGCATGTCCCTGCTGGCCAGTGGTCTGAGGGATCGAGTGCCGGCTGCCAAAGATGCGGCAACTGCCATGGCAGCAAGCTGGCTTCAGCAGTACTGTGGGGGGGATGTGCTGCAACTCTTGGCCACCATTGACGTGCAGCAGGAGCAAGGTGATTGGAGGATTGTGGATGGATTGAGCTGCATGCCTGTTTGTGCTGGCTCCAGCAGTAAGGGGGGGGGGGGGATGGCTGTGACTCCTGGCCACCAATGATGTGCAGCAGGAGCAAGGCGATTGGGGATATTTGGACAGCATGTCTGTTTAAGCACGCGTGCCTGAGTTTGTGCGCAGAAATGTGTGCGTGATAATGTGCTAGACAAATAAGATGAAGCAAATTGAATGCCAGGAGGATTTTGCCCGTCCGTGAAAGCCGTCGCAGGTGTATAAAGAAGGTCATTGTAAACACCTCGCTGGTGCTCAAGCATTCCTTAACATTCTCAGCTTATGTTGCATGTGCTTCTGTTGAGGGAGACAGATCCCTTTGTTTTCTGTTGACAGGGCTGATGCACGCTTGACCTCTTCCCCTGTCCATACTGAGACCAAAGGTTTCATTTTTGGTTCTGCGCACAACAAACACACATGTACACAAACACACACGCATGCTCAATGATGCAGGAGTGGCGCTGGAGCTCCTTGATGCGCTGACCAGCACGCAAGCCCTGGACTGGGTGCAGCTGCTGCGTTCTGGAGCCCTGGGTAGCCTTGGCTCTGCAGCAGCCAATGCTGAAGCTGCTGCACGTGCTGACACAGACACAACGGAGGCTGCTGGGGGGGCTTTTGTGGCTTTTGAGCCCATAACTCCAGAGCAGGCATTTGCATGGTGTGTGGCTTGAGGATTGACTTTCAATGGAGTGTTGCTTGCATGGACTGGGCACATAAGGGTGTGGCATGCTTGTGTAAATGAATGCCATGCGAGTGTCCTCAGGTGAGGCCCTTGCTTCAAGGCTGAGGCGGCGTGGAATTGCCGTTCACTCTTCATGCCCAAACATGCATACCTGCAGCTCTGCTCTGCGCGTGGAATTTGCAATGCATGCCCCTGCTCGTGAGGCTCCATTGGCTACTGCCTCCCCCACTTTGTTTTGGTGTGGTCCATCTCATGAGTGCCTTTTTTTGGAGCATGAACTGGAGCAGATCCATCAATCTTGCGTCCATGTAACTCAATAGCAATACCAAATGCATGCTTCTTTCTGGTCATATGGCACACAGGCATCTCATGTACGTGCTCACAGGAGTCTGTGCATGCATACAAAGGCGTATAATGCTTTTGAGGGTGTACATGATAAGGGTGTACATGATTACAAGGGCGAACAAAAGTGCTGCTACCACCTGCTCCCATTATCTTGTGTTCATTGCTGCTCTTTTTGTTGCATACCTTGCTGCTTCCTTTTGCCGTGTGGGACGTTTCTGGCGCACTACTAGCGTGCAAAAGTGAGTCTGCATTAACTTGTTGCGTCCTGCTGTTTTGTTGCTGCTCCCTGGTTATGTGCAGGACTTTTGTGGCACGCCACCTGCATGCAACCGCAAGTGCCAAAAGCCAGGCAGCTGCCAAGACTACAGGGGCAGCAGCAGCAGCACACGCTGCAGCCGCCAGCGACTGCCACAATGTGAGCCCTGTGTGTGGGTGTGTGTGTGAGCAAGTCTAGGTGCCATCCAAGCTTGCCATCAACAAGCTGCGTGGAAGCGCTTTGCTGTGATCTGTGGCGTGAGTCCTCCTGTGTGTTTGCTCTGCTGCAGCATGCATCAGCCTGGGACTGCTCCTGTGCCAGCAACGCTCTGATCTGTGGCATGAGTCATTCTATGGAAGTATGTGACATCCTGTTGCACATGCTCTGCTGCAGCATGCATCAGCCTGGGACTGCTCCTGTGCCAGCAACGCTCTGATCTGTGGCATGAGTCATTCTATGGAAGTATGTGACATCCTGTTGCACATGCTCTGCTGCAGCATGCATCAGCCTGGGACTGCTCCTGTGCCAGCACCGCTCTGGTCTGTGGCATGAGTCATTCTACGGAAGTATGTGACATCCTGTTGCACATGCTCTGCTGTAGCATGCTTCAACCCGGGACTGCTCCTCTGCCAGGAACATGTCGTCATCTTTTGTTGCTAGTAGGGTTGGCCAGTTCCGTATGCCAATACCGTATGCCCGTATATTTAGTGCTAAAAATTCCATACATGTGCCGTATAATACGTATTCATACGTATCATAAGAGGAAATTGGCCAACCCTAGTTGCTAGCCATTGGAGAATAAGAGCCAGAATGAGCCTCGCAGACGGCAGCAGGATGCTCATCAGGTCCTCACCGTTTGCATACCCCTCATCGCTTACTAATTTGATAAGAGACTGAGCAGAGGCTGCCTTGCTCACTTGTGAGATGACCGGCTCCACGTGCTTGTGTGCAGCTGCTGGAGGCTTTGCTCCCTGACAGCGCCAGCCAGCTGGCCTGCCTTGTGCGTGCACACCTGCGCGCGGGTGAGCAGCACAAGTTTGCTGTGTGCCAGATGCTGCGCATTGCCGGCTTTGCCATGGTGAGTCACCTCCCACCTCACGATGATCTCGCGGGTTGCGTGCACCTGCCAGCCGCTTAAGGTCAGAGGCCTTCCTGCTCTTTTAGGCGACCAGTCACTCATGGTCAGTGGTTTGTCTTGTGAACACGGACGTAACTTTGGATCACTGATTGCTGGATTTTGGTGAAGGAACATGGGACTTAGCGCTACTGACTGCTGGATCCTGTGGGTGTGAATACGCTTTTGAGTCACTGATTGCTGGATTATCTTATTCCTCGTAGCAGTGGCAATTCTTTGCTTTGGTGGTGTCTGTTTGCAGGACCGGATGGACGGCACCAGCAGGAGCATGACAACATCATGTAATTTTGGATCATTGATGGCTGGATTTTTTACCACACATGGCCATGACAATTGCTTTGCTTTGGCGGTGTGCGTTTGCAGGACTGGACGGATGGCACCAGCAGGAGCATGGCCACAAATCTGATAAAGGGCCTTATGGAGGCTGACCTCAGGTATGTTAGGTCGTTTTGGCGGAAGGGTCTGATGGAGCCAAGAGTCTGATGGTGGCGAGGGTTTCAAGGGTCAAGGATCTCGTTCAGGCTGACCTCAGGTGCAATTGAGTCATTGCTCATGGCATTCCAATCATGCGCATTCCTCAAGCCCCTGCCTATCTTGTGGCACCGCACAGCTGGGGTTTCTGACGTGCACCAGGTGTGTGCAAGACTTGCACTTACCACCACACCAAGCCCTAAATTAAGGGGGCCGCATCACAGCTTGCACTTGCACGCACACTGTGCCAAGCCCTGAATCAAGGGGCCCACCATGCAAGCTGCATTTACACTGAAATCAAGGGGCCCACCATTCAGCTTGCGCAAACACTGTGCCAAGCCCTTATTGGCAGGGCCCACATTGGTACGATGCTGCACCAAACATAACTTTGACATGGATGCCAGGGCACTGATGCAAATCTGCATCAAATGCAGCGTTGACACTGATCTCTCATTTAACAACCCTCGAGCGTGTGTTTATGTGTGTGTATGTATGTACGCACAGACCATACCACTTCATGCTATATTTTGTTGTGCATGCCGCCAGGGGGGGCGTAAGGCCCACGCCTTCTCAGCCAAGATGTGATGCCTGCCTTTTCTGTTACGCATATGCCCTTTGGTTTTGCATGAGGGTGCAAGGCCCTTGCCTTCTTATCCAAGCAAAGCTGCATGCTGTATTGTTATGCATCCGTTTTTGTCGTGCATGCTGCCAGGGAGGGCTCGATGCCCACGCCTTCTCAGCTGGGTACCAGGGGAGAAGATGCTGATGCGTGGGAGTGGCAGCGTGCTGTCATCGGCTTTGCTGGCAGGGTGCTGCCAGACGGGCAGGAGCTGCTTGGGGCGACCCTGCCCACTCTCTGCGCTTTTGCTGAGAATGAAGGTAATGGCAACCAACACCCTTTTGCAAATGCAGTGCCCTTTTGGGAGTACTGCGCTGTTGCCAAGGATGGCAGGTGGCTGCATGCGCCAACTGTTCTGCTGCTGCTGCTCTACGGCTAAGTGGCATGTGCTTGAGTGGTGGGAATCCTAATGTAGGATGCCTGGGTGGTAGGATGGCCTGCACATGGCCTGCATCCTGCCTGTGAACGTAGGATGGCCTGCACTACTTCTGAGGAGTGACCTGCTTGTGTTGCTGTGCTTTGTAGCATTTGGGTGGTATTTAGGCGGTGAGCTGCTGTGCTCCTGGGGTTTGCCCTGCTTGTGTTGCAGCATGACCTTCTCTTAATTGATGCTCCTCCTGTGCACATGTCGGCCCCACGTTCTGATTAATACACACTGATGAGACTGTGCTCGCCTCTGAGTGGGTGACTGAAATGCGTGAGCATACAGATCACAGGGAAGGCGTGACAGCATGCAACATTCCTGGACTGCACAGACGTGCAGCAGCATTGCTTCCCCAAGGCACGTGGTTAGAGCATGTCTTTGTTCCATACTTCTGATGCTGTGCAAATGCTACAACACTAAGCATAGCTTTTGGTAAGTACGCCGCGCGCTTGGCCTGCGCATCCTAATTGCTGCAGTGTTCTTTCAAGAAATGTGGCTGGATCTTGATTGTCTCAGTCCTATACAACCAATGCAACAGCAGGAGGTGCTGGCTTGCCGCAATGCATGGCCTGCGCATTCCAATTGCTGCAGTGCTCTATAAAGGCATGTGGTTGGATATTGACTGCATGGGTACTTTGGTGATGGATGCCACTGCAGGAGGTGGCGACTTGCCGCAGTGCCTGGCCTACACATCCCAACTACTACAGTGCTTCCCTAAAGTTCCCCTGTCACAGAGCTGCGGGGGTAGAGAGGGTGAAGGGCGCTGGCACCCGGAGGGCGAGCAGCACATCCCTGCAGCCAGCTTGCAGTGGCTGCTAGACCAGCTGCTGCTGCCATGCACCAAGCATGCAGAGGCACGCATTAGGTGAGGTGGCATGGATGAGCTGCTGTGGCATGAGTCAGCTTGCAGTGGCTGCTGGACCAGTTGCTGCTCCTGTGCACTAGGCATGCAGATGCACGCATCAGGTGAGGTGGTAAGGATCAGCTTGCAGTGGCTGCTGGATTAGATGCTGCTACCATGCACCAAGCATGCAGATGTACGCATCAGGTGAGGTGGCGTGGATCAGCTGCGGTGGCATGACCCCAACTTCTTCTTCTACCCTGTTACTGAGCCAATTAGCACAGCTGTCAGTGGCAAATGCATGCATGCATATGTTATACATATATGCATATAAGCAGCCCTCCCCCCCCCTCTGCCCACAGATATTGATTTAAGGCATGTTACATGTGCAGGCAGCTAGCCATCTGCTGTGTGGGCATGTACCCGCTGGTGCCCTTGGGCAAGGGCACGTTGCCGGTCGCTGTGGCGTCTGCCATCCGTCTCCTCGATGATATGGTGCCTGCAGTCAAGCAGGAAGCAGCGCGGGTGAGTAAGCATGCAAGCATGGGTGTACGTGTGTGTATGTTGTTGTTGCGCGCGTGTGCACAGTGAGGAGGCAGCGCAGTTGGGTGGATGTGGATCCGCAAAGGGTCATGGCATGCTCTACTGATGCGTATTTGAGCGCTGTGTGTGGAAGTGTGCATAAGGGGGTGGGGGGTGCATGCACACATGTTTGGGGTGTGTGTGTAAGAGGGCACACCAAAGGCATTTTGATGTGAGACACCGGACTTCCAGGCTGGTGCTTGAGATCGCACTCTTTTTGCTTGTGTGCATGGTTATGTGCCAGCAGGACTTTGGACATTTCTTGCGGAACCTCCAGGAAATTGCAAATGGTAGAAAATACAGAGAGATCTGTGGCACTGTTTTGTCGACATCCTCCAAACCTGGCAGAGTGTGCCAATCTGGTGTTTCCTGTTCCTCAATCATTTTAATGGTACCATCTTGCCTGCAGGTGTTGCTGAACCTTTTGCTTGTGTTTGGGGTTGCGGCCGTGAACGAGAGGACATGCACATCGGGTGTACTAGGTGTGATGGGAAGCAGGCCTCCACTGAGCTCATGGCCTTCACTTAGGCGCAACCTCATGGCGTTTACTTGGAACTTGGAAAACAATCTCGGTGGCATTCATTTAGGCACAGCAAAAAAATCCATAAACATCCTGTAAGACAGCCCCGTTTGCAGGATAATAGCAGTGTAGTACAATTGATGAAAAAAGGCGAGCACACTGTGTTCAAGATGATAAACTCCCACTGTAATTTGAGGAAGAAATGGGAAGCTTTAAAGACAGCATGAAAGCACCCAGACTGTCTCGTGCAAAATTTGCAATGTGGGGCTGTGGGGAAAATGGTGGAAGCCTTCACGGATGGTGGCAAGCATGCTGGCCAATAACGTATCAAAACATTGGATGTGCCTGCACAACAACCCAATTGGCGGGCTGGAAGTCACAAAGTTTGCAAGATCTGACAATATGAACCCTCAACTCTTGTGCATGCAGTTTATGCAAGCAGTCTTGAGCTACCTCACACCCTTCATGAAAAGTAGAATGTCAGTGTCTGACAATTTGTACCTCACACATTTTTTTTCGCAGCCATGCAAGCAGGCATGAGTGACCTTGAGCACCAGTTTACAAGGGCAGGCATTCATACCGAAAGTGCATCAGCCCCCAGCTCAGCAGGTGAGTGCAGGGCCTCCTTGCATGTTTTCATGACCACACCCATCTTATGCAGGTCGCCAGGCTCCTCTGCTGCCAGGTTTATTTTTTATAATTTTTATAATAAATAAATAATAAATAAAAAGGAAAGCACTTTTTTCCAGGTGCTGCAGAAGGTTTCGGTAGAGGACATGCACAGTGCTGCAACCCTTGGTGCTCTCATTCCCTTGATAAATGTAGGGGGTGCTTGTGCTGCCTTTGTATGGTTCTTTTGGTTGCTGCAAGAGTGCTGCCTCAGCACCCATGCTTGCTTTGAAGCCATCGTTCATGTCAGGGGTGCTTTGTTGCTTTTGTGTTCTTCTCCTCTGGGTGCTGCAATAGTGTTGACTCAGCATCCATGCGCGCTGAAGAGCCATTCCATTACATGCCCCTCTCCGGAAATCACATGCGATGCCATTCCATGCCTTTCCTAAAAGCCCACCAGGCTACCCCTCCTGGAATTTCTTTCCAGACCATCCCATACCTTCTCTTTAAACTCACTCCGCTTTACCCATGGGCAGAAGCATGGCTTTAGGCCTTGGCCTGTAGAATTGTAGCATGCTCTCCCTTTTTCTTTGCTAGGTTTTTTAAAATCCAAACAGGGGAGGCCATGCTCGGGGTTTCCAGCCTATCAGCCACCCTTGTTTGACTTGGGCAATGTGCTTGGCCTGGCTTCGGCTTCAACAACATGACACCAAATTGTTGCTAACCATTGGAAGCCTCATCCTGCAGCCATCGGTCCATCAGACACCCAACTATCCTTTAGCAACACGACACGCAGCCTGACTCTGACTAGCCAAAGGACTAGGGACCTGACGTAGCGTGCTGTCAGCCCCTGTCTGTGGGCTTCTTCCCATCAGCCACTCAACTGGGCTTGAGCAACACAATGACAATGCACAGCCTGACTCTGACTTGAGGAACCTGACACAGTGTGCCATCAACCCCTGTGTGCTGTGGTCGATGCCCTGTGTACGCGCCGCTTTGGCTTGAGCAAACCACATGCAAGGCTTGTGTTCTGAGTACGGCTGTGCTGGCTTTGGCTACTGCTGCCCTATGACCTGCTCTAACATGCTCTAACATGCATGGCCTGACTTTGACAATGATCCCCCTGTGAACCAGCCCTGACATTGACATTGACTTTGACAGTGTAGGATGCAGCTGTGGGCCATCAGCCCAGCAGCACCCCACTGATTTTAGCCCAAGCAGCATTACGCGCAAGGAGCCTGAATGTGTGGACTCAGCAGCATCAGACTTGAGGGCTATCGCTTGAGCAGCATTGCACCTGAGTGCTCTAGCAGCATTGGACATGAGTGCTATCACTCGAGCAGCATTGCACCTGAGTGCTCTAGCAGCATTGGACACAAATGCTACCCCTTAAGCAGCGTTGAACTCAGGGGTGCTATCAACCACCGCATGCAGGCCACAGCCCAGGGTCATCCGCCCAGCAGCAACCCCACAAGATTCACCTCAGGCAGCATTACATAACACACAAGGTTTTATTGTGACTTGAGCAGCACTGAGCCTGCGTGCTATCGACCACCGCATGCAGGCCACAGCCCAGGGCCATCCGCCCAGCAGCCACCCAACTTTGACTGCCTGCACATGCTGCACCGCACGCTGGCCAAGGCCAAGAAGCTGAGGCGCGTGGAGCAGCAGCAACCTAAGAGCAGGTGGGTGTGGGCTCATTACAGTGGAGGTATCTGCATAGACTGCCAGCAAATGCTGCACCGCATGCTATATATAGCCAAGGCTAAGAAGCTGGGGCGCGTGGAGCAACAGCAACCTAAGAGCAGGTGGGTAATGGCTCATTACAGTGGAGGTATCTGCATAGACTTCCAGCAAATGCTGCACCACCCGCAAATATATGTAATATGTAATAATACTAATAATATTTAAGATAAGAGATATAATAATATATATATTATAATAATATATATATAGTAAGATAAGAGATAGATATGAGGCGCACGGAGCAGCAGCACCCTAAGAGCAGGTGGGTTTGGGCTCAGTGCAGTGGACTTGCACTGCATTGACTGCCTGCAAATGTTGCGCTGCGCGTTTGCCAAGGCCAAGAAGCTAAGGCATGTGGAGTAGAGACAACCCGAGTGCGGGTGGGCATAAGAACCAGAACCCAAGGAAAGTGAGTAAGAAAATAAGAAGCTGAGGTACACGCAGCAGTATTAACCCCAGGGCAGGTGGTAAGGGCTCTGGGCAGTCGTGGCATCTGCATGGCCGTCCCTTGGCGGCTGTCAACAGCAATCTGGAGCGCCCTTTGTTTCTCTTTATCTCATGTCAATCTCTGTATACCTACAAGGTACTGATCTGAAACGTGGCCTGCTCTGTGCCTTCCGTTGATTGCATGACATATGGTTCTGCTGTGCTGGTTCTGATCTCCCAGCAGACGTTAGTACAGGAAGAAGCGCCCTCCAGTGCCAGGTTCCAAAGATGGCCTCATCTGTGCGCTTGTAGATGGCACATCATGCTCTTACTGTGCTGGTGCTCAGCTGCCCCTGCCATTGCGACACCCATCTGTGTAGGTAGCTGTGTACTGAATCCCAGGATGGCCTGATCTGCCCCACTTGCTGAAGGCTTTGGTTCCACTGTGTTGGTGGGGCCATTTCTGCTGGTGCTGCTGCTGCTGCTGTGTGTGTGTGTCATCCATCTGTGCAAGATGAAGGGCACTGCAGATACAGGACTGGACTTCCAGGATGGCCTGATCTGTGCCATTTTTGATGGCATGGCATGTGCTTACACTGTGTTGATGCTGTGTTGCCCATCTGTGCAGGAGGAGGTGCACAGCAGACACAGCACCCGAATCCCACGACAGCCTGATCTGTGCCATTGTTGATGGCATGGCACGCTTGGCCTTGTTCCAGGAGCTGCACCAGGTGCTGCAAGCACGGCAGCAGGGCAGCCACCACAGCAGCAGCAGCACGGGTAACGCTGCACAGGAGCAGGACGGCAGCGGCATCCCAGCTGCAGGCATGGCCATCACGGTAAAGGCATAGCATGAGTGCATGATGAGCGCGCTGTGTCAGCACGGGTAACATTGCATAACAGGACAGCAATGGCGTCCCACTGGAGGCATCGCCATCACAGTAAGGACCAAGCATGAGTGTGTAGTGAACTTGTATCAGCACCGGTGACATTGCACAGGAGTAGGACGGCAGCGGCATTCCAGCTGCAGGCAGGGCCAAAGCGGTTGGGACATAGCAATTGTGAGTTTGTTGTGTCAGTATGAATGACATTGCACAAGAGCAGGACGACAGTGGTATCCCACTGCAGGCATGGCCATCATGGTATGGACACCGCAGTGTTGGCATGGCATGAGTGTTCTGTGCAGGCATGGCCATCATGGTGAGGGCATGGCATGCGTGCTCACATTTGAAGGTGTGTGCGTGGCCATCACAGTGAGGGCACGGCAGTAGTGGCATGGTATGAGTGTTCGGCGCAGGCATGGCCATCGTGGTGAGGGCATGGCATGTGTGCTCACATTTAGAGGTGTGTGCATGGCCATCACAATGAGGGCACAGCATGAGTGTTCAGCGCAGGCATGGCCATCACGGTAATTTTTGGCATGGCATGAGTGCGAACGTTTGATTGTGCAGTGGCATCCCAGCTGCAGGCATGTCTATGGAGGATGCGCAGCATGAGTGCGCACATTTGATTGTGTATCAACATGGCACAGACCCATTGCAAGCTTGCATGCAAGGTCATCACAGTGGGGGCATGGCATGAGTGCTCACATCTGAAGGTGTGTGCATGTCCATCATGGTTGGACATCACAGTGAGGGCATGGCTGTTATGGTGAAGACATAGCATGAGTGCTCACGCTTGATTTGTATACACTGTGTGTGTGCGTGTGTGTGTGGTTGTGTGTGCGTGTGTGTGTGTGCGTGTATGTGTGTGTGCCATGCCTTCACTTCATAGCATGTATTGATGTTTAAGGGTCAGTGTTGAGGTTGGTGATGTGACAGAGGGACAGATCGAGACTCCTCACTTTCGGACGTCTTGCAAGTCGGACTTGGAGAGACCAGGGGGGTTGGTGTGATGGGTGGTGCGCCCTTAGAGGCGCCCTTAGCGAGTTGCCTCGCTGGCAAGCTGCTCAATACCCATATCTGATTCTGTTCCAGGACCTGTGTGTGCTGGATCTGTGCTGCTGGATGCAGGCGAAGCATATTGCGCACTGGGTAGGGCCTGCTTTGCTCCTCAGTTCTGGCTTACATGCCTTGCATCGTGCATGTGCATGCACCATAAAATAAGCGCACAGCACACAGCCCGGATGAGCTGCTGTGCTCTTGCGTCGCTCCCTTTGAAGTTTCATCTCATCTTGTTCCTCCCCAGGCCTTCCATAGGTATCATTTTAACGCCCCGACGGCGTCGCTGTGTCCGCTTGCACCATACAACAAAAATGAAAAAATGAGTCGCAACCGCACCATAGCAGCTGCTCGGGCTGCTGTGTTCCTCTACCTTTTCCTTTCTTTGGCAGTGCCCACGGGATAAGGGATCACCTCACATAACCTTGCTTTTGTGATTGGTTGCTCTGTGTACCCGACCTTGCCCATGTTCAAGTGAACAGTGCCTGCAGGATGAGGACATGGCGGATCCTGGACCAGCTGCTGCATCTGTACCTGTGCCTGAGAATGCTGTGATGATGCCGGCGCTCAAAGAAAGTGGCTCTTATTTTCGAGCGTGCCCTGGGCACCTTCGCAGGATGAGGACGCGCGGCGCATCCTGGATCAGCTGTTGCGGCTGTACAGGGACCCAGCCTTTGAGGACATTGCCCACATCCAGCAGATCTTGGGCACCTTCTTTGAGGCAAGTGGTGATGGGTGATGATGCGATTGAGTGGGGCACCTTTTTCAAGACAAACTGAGGCGATGATGCATTTGAGTAAGGCACCACCTTTGAGGCAAGTAGGGCAAGTAGTGTCGTGGAAGATGCGGTTGAGTGTGGCCACTCCTTTAAGGCTGGTGGTGATAATGCATATGAGTGATGCTGACGACCCAAGGCCCAAGCTTTTGCACGCGCTCAGGCCTACTGCAAGGGGGCAGCCAGCAACAATTGCCGCCTGGCGCCTTGCCCAACACCCCCCCTCCATGTCCCCCCAAAACACTGTTTCAAACTTTGGCACATGCTCAAGCCCTCTGCAAGCAGGCATCATGCAGCAACTTATGCAATTCCTGCCCGACATCTTAAATTCATGACCACGAAGGTTTTTCCATCATTGGCACGTGCTCAGGCCTCCTGCTGTAAGCAGGCAGCAAGCAGCGGCTGGTGCAGTCCCTGCCCAATACCTCTGTTCCATGATCCGAGACGCTCTTTGACCTTTGGCATGCACACAGGCCCTACTCTAAACTCTGGCACATGCTCAGGCCTACTGCAAGCAGGCAGCAAGCAGCGGCTGGTGCAATGCCTGCCGGACACCCTCAATCCACGTCCCATTTGGGAGCGCTGTCCCAAACTCATGCACATGCACGTGTTCACATGTGTTCATGTGCACGTGCTCGCACTTGTACAAGCCCAAAAAAACTGGCAGGTACGGTTCCTGTCCCAAACATGCTCGCTCCATGACCCAAGGCGCCACCCCAATGTCTGGTACCTCTGCTCAGGCCTACTGCAAGCGGGCGGCGGGCAACAAGCGGCGGCTGGCACAGACCCTACCCAACACCTTGAGGCGTGCCTTGGCCATACCCCTCAAGGGGCGCAAGACCGCGGCCCCCGGGCTCGCCAAGTTTGCCACCGAGCTGCTGCAGCTCCCCCTGGGCCAGCAGCATCAAGACCAAGAGCAGGGCCAGCGACCAGGTGAGCTTGTGGGGGTTTGGGGATGAGGATCATCTTGCAGAAGTGAATGGAGCGGCTCCAGCTTCTTCTAGGCCAGCAGCATCAGGAGCAGGAGCAGGGGCAGCGACCAGGTGAGCTAGTGAGGAGTTGGGAATGAGGATCATCTCGCAGAAATGAATGGAGCGGCTGCAGCTTCCTCTAGGCCAGCAGCATCAGGAGCAGGAGCAGGGCCAGCAAGCAGGTGAGCTAGTGAGTGGGGGTTTGGGAATGAGGATCATCTCGCAGAAATGAATGGAGCGGCTACGGCTTCTTCTAGGCCAGCAGCATCAGGAGCAGGAGCAGAGGCAGCGACCAGGACGCTGGTGGGCGTTTAGGAATATGGGTCAGGTTGCAGGAGCGGATAACAAGTTGCATATTACCCTTGGATGGAGCTGCTTATTTGTTTTAGAGACGCTAATCAAAGCTTTGCTTTTGTGGTATAAACCATAATGAGCTTTGCTTTGGTAACACTTCTGGGCAGGGCCTTTCCACAAGTGTATGCGGCATAAGTGGCAAGTGTAATTCATCTTCATTTGCAGAGCATGATCAGGACACAGAGCAACTGTGCCAGGACGCACATGTATTTCAGAGATCCCATCCAAAGCTCTGCTGACGATGGCCTGGCAGTCATGTGTTTTGACTGCTGGCTTTTTTGTAAGCCAGGTCTTATTGCAACACTTGCAGTACGTCCTGGCACACCTGCTTTGTGTGTTGGCCTTTTTGAAATTCCTGTAGACCTTGACGACAGAATCATCCTGAGCTTTGCCTTGGCAACACCTGTGCAGAGCCTGACCAGGGCACTGAGCAGCTGTGCCAAGACTTACTGCAAGTGTAGCAGCAAAGCATGGCACTGACGACAAAAACCTCCTGTGCTTTGGTGGCTCCGGTGCAGAGCCTGACCAGGGCACTGAGCAGCTGTGCCTGGATGTACTGCAAGTGCTGCATGGGATGCCAGGCAACCCAAGCACGGCTGAGAAGGAGTACTTCCGGGAGCTTGGGGCGGTGGGTGCTTCTGGCATTGTGTTGTTTGGTCTTCCTTTGGTTGGGTGCTTTTGTGTTGTTTTAGTCTTGAAGCGCTGCATGTTCTTTTCAAGGGACTTCCCAATCATGTGTTTGTTGTATCTATACATCATGCTTTAGGTGTGGTTAATGCAAACCAACCCGAAACCCCCAGACAGAAGCAGATGCCTGACTTATGCGCAACTGTTTGTCTTGCTGTCGTACACAGGTTATTCGTAGCTTGTACGGATTTTTCCTATTCATTGAAAAGTATTTGAAAGAGCACCAGTGGACTTTCTGAATTAATCTAGAGCGATGCAAAATAGCCCCAGCTGATTGTATCCCAGGAACGAGAATGAAGAAAGAAGTAGGAAATGTTTATTACCGACCTTGCAGCTTTGAGCCAGAGCTCATGCCTGCATGTGTATGTGTGTGTATCAACCTCGTCCAGAGTGTCCAAAAAGGATTGCTCTGCGCCACAAAAACATGGAGGCTGACGTTTGTTGAAAAGAGGAAATGGACTGCCTATGACTGTTGATTTGATCACTTGAATTGCCCATGAGTATATGTCCTGATCACTCACGAACAGCTCTTGTATTGTAACTCAGATCCTTGCGTTCATTGGCTGCCACTGTTGTACTTGCACTTGCGCAGATACACTGCCGCTTGCCCTTCAGTGCAGCGCAACGTCTTTCAAGACTCATCTGAATTCGTTTTTGTTATGATGTCAGCTCGCTCATTGGCTGCCACTGTTGCACTTGCGCAGATGCTGTGCCACCTACCCTTCAACGCAGCACAACATTCTGAGCAGTTGCAGTGCTGCCTTTTGCTGCTGAGGCGCTGCACGGTAGGTGCTTGGTGGAACTCTTGCCTGGTGGCACCTTTGCCTGTGTGTGCCTCTTTCTTTGGATACTACAATGATCATATTTGGAGACCCCTCATTCATCGGCCTGGTCAGTTTTTTAGTTGACATAAGTGGCATGGTTGCGTGTCATGCTTATGCAATTTTCCTTCTTCTGCTGGGCTGCATCGCAAGCCAAACACCAGCTTTGTCTTACCCTGTCCTCCTCCAAAGTGTGCACGTTCCTGACCGGGAAGAATTTCAAGAAAATTTGAGGACTGATGCTTTTTTTGGCATTCCAGGGGCAGCATCTCCCCACAACGTCTGAATGCCAGGCCTTGTTTCAAACTACACACATAGAGGAGCGGCTGCCAGCCAACATGCCAGGCCTGAATTTGAGTTACTCACGGAGGAGTGGCAGCCGGAAAGCCTAGCCGTGCCTTCAAACGTTGTTCTTGTGAAAGCAATTTGCCACCTGCTACCTTTGCGGCAATTGCGCGGATGATAATGCACACAAACCCACAACGCTAAGGGTCCCCTGGGCAAAGAATAGTGTCCCCCACCAATGCAAGGCCACCAGTGCATGGAAGCCTTTTGCCACCCCAACGATGAACGCCATTGAAGGGCACTGCTGCAAACAATCTAAAGGATCCTTTGTGCGCAGAGCGGAACCCACTTGCCCACCAGTGATCGCATGCTCCTGAAGCACCTCACGGCTGCCAAGACACGGTTTGAGGCCATGGAGGCACAGGCCCTGGGGCCTGACACCCCCCGGCTGTCTGATGGAGAGATGCAGGCGCTTCTTGAGGTGAGCAACGCTGAAGCTCCGTGTCTTTGTGCCAGACTTGCTCTGAGCTTTTAAGGCTGTCTGATGGAGAGGTGCAGGGTTTCCTCAGAGCAGCTTTTATTTTTGGTGGATCCCTGTTATCGCTGGCATATAAGAACAAAAAAATTGGAGCTCACCTTTAGGCAGTGTAAATTTTGGCAGGTCACGTAGAGCAGGTGTGTGTGTTTTGCCAGAGCGGCACAGCTCCCCCCCAAAAAACTGGTTTCTGACATTCATTCATGCTCATTGCACAGGGTGCCCCCAACCGTGGACTGTTGAATTAGGGTGCAAAATGTAGCCTGTTTTACAGGCACCAGGGCCTCACAGTCCACGGTTGGGGGCATCCTGCCAACTCAGCTGCGGCGTAAACCCTACTTTTTGACCACCTACTCTCCATTCCTGACCACCCACAGCACCAAATTGGGTGATTTTTAGTGATTTGGAGTCCTTGCACCAATAAAAAAATCATTGCAAAAAGAATCGAGTGTAAAGACCCAGTGGTTGGTGAGATACAGAATTTCAGCCATTTTTCTTAAAGAAAATCCAGCACTAAGGGTGCCCAAAAAGGTCAATTTTAGACTTTGTTCTTTCCTTTTTTAGAACATGCAAGATGCTAGCATAGTATTTAGAAGTCACAGAAACATGGCCCCAGGTTGGAGCCATGGGCCCTTTTTAGGTGATCTGAGGCCTGGAGAGTGATCTGGACTCCTCCGATAAACATTTTTTTGAACGTAATATTTTATGAAATGATCATGGTTGGCATGGTTAGATTCGAGAAAGAAAACCGGGAAAGAGCATGTCCAGCAATAAAGGGGAGTTGTCCAACTCTGGTGTTTTGCACTTAGTGCCCACACAGCAGAATCTCTTGCATCGAGTGCTCATGTTTTTTTGCTCCTGTATCTGCACAGCAAGCGCAATGGTCATGCAACTGTTGCAACTAAAATGTCATAATTGCATGACCTGCCTTTTAATTTGTTCTTGCTGCTTATCCGCGCAGCATGCACAGCTGGTCGTGCGAATGCGTCAGGCAGCCCAGCAGGAGCTGGCTGTGGAGGATGATGAGGATGGCACTGAGGGGGCAGGGCCAGGAGACGATGAGTCTGATGGATCTGATGATCAACAGACCTCGTCACAGGCTCGGAAACCCAGGTGTGTGTGTGCGCGTGTACATGTGGACGGGGTGGGAGGGGTGAAGGGGGAGGGGGGGCTTGTAAATGAAGCTCGTTCATAAATTGAACAGGTGGATGGCACAGGTGATCAAATGTTCTGATTGTGGACCAGAATAACCATAACCCTTTAGTTAAATTCATCAGCTAAGAACAGGCTAGCACTTAGGCATACTGCCAGAAAATATATTGTCTCCATAATTTGTGAGTGTGGGTACAGGGGGGAAGGGTAGGGGGGGGGGTATTAGGTCGCGAATGCCTAGATCTCATTTTGCTGACACTTTCATGCTTCCATGAAATGTCGCAACAGCGGTACAAAATGCTCATAGTGCCTATGGCTTAAAGCAAAAACCTAGTGCTGGCTCCTACACCTCTTTTGTAATTATGCATGCCGTGTGAATTGGCTGTAGGAGCCACAGGCTCGCAAGTTGATGCTTGCATCTGCTGGCCTCTTTACATTTGTGACCTGGCTGTTGGGTCTTAAGGCTGGCCCCTCTAACTTTGTGATCTGGCTTATAAATTTTAAGGCTGGCCTTTCTAACTTTGTGACCTGGCTGTTGGATCTCAAGGCTGGCCTCTCTTACTTTGTGACCTGATTGTTGGATCTTAGGGCTGGCCTCTCTAACTTTGTGACCTGGCTGTTGGATCTCAAGGATTGCCTCTCTATCTTTGTGACCTGGCTGTTGGGTTTTTAGGATTGCCTCTCTAACTTTGTGACCTGGCTGTTGGATCTTACCGATTGCCTCTTTAATTCTGCGATCTGGCTATTAGATCTTAAAGCTGGCCTCTCTAACTTTGTGACCTGGCTGCTGGATCTTAAAGGTTGCCTCTCTAACATTGTGATCTGTCAGTTGGAGCTTAAGGCTCACAAGTTGATGCTTGCATCTGCCGGACTCTTTGTGACTGATGCCTTAGGGCTGGCCTCTCTAACTTTGTGACTGATGCCTTTGTTCCTCTCCTGCCTTTGAATATCCTGCTATGCTTACTCACCTTGTTGCGGTGTGCTCTTGTTGGGAACCCTTCAATATGGGGAAGGATTCCCGATCAATGCCTACATCGTTCATTCCTCGCTGTGTTCACACAGTGCACACCTGAAGGTTACGTTTGCTGTATATGTTGCATTTAAGGCTCTCCCATAGCATGCTTACTTCCTCGCCAACAACCTAAATGCATTCAGATTCTGCATGATGCCTCCATTGTGACAGCATTACCTCCCCCCCAAAAACATAATGCCTGCAGTGTAAACTGAGAAAATCCAAGGGCCTTCATGCTTTCAAGCGTGGAAGCAGGCTCATGTCAGCACAATTAATGCTTCGTGTGGGTTTTATGGTCACAGGGTTCCCAAGCGAGCGCCTGCAGCTCGAGGCAAGAAGACCACAACATCGAGCCTTAGGACAGATCAGAATGAAGCAAGCGATGATGGCAGGGTGAGGGATGAAATTGTGTGGTTCACGCTGTCACAAGTCTGCATGTACCTACAATCTGCCTCAAGGGAGTCGGCAGAAAGGCATGGCATGGTGTTCTTGTGGCCTTTGGCCTTTGCAGTGTATGGGTGTGAGGGTGCGGGTGTGTGCACGCGCTTTTCCGTGTCATAGTAGATGGCACTGGTGGCATACACCTCTGGAGATAAGATGTGCAAGTTGGGAGAGAGTCTGGGGAGTTGGTGACAAACCTCACACGCCATTTTAGTGCAACACCTCTACAGGCAAGATGTGCAATCTGGAAGAGAACTTAGGAAATTGGTGACGACCTTCACGCATGCCATTAGTGCATGCTGTTTGCTCTGTGTCGTTTTTCTGATGTCAGATGCAAGCCTCAAGGGAGCTCGCCTGCTGGTTGATTCTGCACTCACGCAGCACCTGCTTGCTCACCATTCCTCCACTGAAGTCTGTGCTGCTTGCTTATCCCATCAGGAAGATAGAGTTAGGGTCTGGAATGTGTGTATCACCTCCACTGAAAGAATGAATGAATGAATGAAAGAAAGGAAGAAACCGTCTTAAGTCAACGCCAGCCAAAAGGGTGCGTACATTGAGGAAAGGTTTATCTCCACTGTCACTGTCTTCCACAGGAAGCAGAGGATCCCCTGCAGTACAGTAGTCTGGCTTACTCATTTTTCAGCCTTGCTCTTCCTGTTTACCTCCTGCAGCACGATCAGATCTGAAATTTTGTTCCCTTGCTCCTTGATCCTGATCTCTAAGAGACAGGTGAACGACGGCCTGTTTGTTCAAGGCCTCTCTTCACCTTTGCCTTTGTTGCTTGGTTTCTCCATGTTTGCCTCTGTTTCTTGGTCTCCTCCATAGGAAGACATGGCTGACACAAGCACTGCTGGAAGCAGGGACCAGCGGCAGCCAGCTCGCCCTGTGCGAGGGGCAGCAGCAAAGGCGCGCCAGCAGCTGGCAGCCACGGCAGAGGAAGAGGCATGAGGCTCGACCAACTTACGGCTACACAGTTTTTCCTTTTAAGGGAAGCACCAGCAGCTGGCAGACATGGCAGAGGAAGAGGCATGATGCATACGGCAGCCACGGCAGGAAAAGAGGCATAAGACAGCCATGGCAGGGGAAGAGGCATGAGGTTTGGCCAGTATAGGCTTGAATTTGGATGGGGCTCAAGGTCCAGTAACAAGGGAGGAAGGGGCATGGGGCTGGGATGAGAGGACATGTTCATCACGTGGATTGTCAACTACTGGGAAGCAAGGAGCTGAGCAGATCCAAAGGATGAATCACTATAGCATTAGGCTCTGCCATCGTAGAGGATGAGGCTAGGGGCCTCTTTTGGGGTGCATCTATCTGTGTTGAGTGGCAGCCTGTGTGATTTGCCCTCACAACTCGAAGGCTGGACCAAAGAACAAGTCTTGCCATTTTTGTTTTATGGGCCGTGGATGTCACAAAGTGGGCTGCCGCGCCTATTTGTATTTTGAATGGTCTTCTTTCTTCAGATGGCGCCGGTGATCCAGCAGTGGGCAATTTCAGATGCTTGCAGCTAACTTTCTTGAACACATGTTTCTCCCTTCGTATTCTGTTACTACTTTTGGCACTCCATCTGGAAGAAAAAAAAAGTGTAAGCCAGCCACAAGTCCACAGCAACAACGAGTGAGCTGTGCAAACAACTTTAAGGTGCGGAGACCACTCTTCACACAATCCTCCTGGGTGTGGGTGGATAGGATAGGACTGCTGGTTAGTAACCAGCCCCTGTAACCAAGCAGGGTTGTGATTGTTTTGGATGGATCCTTGCAGCTGTGTTCCTGACTGCAATAATTTGTAGGTCCCATGTGTGCTGAGAAAGAGTTATTTCCTGGTTGGGGCAGGATTGAGGATCGTTGTAACAAAGGTCGGTATGTGCGATGGTTTAAAGTTCAAGAGTTTACAAGGGATAGCCTACAGCCCAAGACTCTGGCTGATCGGTAGGTGGAAACACATGCTCTACCAGCGTTCCCAGCTCATAACAGAGGTGAGGATAAGCAGTGGTGATTTTGGAGTAGGGGTTGATTATGTGTTTCATGTGTCTTCCCCAGACAAAAGAGGAACATTGAAGTAGCAGTGGCCTCTTTGTTGAGGATGCTGGAGAATATAGCATGTTGCAAGGCCTGGGTTATGGCGGTCTTCTCGGAAATGGGATATCAGAAAAGAAAAGAAAAACTGCGTAGGCAGAGGAAACTCTCCCTACATCATGATTGATGATCAATTAAGGAGACACATTGGCTCAAAAGAGCCGTGAGTCCCCTCCACCGCGAAGACTATAAAAAGAGTATCCTAATGGGGATCTGGAGGGTTATTGGAAGCACCCGGCTCCATAACCTGGCTGCAAGAAGTATTCTTGTTTTCAATAGCACGCCTAGTGGTAACAAGCCTGTTGGCATACATGACAGAATATTCTGTCATGTATGTCTGCCCATTAATGGACATGAAGTTTGCGAGCGCGTTTATTGTCGTGTTGTTGGTCAAGTCCCAGTTGTTTAAACTGGTTAAGGGTGTGCTCAGTGTAGCAGGTCCCACCAACACCCAAAAGGATGGTGTGGAGAGTCACAACTTTTGTATTAATGAGCTTGCAGAGGCCTGCATGCTGCCGCTGTGCCGCCTCCAACTGCTGTCCAGGCCTCGTGTCTTCACAGTACTTAATTTCAATCAAGTGCACATGCCGCTGTTTTACATTCAGTTGGTGGGGTTGCCTCACGCGGTTGGCTGTTGTGGCCCTCAGTGTGGGGTTGTGTCTGCTGCGTAATGCATGATGGTGTGAGCAGGAGGTAGAAGGAGAAGAAGTGGGTTTGGCTTTATAGGGAGTAATCAATATAGCATCAGGACGGCTGGAGGTGAGTCTAGATCTCTTAGAAAAAATTCTTGGAAAGAGGTAAGGGGGTATCATTTTGTTTGATGCATGTGCAGGGATTTGAACGTTGTGCTGCGCCAACTTATCATCACTCCCTATGTCCATGTTAACCAAAACTGCTCCCCAAGGGCCTTTGCTAAGAGCTTTGATGATCATTATTCCAGCAACATTGTGGCGTTCGGTTTTCATACTGGAGATGATATGATTTTGGCAGCCTGAAAGCATGTGGAGTGCGCTGTCAAATTGATGACAGCCTGGAAGAGGGCATAGTGGGTTAGGGGACCTTTTGAAGCAAACCACATGTTTTTGGTTATAGAGGGTGCCAGTGCGATATTGTAACTTACAATTTGTAAGATGGTGCGCTTCATGGGTGTGGATATACAGGACATGTTCCTAAAGGCATTGCTGATTTTCTTATCTACATGCGGTAACAAACTCTGATAATATGAGTAGTAGCCTGTTTTGGAGTCGGCATATCCAAGTCTGTGTTTTGTATGCATATGAGATTTGAGAGCGTTTTGAAGATTGGGGAGGTAGGTTGTTTCAGGATTGGGTGTAGGAGCTGTGGATGTGCCAGCATTGTGTTCTCTTTTTTCCTCCTTGGCTAACCAGAATAAATGATAAAAAGGATTTCCGCCAGGGCCTGCGCTAGGGATCCCGGTATCATCCATCCAGCGCTCATCTTGCATGACATGAGCTCCATCAATAAGCCTTCTCAGACCAGAGGAGGCATTTTTTGAAGCAGATTTGTCTCGTCAAATCGTGGTTATTGCTGAATCGTTGCAAAACCTAGAGTGTGAGGTGTGACCTGAATTTAAGTGGGTTCTTTTATTGGATGCTCTCTCTTATTCAACCTTCTGTTCCACCTTCCATTGAGTTTTGGCGCTGTTTCTGTTATCCCTGGCCTTGTGACAGGGGTGCCTTGTCTCTGATGTAACCCTAACCTGGTGAAGCTGGTCCAAACGCTGTGTCTGCCCCAGACATTCTCTGCGTGCTGCAGCCAAGCCAGCACTGTCCAGCAAGACCAAGAGCAGCTTAGCAGCAATATGAAGGAGAGCTAAGCCGGTGCACTCACAACTCCAGCCAAAAGCTCGAGTGTACCCGTCCTTTGTTGCATGGTTATTGGCAACCCTGGACGTTACACCATTCCATGTGTTACCTACTTTGAGGACAACAAAAGTGCAGTAACGGTGATTCAGCATGACAGATTAATAAATCGTGTTCCCAGCTTTGCAGGCTGTTTCTAAATTCCTCTTGCAACGCAATAAGAAGCTTCTCTATTTCGTTATATTTCATCTCATTGATAGAAATCACCTTTGCATGCGCGCTGCTGCAAATTTTGGTACATCAATCAAGCCTTGTCTGGAAACACGAAACACATTATGTGGGAAACTCCCCTTAGCCATGAAACAGAATTCCAAGGGCCCCCAAAGATCCGCCTCAGACAGAAAGAAAGAAAAGAAAGATTACGCTTGCCAAGTCTGGCCGCGTGCATTAAGGAAAGGTCACCTAAAAGGCAGGGCCCCACCACACAGACCAAGAGGAAGAGGTGGCACAGAAGTCTACACCAGCAAGTTGGCCTCCACCATGGGATTTAGGACACGACTGTCAGGCAGGCCCTGTCCAGCAAACTCAAGACCCAACCCTAAGCCATAGAGCAAGCTTTCCAACATCTCAGCATGGGCCCCCCTCTTGCAAAGGGGCCAACCAGGGCGGTGGGAGGTGAGCACGCAGTTATGCAGACCCAAGCTGAGACACTCCACCTCTAGAGACCTTCTCCACCGTGCCGACCTCTGGGACCACTCCTGCGCCAATGTCCTCCACTTGGCACTCGCGCACACGCCCTGCCTGCGCCGCGAGCCAGCTCCAGAGGCCGCAACATGGGACTGCTGTTACTCCGCTGCCAATGTGTGACATTACTGTCGAAGCTCCTTGTCAGTCCCATCCCAACCTCCAGCTTAAAATTGCAGATTGGAGATCTTGGGCCTACACAGACGGCAGTTGCCAGGTCCAGAACGGTAAGACAATTATAGGGGCAGGTGTGTACCATCCTATGAGTGACTCACAAAATCTAGTTGAACCTAATGGTGCTCGTATTACCAACACCATAGGAAGAGCCGAGCTGGCTGCCATTGCTGCTTTGCTCACTCAGGACTACACACATATTGCCACAGATAGCCTCAGCTCACTTCACCAACTCAGAAAGCAAATCCTAAACCCAGAGAAGCATAGATATCACGTGCAAGGAGATGTTCTGAAGAAAATTTCAAACCTTGCCCGAGCCTCTCAAGATCACATATTTTTCTACAAGGTCAAGTCTCATGCCGGAATAGCTGGGAATCAATGCGCAGATCAGGTTGCTAAATACCAGCAAAGATGGTGATCTGACTGATACTGGAATTCCTAGCGCTGGCCCAGGAGGAAATCCCTTTCACAATACAACCTGGCTGGCTCGGGAAGAGACAGATTCTAGGCCATCTCAATCCCACCCTTCTTCTCCTCGTCTAAAGCACCTCCCAGACCTTACAAGTACTCTGAAATCCCATATGCATGCTAAGCACAAGCTGGGCTATGCTGACAGAAAGACAGGCTATTACACTTATTACCAGAGCTTGCTACCTCATGTAAACAAGAGCATAAGCAATGCCTTTTGGAACATGCCTACTGGCAGTCTCTCAACTTGAATGAAACACACTGTCTTCCAATACCGCACAGGCACCCTTTACAATCAGAAACATGCAGTCCGATATAGAAGATCCACCAGCCTTACATGCCCCCTACCTGATTGCCATCACATGGATAGCGCTCTCCACATCCTATCTGGCTGCTAATGCCCCGTCATGCGTAACATGGTAACTGAGCGTCACAATATTGCTTGCAGGATGATTTTGAAACTGGTCAGTTAAGGCTCTTATGGGGCCAATCTTGTGCAGTTGGATGTGGGCAGCGCAAAACGTTTGGCCCAGCACGACCTGCAAGTCCCTGAGCAAATCTCTAATCGTGCTGTGCCTGCCAACCTCTTCAAACCCATGATTCCTATTCAAACCAGACGCAACTAGAGCCGCCCTGATGCAATCTTGGTCACTCCTCACCCAACTTACCCAAACAGGCCACCCACTCCACCCTCACACCGGGTACAACTCCTTGAAGGGTTACAAGGGTTACAAGGGAAAAAGGCCTCAGTCAAGACGTTTGACTGCTAGCCTGTTCATAAAAGCAAAGTTATGAAAGAAAAAACTGAATTTTGTTGTTTTTTTCTGTTAAAAAAATGTTCATGTCCAGTCATGGCAGAGGGCACACACGTGTACTAAAGTGGCCACCCACTCCACCCTCACACTGGGTACTGCGCAGTATGTGGAGTAGCACAACTCCAGCCCGCCATATCCACTTGATAGAAATCACATACTCCTTTTCCTTGACTGATGTAGGGAGAGTTTCCTCCGCCCACGTAGTTTTCTTTTCTTTTCTTTCTGTGAAGATACGAGGCCTGGTGCCCAGCTAGAAGCCTCACACAACAACATGTGCTTTTCTTTTGCAAATGTACTGAGGTGCGTGAGCTACGCACGAGATACAAGGACCTTTTTGAGGAGATGTTTAAGACTTTGCGTGTGTTTGCTCCGCCCTCAAACGCTGACTTTATTCCATTCTTGGCTTGCCATCATACTATCACTGATTCTGAGATCAATGCTTTCCTAAACCAAGACTCATACAGACTTCTTAGATTTGTGTCAGACTTGGTCTCAATTTTTGATACTGGTTGAGCTTGTTTCACCAGCTGCCATCAGCCAGAGTCTCGGGCTGTAGGCCACCATTGTAAACCCTTGTAAACCCTTACAGTTCTATTGGTTTCGTGCAGCAGTTAGGTTTTACAATGCTTTACTGCGCAGCAACAGCACTACACTCAGTAAGGTACTGCAAGCAGATGTTGAAATGAGCAGTCTCTCCCATAAATGTTGGACTTCAGAATTTTTGGCTGCCTGCACAGGCTTGGACAGGTGCAACGTGTTTACTCATTGTGTTCGGTCAGGGCAGCCTATAGCCATGAGGGAGTTTGTTGTTGATCTGAGAAAAAGGCTGCGAGGTGTGTGGAATGCTGATGCCTTGGCAGAACATGGTGACCACACAAACAAATTAGCCAAATATCATCACTGGATGGCACTTCCTTTTAGACCCTTGTCTGTTCATGGTGCGCCCTTTTCTGTCCCCAGGTATTTGCATCTTGATTTGGGCAAGCGCACGCTAAGAAACATAGCACGTTTTCGCTTACATGCTCATAATTTAAGAGTTGAGACGTCACTTTGGCAGGAGCACACATCAACTTGTGATAAATGTGAACAAGGACTCCAAGACGAAAAGCATGCCGTGTTCCTTTGTTCTTGCGCTTCTGTGTGCTCTCTTCGAAGGGATTATGCACAGCTATTTTCTGACTTCCCCTCGTCTTATAGAATTTTTCTGGACGATTCAGGCACTTTCTACTATTCTCAAGCTAGCTCTGAGGATGCTATTCATTTCTTGCAGAAGCAAACAAATGACACTTATCGTTTTATTTCCGATCTCATGGATATTTTTTGTGCAGTTGGAACAGTTGAGCAGACCGAGCAGCCAAACTACCTGGCTGGTAAGGTCAAACCCCATTGTAACTCTCTTGTAACTCTCTTGTAATCTAATTTCCCAGCTTTAAATTCTCCCTGTCTGAATGGCAATACACAACAAGCTGAGCAGCCAAACAATATGGTTGAAGGTCAAGTCCCACAGTAGAGCCCTCAAGCCATTTGAGAGGTACCACTGGGCTTTGCCCCATACACAAGCGGCTTGCAATAGCAGCAAGCAGTACTTCCTTGTGCCGCCCTGTGCCAGATGTGGGAGGCATCAGCTCAGCTGCCCATGCAGCTGTAAATCTGTAAATCAGCTGCCCATGCAGGCAGGTGCAACTAGGGAACTTTACACTTTCGAATTTCCTGTCTGCTCCTTAGTAAATACCAGGAGATAGCGGGGAAAAAGGGACATCATGAATGCTAAACGTAAAAGAACCTGCACTTCAAATAAAACCTGAAGACTAAGATGAAAGAACTACAGGAGGAAAATGTACTTGACACATGACCACCATGAGCAGGTGGCACGCACGCATGCACACACACACACACATTCCAGGCAGTGCGTAATTAAGTCAATACAAATGTTAAAAAACAAGCCGATGGCTCCTGAGACATGTGTATGAAGCAACAATTTGTACATCTCTCTCCACACATGACTGCCTCTCGTCTCTTTTGGTAACCTTCAGGGAAACCTCATAACTCTCTCGCGCTGTAATGAAACCACAGATTCTCCACACCATAAAACCTCTGCCTAAGAAAACTCTGTGCAAGGGGCGAAAGCAAAAGGCAACAATACACATAAATGGAAAACAGGGCATAAATGTAAGTACCTCCTAAATCCCTGACATGCATTACAGCAGCTTTCTTGTATTGTGTATGTATTGTGTAGAAATACAGTATTTCTGTCTTCTTACAGCAGCTCACGGGATCCTGACAAAGCACACCCAAGCCACCCATCATTGATCCTTGCTGGGCACATCCTTGTTTGCAGGGTTCCTGCGTGCCACCAAAATTAGATGTGTCAGCTCAAGGAACGGGAGTGCCATGTGTGTCATCTTAAGGAAGGGTTCCTGCATGCCGACAAAGCTTTCGGAGGCTCAGTCATGCAATGTGCAAAGTTGTCGTCTGCAACCACCACCAATACAATATGGCAAAATGGAACTGCATGCAGACACTGGTCAGTTAAATCAACAAGGAAGGCTTGCCGACCCGCACTCACTTCCACAAGTCATCCCAGCCTCGAGACCACTCCTTGCCAGTTGGTGTCACAGCCCTATCATCGCGCTTGTGGCTGAGCTGCTGCTGTACATCATTCAGCAGTGCCTGGGATGGCAAATGCACAAGATTTATGTTGACAGAGATGAGCTTGGGAACCTTGCTTATGATGACATGCCCAACTTGGGGGTCTGCTTGCAGCACTTAGTGCACAGGAACATGCCTACCCAGAAATAGTTCTTGCTCAAACTACGAGCACCATCTTTAAAGTCATGAAACTTCGCTCTGTGATATACTCCAAAGACAAACAAACCCAACAAGGAAAGGCCGACAGTCAGCATGCGAAGAAATGCAACGGTGAGCCAGCCATTTGCCGGTTCAAGAAAACGCGAGCATGTCACCATGTGAACAGTCTGGGTAGAACAATGTCACCCTCAAAAATACTTTAGTTCCATTAGTCTTGGACAAATTGCCAGCTCATGAAATAAGGAAGCCTTTCGTGCTCCCAGTAAAAACCACTTGTAGGGACTATTCCCTAGAGCTCACTTATCATCACCTACCATGTATGTTGAGTTAGCCAGCATCGTTTCAGGGGCTTGCTCTTGTCCAGTAAGCCACTTGAACATGTCTGGGTTTTCCTGTGGAAATTTTCCAAGATGGAAGTAGCGCACATCAGAAGTTAAGGCATTTCAAAGGCAGGTCCAGTTGCTGCAATTTGGAATGCGCAAGCACTTCCACTGCCCTTACAGGCTGTGCACAGCATTTCCCTGAACAAAATTTGCAAGGATGCAACAAGCAAAAATGCAGGCAGCAAGGCTGCTTTGACATCTCACACCTGGTCCAAAACTGCTGAAAATTCCTCCATGGTATGCATATCCATTTTTGGAATGTTCTCTTCAGCCCAGAGTCCCATCAGCAAGTCCAGTTCTAGGAAACCCCTCTGCTTGCTGCGGTACAGGAGCTTGTTAGCCATCTGTGTGCAGACACCGAGGATGTTAGTCGCTCATGGCAGATGCAAGTAAAACTTATGGAACTCGTCCAACATAATGGCCACGCAAACATGTGCTGGCACTCACAGCTTGCCGCTCCTGTGCCTCGTCTAGCTGTCCTGAGCTGCTGCTGAAATTGGCCTTGCACAAAGCCAAATTTTGCTTCTGCAAAGAAAGATGAGGTTGAGCAGGGTTGAGGTTATTGCGTGGCAGGTAATTTAAAGACGTGCGATTTGACATACAGTTTGAGTTTGTGCCCTTGGGCTGCTGATGGGCTGTGAGCTGGCAGGCTCCCAGAATGATGACAGGTGTGCATTGGTGGTGAGGGAGGACAGCAGAGCTGCGGGCTGCGAGCTGAAGGGTTGCAGCGAGGCACCGCCCCGCACACAGCGAGCCAATAAAATACGCAGCATTATGGACGGCTAAAAATGTAAGCAGATGTTGATTGAAACCACTTAATTAACATGTTGAGGCCAAAATATAATGTCATCGTCGCGTCTGAGCCATGCGAGCTGGTCATTTGAATAAAACATTGTTTTATGAAAAAAAAAATTGCACGTGCGCAACGTCAGCTGCTGCCGTACGGCCTTCTCGACTTCGAGTGATCGAATAGCAAAGGAAATGTCATGCTCCTGTCTCTTGATGATTATGATACGCAATTTCAATGTAATGTATTACAGTATGATTGAAAGAATAGGAAAAATAGAGCAAGGAGAGGAAAAACAGAGTTAAGGTGCAACACGAACAGGCACCTTTTTGCTTCAGCTGTCCACATAACAGCCTATAGGCAGGTGCAGCCCTTGTTAAAGGAGATCAAAACCAATACATGCATGTGCATGCCGCATTCGTTTTTAAGGTCCCTTGGCTAGAGCGACACCGTGACGTAAGCAGCATGCTGTGAATCTGCACTGCCAAAACCGCTCATTTGCAGGCAAATGCGCTGAACCCCCCTTTGTACTTGTAAACACTGGGCACCCTATTGAAAACAAGAATACTCCTCACAGCCAGGCTTTGGAGCCAGGTGCTTCTAGTAACCCTCCAGATCCCCATTAGCTTTGTTCCTGGCTTTTTCTTAGTAGGCTTACTTTCAAACAACAAGTTGTCTAGTTTACGTTTGAGGGCCCCTTGGTGAGACCTTTGCTAGCTTACTTGTTGGGGAACCTTTTTTATGCGTTGTCTTTTGACTAGCGTTATCTTTTTGCCTCTTTTTCTTGCAAACAGGGACGAATGCAAATTGCACTACAATCAATGCTAGTGGCATTAATACGCTTGGAGAATTGTAATCATTGTAATCATGATGTGTGTCTTTTTACGTGTTTCTTGATTTATTGGCACTACTGTGGGTCTGAGGGCTGTTCCACAGGCTCATGCTTGTGGCCAGCAGCTGCATCTAGTATGCAGACTTTAGGTGTGCTCGGCAATTAGCTGCTGGGCATGGCGTTCAACCAAGGAAGTTCCTTGGTTGGAAGGCTGACAGTGCTGACTCTGCTTGCTGCTGAAGGTCTGGAACTCCAGTCTTTCAGCCATCATATTGCTCTCTTTCTTGTTTCTGGGCCTGTCTTAGTTTTCTGCCTGCAGTGCTTCTCTCAGTCTGAACTTTGTGGTGCGGTGGTCATACGGTCTTTGCACCAGTGTGGCCCCCTTTCCTTAGTTGATGTGGGGAGTGTTTTCACTGCCTACGTATTTCTTGTTTTATTTTGTGTGTGTGTCACGGTGCGTGTGCGTGTGTGTGCGTGTGCTTGAGTGTGTGTGTGTGTGTGTGTGTGTGCATGAGCGCTAGCTTGCTGCTAGACCACAAGAACCTCCCTCTTCATCATGAAGGCTGATTTGTTAATGGTATTATTTTTTAAACCAAATTGTTTATTTTGCAAACAGAACCCCCCCCATCCCTTACGTGCGTGTCCTGTACCAGAGCATACTCTGTGAATTCAGGTAATGTTGATGCCACAAAATCAGACAATTTACACCATGTACGCATATGCATTCCAAAAAAATGTCCTAGACTGCTCAGACCTGCAGAGTCCCTTAAAAAATTTTAAGCTTTCCTCCTGATAGACAGGAAAATGATATTATGCTGTGGCAGGGATGTCCACAGCTATGCATGGAAAATTGTCATTAAAAGAGACATGTTCCAGGTCACCTGGTCAGAATGACTAAACACCTGGTATTTTCCTGACCAGACTATGCGCACGATTGTCATGCTGGCCAATGAAAAGCAGATCACCATGCGCCCATTTGCAGTTTTCACTTCTTCTTCCCAGTTTTCCATTTGAGATCGAATGAGCATCCTGAATACCATCCCCATATGCTTGAGATCAGCCCTTATTTACTGATCCAGGTTGCAAATGGACCAGGCCCAATCCTCAGCCTCGACCAGCATCCTGCGTACGAGCTGTAGGCATTCTTCATGTCAGTGTACTCTTGCATGCTGGAGAGTTCACCAGCAACAGCTGTATGCTCGCTTTGTGAGCTCCTAACACCATCCTCCTGTCCTCTAAATGTTACCTCCTGGAACCGCCCATGCATCTCTCTCCATTGCTCAAACAAGGCTGCACGGCTAAGCCTAGATCGGGCCCTCCCACTCGTAACACTAACTTTTGATGCTCCAGCCTTAAAACCATTTGCGCCTTGGATGACCTGCATGATGCATCACAAAACGAGAATGAATAAGGCCATTGTTCCAACCAGGCACACAGGGTTACTCAGAAGTTTTGAGGTTTTGAACTGATGCTTTTGGTGCTTGGATCAAGTTTCTGCCTCCCTACAAGCATAGTGCTTGCATGCAGTGTTGTTATTAGTAATTTTTGGGGTGTAGCACTTTTGCCTCTAAGTGCTACACAGGGGGGGGGTTGAGCGGAATTAGGGCGTAGTACACTAAAAAAAATTTGCCACAATTTTGGTGCAGCGCACCAAACTTCATAATAGCACATTTGCCAGGCTGCACCAAAGCCTTTCCCTCTCAGAAACACTCAGGTTTGGTTGGTACATATCCACCAAATGTTCCTGAACACTGAGGTCGGGTTGGTGCATATCCACCTAAGGAACCAACGCAAATTAGCCATCAGAGTCAATCTGTAGCACAAAAGGCTGCTGTGGCTGCCTAGGCACTGCTGCAAGCCGGTGCAGCTCGGGCAGCTGAATATGCAAGCAGGGGGTGCTGATGGTGGAGGTGCACACATGCACGACTATTTCATAGTGGACTCAAGAGCTTCTTATAAGTTGCTCCAACCTAGCAGCTCATAGCTGAAGGTGGATGCTGCCTTGCTGTGCTGGTGCCTCCTGCTGCTGCTGCTGCTGCTTTGTGTGTGTGTGTGTGTGTGTGTGTGTGTGTGTGTGTGTGTCTGTGTGTGTGTCAGTGTTGTTCCGTGCGACGAACCTCGCATTTTATCGAACTCGAACTTCACACGCATTTTCTCGCATTTTAAATGTGCCGTTCGTCAAACTTTTACCCCCCTCTGCGGAATGCAGCCTGCAAATTCCACTGAAGGCCACTGGAAGGTCACCTGAAGCCTTCAGTGAAGGCCACTGTTCTGGCACATGAACTCATCAGGACTTCTCATCTTCATTAAAAATGCTTGAAATAGGAAGTCCAAGAGGATGGAAGGCTGGCCCCATGGGGCAAGCCTGTACGGGCTTTGCTAACCCCTTTCCCGGCCACCCTCTCCTCGACCAAACGTGCAATCAAATAGTTCGAAGAACTCGGACTTTACACACATTTTATCGCATTTTTAAACTCAGACCGTCGCACGGAACAACACTAGTGTGTGTGTGTGTGTGTGTGTGTGTGTGTGTGTGTGTGTGTGTGTGTGTGTGTGTGTGTGCGCGCATCTTTTGCCCATGCTGCTGATGATTCACACGCAACATGCTCATGATAGCCAGGAGGCTTGCAGTCTGTGTGGTCTGCGACTTGTGCAAGGCATGCCGTTCTGCTGCTGCTGCTGCTGATCCCTACGTGCTACATCCTGCTGATGGGGGTAAAGAGACTTCTACAGTGGGTGCTGAGGGACCTGCTGCTCCTGCTGCTAGTGCTGGCATGCTTTTGCGGCCCTCGGCGCCTATGCGGGGATGAACAGAATCTACTTTGTGTGATCTGACCACCTCCTCGCGTGGTCATGCCATGCTCACATGCCAGCCCGGCATGCTGGGGCCTCCTTAAAGTTGCCCTGCTTGCACATTCAGCCACAGCTGCGCTAGTTTATGCAGATGCCAATGGCTAGACAATGGGACCAGGCTGGATTGTGGGAGGGGGAAGGACCAGGCTGCTCCGGGGCAGGCTGTTCCCGAGCAGGTTGAGAGCGCCCCCGCGCTTGTCCCCACAAGCGCAGTGTGCCACGGCCATACAACATAAGAATTAAAACAACCTAATATTTTCTAAGCGACACAGGGTGCTCAAAACCCAAAAGTCTGTATCGCTCCGAGCGACACAGGGGGGTTCAGCAACGCCCTTCGGGCATCGCTGGGTAGCACCTTTAAGTATGAAAAGTGCTACCTAAAGCGACGCGTCGCCACTAATAACAACACTGCTTGCATGCTTGAAAGAGAGAAACACAATCAAACACATCATTCTGCCTCTTCATGGACCATGGTCTTGCTCGGCAAAGGGACACCTCCAATCCTCTGTTCTTACTGATGCATTACAAACTTCATCATACTTTTAAGCAGCAAGACTTTAATGTACTTCAACTGGTGCATAGCTCCTTGGTGCCACCAGCTAGCTAGGGAAACTTTCCCTAATGCACGCGGCCCCTTGGCTGGCGTAGACTTCTATTTTCTTTCTTTCTTTTCTTTCTTTTTCACCAGGACCAAACGTCCAAAAGTAGTGGCATGAGTGCATGCAAGAGGCGAGAGGGCTACCCTGCCAGAGCTGCAAGTGTGAGTGCCTGGAGGTGCACCACAGCTGCCAGTGCTGGACCAGCTGCGCCGCAGCTTTTCCTCCTGCCAGAGCTGGCAAGCCTTCTTTCCTTAATCAAAGGTGGTTGCCAGCTTGCCGCATAGCTTTCCTTTTTTTTCCTCCTGCCAGAGCTGCCAGTGTGAGCCTACAGTGCGAGTGAGAGGCCTACAAGCAAGGTTTGATGGATGCCAACAAGCAAGCAGCGTACCTCGAGAGAGCCCAAACCAGGCTTTGGTGGACCGGAGGGGAAGGGGAATCGCCCAGAAGGACCCAACCAGTTGATGCTTGAGCCTGTGCATACGTTTGCAAGCAGCACTTCTCTTTTCTGTTCTTTTCTTGGCGCAATGCAAAGCTCACTTTTCTGTTCTTTTCTTGTAAGCAACACAGAGCTCTCTTTTCTGTTCTCTTTTTGTAAGCAACGCACAGCTCCCTTTCCTGTTTTCTCCTCAAAAGCAACACTTAGCACACAACCAGCCGAGGAAGACAGAAAGCACCAATAGCCTCTTGCCCAAAAGCAAGCTTGTTGGGTAACTCACTCTCTTCCTAATGCATGATATCTTGGTCAATGTGGACCCCATTTATATGCTCGCACTTGCCATAGCAAGCAAAGTAGCTGAGGTTTCTTTTCCCACATCAATGGACAAGGCACAGCATACACAAGTTAGAAACCAGAATTACAAAAGTTTGCAGAGGTCGCAGGTGGATGAAGACTCCATAATTTCTCTTCCAATCGCACGGCATCCCACCTGCGCTGACTCGCCGTGTCTCAGAAGGTATAAGCCCCAGGGGCTCAGGAGGAGGCGGCACAATGTAGACAGCTGGAGGCTGGAAACTGGAACAGGCAAAGTGGCAATGGTTGTGCTTTACATACAGCAGCTGCACTAAGACATGAGCATCAAAAAGATGAAATCTGTGTTATATAAAGCAAGCAACAAGCAGTTTGGCTGCTATGCTTCAAAAATCGCAGGTGAACCATATTTTGACTCAATGCTGCACAATACAAATTACGAATGCAAACAAAGGCCAGCAGAGATCATGCAGCCGCAAACCGCCTTGGTACACCAAGTCCTGCAATGCTCCGTCCTCCTTCCACTGAGTGTGTTGCAATGCTTTTATGACAGAATCCAGAGCCCTGGCATGAAGCATGATGTGTGGAGGGTCTGAATAAAAAGCTATTCAGTAGCATCTGAATGCCTTACCGAAAAGGCGCACAGAGGCAGTGCTCCACATGACCTTGAAGCCTCCCTGATACAGCCCGAAGCAGTGACGTGCGTGTTGCTGCATAGCCAGCTGCACCTGCAGAAGAAAGCACAAGTGAGCAGTTGTCAGCGTTCCGCCAAGGTCAAATTATGGTACATTAGGGATGAAGCCCTGGTCTTTAGCCTCTAGCTCACAAGTAGGCAAGCTCATGCTTTGCAGCGTGTCGTTCTTGAAAAAGAATCCTCTTGGTACAAGAGTGGATACATCAAATACTTTCTGCGCTTCTTGTTTAGTCCCCGTTCCACAAGGTTGCGGTACGTGGCTCCTTGTTTCTAATCATTGCTCATCTGTTAGCCCATTCCTTTTTGCCTTCCAGTTAAGCACAGGATAAAGCTTGACACACACACACTCTCTCTCTCCTGCACCTCATTTGTAGTTTCTTCAGCAACCCATCAGATGCTCTCCTGACATCAAAATGCACACAGGAGGGACAAACAGTTTTCTTTGTGGAGGGCACATGCAAATTTTGGGCTGGACACCCCAGACCTACCCCCCACCCCCCAAGCCCCCCTTCCAGTGCCCCTAACCGGACAACAAGGGTTCTCATCTGCACCCCTTTGGATTCTACATCCATCTGCATACCCAAAACAAGGAAAAAGTGAGTTGCAGCAGAGCTGTGGGGCAAAAGCTGAGCAGCAGATGCACATGCATACCTGCCAGGCACTCACAACTGGCTTGCAAGTCCACAAACTGCCCTCCTAACTCCACCAATTAATAACACATCATACATTGTCATTATTCTGAAAGTTTGGGCTGATTAGGTGCATGTTTGGCTCACCCCCCCTGCTGTCCGCAACCTTGCGCGCATGGCACTGACTCCCAGCTAAGCGCACAGACCCCCTCTTTTACCAATGTGCACTAAGAGGGTGTCAACTGACAGGGCTTGAGCCAAGGAATTGGATGATACGTCTATAGTTTCGTAAGAGTAGCCAAGAATTCTGGAAGGAGAGTCCCAAAAAGCCTGGATTCCTTGACAGACCCTAACCCCTCCCCCCCCAAACCCTCTCCAATTGAAACTATGTATGTACCAATCAATAGCTCTTGAGCTCAACCTTCCGAGTATATAATTCTTAAATGGATTGACGTTCCATCCAAAAAGTACACAAAATGTTCCCTCCCAGTGCACAATTCTGTTATGTTGCTCATCTAGCCCATCCTTTTGCCTTTCTGCTTGCTTAAGCTCACTGGCTCTCAAAGGGCAATGCCGTATTTAGCGCTTTCTTTGTGAGGCACTTCTAAAATAAAAATGGCAACAAGCATGTAAATGTCCTTGAGGGTCAGGCGCCACATCCCTGTGTGATATCCTGCCTTTTGACAGCCAGGCCACCTCTGCCAATTCTGAGCATACCACCTGAAAGCTAGTAAAAAAAGCAAATTTTCAGCGCTGAGCTGGTCCCATTTGATGAACCCCGCTGCGCGCTAGGCCTGCATGTTTGTGCGCTCAGCCAGCCGAACATACCTCCTGTGTGCCCTAACCCTCCAGCTGCATCCCCAAGCCTGCAGTTGGACCCCAGGATGTGCCCTGAGTGCCCGGGTGGCCACCTGTTGCGAGCTGGCGGGGGGCTGTTTTGGGAGGTGCTCCAAAGTCAGCCGAGAGAAGTGCTGACGATAGGGAACGGCTTTTTATTAATATTTAATGAAATTTAGGCGCTTCACCGGTTTGTTGAGGTGGGGTTCAAAATTCAAATGGTTATAACTCTCCAGCGGTTTGAGCAAGCCTGTACTTGAAGCACAGCAATTGTTATAAATAACAGTTATCAAAACAACGGCCCCGGATTTCTGTGGGACCCTCTAAATGGCCCGTTCGGCAGCTGATTGAGCTGTCCCGGCAACAAACCGGAAATCGAGGGCTGTTAAATTGCAGGAAAATCCCTTTAAGGTAACTGCATCCGGTCGGAATCGCGTGCACAAGCAAAGTTTTCAAAGTTAAAAGCTCCAGCAACTTTGCGGAGCCCAGCAACTCCTCCCTGGCGCCCAGCATTGCAGTCCGCGTCGTCAAAGTTGCTGCTGACAACCCCAGGCGTCGGCCAGGACAAACAGCGGGCGCAGAGGTGGCCTATCGGGGCCTGGCTGGACCTCCCTGCCTTTGTGCGCCTCTCCGTGGAGACAAAGTTTGACAAGCACCAGGGGCCCTCGCAAGAACCCAGAATCACTTGCAATGTTACCAGAAACCTTCCTACACACTCGCTTCTGCAGTGTGGGCCTCGGCAGGGTCCCTCTCAAAAATGGCATTTACAGGGGTGACCGATAATTGCAGGCATTGGGCACATATTGCACTCCAGAATTATCAAAATATTAATAGGAAAACATCTGCATATTCGAAACTGAAGTGGGTGTGTTCAAATCAGATATACGTAAGTTTTTGGTGCACAGAGCTCCACCTGAGCCACACCCCGGTGTGCCCAGCATGCCAATCCAGCCCTTTCCTTCACAGCAACTGCTCATACTCATAAGTGGGTTTGAATGTGCCCGGCAGTATATCATCCTTTTTTGGCATAGGATGTGGCACCTGATTGAGGGTGACTTTGTTAGGATGAGCTCATGCAGCCCAGCCCCCTGTGAGCTTATACTCATTGAGCCTTCCTCATCCTGAAGCACTAGGTGTGACCTAGATCTACTTGCACCCAGCAGAAAACATAAGACTTCCATGTCTCCCTTCATCTGCTTCTTCTCTTGGCAGCAACACCATGAGGCTCACCAGCAGCGTTGGCACAGCCCTCTTTTGAGGACATGCATGCCTGATTGCTTGCATCTCTAGGAGACCCCACCTACCACTTGTGGGCTCCGGACCTGGAGGCAGCGGCACCTTGAGGCTCACCAGCAGCGTTGGCACAGCCCTCTTTAAGGGCATGCACGCCTGATTGCTTGCATCTCTAGGAGACCCCACCTCCCACATGCAGGCTCCAGACCTGGAGGCAGCAGCGCCTTGAGGCTCACCAGCAGCGTTGGCACAGCCCTCTTTCGAGGACATGGTATGCCCAACCACCCACCTGTGGGCTCCAGATCTGGAGGCAGCGACACCACAAGGCTCGTCAGGTACAGGGGCTCAATCAAGGCACTCAGCAAGCAGCCCTGCACCCCCAGGCAGCACCAGCGCGCGATCTTGTCGCTGCAGCTCAATGACAGGGTGGCATCCCCCTGTGCGCATGACCCGTAATGCAAAGGGCAGCGCTGCTGTTCTCAATTGACCATAGAGGACAGCGTGCGATTTTGTAGCTGAAACTCAAGGACTGCGTAATATCCCCCTGCACGCATTACCCGCGGCACAAAGGGCAGCGCTGCTATTTTTGATTCAGAACAAAGAACAGTTTGCGATCGTATCGCTGCATCCCAAGGACAGCGTGGCATCCCCCTGCACGCATCAATTGCAATGTAAAAATCAGGGCTGCTGTTGTTAATTCATAACAAAGAACAGCGCGTGATCTTGTCACTGCAGCTCAAGGGCAGCGTGGCATCCCCTTGTGTGCACATGCCAGCCGTGAAGCCACAATTGGGCCACACAAGAGCAATGTACCTATGTCGCTGCAGTATCAATAGGGAGCACTTGAGGACAGTGTGGCATCCCTTTGTATGCACGTGGCGCCACACTTGGGCCATGCAAGCTGGCATTTCCGCAGCTCAAGGACAAATAATTCAAGGACAGGGCGGTTCCCCTTACTTGCGCTGTCAGCATTGCAAAGGGCAGCGCTGCTGTTGTAGGCATACCATGGAGGACAACATGGCACTGCCTGCAAACGTGCTGCCAGCAATGCTCAGTGCGGCACTTGGTTGGAATGTGATAGAATGTTCAGCAAACACGGGAAAGATCACCTGATTGCCCCCTTCCTCTTTTTGCGATGAAAGGTATGCCTGCTTGAGAGACAGCACCCCTGGCGAATGCCTTACAAAGAACAGTGTTGATGCAAGAAGAGCACAAGACGAGTCTCAAGTACTCACGCCAGCACTAGAAACTTCCAGCAAGAGGAGAAACATCGAGCAGGAACATTGTACTCTTCAAAGAGATGTTGCAATATGAAAAAAGCAATAATGACCACGTGCCTCTGGTTCTTTTGTGGAATAGGACACTCATTTGGGGTTTCAAGATCTGTAGATTACCACCAGGGTGCCACCCGCGTTTGCTACGTGTACATCAAAGCCATCGTTGACAGGGTGACACCTTGAAAGTGCTTAGGCTTTAGATCTCGATCTAAGAGCCAACCCTGAACCCTCACGAAACAGTACTTATGAAACTCTGGCATCAAAGAAAGAAGCTCTGACCTTGCCTGGCTTCCGACGCACAGCTCCCAGTTGCTGCGGCCCCCCTTCCACATCCCAAGCTTGAGGAAGGATAGATCCTGCATGTCATGGGTGTGTATGTGTGTGTGCACGCGTCCACAACTTTTTCATTTCTTTGAATTTTCCATCTGCTGCTTTGTACGCAAACAGAAATGCTTCTTATGAGCACATGGATGCATTTGCTGGTGAGCAATGTTATGTGTGCATCCAATCCTCTTATAATCGTCCCAATTCAAAAGGGGTATGAGCCAGGGTTGATCAATTCACGGGTTTGACAAAATAATTTCGCCAATAGTTTGAAAAAATATCGAATTCTATAATAATTCTAAATTCTAGAATTGCTCAACCCTGGTATGAGCTTGTCATCAGCTCCTTCCCACCAACTTTCTGGCTGTGGCCTCTTGAAGGAAAGGAGCTGGCTGAGCATACTAGTTCTAGTGTTAGTGTTATCGTTGTTTTAGATGTTCTTCTGAGCAGGCAAATTAGAATATTAAATGAAATATTGAGCTCTAGCGTGTTCCTCTCATAGGCTGCCCCATGCTTTCCGCTTGCGCAAGCATGAAACACCAAAAAAAAACCTCGCACCCCTAAGCAAACCTTCTAGGCAGAGGATCAGACAAGACTTGACGAGTGGTGCCTTTTGCTCTTGTCCCATAATGGCCTGAGCACCCTCTTCATTCACCTTCTGCAAACCTCACCTGCAGCCTCTGTGTGGGATGAAGGAAACTGCAAGCATTCAGAAGGTCCAGTGGCAGGTTGCTGTAGTTGCTGCTGCTGCTGCTGCTGCTGCTGCTGCTGCTGTTTCTGTTGGTGAAGTTGACAACACTGCTCTAGCGGTGGCTTCTGCTGCGTAGGTTCATGATAATGATGATGGTGATGATGGTGAGGGATACTGTCCTGCTGCTGTGCGCATGGATGTTGGAGATGATGAGCATCATGCACTGGTGGTGGGGTGCCTTGCATCCCCACTTCTTGAGTGATCCCTGCATTCACATCCGCACAGTGCTGTGGGGCTGTGCCTGTTGATGATGCCTGAGTCCTTTCATGTTTATCCGTTGTTCCCGGCTGCTGAGCTACTGCTCTTTGTGCTGACACGCCCTCAGCAGCGGATGCTGCCGTTGCTGCCTGAGTAGGGGGCGGCGTTGCCTGGCTTGCCGCCGGCACAGACAGGCGCAGCGCCTTGGCCCCGGTGCGCACGCTGATGCGATGCAATTGATGCTGCTGGGTTGCATCAGCAGCACCGACATCAAGTCCTTGGGCCGGCATGACAGCCTCCTGTTGGTCCCGCTCTCTGTGCTCCCCCTGTGTGGTCATTAAGCCGCCTCCTCTCCCAGCCTCATACAACCCATTCATGGGACAACATGTGACCTCCGCTGTGCTACACAGGGAGTGCACTGATGCCCCCACTTCTCTGTCCCCCCTCCCTTTGGCCTTAGAGGTGAAGCAGGGCCCACATGTTTCAGCTGCTGGTTGTGCTAGCACATCCATGTTGTTGCCGAGCATATGACTTTGCTGTTCCTGGGCCTGTGCAGCAGCTGCTGTTATGTCCGCCGCTGTTGTTTCTGCTGCTGTTGTTGTTGCTGTTCTTGACGTCGTAGGTGCTCCTGCGTCATCGTCATCAAGCGAGATGATGCTGGCGTCTCCGCAAGGTGGCTGGCTCACGTACATGTGCAGCTGCAGGCCAGGCCTGAGGCGCAGCTTTTGGGTGGCAGGGTCAAAGGTGAAAGCAGATTGGCGAGGTGGGAGGGTGGCCTGAGGGACAGGGCATTGGTGCGGCTGTGAGATTGGGTCGGCTTTGGGGCCCAAATTTGCAGCGACCTCCTGGTGTGTGCTTTGCTGCTCCTGCTGCTGCTGCTGCTGCTGCTGCTGCTGCTGAGGCTGGTTGTGGCGGTGGTGAAGATCCTCTTGCTGCTCCACTGGCGTTTGCAACTGCTGCTGGTGCTGCTGCAGCTGGCTCAAAGCCAACTCCACTTCGGCATAGCACCACTTCAACAGCCCGCGCCTTGCAACAATCTCTGCATGGCTATCGTGTACAAGGGTGCCACGGGGGCAGCGCTTGCTGCCGCCTAAGCATTTGGTGCCTGTGCCAACCGCGACTACCCAAGGCGGGGTGCTTGAGGGCTCCTCACATGAAATGGCAAAGCCTGCATCCAGTTGTGTTCACGTGCACATTGCCATGCACTTCACTGCATACAGGGAGCACTCACTGTCGCAAATTTGTCTGCAAAAATCTGTATATTCTGGCACACGTCAGGCGTGCAGGTGTGCGAGCAAATGCGAACACTTGCACACAGAACAACGCACAGTGGCAAGCGCATGCATGTGTGCATGCGTGCATGTGGTGTGTGTGTGATTGGCTAGCAGTCAGTCGTTTTGACTGGAGGCCTTCTATTCCTTGTAACCCTCCTTGTAACCTTCCTTGTGTGTGTGTGTGTGTGTGTGTGTGTGTGTGTGGCTATGACTGGACACTCCATTATACCATTCGCCAAGTAAATTCACAGGATTTGAATATTTTCCTATACCAGAAAGACAACAAGCTTCCCTTTTTTCCCTTCATGATCAATGTGCATATATGAACAGGCTAGCAGTCAAATGTCTCGACTGAGGCCTTTTTCCCTTGTAACCCTTGTAACCCTTGTATGTGTGTATATGTGAATGTGTATGTGTATGTGTGTGTGTGAGTGTGTGTGTGTATGTGTGTGTGTGTGTGTGTGTGTGTGTGTGTGTGTGTGTGTGTGTGTGTGTGTGTGCGCGCGCGCGCGCGCGCATGCGCAAGCACTCCTGCAGGAGCAATTGCTACACAGCAGAGGTTCCATTTCTTGCCTGCCATGACTGTGCTCTCATGAGGCTGCGGCTTCCCTGTCTTGGGCATCGCCTGGAACATGGACTGAACGGCTTGCTGCACTTGCATTGCTGAGCAGTCTTTCAACATCCATTTACAAACTTAACGTTTCCAAAAGACCAATTTAGGGTTTTTGAACCTGTTTGCTTGTCCTGACCTCAGTGTCAGTTCCCCCAGATTCAGTTTGTGTCACCTCGACATTTTTCGAAGCTGGACGCTAGTGGTCATTCCTAAAGGAATCAGGCAACACCTCTCGGGCCGCATCGGGGTTGATGGATGGATAATTTGTATCTCCGTCCCACCACCTCCTCCCCAGGGCAGCTCGCCTTCCGTCCCATCACCTTCATTCCCGCAGTGAGAGGGAGAGAGAGTGGTGTGCGGGAGGCTGCGAACGACCTGTTGATTCCACTCAACGCACCGTTCCAGGTGGGTGTGTGTGCTTTGCCCTCCCTCAGGTGCCTTCCTCCTTTGCCCCACAGCAACCCATCGAAGGAGGGGTCCCGCTTGTCCGTCCATGGAGGCCCATGACCTGGCTGTTCATTAGATGATGGGATTGTAACACGCGATTCTTTGATCTGGCGTCTGCAGGCTGACCAGCATCAGGGCACCATCCAAGGTATGCCAGGCCCGCTCGTGTACGGGCCAGCACTGCCCCCCTCCCGCAGTGCAGCTGGCGGCCTGAAGTCCAGGCAGGAGCTGTTCAGAGAGGAGGATGTGCAGCTGCATTGGTCCAGTGTGTCCAGGGCGGTGAGTGTTGTGCGTCATTCATTCATCATGACATGCGGGATGGCACACTGGCGTGCCATCAGAGTGCCATCAGACGGTTGATGATGGAGGAGAAGGCAGAGCATGGCTGTCTTCTGCCTTTTGTCCGATGTAGAAACCCACTCCCCTGTAATCTCTTGATGGGTGCCCTGCAAATTTGAGTGGGCCCATGCTGCATGCAACGCTTTGACATGGGGTTGTCCTCTGCTTCGAGAGCACACCCGCACCTCCTCATCCTCTCACACAACCTTGGTCGTCTCTGTTGCAGGGAGCAGGCCTGCAAAACCTGGGCAACACATGCTTCATGAATAGCGTGCTGCAGTGCCTGGCTCACACGCCCCCCTTGGCAGAGGCGGTGCTGAGTGGCCGCGCGCAGTGCCCCCCCACCTCGAACAGCTCCGACGACCCACTGGCCATCACGCTCGCGCACATCAAGAGGGTGTTCACCGCGCACGGCATCGTGCGGCCCTCCGGCCAGGTCAAGGTCCTGCGCACCGTGAACAAGAGGTGAGCAGGCTCATACACGCTTCTCCGTGAGCATGCTGTACGTGAGCTCTCATGCTGCTGCCTCTGGAATGCTGATGCTGTGCCTATGTATGTGCTCTAGTCCCTGATCTAGCGCGTGGGTGCAGATGATGAGAACTGAATGGTGGTGAGCTGCCTCTAAGCCTGGGTTTTCTTGGGCTGGGCAGAACATGATCCCCCAAACAAAAGTCATAGTTACACTGATGCATCCACAGCTGGTGTGTGCCCTTGTATTGGAGTGGGTTGCAAGTTGCTGTGTCAGCTGTTTCATACACCCCACCCAGCATGGGGGTCCGGCCTCCGTTTACCCACTTCTCCTGTCCCTGCTCCAAGATCTTACCTGCCTGTGCTGACGGACTGCAATTGCAACCAATAATTCTGCCGGCTCACGGCCTCTTGCTAAACCAAGAGTGCTTGGAACCCAGGACAGATGATGATAGCTATTGGTGGTGAGCTGCCACACACCCAAGTCTTTTTGGGCTGGCAGCGAGTGATCCCCCAAAAATGTCATAGTTACACTGATGTCCAGAAAGGGTCCTTGCTCTAGGGAATGTATTGTGACTGAGACTCTGCTTGCTAGTGGATTGCGGGCTGATTGTGCATTCAGGGTGGGACAAGGGATTCTTTTGCCTTGTAGCACGCCGGTCCCTTGGGCTTACAATCCTTGTATTCATGTAACATTTTACTGCTGCCAGCAAAATCTTGCTTCCAAATGGTTCACATGTAGGTTCCGTCCTGGGCGACAGGAGGACTCGCATGAGTACCTCCGCTGCCTGCTAGATGCTTTGCATGAAGCCTGCCTGAAGCCCTTCAAGCCCAAGCCTCCCCCCCACCTTGCAGCCACAACCTTCATCAACCGCATTTTTGGTGCACGCTTGCGCAGCAGGGTGGGTGAACGATTCTTGAAGGGGTAACATGTTGCTTGAACTCAAGCAAAGCCTGTCAAATGCTCCAACAACCCAAAAGCAGGGTTTTCTTTTTGCAGACGAGAAAGCAAGGTCAACTGCTCGCCTGTGAAATACTGCAAGCCTTCCATGCTGCTTGTGTGTGCAGGTTCTGATGTTCATTTGCATTGAAATCTCAGTGTTACAAACCAGGCTTGCTTCTGATTGTACGAGTATCTGCTCCCCAGCAACAAACACCAACGTCAGGCTGAGGCAACATGCAATGCTTTATAAACTTGCTCTGGTGAAAAGAAACAAGCCACAAGTCCTGGTTCAATCCCATCTTGTTAGGATTAGGAAAAGAGCAGTTTGCAACAGGCAGTGTACAAGCAGATGAGCGTGAGAGAGGAGTCTGGTAGGACATACCTTGTGGGTAGAGTGCGTTGGATAAGACCTCTGTCCCACCCACCATGCTCCCGTGCACCCTGTGCCCCGCACGACTGAAAGCAGAGCTGGCCACGCCTGCTCTTGCTTAACAGGCTGCTTCCTATCATACCTTCATTCATTGAACACTTCCGCGCTTTCTTGCGAAAAGCCATGTCCTTTCACACCTCCTGTAAATCAAGCTGTGCACACTTAGCTTTGCAAACAATGTAACACAAGTGAAAAGGCATTGCCCGGGTTGCGACGGAAGGCGATCGAAGGCCTCATGGATGTCACAGCAGTGGTTAGAAGCCTTGCCCATGGTCAAGCTGAAGAGCTTAATCTTCATTGTTTATATATATGTGGCGCAGGCTCACTGTTTTCCTGCTTTGCCTCTGTTTACAGATCAAATGCCATGGCGTGGACTATGAGAGTAGTACATATGAGGCGTTCATGGATCTGAGCCTGGAGATCAACCGAGCCGCCACCATCACGCGCGCACTCCAGCACTTCACTGCTAAAGAAACCCTTGATGGAGATAACAAGTACCGCTGCCCGAAGAATAATAAATTGGTGAGGGGACTGGAAGAGAATGGAGACACCCAAGGTGCCACGATCCTGAAGATTCAGATTGTGCTGCTCATACATCTGGGCCAATGCCAATTGCTCGTGGTTGTACGCATGAAGACTGCCACCTATATTAGAGATTTTTCTGAGAAAAATTAAAGGCTGCTAGGGAAGAGGAGGGTTAGGGCTAGGGAAGGGAAGGCTTCCCATCATGGCTGCTAGACTTCAAGCATGAATTCCCATGCAAGCATTTGCTAGCTAGCATTGAGTGAGTAGTCCTTGCTTTCGTGCACCTGAACGATCTGATATTTTTTTTCTGCTAGCTTTCAATTGCAGAAAGATCCTGGCTTGCTGCCTCATGCCCCCGCACTGCAGGTCCGCGCTGAAAAGCAAATCACCATCGAAGAGGCACCCAATGTCCTGACCATCCACCTCAAGCGCTTCCAGTTCGGGGGTATGGGCTCCAAAATCACCAAGCCAGTCAACTACGACAAGGAAATGAACCTGCAGCCGTTCATGAGCCAACCAGACTGCGGCCCTCAGGTGTGTGTGCATGCGTAAGCGCGCTCAGGCATGTGAACGTACGTGCAGCCACTGACATGTCTGTGCAATGGGCCTCACCCTGCGTGTCAAACTGAGCAGCCCCTGCTTCCTCCCACCTATGTTTCTGAACCTGACACTTGTCCTCTTCCGGACTCTTTTTTTTTGCAGTGGTACGATTTGTACGGTGTGCTGGTGCACCTTGGGCATTCCGTGCACTCTGGCCACTACTACTGCTTTGTGCGCGCTGGCAACGGGATGTGGCACAAGTGTGATGACACATCGGTGAGAAGGCAAATTGGGTCCCCTGCTTTTTGTGCCTCTAATGCTGTCCCTCCCCGCCCTCCTATCGGTGCTTGTGCTTCAGCCACTGCATGCCCTGGGGTGCAAGGCAACTTGAGCAGTGTTGGAGAGCAGCATGCTTGGTGCTGCAGTAACGTGTGCTTGCAAATGCAGATCATGGCTCTGCGTCTTGCTGCCTCCAAGCCTCTTGCTGCATTTTCCTGGCCCCAGGACACCCTCATGCTCATGGTGCTGTTTTCTACATTATGCTGATGACACTTGATTTCTACATCTCAATCTTATGTACTCATGGCGCTTTTTTCCTGAGTCGCAAAGCTCTCCTGTGTGAGATGCAGCATACCATCAGGCAGCTTTCAGGATTTATGAGAGGTGTCAGCAGTCGTGCTTTTCCGCGCTGTTACTTCAACCGTTCTGACTTGCACACGAGCATGATTCCTGTTCAATTTAGCTCAGATTTAGGAACCCCTTATTGAGGCTATTTAACCCACAGGGTACATGTAAAGCAGGAAAAATTTAACAGTCTTGTTTACTATGTCCAGTCAACAAAGGCGGCTCGAGAAATATTCTCTTTACACACCATGGCAGGATATGTGCCCCCTTCTTTACTCAATAATCAAGTCTTGGAATTGGTGATTTTATGTACACGAAATTGCCTCTAAATCTTGGCACCTGCTTTTCCCTGTTTCTCAGCTGTCCGAGGAACGCTCCTGCTCTGTCCAAACCTGACTCACTCCACCTGCAGTGGGGTGTCAGCATTACTTAAAGATGGCGAGAGGAAAGCTGATCCTCCAGTTGTGCCTCAGCTTCTTTAACCATCTGCCCCTATAAAAAAGCTGACTGACTGGTTCAGGTCAGTCCAAGGCACAACATAACCTTATCTTTTAATTGACAGGACTTCCAAGCAAATTTAGCCAGTGTCGAATCGCTCGCGCTTGACATGGCTCTGCTTGCAGGTGGGCCAGTGCTCAGAACGAACCGCGCTGGGTCAGCAAGCCTACATCTTGTTCTACGTTCGCCGCCACCCCCGCACGGGCTCTTCACAGACACGCGCTGACTCCGCGCGCGCCCCTGCTACCTCCGCCCACCAACGCGCGGCTGCAGCAAACGGCGACAGCCACCCTGCAAACGGGCTCACTCCCAACGGCAAGGGTGCATCGGCAAACAGCAGCCACATGGCTAATGGGCTCACCTCCAATAGCAAGGCAAAGGCAGCTAACCAGGGTGGAGGCGGCGGCGCTGCCGCCGACGGCCCTGTGAAAGCTAATGGTGCTGTGAAAGCCAGCAGGCTGAATGAGAACGGGCCAGGTGCAGGAAATGATGCACAAGAGGCAGGGGCGCCTGGCGCATCTGGTAAGGGGGCTGCTGCCGGCAGCAAACGAGGCTTGCCTGATGTGTCGCAGGCCGGCACAGCAGCAGCAGCAGCACCTGGTGTCGGGCTCGACAGTAAGGGCGTGGTGGGTGTGGATGGGGGAGTGCTGCACCCACCCAGCAAAAAAGCGCGGGGCAGGGGGGATGAGCAACCCAGGGGCAGCAGGGTGGCAGAGGGCGTGCAGCAGCAGCACCAGAGCAGCTCAGTTCCGCATTTGCAGGGGCAGGGGCTGCAAGGCCCTGGCTCGGGGGGCGACGTGTCTTCACCTAGTATCATCTTGAGGTAGGTAAATGTATCATCTGGGTAATGTCACTTAAGGGTAGGTACCAGTATCAGGAAAGGAAAAGGAAGAGGTCATTCCTGTAAGTATACCAGTATCATCTCGAGCCAAGGCTTGAGTGCCTGACGCTTGGAAGTGCAAACGCTGGTGGCTGTTGCGGGCCCTTCCCAAGAATGATGCAGCACTTGAGCAGTGAGGAGCTTGAGCATCAACAACTGGCACGGCAGAGGGAAATGCAGAAGCAGCTTCCTGGAGCCTGAGTGCTTTGAGCATGCTATGACATGGAAGCTGCTGCTTCTAGACCTGTGCTGCAAACGCTGGAGACTCTGGCCACTTCTTTGGACGAGGCCAAGAAGCCTGGAAATTGCGGTGCTCGTGGCAGCAGAAATGCTCATAAAATGCACTGCATGCAAGCTTGGGGGAATGATGACACGCACTGGGCACTGATGTTCACTGACTGAAGTGCATAATTGCGGGGCCTCAGAAACCCTGGCGGCTGACCCCTCTGCTTCTGCATCAAACGCATTCCACGCATGCGAGTGAGGGCATGTCTCCCTGAGGGCATTCCCGACACTCCTGGCAATGGTGACGTGCAGTCCACATCTGCATGCCACAAACCCAATGACGAGAATACACACAGAGCCATCTGCATGCCTCGAGGCCTATCGACAAGCACACACACAGCCATCCGCATGCCAGACAGTGCTCTGTAAGCCCTGTCGACAGAAGCCCTGTGCCTCGACATATCTTGTGCTTTGACTCGCCATCGTGATTCCTCCTTCTCCTCGTCTGCATTACAATGGTCTGCTGCAGGCAAGGTTCAAAGCCATGCTCACCAGCTCATGCTCCCCAAATCAGGCTCTCCTTGGTGTCCCTTTTGCCTGTTTGTAGACGCGCTGTCTCAATCTTTAAGTTTAGACAATCCTGGGTGTGCTGTTTGCCTCCTCGTGTAGTCTTATCATGTCGTGCAGCAGACTGTTTTAATTTGCCGTTCCTGGTGCAAGGCGTCTAGTATTAATGGGTATTTCAGGAGTATCAAATTCCCTCTAGTTATGAGTTGGTACAGTTTGGCACGGAAAGATATCTCTCGCCGGAAGACCCGGTGGCAACTATGCTTCTTGCTGTTGTGGCTGTAACGTTGAGCCTGCCTGTGCCTGCCTTACCTCTGCCTTGTGCCTAGCCGTACACAACCTCTTTGCTTCCAAGCAAGGTGAGGTGTGTGGCCCTTGTGCAGCCGGCTCCTCTCCCCCCAAGCTTCCTTTTCACTCAGCTGTCCATGGAATCTGCACTTGCAAGCCACTAAGTGTGTGGCGTGTGTGCAGTCCCTCTTCCCCAACCTCCCCTGTCACTTCCCTGTCCCTCTTTCCCAACCTTCCCTGTCACTTATGGTTGACCTTCAGTCCTTGTGCTTGCATTTTGCAGCTCCTCTGCACTTCCCTCGAGCGCTGGCCAGAGGGGTCATGCGCTGAGCTTCCCTGTCACTTAAGAGCTGACCTATTCTTTGTATGTGTGCGTGTTTTTGCAGCCCCTTTGCACAACCCGCGAGTGCTGGCCATAGGGGTCATGCGCTGGCGCGCATGGCTGCTCACCTCTCCCGGTGCCACCCCCCTACCTCAGGTGAGTGCTTGCACAGGGCATACTAGTTCTCACACAGAGTGGATGAACGATTCTCACTTGCACGCACAGCTACTCACCTCTCTCTGCACCACCCTACCTAAAGGGGACGCTCAAGCTGATTTTATGCCCGATCGCCGCTGTTGTCGGCAGGTGCATGTTCCCTAGGTCCCTGTGCCGGGCATTTGAAAGCAGCTGTCGGCTGCAGGCTGCGGGTTTGGTCCCTTTGTATTGCTCCCCCTGGGAACCTTTAAAAAAAAAGGCCTGTGGATTTTTTATCAGCTGCTCATGCTTGCAATTGTGGCAAGCCTGCCAACCAAGATCACTACATCTACCAATTTCATCCATATGGTTATGAGTGCCCTTATGCTTGTGACGGCATGTAGCCAGTTCTTCGACAGACGAGCACCTCTCTGTTGCTTGAGCGTGTAGCCAAGAGTACGGCTTTGCGTGCTCCCTTTCCCTGCCTGCTGCTACAAAGGCTCTTTTTCCTGTTGCTGACAGCATGGAGTCACCAAACTCCCGGAGCAGGGAAGGCCTTCAGGCATGCTGCTCTTTTTCCTGTTGCTGACGGCATGGTGTCACCAAACTCCCGGAGCAGGGAAGGCCTTCAGGCATGCTGCTCTTTTTCCTGTTGCTGACGGCATGGTGTCACCAAACTCCCGGAGCAGGGAAGGCCTTCAGGCATGCTGCTCTTTTTCCTGTTGCTGACAGCATGGAGTCACCAAACTCCCGGAGCAGGGAAGGCCTTCAGGCATGCTGCTCTTTTTCCTGTTGCTGACGGCATGGTGTCACCAAACTCCCGGAGCAGGGAAGGCCTTCAGGCATGCTGCTCTTTTTCCTGTTGCTGACGGCATGGTGTCACCAAACTCCCGGAGCAGGGAAGGCCTTCAGGCATGCTGCTCTTTTTCCTGTTGCTGACGGCATGGTGTCACCAAACTCCCGGAGCAGGGAAGGCCTTCAGGCATGCTGCTCTTTTTCCTGTTGCTGACGGCATGGTGTCACCAAACTCCCTGAGCAGGGAAGCAGGCAGAGGCCTTCAGTGAAGGCCCTGTTGCGTGTGTTAAACTGCACTATTGCTCCGTGAGATGGAGCTTCTATACTGGAACAGCCACCAGTCGACGGGTGGCTTTTTCGGTACGGAGTCCACCTCATGGAGCAGGAGTCGGAGAATCCAATGAGGGCAACCAAGCCCATGTCTGCAGCAAGCCCCACAAGGATTCCTGTTCTGGGGATCCTTTCTGCTGCGCCTGCAGGCCTCACCAGCCACCTGAGGATTCTTTGCTTCTGCCCACAGGCCTTACCAGCCACCTGAGTGCAAGTTCTGAGAATCCCTTCTGCTGCGCCCGCAGGCCTCACCAGCCACCTGAGTGCGCACCTCAGCATGCACCACGGGGGGCACCGCAACCAGCGGCTCGCGCGGGAGTTGCGGGCAAAGAGCCGCACGGAGGTGAAGCAGCACCGCGGGCAGCAGCAGCAACAAGAACAACAGCAGGAAAGCGATGGTGTGCAAGGGGAGGGTGGCGTGGGTGAGGGCTTCAGGCAACAGGGGGGGCACACTGAGAGCCATCCGCAAGTCAGTGCTCACAAAGCACTTGCCTCGCAGTCGTCCCCACAGCTCCCGACCTCCCCAGAGCAAAGGCACGCAGGGAGAAGCAAGAAACAGCAGCAGCAGGAGAGAAGGGCGGCAGAGGATGAGAGGGGCAGTCCACATGCCCCTCACAGCAGGGGCACGGACGGCGGCGAGGATGGGTCACAGCAGCAGGGTCTTCAGAATGGGCACACACAGCCTCACCAGTCACCCCAAAAGCAGCAGCAGCACCACCACCACCACCACCAGGCATCGCAAAAGCAGCAGCAGGGGGAGGGTGAGCAGGTGCTTGTGGGGGCAGATGCTGCGCAGCTCTTGAGGTCAGGCCACATGGCCTTGGGTGTGGGGGGGGGTGCGTTTGGGCAGGGCAAGCCAGCCGGGGTACAGGCCTGGTCTGATGTAGACCCCCAAGTGGCCCAACAGCAGGCAGACGTGCTGGGCAGCAGGCAGCAGCATAAGCGCAGCAGGTGAGCGGCTATGCAGTTGGCTTGGTGTAGATGCATTGCAGCACAGCAGGGTGTGTGCTCTCCCTCCTGCTGTAAATGCACACAAGGGTCGACCCAGATGCCTGCTTGGTGGCCTGTACAGGACTGTGTCGCCACACGCAGCTCACTGTGTGCCCTTGGAGCATGCACAGGAAGAAGTGCATTGTACTCACCTCCATGAGAGGCGCACATTGAAGTCTGCTGCACATCGGTAGTGCTGCAGTGTGTCCCTGGGGGGCGAGGGAGTTGTGCGGGTCGCTGCTTTGCTTTGAAATGCATGGACGACTTAGAGCAGCTAGGTATGCTGACGTGGGGTGTCCAGGCATGATGGCAGCTGCAAGGAGGGCCCTATTTGCTTCTGTAGTTCTGTTTCTATGCGTGCCAAGGGAGGGTGTGCTTCTCCTGGCCTCGGGTTGGGGAGAGCGCGTTTTGTGTTGGTGTGTTGGTTTCCCGTGCACAGGCGGGCAGATGCAACGAGTGATTGTGTTTGGCTTTCCCTACACAATCACTTCCTGGCTCAGTAGTCAAGTGGTGGTTTGCTTATTAGACCTTCTGCATGCGGTAAAAAAAATCCATAGCATCTTATGTTTCTCCTTTATGGACAGTTGCTCGTGGGGTTTGGAGTGAGAGGTGAAGGAAAAGGTGCTTTCGTGCTGCCCTGAGAGGCCTCCTTTTCTTGTGTCGGCGCTTGGTGTGAGAGTCTGAGTCAGGGGAAGGCCATGATGAGGAAGACAAAGTTGAGAAAGAAGAGGACGGTCATGCTTGCGCTTGTTCCTGCTCTCGATATCATGTGTATGCCCCTGTTCTGTTTTCTGCTGCAAAGACTGGTATCCTTGTTCACCAACAGCAAAAGCCCCTCCACCGCCAGCATCATCGCCAGGAGCATTGGCACCACCTCCAGGTGACCAGCATGCCCCGCTGCTTGTTGTAGAGGCACAGGCCCACCTCAGGGGTGGTAGAGTTCATCATCATCGGGTGATGTGGCGAGTTCATTGTCAATGGCAATAGCAACAGGGGTGTAAAGGTTTGGTCCGCTGTGGAGGTCCAACACATTCCACTCCTTTCGCTGATGCCGTTGACAGTGAACTTCCTTCTCATTTCTGGTGATGATGCACCCTACCATCTCTACAGGGCCCCCTGCCACGCCCTGCGCAGCGAGTACTCCTGATTAAGGTTGGGACCGAACCCATCCTCTTTCTCATCAATATTGTATGCGTTCCCTTGGCCTGGCTCCTCCTGGCCTCTGCATGGTGAACACGTCTTTGTGTCAGATTCCCTTGCACTCTTGCACAGACGGCTGGACGCACAAGGTCTTGTGGCCTCTGTAAGGTGTAAAAGGATGTGTTCTCCTGGCCTTACTTTTCCTTGCCTCTGCAAGGTGGATACATAATTCCCTCGCGCAGGTGGCTGGGTGCGCGAGGTCACCTGACCTCCGGATACTAAATAAGTGTGCATCCTCCCTTCTGGGCCTTTCTTCTCCATGCCTCTGCACGGTGGACACGCGTGTGTGTGTGTGTTGGGATCCCTCGCGCAGGCAGCTAGATGCATGGGATCAGGAGTACGATGCCGGCAAGACAAAGAAAGTGAGGAACAAGGACAGGGCAAGCGCTGAGCTGCATGCGGGCGGGAATGCCTTCCAGGTGCGTAATCCCTGCCACGCTCTTTCTTGTCTTGTTAGAGCAGGTGCTGACCTTCTGACAGGTGGGAATGCCATCCAGCTGTGCTGTGCCTGCCAGGCAAATAGGTGTGCTGGCGGGAATGGCTGCCAAGCACTTGGTGCATGCCAGGCAAGTGTGTGTGCAAGCGGGAATGCCTGCCAGGTCCGTGGTGCATGCCAGGCAGGTGTGTATGCAGGCAGGAATGCCTGCCAGGTGCGTGATGCCTGCCGGGCAGCAACTAACTTAGTGTCCTTTCTTACACGAGCTCCTTCTCTTTTGTGGAGGCTAGCACTGCACAGGTGTCTTCGGAGGCACTGTGAGGAGCATAGAAGCAATGTTCACATCCACTCTGGTGGCGCCTTGTTTCACTCAAGCCAGGGGTGTCCCTGTTTTTGGATGAGGTGCCATCAGGGTGGATGTGAATGCGGCTCATATGCTCTCCGCAGTGCCTTCGCAGACGACTGAGCAGTGCTAGCCTCAATAAAAGCAGCTGGGAGGGTATGGGTTATTTGGACATGAGTTATCCTCAGTGCAGGATTGCAGTGAGCCGTTTTGACTGAAGGCGTTTAGCTTCAGTAACCTTCCAGGCTGTAATGCCGTCCAGCTGCGTAAGGCCTTGCACGTGCGTACACATGAAGGCGGCAATGCCTTCCAACTGCACAAATTCTTGGAACTTCCTGAGCAGTGCAAATTTCTGGACTCTGCTGTACAACTGTTTGGGTTGACACAGGCTAAGGGGTATACAGGCCAATTTACGGACGGTGCAGGAGCTAAAGGGCCTCCTGACTGACACATTGCCAGACAGGAAGAAGCGCGAGGGAGAGTGGCAGATGGCTCATTGCCAGGCTGATGTGTGACTGATTGTCAGACAGGAAGAAGTGAGGGAGAGAGGCAGGTGGTGCTGCTTCGTATCAAGTATAAATGTGTGTCCAGCAGGGAGTGGTGACAGCAGTGGGGGCCTGCATGAAGGAGGTGGGGTAAAAGCTGACCTCCCCTGGAAGCGCCCAATGTTACTTAAAAGGTTCCCTATACTCCCTGTCAATGGGAGTTGCAGGAAGAATGGCTGAATTAGCACAAGAGTGCGCTGGGCTGTTGGTGGTGCAGTTTCCAGGTGATAAGTTTTGGATAAGTCTCAGCCTTGCCTGCACTTCATTTCAGCGTCAATCATGCTGCTCTTTTAGTTAAGACCCCTGCCTTTTTTTCACTTGGAAATAGGCCGTACACTATGGATTCAGCCTTCTGCAGTGGCAAGGTTTTCATGCATTACAATTGTGATGCATGCGCAGGCATTCCAGCAGCAGAAGCGTGGAAGCAGCAGTAACAACAAGCAGCCAAGAGGGAGCAAGGAGGGGAAAAGGTTTGGTGGGAGCCGCAATCGTGGTGGGAGGGGAGGGGGGGGTCGGGGGGGGTCCCCACGTTTTGCCCAAAGAGGTCGTGGGAGAGGCGGGGGCAGATTCAGGGATTGACTTGTGTAGCGTGCTGCTCCACATGGCGGCAGTTGACAACAAAAGAGGTGCTTTCAGTGCTTCTGGAAGCCTCGTGACTGAGTTCTAAAGCAGTGTTGGAAACTGGCATGCTGTACTTAATTTGATAAAGCTGAAGTGAGAGGTGTGGCTGCTACCTTGCATCTCATGTAAAATGGGTTTAAACCCTGTGTATTATTACTCATGTAATTTTGTATGCCATGTACAACTTACAAGGTGGCTGGGAGAACATCGCTTGAATTTTGTGATGACCTGTGTGGTTGACCTTGGGGGCAAATAGCTTTACCTCATTACTTGATGAGGTGCACATTATGATGAACCTCGGTTGAGGAAGTTTTTCATGCTGGATGTCAACGGTAATGAAGGACTACTGAGCTGTTAGTCTGCATGCTGAGGTTTCGTTGGCACAGAAGCTATGCAATCAGAAGGCTTCCAGTCAAGCATGTCTGACTCTGGCGCATTCATAAAAAAGAATGGAGACGAAAGGATTTGGTTAAATTGAAGGCTAAACGGGATCAGACAGGTAGTTTAGCTGCTCAAATTGCAGACGTGGCCAAAGAATGTTCGACTCACAAAATTTGGAAGCAAGATATTATAAAAATCATGTTTGTTGCGGTCTGGTGTTTGCAATAGCACGAGGTAGGCTCAACTGTTCCAACGGCACAAAAAATATCCATGAGTTCGGAAATAAAACGATTAGTGTGATTACGAAAGGATAGGGTTACATTGCTGTACCTGCCTACAAGGGCAGCTTAGCTGAAGCAAAACGTGCCTGTAAACAAGGGTTACAAGGGGTTGGCCTACAGCCCGAGAATCTGGCTGATCGGTTGCTGGTGAAACATTCTCATCCAGCATCAAAAATTGAAACCAGTTCACCAAATTTTTTGAAAATCTGTGCGGGTCTTGATTTAGAAAAGCATTGACCTCGAAATCAGTCAAAAAGTGAAAGCTCGCCAAGAAAGGAATAAAATCAGTGTTTGGGAGCTGGGCAAATGTGTGTAACGGTTGAATGAGTTACAATGGGGTTTGACCTTCAGCCAGGTAGTTTGGCTGCTCGGTCTGCTCAACTGTTCCAACTGCACAAAAAATATCCATGAGATCGGAAATAAAACGATAAGTGTCATTAGTTTGTTTCTGCAAGAAATGAAGAGCATCCTCAGAGCTAGCTTGAGAATAGTAGAAAGTGCCTGAATCGTCCAGAAAAATTCTATAAGACGAGGGGAAGTCAGAAAATAACTGTGCATGAGCCCTTCGAAGAGAGCACACAGAAGTGCAAGAACAAAGGAACACGGCATGCTTTTCATCTTGGAGTCCTTGTTCACATCTATCACAAGTTGATGTGTGCTCCTGCCAAAGTGATGTCTCAACTCTTAAAGTATGAGCATGTAAGCGAAAACGTGCTATGTTTCTTAACGTGCGCTTGCCCAAATCAAGATGCAAATACCTGGGGACAGAAAAGGGCGCACCATGAACAGACAAGGGTCTCAAAGGGAGTGCCATCCAGTGATGATATTTGGCTAATTTGTTCGTGTGGTCACCATGTTCTGCCAAGGCATCAGCATTCCACACACCTCGCAGCCTTTTTCTCAGATCAACCACAAACTCCCTCATGACTATAGGCTGCCCTGACCGAACACAATGAGTAAACATGTTGCACCTGTCCAAGCCTGTGCAGGCAGCCAAAAATTCTGAAGTCCAGCATTTATGGGAAAGACTGCTCATTTCAACATCTGCTTGCAGTACCTTACTGAGTGTAGTGCTGTTGCTGCGCAGTAAAGCATTGTAAAACCTAACTGCTGCACGAAACCAATAGAACTGTAAAGGTCCATGCCCACACTCATGCAGTACAGACCAATTAAGAGTGGTGCACTTTACCCCAAGGATACGCTTCAATAAGCACAGATGTACAATTTGCAAAGGACAGTCCATTTCAGCTCCTTCTTTCATAAATCTAGTGCCCCAAATCTGGCATGCATACATGCTAGCAGGGAGAGCATATGCTTTAGTCAGCCAGAGCATGGTATGCGGCCTATCTGTCAGGCGGTGCTCAGATGCGAATTGCCTAATCCGTCTACAACCAGCTAGGAAAGGGGCACACATATACTCAGCAGTGGCTTGCGGGTTGCGTTGTTTTGTGAACAGCATGCCTAAATACCTAAAAGAATCTGCACACGCCAAACGAGCTCCACCTAACGTGAAAGCTGGCACATTATCACCCTTTGAATTAAAATGCACAATCTCAGACTTGGCAGTATTGATCACCAACCCTTTCCGCTGAGCATACGTATGTAGCCTATCTAACATCAGTTGGAGCTGATCAGGAAGGTTACTAGTGAGGCACAAATCGTCTGCATACAGCATGTGGGTGACTCGAACGTCCCTAGTGCCTGTAATAGCTCCTTGCACATTTTCTGCCAAGCAGTCCACGTCATTGATGTACAAGGAGAACAACAAAGGGGAAAGCGGGCAGCCTTGCTTAACTCCAAAATGGGGGCGCACACGAGCTTGCTTGCAGCCATCCACCAAGATATACTCATCATTAGCATACATGCTTTTAATGACAGCCAACAGGCACGCAGGCATACGAATGCGCTGCAGGTGAGTCCAAAGGGCTTCCCTAGGAATTGTATCGTAAGCCTGCTTGAAATCAATAAAAGCTGCATGCAGCCTTGGGGATGCATTTGGGCGCTTGACCTGAGCAGCATGCTGTAAGTGCCGCAAAATGAAAATGGGCTGCAAAGTGTTACGGCCAGGATAGAAACCAAATTGAGTGTCTGGAATCTTGTTTTTATCTTTACACCACCCAGTGACCACCTCCCTAAGAACGTTAGCATACAGCCTGTACAGGGTGCCACTTACTGCGAGCATGCGAAAATTCCCTGGGTCCAGCACAGAGCCCTTCTTGTAACGAGGAGTTATCTTAGCCACTTTCCAACAAGCAGGAATCTCAGCCCTCTCCATCATGGCAGCAAACAGACGTGCAATGTAAGTAGCCAAAACAGTAAACATGTAACGGTTTAAAAAGATCAATGAACAGGTCCTTGTATTTTCTGCGCAGCTCACACAACTCACAGCAATCGCAGTAGAAAAGAACATGTTTCTCGTCCTGGACTTCAGCACATCCACACTTATCACAAATATTTGAACCACCCAACCATTTACAGGACTCGACCTTCAAGCAGTGGGCACGAAGCCTAAACCTACTCACATTCCTCATGACTCCTTTATCCAGATCCTTAAATAAATATGATGGGATACAGAAGGGTGTGCGTGCTGTTTGATTCAAAGGTTTCCCACACCAATGATGGTAAGTCACTGCTTTTCTGTTCACCTCTCGGGGACTTAGGGCGTCTGCTTCCCTCCAAACCTTCTGCTGTCTGTACCTCAAATCCCCTAAAAAATTCTGCATGGGTATCTTGGAAGCACTCAGTAATTTCTGTTTAAACACCTCCTCATTGCGCATGCCATTAAATGACTTAGATACATGTGCAGACCAACAAGACTCATCCATATCAGCAAGGTGTAAATCTGCCTTCAGCACTTGGCGTAGTGTTATACTGTTAGAATTGAGCATATTGAAAAATTGAACAGTAGCCCTAAAACAATAAAACTGTAAGGGCTCTTGACCACACTCTCTAAATACTGGCCAGTTCGTGGCAGTACTCTTCACACCTAGAAAACGCCTTAAAGAGCATAATTGCCTTTTTTGCAAATGGCTTTTGAATTCATTGCCTTCTCGTAAGTACTCTAACCAAACTAATCCAATCTAAAACAATATTAGCTAGAAGCTCAGTCACAGTCACAGTCACGGAAAGGCGTAAGCATGAAATACTGCGTTTGGAAGAATGATCATCAAAGCTCTTAGCAAAAGCCCTTTGGGGGCAGGCTTGGTTAACATGGACATAGGGAGTGATGATAGGCTGGCGCAACACAGCCTCCAAATCCCTGCACATGCATCAAACAGAATTTCACCCCCTTACCTTTTTCCTATAAATTTTCCTAAGAGATCTAGACTCACATCCAGTCGTCCTGATGCTATACTGATTACTCCCTATAAAGCCAAACCCACTCCTTCTTCTCCTTCTTCCACTCGCTCACACCATGCGTTACGCAGCAGACACAACCCAACACAGAGGACCACACGAGCCAACCGCGTGAGACAGCCCCACCAACTTCATGTAAACCAGCGACATGTGCACTTGATTGAAATTAAGTACTGTGAAGACACGAGGCCTGGACAACAGTTAGAGGCAGCACAGCGGCAGCATACAGACCTCAGCAAACTCATTAGTGCTAAAGTTGTGACTCTCCACACCATCCTTCTGGGTGTTGGTGGGACCTGCTATACTGATCATACCTTGAACCAGTTTAAACAACTTGGACTGGACCATCAACGGGCCCATAAACTTGCTCAAAAACTCCGTGCCCATTCGGTTCAGTATGCCCATAAGCTTGTTACCACTAGATGTGCTATGGAAAATGATGCTTCTCACAGCCAGGTTCTGGAGCCGGGTGCTTCCAGTAACCCTAAAGATCCCCATTAGCTTTCTTCTTTGTAGCTTTGTGGTGGAGGAGGCTCACGGCTCTTCTGAGCCAATGTGTCTCCTTTTCCTTAATTGATGTAGGGAGAGTTTCCTCTGCCTACGTAGTTTTTCTTTTCTTTTCTATACTGCGTAATAATTTATGGGGAATATCTTGACGAAGGTAGAGAGGTAGCATTGGCTTTTTCTTTCTCTTCCTTTCATCCCACCACCCTGGTATAGAGCCCAATGGAATGCCAAAGTGTGTGTGGTACGTCCTCATGATTCTACTGGAAGCATGGGCCTCTTGTGGAGTCAGACTGTCCAGACTTCTCCAATCATGGATAATATGTCCACGAAGAACACCCTCCAAGTCGTTCATGTTAACCTTGGCTCTGGTACGTACAGCAGCAGCAAACTGTTGCGCAAGAGGCACGTCATTCAAGGCTGTCAGAACCTGGTAAGTCCAACTGCCCTTTTTATCAGCAAGTCGTAGGTCTGCTTGCACAACTTGGCTCAAAAGGGCATTGTTTGTACTGAGAAGAGAGTTCCAGGATCTCATGATACACCTGAACCAGTAAAATTAAAGGGGCATCTGTCCCGTCTCTCGAAGTAAGCAGTGCGTTTCTGTTGCTCTCTTAACACCCAAAAGAGACTTGAGGAAGCCTGTATGATAAGTGTGATTAGTTTGCTTCTGCAAGAAATGAAAAACATCCTCAGAACTAGCTTCAGAATAGAAGAAAGCACCTGATTCGTCCAGACAAATTCTGTGAGAGGGGAAGTCAGAAAATAGCTGTGCATAAGTTCTTCGAAGAGAACAAAGAGAAGCATTCAAGAACAAAGGAACACAGCATGCTTTTCATCCTGGAGTCCTCCTTGGTCACACCTATCACAAGCAGATGTGTGCTCCTGCCAAAGTGATGTCTCAACTCTTAAAGTGTGAGCATGTCAACGAAAACGTGCTATGTTTCTCAGCGAGCACTTGCCCAAATCTAGATGCAAATACCTGGGGACAGAAAAGGGCGCGCCATGAACAGACCAGGGTCTCAAAAGAAGTGCCATCCAGTGATGATATTTGGCTAATTTGTTTGTGTGTTCACCATGTTCTGCCAAGGCATCAGCATTCCACACACCTCGCAGCCTTTTCTCAGATCAACAACAGACTCCCTCATGACTTAGGCTGCCCAGACCGAACACAATGAGTAAACACGTTGCACCTGTCCAAGCCTGTGCATGTAGCCAAAAATTCTGAGGTCCAGCATTTACGGGAAAGACTGCTCATTTCAACATCTGCCTGCAGTACCTTACTGAGTGTAGTGCTGTTGCTGCGCAGTAAAGCATTGTAAAACCTAATTGCTGCGCGAAACCAATAAAACTGTAAAGGTTCATGTCCACACTCACACAGTACAGACCAATTAGGAGTGGTGTGCTTGGATCAGGTAAGGTTACAGGAAAAAGAAGGCCTCCAGTCAAAATGGTTGACTGCTAGCCTGCTCATAAAAAAGCAAGAATTCATGTAGAAAAGGACAAAGCTTGTTATTGTTTTGATTGAAGTAAGAAGAGATATGATAAGACTGTACAAGGTGAATGCTAGGTACGTAGGGAGCCACCCTACTGGAAGAGTGAGATAAAGAGAGGAGAGGACCAGAAAACAAGGAAGTATATTTAAGCCGAAGAGAACAAACATGGGGATGAGTGCATTTGAAAAGAACGTGCTGTCCATCCTGTACATCATCTTGGGCATCACATAGATCACAAGCAGGGGAAACAATGTCATCCCATGTGGCCTGCTCAACTCTCAAGGTATGGACACGAAGGCAAAATCGAGCCACACTGCGGACAATGTGCTTGGATGAATCCAAGTAGAAATATTTGGGCAGAATATAAGGAGAATATGTAACGTGTGCAGGCTTAGTTGGGAGAGCACACCAGTGATGATAAGTACATTTTTTGCTGTTTGTGTCTCGTGGGTCGTAACCAGAAAATTGTCTCCAAAATGCGAGATGGCGAGACCTGAGATCCACAACAAGCTGACTCAAGTCCAAAGGATCAGCAGAGCGTATCTTTTGCTGAATATGACGGGCATGATGAAGGCTATTCATGGCAGACAATAGATTGGATGTCCAGCAGGAGGAATTTATGGGGCTGAGGGAGATGTCCGCATGATAAACCTTGTGAAGTAGAGCGTTGTTGCAGTGGGTGAGAGTCATGTCTGGGGCAGACACAGCGTTTGGACCAGCTTCACCAGGTTAGGGTTACATCAGAGACAAAACACCCCTGGCACAAGGCCAGGGATAACAGAAACAGCGTCAAACCTCAATGGAAGGTGGAACAGAAGGTTGAATAAGAGAGAGCATTTAATAAAAGAACCCACTTAAATTCAGGTCACACCTGACACTCTAGGTTTTGCAACGATTCAGCAATAACCATGATTTGACGTGACAAGAGAATTATAAAAACGTGTACAGGCTCTGAAACAGTTGAATTGGATAGGTTTGAATCCACATTCACGGAGGAGACTCCAAGAAGGAGTTGATGTCCGTACACCCAGCATGGATCTCTAGACTCTCATAAGCCATTTGCTGATGCAATTATCCATCTTTGTCCCCTGTTAAAGATATGCAGTGGCCCAGATCTGACTTGCATACATTCCTGCTGGTATGACCTACGTCTTGAAGAGCCATAAGTAGGCATGTAAGCGGTGCGTAATCTGGTGTTGATGGGCAAAAGTACGCACACGAGCCATGCCTGCCAGGCAGGGTTGAGAGCTTCCTCAGCAGCATTGTGCAGATTAATGTGTTTGTCAAACTGCATCCCTAAATAGCGGAAGTATTGGAGTAAGGCAAGACCTCGCCATCATAAAAAAGGGAAGGCAAGCTATTGGTCTTGGAGTTAGAACAGACGATAACATATTTTTTTGTGTTGACTGCCAGGAATGTTTGACGGGCATAAGCCTTGAGATGGTTAAGCATGGCCTGAAGATCGTTTGGCGAGCTCGCCAAACTGTATATATACAGCTTGTCCAATAAGATAGCTGTATGCGCCTGTGTGTATTTGCGCTTGGCCTGCTGGGCACATGCTTTGTACTGTCGTTGAAGTTGCTGACAAGCATTCCATTATGCCCAGACGGCACAGAGTAGTTCAGAGGTCTAGTCATGCCAACATTTGGGTGACACGCTGTCCGCATGATTCAAGATTTAAGAGTGTTGTATGCCTGATCACAGTCATGAGCCTGAAGTTGTTGACAGAAGTTGTGATGCATCTCATGATTGTTTAAAAAAACTTCTGTGAAAATGTCAGCTCTGTCAGAGCGCCAACGTAAAAATATCCATCTGACGGACCAGGGAAAAGAAAACTGGCAGGTGAACCAGGGACCATGCGTGTGTCAATGTGTGCAGTAGACTTGTTAGAAACATCAAGAAACACTGCCAGTGCAGCATGGTCTGTACCAGCAGGAGAAGTGATATTTGCATGGCCTAAAAAAGAAAAGAGCTCACTGCTCATAAGAAAGTGGTCTGGCCTGCTAAAATGGTTCCTACCATAGCCAGTAAAAGTGGGCTGACCATAGTCGTTGGATCAGATTATTACTATAAAATTTGATGAACAATATACTGCAGTGTATGGTTCGCAAGGAAAGGAAAGGGTTACATAGCTGTACCTGCCTGCGGGGGCAGCAATCCTAGGACATCAGCCTGGTTCATGAAGTCTCTTAAGGTGTGTTGCACTGCTTGGGGGTGCAGAGCTAAAGAGATGCTGGAACTGAGCGCGCAAATTTGTTACATCCTGAGATGGGCAGTCCAGAATAATGTGCTCTCTGTCTTGTACAGTTAGCCAATCACATTTGTTGCAAACTCTAAGCTCATATAGGCACCTAATTCCCTGATGCCGCTGGGTTTCCACTCGAAGGTTGTGACTGGAAAGGTGTAAGCATGAAATGCTGCATAGAAATTAATGAGAAATATCTTGTCGTAGGTAGATAGGTAACAAAGGCTTTTTGTTTCATTTCCTCCCACCAGCCTGGTATAGAGCCCAATGAAATGCCAAAGTGTGTGTGATACGTCTTCATGATTCTATTGGAAGCATGGGCCTCTTGTGGTGTCGGATTGTCAGGTTCGTAAGCATTTAATCCAAACATGCACATACAATGCTCCATGTTCACTGAGATAGTAAGGATATGACAGGATGGGGTTACATAGCTGTACCTGCCTAGTTTAGTTTAGTAGGGTTTAGCAGGGTTTAGTAGAGTTACTTAGCCTCCAAGGGCACCTTAGCTGAAGCAAGAGGTGCCTGTAACCAAACCAAACCAATGTGTACATTGTGTACAAATGTCAATTGGAGAAGGAGACATGTCATAATGCTGAGTTCAGAAATGTCAATTTCTTTGGAGAATCACAAATACTGTCACAGAGTGACGGTCACTCTCCATAAACAAGTACGCAAAGCGTATCACTTGCACTCCATCAGGATTGCAGAAAATGTCAGATGGGATAAGAAAAAAAGAAAAGAATCAGATGAAGCAAGAAGAATCGCGAAAAGAGAGGGAGCAATTGACACAAAAAGGAAAGTCAAGTCCGCAAATATTACTGCCTCAGAAAACATGACAAGCAGACAGCACGGAGATAGCTTGAGGTTAATTAAGGGGGGTGCCTGGGTCAATCTCGAAGGAAGCGACAACAGTGACATCATGATATGGACCCCCTATTTCAGTTCAGTTTTGATCAATGGGTTGGCCTTCAAAGAACGAGACTTTTACGCTTGCCGTTTGGCCGCATGCACTAAGGAAAGAGCCTCCCAATGACTCCTACCAATAGAGGGCATCTTTTTCACCCTCGGCCACAAGGAATTGATCCAGGACCTCCTATTTGCAAATGCCCTCCTCGCCTTTTGACCAGGGTTCCGTAACATGGCATGGTACCATAGTTGGCCTTCAGCCAGGTAGTTTGACTGCTCAGCCTTCTGGTCTGCCAGCCACAAAAAAAAATCCATGATCTCAGAAAGAAAGACATCTGGTTTAAGTCTTGCTCAATAGAGTGACAAGCACAAATGCTAGCGCGATTGCACAAGGAAAGGGCATGTTTCTTGTCTTGCAACACTTGCAAATCACATCAATCACAGTGACCATTCACACCAGTCTGCCAACAAGCTCTCTCTACTTCCATCGTGTGGGTCCTCAGCCTAAAACGAGACATGTCTCGCTGCACATGTCTTCCCAAATCCAAGTTAAGAAATCTAGGGGCCTTGCAAGGTGCAGCCTCAGCACTGACAAGATTCAAAGGAGAAGTAAACTAATTGTGATAAGTAGTCTGCTTGTGACTGTGACCCCAAGATTCAATGCTGTCCAAACTAATCCAGACCCGAAAAAACCGTGTGTGCAAGTCTACTGCAAACTCCTTGAAATTAATCACTGACCCATTCCGAACGGAATGCTCATGTAGCTCACTCCTTTGCAGCCCCCCAAATGCAGTCAAGATTTTAGATGTCCAACATTTCACACCAGGAATAATCCTCAGCGCCCTATCAGCCTGGAGCACCTTCTTCATGATCATACCATTGCAACACAACAGAGCTGTAAGGCCCCGGTCACACTGGCGAAATCACCCCCTGGGATCAGGGGGGGGGGGCCGGATCAGGGATTAGGGGTCGGGATCACCTGATGAAAAAAAATCCAAGCTAAGTAAATACGGCACAAGGAATTTAGTGGAACGCTCAAAGAACTTTTTTCGCACAAACTAAAAATCCGACCCCTGATCCCCGGGGGTGATCCCGGGTAGTGATCCCGCCAGTGTGACCGGGGTCTAAGGACCTTATCGCTGCCCTGAACCAAGACAATTGCAGCGGTACCTGTCCACACTCCCTCAGCACTGTCCAACTACAAGTAGTCTGCTTAACTTCCACTGGCAGCACACGCTTCAAAAAATAGAGATGACCTGTTTGCAGCGGGCAATCCGTCTCAGCACCTTCCTCCATGTACACAGTTCCCCAGATTTTGCTTGTATACATGCTGGCAGGAATGGCGTATGTTCTTGCCAACCACAACAGAGTATGTGGTCTGCCTACCAGCCCATGCTCGCTTGCAAATTGCCTCACACATAGACAGCCAGCATGGAAAGTGGGAACTACACGTACAGCTGCTGCAACTATGTTACATTGCGATTAAAGTGCAAGCCCAAATATTTCATGGTATTTTAACAATCCTCCTGGGTGTGGTGGGACTATCTATACTGCCCATACCCTAGATAAATTAAAACAACTAGGGATTGGCCCGCAAAGGTCTACCAAGCTTGCATAAAAGCTCCATGCCCACTGTGCAACATGCGCACAAACTTGATTAGACGTGCCATTGAAATCAAAAACACTCAACATAACTCTGGTGTCCTGCTCTCTTTCTCGTTGCTGGACCTGTCTTCTTTCTCTGCCTGCTGTGCTTCGCTCAGTCTGAACTTCGTGGTGGGGTGGTCATACGGTCTGTGCACCAATGTGGCCCAATTTTTCATTAATTGATGTAGGGAGTGTTTCACTGCCTACGTAGTTTTTCTTTTCTTTCTTTCTGGTGCCCTGGGCCCGCATGCTTCCAGAAACCCACCTGACCCACACTAGCTTCGCTCTTAACCTCTGGTGAGGGAGACTCACGACTCTTTGAGCCGATGTGTCTCCTTTTCCTTGATTGATGTAGGGAGTGTTTTCTCTGCCTTCCTTTTCCTTGATTGATGTAGGGAGTGTTTTCTCTGCCTACATAGTTTTTCCATTTCTTTCTTAAGGAGTCTGTATTGCCTAGCTGGTCCTCCCCATATCTAAATGTTAGCAACTGGGAGCCAGCACGGGCATTGAAATGCACCACCTGCGACTTAGCACATTTACTGTCAAGCCCTTCCTAGCAGCATGACCACGCAGCCTGTCAAGCATGCACTGCATCTGATCTGTCCTGTTTGTGGTAAAGCTAAGATCATTTGCATAAAGCATATGAGTGACCCTGAACACCTTAGTGCCTGTGACTGCTCCTTTGGCACCTTCTGCCAGGATCCCTCTAGATTACTCACAAGTGGGAATCAGAGAACTGGAGGCCCATTCCCATAACTTGGAGGTCCGATCTATTCCCCAACAGTCCCATACCTCCTGGGAGGGCCTCATGTCGCTTCCATTGCACAGGAAAAAGAAGGCCTTCAGTCAAAACAACCGACAGCTAGCTTGTTCATATAGAAAATAGGCAGTTCATGTGAAACAAAGGATACAGCTTGTTGGTGTTCTGATCCATTAAGGAAAACGCATCAAAAGACTGTACATGGTGAATGGCAGGCAGGTCAGGTGCCATCTTCAGAATCCAGGAGAATGGTGGGTGGGGGGTAGAGAGAGAGAGAGAGAGAGAGAGAGAGAGAGAGAGAGAGAGAGAGAGAGAGAGAGAGAGAGAGAGAGAGAGAGAGAGAATAGGGCCAGAGAACAACTCTTGAAGAGAGCATATCACAGCTGAACGGAGCAGACCAGGGGTCTAGTATAACATGTTGTTCATCCTGCACATCGTTTTGGGCATCACAAAGATCACAGGCAGGAAGAATGGCGTCATTTCTTGTAATTGGCTCAAGTTGAAGGTAAGGGTACCTCGCTATATCCGCCTGCAAGGGCAGCTGAGCGGAAACACTGAGGCCTGTAACCAGACCCGACCAAAAAAAGTAAACTCACAAAACTTGGACTGGAAAGGAAAGATAACAAATCATGTCTGTTGCTATCTGGTGTTTGATGGAATAGCACGAGGTATGTTGTGCTCAAAGGCTTCAAAGTTGTTGGATCAGATAAATACGCATAGCATTGGATGAGCAATGTACTGCTGCGTACAGTTTGTAAGCAATCATTTTGCATGTGCAAGTGTGCACATGCAAGGCTGCATATTCACAAGGATATTAAGCAGTGTTTGCCAGTGGAAAGAAAAGTGCGACAAAGCTGTACCTGCCTACGAGGGCAGCTTAGCTGAAGCAAAAAGGTGCCTTTAGCCTAACCTGTCCGATCTGGAGAACAAGTCCAAAAAACATGAAACTCGGTCACAGCAAATCAGGCATGCTGACAAAACCTTAGCACCCAGTTCCAGCACCTGTTTACTTCTGCACCAGGCATTCCAGGAAAATATGCTCTTTCTCTTGTAAAATGCGCCAACCATTCTAATCCACGATCTGCCATTGTGGCACGTGCATCTGTGCACAGATAAAGCATCATGTTATCTGGCTAGCGCTAGCATTTCCGCAATATTGATTAATCCCCTTGGTTCAGTTTAATATCTTGCACATACAAGAAAAGGTGGTCGTTCCATGGCCAATCCAATTTCAGAGGGATGCGCTGCCGCTCGTGTTGGGTCGGGTGTATACATGCTAACTGTTGCCGACGGTGCTGGGTACGCTGGTTGGTGACTTTTACAAATAGATCACATAGAGATCATGTAAACCTTTTATCCAAGTCCAGTGCCTGTAACTTACATTAACTTACATTGTAAGTGCAAATGTGCTTCTGGAATGGCATCAACCCTTAACCTCGACCAAATGTGGTGCAACGAAATTCGTTGAAATGCTGGTTACAGTCGCTTTGTTCTTTCTGCATCGTATCAAAACATTTTGAAGATAGTTTTCGTCTCATTGGCGACCTGTGCTTCTCCGTATACGACCCCGTTGGAAGGCTCTGCTCAAGACCGGACCGAGGTAGCTCCTGCAGGCAGGTGAAGGTATGTGTAGCAATCTTGCATAGCCGGGACCAATGCACACGTTGAGGCATGGAGAACACAGCGCTCAGATTTTGGATAGCGGTTACGGCATTGACTTGCCCTCCATAAGTCTCTCGGCCCACGACCACGCCGCAGTTCTAGCTAATTATAAATTTTCACCTTTTGTAGCTCGCTTGCCTGCACCACTGAGCGCTGAGGAGCCGAGATGGACGTAGACGTGGACGCTGGACATGACCAGGACCAGCGTACATTCCCAATGGCAATAAAGCCTGCTGCTGCGCAAGAAGACGCAGAAAGGTGGGTCTGTAGTGCACTCCCTGCCTTTTTCTCAGCCTCTTCTGTGCCCTCTCTTGGCTTCCTGCTGTTATGCAGTTATTGGTCAAAATGGTCACATCTAGCTGCAACGACTGAAGAAGTAACTTAGGGGCCAATGTAATCAAATGCAAGCATAAGTATACGTATCCATAATCGTACGCACACACCAACATACACACAAACATACACACAAACACACAGACACACACGCACGCACGCATACTTGCGTGCTTAATCGCTGTGATTTGGATGCATCCCCTCAGGCTCAGAAGGTTTTGCAAAGAGGTATGGATGATGGACATGCATGTCCATACCCATCCTTACCCGTTTACGTACCTGCCGATGTGCATGCAGCGCACCTGCCAGCCCAGGAGCTTGCTCCAGCCTGTCCAGTGCTGGACCCTCTATATTCACGGGCTCGCCCATGGGAAGCACACCACATCAGGGGCATAAGGGCGATGCCAGCAGCCGATACAGAGCATCAGACGACCAGCAGCAGCAATTCAAGTGGAGCGAGAACCCCATGCTTAGTATGGCTTCTCCTGCAGCATCATTGTCCACACCCACTTCAGGGGCAGGTGCGCAGGAGCAGGCTTTCCCCAACGCTTGAGCTCTGATCTTTCACTCAGCAGAAGTTTTGCTGGATTGGCAGTGCTCTGCTTTTAAGGCAAAGCCTGTTCTCCTTACGAGGACCCGGCCAATAATGTGGGCATTGGGTTATTTATACTTTCCTGCATGAAAGGATGCTTTGCGTGATAAAAAGCAAGGTGATACGTCCCACGCCAGTAGAGGGCCAATTTTTAATGTGGTTCGTTTCACCGCACTGAGCTTTTGGCACTGAACACAAGTGAGCGTAAGCAGATAACACCTGCTAGCCCTATGCATTGATGGTTGCATTCCAGCATGCATGAAAGTACTAAACACCAACTACTAGCGCTAGAACTAGCTTAAAACACTACAAATACGCAAGCACGAAACACTAGAGTACATATATAACAGCTCATTCTGGCTCTGTTGATGCCACAAATATGGGCTCCAGTCGTGCTCTATCCTCACTCCCTTCACTTGTACAGGACTGCTCCCCAATTTGTGCAACATTCTTCCCCCTCCCTCTGTCCGCACATCACTCCTTGAAACCATCGTGATGTACACATGTGTTGGCCGGCAGCTGCAAACTTGCGCTGATAGGCCAAACCTGCATCTAGAGGCACCTATCAGGCAACTAGTAGAAGCACCCTACAATCAAACTTCCACACTGCACCTAGAAACACTCTTCAAACACCTTTTGCACCGACGCAGGTGTGTTCCACACGCCCGCTTCCGTCTCCCAGCTGCAGCCACGCGGCGCAGGGGACAAGTTCTTCACGCCTTACAACAACTCTGCTTTCAACGATGCCACTGTGGGCAGCAGCGACCAGTTCTACACGCCCGTGGAACATGGCATGCTGCGGGCCATGCAGCGCACAGGGCCCCCTTCTGCTGGGCGCCAGCCGTCCTGCCACAGGTAGCAACAAGTCGTGCATTGTGCTGCCGCAGGCATTGTTTTCTGCCACAGATGGCAATATGATTGTGCATTGCAGGCTTGGAAACGCGTGGGCAAAGCTAGGTGCCACTGCCTGGCCTCATCCTTGCGCACGCAGGGGCCATGCTGTTCTGCTCTGTATTGTTCCAATTTTAGCACGTGTCCTCAAGGACGTGTTAACAAGGCCTGGGCTTAAGCATACACAGCCAAGACCTGCAAGCTAATCCTGGCCTTAGATCGCATATCAGTGATAGCTTTGTGCGCCCTTGCACCATAAATGGGCACCTGTGCCCGCCTGCTTTGGCTTAAGTGCTTCCACTGGATCCTAGCAGGTGTCCTAGCAGTGAAGCCTACTGGATCCTAGCAGGTGTCCACCCACATTTACATGCTTCTGCATGTGCCAAAAGGGACGAAAACCCTCCCCTTGCAGGCCCCTCATGCGCCCTATACCACTGCCTGCGTGATCACACAAGCCTCTGTCTGTTCATGTCAGTCGCCATGAACGGATGGCGACAGGATGAGACCTGTCGCCATCCGTCCCTTCTTTCTTTGCAGCAACACTGTGTCCCAGCGCTTGTCGCGCACCGCCACTGAGACCTGTTGCCATCCGTCCTTTCTTTCTTTGCAGCAACACTATGCCCTAGCACCTGCTGCACTGAAACCTATTTTACACCCGTTCTTTGTTTGTTTGCAGCCCATCCAGGACCCAGCGCATGCCGCGCCAGGGATCAGGCTGCGCAGGAGGCTTAAAAGCTGAGGTGCCCCATGAGAGCGCACAAGGTAACCAGTCTGCTGCATCTCTGCGCTCCATCTCCAACGTGGGATCGCCTGCGTCACCGCGCAAAGCTAGCAGCAGGGCGCAAGGTGGCACAGAAGAGCGGCAGCAGGGCGCACAGTCTGCTGCATCTCTGCGCTCCATCTCCAACGTGGGATCACCTGCATCACCCCGCGAAGTCAGCAGCAGGGCGCAGGGTGAGGCGGAGGAGCGGCAGCAGGGCGAACAGTCTGCTGTGCCTCTGCGCTCTATCTCCAATGTGGGCTCCCCTCTGGATGAGGGCGCCGGTGAGGGAGAGCAGCAGTCTGGGGAGTGGGATGACAGCAGCATATGCGGGGATGGAGGCGGAAATGAAGAGGGTGCGGCTTTGAGCCCTGCCGGCAGCACGTGTGCAAGAAATCCGGGCACATGCTTGCCAGCTGCTGAGGCAGAGCAGCAAGTAAAAGGTGCTGCTGATGCTGATGATGATCTTGCTCCGGAAGAACAGCAGCAGCCTGCATCTCCAGGAGCTGCCCCTTCAACACAGGCGTTGTATGAAGCCCCAGACTCACCAGTGGAGGGCCAGCGCGCGCACAGCGTGAGCACCTCGCCTTGCGCGAGCCCACAACAAGGTGGTCTGCCTGAGTGTGAGGAAGGGCCTCCAAATGACGCCACTTCGCTTCTGTCGGCAGCAGAGGGTGGTATCCACGGTGAGGGGGCTCTGGAGAAGCAGCAGCGAGATCATGCTGCAGAGGAGGGCCAGGGTCAGGCTGAGGAGGATCATGCTGTGGGGGAGGGTCAGGGTCAGGAGGAGGAGGCTGCAGTAAAGAAGGATCCTGCTGCAGAGGAGGGCCAGGGTCAGGAGAAGGAGGCTGCAGTGAAAAAGGATCATGCTGCAGAGGAGGGCCAGGGTCAGGAGGAAGAGGCTGCTGAGAAGGGTCAGGCAGGTGCTGAGGAAGCAGCAGGTGGCCTTGCCCCTGGAGGCGCCACAACTGCAGGTGCTAGTGCTGAGGGTCCAGGTGCTGCAGACCTGGGTGAGGAAGCAGCAGCAGCATTTGTAGGTGCTCCAGACGCCCTGCGAGCAGGTGCTGAGGGTCCGCGTGCTGCAGACCTCAGTGAGGAACAAGCAGCAGCCGCAGCAGCAGCTGTAGGTGCTGATGCTCAAGCAGGCAAGAGTACTGCAGATGATCTTGCCCACCGTACCGGTTCTCCCGCACGTCATGACCCGCGCATGTTTGCTGCGAGCCTCAGCAGCAAGGGCAGGCAGGGGCGCTGGGTGTGTGGCCATGCCAACACCCCCACTCTACACCCATCCCAGCACCCCCCCAAGCCCAACACCACAGCTATTCCTGACCACCTCCTCAAGGCCAGTCACCTGGTGCTGCGCACCAATCGGCCAGAGCCTGATCCCGTGAGCGCACGCAGACTGAAGATGACGGTGCCCAAGACGCCCGTTCTCGCGACAGCTCAGCGGCTAGGCAGCCTCCCTCATGCACACCAGGTATGCGATGACAACAGGCTGATGGTGAGAATGATCATGATGGTGTGTGTGTATGCGTTTGTGTGTGTGCGCGTGCGTGTGTGCGTGCGTGCGCTCGTGCATGTGTCTACGGTGTGGAGGGCTGTGCAACATGCCCCAACTCGCTTCTAGGCATAAGCACATGTCGATCACCCAGCATGAATCTCTTGAAGCACTGACCGCGCTTATGCACAAGGACACAAGTTTCGTTCCAATGCCGTCCGCCCCCCCATCTTCTGTGCATGGGCTGTCCTTCAATCCCTCCATTATTTTCCATGCTAATGTTTTTGTCCTTAAGCCCAAGCATCCGGTACATGTCGATTTTGAAGCTGAAACAGCTAGAAAAAACGAACACATGAGCACACATGTATGCGTGCGTGCAGTCTCCTGCCCCCAGCTCTGCAGCACCCGCCGCCCCAGACACCCGCCCTCGCCGCGCTTCCTACACCCATACCCCCACCCGCACGCAATCCATGGATGAACATGCGGCAGCAGGGCATGTGGCGCCAGGCGGAAAGCCACGCCGCGCTTCCTACACCCACACACCCACACAACCCCCTTCCACCACGCTGGGCCTGACACATGCCCCTCTTCCAGCTCCAGCTGTGCCACTTCAAGGCAGCCAGATCGAAAGCCAGCATGCCCCTCCTGCACCACCAGCTGTGCCACAGCAAAGCAGCTACAACAACGAGGGCGCTGCTGATGCTGATGCTGATGACAATGATGCCCCTCCTGCACCACCAGCTGTGCCACGGCAAAGCAGCCACAGTGACACGGATGCTGCTGCTTGTGCTGATGGCGATGATGCAGCTGCTGTTGCAGCGCGCTTTGCCAACTTGCCCTCGCGCATAACGTCCTCAGAGTCACGCCGTGTGGCGGGTGCGGCTCCTTCATCTGAGCGTGGGGCTGCTGCTGCGCCAAACAGCGCGCCCACCCAGCCGGCTGTAACGTGTGCAAAGGAAGCAGGTGAGTTCTTATTGTTGTTTCAGCAATCAAGCCGTCTACTCTGTTTCAAGAAACTGGTCACTGTTAGATGGAGGCAAAGAGAAAAGGAGAACTACCTAGGCAGTGGGAGCGCTCGCTACATCAAGTGAAGGCGAGGAGATACCAGATGGTTTGGTTGGCAGGAGACGGCTGTGGCTGGCAGCTAGGTTCGACAGGAAGCATTGGATTAAAATTGACAGGAAGCGTGGCTGGCAGCAAGGTTCAACAGGGAGCACGGGAGCAAAGTCCACAGAAATCATGGCTGCCAACAAGATTGATCGGAAGCATGGCGCTCCTCAACGCAAGACAGGACATGCCTTTCTTGCCTCAAGGATCTTTGGCCTCATGTCTGTGAGGCCTCACTGTACGCTTAGAGAGAGGTTCATTGGACCTGCACGCCCAGCGTAGCAACACAGATGTCCCCAACATGAGCCTTGTGGTTCCTACAGCTTACATCTCGAGTTGGCAGCGTCTTCCTCTGTCTCTTAGGCGTTGCCTTAGCCTTGGCCCCGTTGCATGTATTCCTTCCGAGGAGCTCCTGCATTGCCAGATCTTGATGCTCGGCACCCAGATGTGCTCAGACGCGTGTGCTTGCACACAGGATTTTGGATGCTTCTTTGCTGGTTCAAATAGATGGACGGATGAGACTGCACATGCACCAAAGGCACAGGATTCAAGAGGTGCTCTTTCTGGCTGATGTGGTTAGGTGGACAGGAGAGTGTGCACAGGGGGGAAATGAGCCGCAGTTCCTCTGATCATCCACACAAGCATACAGCGGAGCTGAATGCTACTGACGCTGAAACGACTCTTGCTGTATGGCTAGACGCCCAAGCATTGTTTTTGATGCAGCAAAAGTATCCCCTGATCAAATTGGAAGACAGTGGAGTGGAGACACGCCCACCATACTGGACATGCCTGGCACAATGCACAGCTTCACACACACACACACACACACACACACACACACACACACACACACACACACAGGTGCGGCTGTGCCCAAGGCGGCAAGCAGCATGGCGGCCAGGGAGAGCGCGCGCGCCAGCGCAGCAGCAGCAGCAGCGGCAGCAGCCAGGGCAAAGGCACAGCATGCCTCACCCCTGAAAAAGGCTGCACATGTTACAGGAGCGCAGCGCAAGCCCACTCCACAAGACCCCAAACAGGCTGCAGACAAAGCACCGGGGTTAGGAAAGGCCGCAATCAATGATGGCGGCACTCAGGCCTCCGCAGCAGGTGGTGCAGAAAAGGATCCAGAGCAGGCGGCGCAGGGCAGCGCGCCTGCTTGCCCTGCACATAGAGCTGCACCTGCAGGACCCACAGCAGCCCCCCCAAAGCCTCGGCCGCTCAGCGCAGCAGCAGCGCCTGCAAAGAAGGTAGCTGGAGCAGCATCTGTGCCCACCATTGCCCGGCCACACAGCGCCACAGCCAACCAGAAGGCTGGCACTGCAGGGGCGGCAGCCACACCCCCCAAAACCCGGCAAACCAACCCCACAACCACCACACCGCAGCGCATGCAGGCACAGCGCGCTGCAGGCACACCGCCCCCTCGCGCGCAGCAGCAACGCAGTGCCAGCGTCGCACCTCAGCCGGGACGTGGTGCAGAGAGGAAGGCTTGGCCAGGCTTGCCCCCCACACGCGCACAGCAACGCAGCGCCAGTGTCGCGCAACCGCGCAGGCCAGCAGCGCCCACGCTAACCCCTGCTCTGCACGCCACTGCAGCGACCACCACTACGCCCGAAAGGCACAAAGGCCGCTCGACAGCAACAGCAGCAGCGCGGCTCAAGGCTCAGCATGCTCCAGCTGCAGGGCGGCAGCAAGTGGTGGCGTCAGCCGCCGCTCACCCCGCCTCTGCTCATGCGCCCGCGGTGAGCTCCAAACCCACAGCTGTAGCCAGGCCCAATGCATCCACTGGAGCAAGAGCCGTGGGGTGCAGCAGCAAAGCACAGCGGCCCGCATCTAGCCACGCCCCGACAGCCACGCCCCCCAAGGCAGCTGCCCCTGCTGCTGCTGCGTCCAAGATACAGCGACCAGCATCCAGCCCAGCCCCGTCCACCACGCCCCCCAAGGCAGCTGCCCCTGCTGCCGCTGTGTCCAAGGTGCAGCGGCCAGCATCCAGCCCTGCCCCGTCCACCACGCCCCCCAAGGCAGCTGCCCCTGCTGCTGCTGCGTCCAAGATACAGCGGCCTGCTGCTCTGCCAGTAGGCAGCAAAGGTCACTTGTCAGCAGCACCCTTGCCTACAGCAGCCAAGGAAGGCAGCAAGCCAGGCGTGACCACGAACACGGCAAGCAAGGCAGCAGCACCGCCTGCACCACCAACAGCAGCTACTGCCCCTGCAGCTGCTCCTGCAGTTGCTCAGAAGAAGCCAGCAGTGCCCAAGCTCAGCCGCAAGCCCACCCCATCTGCACCCGCACCCACCCCCGCACATGCTGCGCCTGCAGCCGCCTTGGAGCCCCTCCCCTCCTTCTTCAAAAAGCCCGGCGTGCCGCGCCTGAGCGCCAAGGCTGCTGCTGCAGCTGTCCCTCCCGCTGCTGCTCCTGCCGTGTGCACACAGCTACCACACGCAAGCAAGGCAGACAAGCAGGCAGACGCGGCTGCGGCACGAGCCAGCAAGCAGGCTGAGGCTGCAGCAGCGCGAGCCAACAAGCAAGCACAAGCAGAGGAGGCCAAGGCCAGGAGGCTGGCGGAGGCAGCTGCAGCAAAAGCACACAAGCAAGAAGCAGACGCAGAGGCGGCTGCAGCAAAGGCGCACAAGCAGGAGGCAGATGCAGAGGCGGAAAAGGCAAAGGCGCACAAGCAAGCAAAGGCAGGGGCGGAGAAGGCCCAAGCAGCAGACCAGGCCGCACAGCAAGCTCGGGCAGTGGAGCAAGCTCGCGTGGAGGCCACCAGAGCGCAGCAAGAGGGGGCAGGAGCAGCGGCGAGGGCGCAGGAAGATCCCAGTGTGAATGCAGAGGCTGCGGCAAAACAGGGAGGAGAAGCGAGGGTGCCTGCAGAGGAGGAGGTGGCCAGGACAGCAGCAGCTGGTGTTGGAGCGAACACTGCCGCCCCCAGTGTTTTTGTACGGCCCCAGGTGCCCAAGCTGAACATGGAGGCGGTTGCAGCAGCTGCAGCCCGGGACAATGAGGAGGAGGAGCAGGCCAACAAAGGCCCCCCCTTTGCACCACCCCCACCTCTGCAGCCACCCCCACCGCACACGCAGCACAGCACTGGTTCTGATGCAGCATTCAAGGCCCCAGCAACAGCTCCTGCAAAGCCTGTGGAGGCAACCAGCGCAGCGTCAAAGGCTCAGCAGTCCCACCATGGTCCACCTCGCCCCACCACAGCCCCTGCTGGTGCTGCCACTGCTGCGGCCTCTGCCAAAGTCCAGGGGACCAAAGCGGCTGCTGCCAGTGGAGCAGGAGGGGCGGGAGCTGCAGGAGTTGCGGGAGTGGGGCGACCGCGTCGCAACAGTGCTGCCCTGCCTCAGGTTAGAAACAACTTCCACGTAAGGAGGCATGCATGGGAGCACACACACATGTGTGTGAGTATGTTGTTCTGCACAGATCAGGGAGGAGCCACAAGTTATCATGCCCTCGCCTTGGACTTGGCTGTCACTCACCACACATGCCTTTGATTTTCCAACAAATCCGTGTAGAAACCTAACACCAGGCTCTGGGCCATGCTTGGCTGCCCTCTGCCAGAGTGCCTGCTTCTAAGGCCTGTCGCCCACCACCCTCCTGGTTGTCCCTGAAGCTCAGGGACAAAGGAGGTGCCCAGCAATGCGTGTGTGTATACACGTGGGCATTTCAAATTGGTCGATTTGAGCAAAATGGAGTGTGTGTCCATTGGTATTTTGGGGGGACCTTACAGTGCACTGAGCGCTTGTCCCAGCCAAGACACATCTGTTCTTGTTAGATGATCTCGCTCTTGCACAGCTCAGGGTTTCCATCATTGAGATGGATGCCTGAGTGTGCAGTCCGGCACCAGAGTGTGAAGAAGCGCACCAAACGCGCACACATCCTTGTCCGTCGGAATACACAAAACATTCTGACATGCCAGCCATATGTGCATACAGGTCCAACCTCCAGGCATGTGGACGTGGTCCCCACCGCCTTCCCTATACCGATCACACGATCATGCATGCGCACATACACATGCCACATGCGAACACACATGCACATTTTACACGTAGGTCCGTCCTCCAGGCATGTGGTCCCCACCGCCTCCCCTACGCGGTGCTGCTAACAAGGAACAGCAGCAGCTTCCCTCCAAAGCACCAGCAGCTGCCAGGGGAAATGCGCCAGGGCGTGCACGCAGGAACTCCTGCACGGCTGCCTTGACGAGTCACTCCAATGCCGCAGGTTTGGAATTTTGGAACTGGAATATGTGTGTATGTGTGTGTGCGCGCGCTCGTGCGCGCATGCAGAACGAGTAGCCTCTCTGCATCTCAGTAGGTTAGGCTAATGCCTTATATGTATGCCGTGTATTACAGCTTCTTGGCAGTGAACATGTGAAATACATGGTGAATGTGTCTGGAACTGGCCAGCCTTTATCTGCAGCCGCATTGCCTGTGTTGCAGCGTGGGTGCGCACATTGGCTGGGCAGGCAGCAGCAGCCGCATAATTGGCTGAAAATTGGCTTTTTCTTCAATGACCTGGTGTCAGTAGCTCTTACGCACACTTCATCTGGAATGCGTGTACTACTAAATACGAGGTCGATGTACGTTGGGGGAAAGCTTAATGATGCCAGAAGGCCAGAATGATGGTTTACTTTCAAAACTGCATTCTTCATTGCTCATCTCTCTCACACACATGCGCACACATGCAGCACATACATGTCGCAGTAAATGCCTGATCAGATCATGTGGCTCACATCCACTGTGAGTGCGCATGTAGTTGTGAAAAGCCCCCAAGGAGTGACAAGCAAATACTGCAGCAGAGCGACTTGTCACACTGCCTTTCCCTTTCTGCTGCAGGCCTGCCTCTGGATTTGGATTGCAATCAGTGCATACACTGAGTGTTTATTTGGCACTGGATGATTACCTTACAGGGCTAGCCCCTGGGGCTAGCAGGGCTGCTGCTATGGCCGCCAGCTTGCAGGCTGTGAAGGAGGAGGGGGCCGCGGCCCAGCTCCACACACAAGCCCCCTCCTGCAATGGCAACAATGCCAGCAATAAGGGGGGCCCGTCCAGCATTAGCGCCTCTCCTGCCAAGGGTGTGGGAAGGATGTCTGCCGCAGATCAGCAGGTGTGTGGGTGTGGGTGTGACATATGCTCGTTGCATGGTTTCTCAGGCGTCTAACAGCATGTGTGCTTTGCACTGGCAGGTGCACCTCTCACAGCTGCGCCTCTCTCAGTTACAGGTGTGCTTCTTGCTTGCAGGTGCTGTGCACCTCTCTCGCTCGCAGGAATCATGTTGTCCAGCAGGTGCTGGCCTATCTAAACTTCTTGCACATAAAACAATAGGTTTAAATTGAAGCAAGTGCACCTTGCAAGCACAACTTGTTTCACCAGATCTAGGCTACACAGGAGGTGTCCATAGATAGGGTACTCATGTTTATTGAAATGATCATGTGCTCCGGCACTTGCCCGGGAATAGTTCTGACTTGAGGCAGATGCGACCATGCAAGCACAAGTTTTACGATCTAGGTCAAGAGCATCCCTACTCACAAATATCCTCCAACGGCATGATTATGTCAAGAGACAAAAGATCTGACTTGCACTGATTTTGAGACTTGATTAAAAGACGAAGGATCTGACGTACACTGATTATGTCAAGGCAAAGGATCTGAAGTGCGCTCATGTTGTGCACCATGCATGCATTTGGAAAGCCTTAGCTGTTTACTAGAGGACACACACGCACACACATTTCCCTTCAGGTCCGTGTTTCCCCAGTTGGAGGCATGACCTTTGGGACCCCTGTGAGTGAGCAAAAGGTGGGCAGCAACAGCGCGCGCAACCGCTACTCCAGCTGCCTAGACACGAAAGAAGATTCTCGCAAGGAGGAGGCAGCCTCCTCTCTTACACCCAAGCCCAGGGAGGGAGGCCCAACTGTGAGTTGTATGCTTTGATGTATGGAGTGAGCGTATTTGTGCCAACCTCACCCCCTTTGTCGATGCAGAACAGTGCTCGATCAAGCAACTTAGAGCAAAGCTGCAGGACCTCATCTGTGCTCTGGGACTCTGCCTTCTGCCAGCAAGCTCTCCCAAAGCTTGCAGGAGGTGGTCTGAAGATGTAGCACCTTGCCACAGCTGCTGCGTGCGCTCACTTCACCACAGCTGCAGTGTGTGAAAATAAAATAGTGCTTTGCCTTGTCAGGGACCCCTCCAGTCAGCATGGCAGGGAACTAAGCCTCTAAATGAACAAATTTGAAAGGCTGCTCAGGAAGTCATCCAGAATGCAACAGGGAGGAGAAACGCAACAGCTGGTGTTGACTCGAACTCTGTTAGTGACATTGAGCCCCATTAACAAAAGAAAAACAAGAGCAAGCAAACTGATACGGTTATGGCAGGTTGTCAGAGATGCGTTCAAGCACACGACCACTCCACCTTCTTATAAAATATTGCCCATTCGCCATCTTTGCAGATCCTCGATTGCTGAAAGGGTAGGACATGAAGTGATAGCTACCTACACCATTGTCTTTTCTGTGGCTCAAAGCCTCTCCCTTAGAAACTGCCCGCCTTTCTCAGAGATCTGGAGCATGTTTGATTGGGGGAGATGCAAGCTTATAGGCGTTTCAACGAGCACATGCATGTGCAAAGTGCGCACACACACGCGCACACACACACAGGACCTGAGCCTCGCGTGGGCCACCACCCCCTACACCAGCACGAGCTTTGTGCGCATCCTGCAGCCGACTGAGCCTGCCTCCGCAGCCGGCAGCAGTGTATCCCTGAACAACAGCCCTTCCGGCAGCGACAGCGTGCCCCAGATGCCATCCCTGGGGTTAGTAGGCTCGTTGATGCCCACCCCCTTTGTGCCGGCAGCTGGCGGCCCTGTTGCGCCCATGCTGCACGACTCCCTGAACAGCAGCAGCGGCGGCAGCAGCAGCGGCGGCGGGAGCTTCAGCCTCTGCATTGGCCATAAAAGTGTTGGTGGTGGTGATGGTGTTGGCGACGCTGCGGCGCTGCAGCAGCAGCTGCGCCAGCAGGGGAGCGGACCGGGACAGCAGCCGTCTGTGTTGGACAGCTGCCGCAGCATTGGTGGGGGCAGGCCCTCGCTGGGCGTAGCTGCAATGACGCCTGTGCTCATGCACCCCTTCGCTGTGGCCACGCCCGCGCCTAAGGTGTGTGTGTGCGCGCGTGTGTGTGTGTGAAGGGCGTTGTGATGCCTGCGTGCCCAGGTGTCATGATCACCATCATTTCCAAGCACAGCTCTGGATGTGCAGCAGTGGAGCCGTGAAAAGCCTCAGCATACGAGCAATGTCGGCTGTGTACCGCATATGAAGCAATTACGCTTAGCCCTAGCATGCACATATGCGCACCTGCAAAGATGCAGGGCATGGAGCGGCTGTGTCAGCCATACCATGCACATAATTCTGCCTAAACGCAGAGCATGCAGCAACGATGCTTACCCCTGGCCTGTTTGAATGCTGCCTGCATGCAGGGCATGGAGCAGGAGACGCCTCGGCTGGGGCTACAGCCAGAGAGGAGGGTTGCGGAGGATGCTGCCACGCCTGCAGGCCTCACCCTGCTCACCCCTGCACCACAGCTACCCAGCGCGCAGGTGCGATGTGGCGCGATTAAGCATCAAAAGTATGGTTGGGCTACACCACCCGCACTCACTGCACTTCTGAGCTATAACGACATCATCAAAGTCACTAGGTCATGTCACGCCTGCTGGCCACACCCTACTCACCCAGCACTACAGCTGCCGATCGCCCAGGTGCGGCGCGGCGCAATTAAGCATCGAAATCAGAGGGGGCTTGCACCTCCCGCATGTTATGCACTTCTGGGTTTGGTTAGGATGCTGTCACGCCTGCTGGCCTCATTATTATGCTCACCCCAGCACCACAGCTGCCCAGCGCACAGCTGCGATGTGCCGCGATCGAGCAACAAAAATATGGGGGGCTTGCGCCAACTGCATGTACTGCACTTTCTGATCGATCACAACATCATCTAAATCACTAGGTGAGGCCAGCAGGCAACACAACCAGAAAAACACAAGATGCTGCTGCCACACCTGCTAGCCTCACCATCATGCTCACCCCAGCGCCACAGCTGCCCAGTGCGCAGGTGCGACAGGGCACCTACAAGCAACAATTTCACAGGGCCCATGCAACTTGTATTTACTGCGCTCCTGAATGATCACATCAAACACAACATCATTTGATCGATGTTTTGACGCCTGTTGGCTGCGTGAAAGATGCAAAGGTGCTGCTGAGGAAGGGAGGTCTTACTCCATATCACACACACATACACACACACTTTACAGGAGCTGGAACAGCTTGTGCACAGGCAGCACGCACAGCAGGAGCAAGAGGCGCATGCATGTTCTCAGCAGCAGCAGCAGCAGCAGCAGCAGCAAGGAGCGGAGCAGGAGCCCAAACATCCTTCAGAAGTGCACCTCACAGCAAACTTGCCCTCATCCGAGACGTTTGTGTGGGATACTGCCTCCTATGAGGTGCGGCCATGCCTCTCAAAGCCAAGAATGTGTGTGTATGTATGTGTGTGCAGTGCTTTGCCCCTTGGTGAACGCACGCAGCACTTGGCGGCAGAAGCTGTGAGGTGCAACGCAGGCAGGGAATCACGCTCTGCAAGCACATGGCTCATAGGCACACACATACACGCACGCATACACATACACGCACGCGCGCGTGCACACACACACGCATGCACGCACGCACTTCCAGGTGTGCTCACCAGGAGCTAGCGTGCCCCACGGCTACAACAGCGCAGGCCCACACCCCCTGCCCCAGTATGAGGAGTGGGGCTCACCTGATGATAGCCCTATCCACGACTGCGCAGAAGCACGGGACCAATCGCAGCTTGGGGAGCAAACAAAAGTGGCCAAGCTGCAGGTGGGTGCTGGTTGAGGTGCTCTGCGTTGTCGATCTGTCGATGTCTGCTTGCTGTGAAAATGACCAGAATTGAGACTTGACCTGTGCCTATATATCTGTATGCTGCGAATATGACCAAACATGCGGCCAATGTATCTGCATGCTGTAGGTTTGACCAAAATTTAATCTTGACCTGCTGAGGCCTTGTCATTCACACGTGTCATGTCACGCCTGCTGGCCACACCCTACTCACCCAGCACTACAGCACTACTTGTGGCCACCAGACGTGTGAACCAGAACCCACTGGTCATGTGCCTGCCCTCAGGCATCCTGGGCACCCTTACAATCCAGGGCTCAGCTCTACTAACGTCTACGGAACAGCGACCCCTGGCAGTGCTGCTGAAAGTTGTGTGGCCAGCTCTGGCAGCGCTGTTGAAAGTTGGCAGTGCTGGCCAGCTCTGGCATGTGCAAATGGGTGACCAGCTCTGGCAGTGCTGTTGAAAGTTGGCAGTGCTGGCCAGCTCTGACCAGCTCTGGCATGTGCAAATATGCCAGCAGCTGCAGGCCACAAGGGCACCAGGATCAGAGCTCCAAAACACTTGTTGCTCGGCTCTACATCCTCTCCTCTTTTTAACATCAACACAGGGCTTGCATTGTGCTTAGCCTTGCTTTTCCTGGCTCCCTCCCCCCACGCATAAATGCTCTCTCTCTCTCTCTCTCACGCACACACACATACACACAGGCGCCTGGAGATGGTGTGAAGAGCAGCCTGGACATTGCGGGCGCGCACGCAAATTTCTCATTTACCAGCGAGATCGGTGCGCTCCGCATGTCCACTTTTGAGCCTGCAACCCTCCCTCGCGCTCCCTGAAGTGCATCTGTGTTTGCCTGATGCTCAGATGGCTCAGATGGCTTAATCTGTAAAACCTGTGTTTGCCTGGCGCTCAAGTGCCAGTGAGGAATATGCAGCAGCAGAGCCTGGCATCCCAGGCGCCTGCTTGTTGACTACTTCGAACTCTTATCACGATTCTTTCTTTGCCGTCTTCTACACATGGCTGAAGTCAAATAGAGCTGAGCTCCCTGAAATGTTTGATTCCAGTCATGCTGGATGGCTCAATTGAAACAGGAAGACTGTTTGATCTTGGGTGCTGTGTTTAAGAGATCGACAGGGCTTTGATATACTGTCTGATCCATTTCCCGAACATCGTGGTCAAACCCCCCCAGGAAATACATGCGTGCTAGATCACTTGTACTCCCAGCATTTCCAGAGCCTGCTTTCCGGTTTAAGGGTTGATGTTGTGCTTGTGTGTCTTCAGAGCTTCTAGCATACAGGAATGCTACCCGTATGCATGACTTTATCAGACATCAACCTGCCCCTGTTAGCTCTTGTGATGATGAGTCTACCTTCCCTGTGTTATTTCCTTTTGTGAAGTTCTTTCGTACATATTTTATCGAGTCTAATACTCATCACCACCAAGCCACTTGTACATAACTCTGTAACATACTTTTTTTGCCATTGCTCCTGGCTACTGCTGCAAAGGCGGAGTCGAGTGGCCTTCATTGCGTTGGATTTTGAATCTGACAAACTTGGATTTCGAATCTAACAACTGAGGACCTCTGATATGCATGAGATCAAAGCAAAAAAGGAAACCAGAAGAGGAGGGAGGGCAGAGGAGTTAACTTTTCCTTCAAAAAACATTATCCAAAGCCAACAACCCCTTTCGCCACTAACCGCATCTAGCCCAAACCTGATCCGCGAAGTCCACATTTGGGAAGAGAGGAGATACACAGATGGCAGCTGCCATATACCGTGGAAAACAAGTAATATGAGCACGAGTCAAGAAAAAGAAAAACTGTGTAAGCAAACCCTCCCTACGTCAATTTTAAAGGGAACACAGGGTTTTACATTGGTGTTAACCTACAGCTTGAATATCTGGCTGATCAGTCGCTGGTGAAACATTCTCAACCAGCTATCACAAGCTTAAGAAAGGGGACACGTTGGCTCAGATTTAGAGATTTACATGGGGGGACCTTCAGCCAGACTGTTCAGCTGATCAATTTTAAAGGGGACACGTTGGCTCAGAAGAGCTGTGAGTCCCCTCCACCACAAGGCTACAAATCAGAAAAGTGCTAATGGGGATCTGGAGGGTTACTGGAAGCTTCACCAGCTGGCTGTGAGAGATACTTGATGGAGCTGCTCAGCTTGCACCAATACCCAGAAGGATGGTATGTAGAATGACAGCTGTTCCACTTCTGTTGTTGCAAATATCTACATGCTGCCGTTGTGCCGCCTCCAACTGCTGTCCAGGCCTCGTGCCTTCACAATATTTCATTTCTATCATAGGAATGATGATATAGTGAACATGCCGGTGGTTTCTACTGTGTTGATGGGGTTGTCTAACGCGGGTAGCTGTGTTGGACTTGTGTGGGTTGCTGTGCCTGCTGCGTAACACATGGTGCGAGGAGGAGGAAGAAAAAGGTGTGAGACTAACATGATAAGGAGTAAGCAGTATAGCATCAGGACGACTAGATGTGAGTCTAGATCTCTTACGAAAATTACTTGGAAACAGGTAATGTGGTATCATTATGTTTGATGCATGTGCAGGGATTTGGAGGTTGTGCTGCGCCAACCTATCATCACTTCCTATGTCTGTGTTAACCCCTTTCCTTAATTGATGCGGGGAGTGTTTCACTGCCTACGTAGCTTTCCTTTTGTTCTCTTAACCAAGCGGGTGTGCTCCCCGAGGGCTTTTACTAAGATCTTTGATGATCATTCTTCCATTTTTGAAACATTGTGGTGTTCTACATCCTATCTGGCTGCCAATGCCCCGTCATGCGTAACATGGTAACTGAGCGTCACAATATCATAATGATTGCTTGCAGGATGATTTTGAAACTGGTCAGTGAAGGCTCTTATGGGGCCAGTCTTGTGCAGTTGGATGCGGGCAACACAAACCGTTGGGCCCAGCACGGCCTGCAAGTCCCTGAGCAAGTCTCTAATCGTGCTGTACCTTCCAACCTCTTCAGACCCACGATTTCTATTCAAACCAGACACAACTCCAGCCGCCCTGATGCAATTTTGGTCACTCCTCACCCAACTAACTTAGACAGACCACCCATTCCACCCTCACACTGCGCAGTATGGGGAGTAGCACAACTTAAGCCCGCCACATCCACTTGATAGAAATCAAATACTCCTTTTCCTTGACTGATGTAGGGAGAGTTTCCTCCGCCCACGTAGTTTTCTTTTCTTTTCTTTCTGTGAAGATACGATGCCTAGTGCCCAGCTAGAAGCCTCACAGCAACAACACAGCGAACTGTGCAAACAACTCCAAGGTGCAGAGGTTACTATCCACCCAATCCTCCTGGTTGTGGGTAGGGCTATTCACACTACCCATACCCTTGATCAATTTAAAAAATAAGGGATTGACTCACAGAGATCTGAAACACTTGCAAGAAAACTCCATGCCCATTCTGTACAATTTGTGCACAGACTTACCTCTACCAGACGTGTCATTGAAAATGAAAACACTCATCACTACACTGGTGCCCTGGAGCAGCGTGCTGCCAGAAACCCACCCGATCCACATTAACTCCCCTCTCATCTTCTGGTGAGGGAGACTCACGGCTCTTTTGAGCCAATGTGTCTCTCTTTTCTTGATTGATGTAGGGAGAGTTTTCTCTGCCTATGTCTTTTCTTGTTCAGTTTTCATGCTGGAGATGATATGGTTTTGGCAGCCTGAAATCATGTGGAGTGCGCTGTCTAATTCATTTCAGCCTGGGAGAGGGCATAGTGGGTTAGTGGACCTTTTGGAGCGAACCACATGTTTTTGGTTATAAGGGTGTGGTTTTGTAAGATGGTCCGCTTCATAGGTGAGGATATACCGGGCATGTTCCTAGAGGCATTGCTGATTTTCTTCTTGACATGACGTAACAAGCTCTGATGGTAAGATTAATAGCCAGTTCCGGAGTTGGCATATCCAAGCCTGTGCTTTTTGTATGCATGTGACACTTGAGAGCATTTTGAATATTGGGGAGGTAGGTGATTTTAGGATTGGGTGCAGGAATGGATGTGCCGGCAGCATTTTCTCTTTTTTCTTCCTTGGCTACAAAAACAAATGAGAAAGTGGACTCCCGCCGGGGCCTGCGCCAGGAATCCCAGAATCAGCCACGCTATCATTGGCTTCATTTGCCTGGTATTTTGCATTAGCATCTGCACATTCGTCACCAGCAATGCCAGCATGAGATTTCACTTTGTAGACACAAATATTGGTTTGTGAGTTGCTAACTTAGCAGCTCTCATTGAAGGAGAGTAGATATGATTTTATGAACGTCGTCTTGAATGTGTCGTTTGTGCTTCTCAGGGTGAATTTACTGTTTACATATTTGATGAAGAGAGGTGAGACTGTCTGAAGCGATGTGTGAATAAGAGTGCGTGATGGCAGCAGCGATCACTGCTAATTCAGATCAACATATGCTATTGGTAGTTCCAGCACCGTTAGGCTCAACAAAATTTTGCTGTGAGTGAGAGGGCACACAGATAGTGGGTCACCTTGTTGTCCCTGGAGTCATGGATATTTCCAGAGGGGGTTATCTGAGGCCTCAAAGTAGGTGGTTTTTTCATGCTCCCTGCATACTGCTCCCTGCATGTCCCCTGATTGTACCAGTGAAACACAAGAGTTTTTGAACTGTTTCAAAGTCCATGCTTGTTATGGTATGGAACTGTTTTTGACTAGCCGTCGGATCAGCAGCCAAACAACCTGGCTTGAGGCCAACCCCCATCCAATGTATTCATACATGCACATATAATAAGCTTTATATAATAAGCCGCGTGGCTTTCGCTTTCCTTCCTGGACTTCATATCTCGGTGTGGACCTTCCACACAGGGGTAGAGAATCCTGAGAAGATGTGTTATAAGTAGTATTTATAAGGCTAACAGTCAGTTGTCTCAACTGAAAGCCTTTTGATCCGTGACCTTTGCATTTATTTCCGCAGCCTCTGCACCTTGCTCTTTTTAAAAATCTTCACCAGTGCTGAGTTGGTGAGAAATCATACCTTAAGAGTGTCTTCTTTCATCCGAATGCCAAACACTGCTTAATGTCCTGGTGGACGTGGAGCATTGTACGGATTCAAAATGAATACTTATAAACCATAGGCAAATAATTTTTTAATGCTCTGCACACTGTGCATTTGAATTTTTTGGAAGGTTCCTTGGGTGTGAAGCGAACTACCACTGACTGGTCTGTTTTGAAAAAGTATGGGCACCAACCACTGCAGTATCATTGGTTCAGGGCTGCAGTTGAGCTTTATAACAGCATGGTACAAGTAGTAGTACATTATGCCATGTTGTGAAAGCCAATTTGAAATTACTCCCTAAGGATGACAAGTAATGCCTCCCATGGATTGCACCTAGCTGTGCTATTTCCATGAATGATTTTTACTGCTGACTTGAGGTGCAGATTGCAAGGAGTTTTGAGAGAAGCTGAGTCAGTGGATTGAAGAAAAAATAACAATGACCTTGCTACCTATCAAGCTTGGTTTACTACTCCTTTTGTTAGCAACATTCGCCAAACCTATGTACCCCTGCCTTAGTATCTTCCTCTGTGTTGCTTAAGCATGTTGTGCGTAACATGAGCAGGTTCCGGCTTCTTCGTCATGCTTTGAAAGTTGAATCAGCTGTTTGGCAGGATGGAAGCTCTGTATGTGACAGGTGTTCTTGCAATCAAGCTCAAGATGAAGCGCATGTCCTACTTAACTCTACTGATGAACAAGTCTGTTCTTTGTGCTGTGAGCATTACATTCTCTGTGTATCATCCTCGAGACCTGAACAGGAAAACATTTTATAAATCATCACTGGTGTGCTCTCCCAACCAAGAATGCTTGCGTGACGTATTTCCCTTATATTATGCCCAAGCATCTGTACCTGGATTTGCCCAAACACATCGTGCGCAGTGTGGCCCGATTTTGCCTTCGCATCCACAATCTCAATGTTGAGCAAGCTACTTGGAATGGCGACATTTCTCCTACCTGTGATTTTTGTGATGCACAAGGTCATGTGCAAGATGAAGAGCATGCTCTTTTCAAATACCCCCCCCCAGGTCTGCTCTCTTTGGCTAAAGTATGCTTCCTTGTTCTCTGTTCCTTTTCTTTCTTTCTCCAGTACCTCTTCTTAGACGGTTCCATACCTGCCTTCTACCTAACATGTACAATCCTTTGATATGTTCACGCTCATGACTCAAAATAACAACAAACTGTCAGAGGGGGTTCTCTGAGCAAATCCCCAAATATGCTCTTTTTCGCATTTAAAGTGCACCCACCCACAGCCACTTCACCTGATTGGGACAATTTTAGCTTTAAAGTGTAGTTGACATTACAAGCTACCAGAACATATGCTCAGATTTGTGTAAGTCGTCCTGTGTGCTGAGATAGACTTGGTCAAAGCCCCATGGTGCACGTAAACCCTAATTCAGTGCTTTTTGGCTGAAATCACCACATAACACCAACCACTGGGTCTTTTCACTCCATTTTTTTTGCAATGATATGTTTTTGTTACAAGGATCCCAAATCATTTAAAATCACCCAATGGTGGAGCAGTGGGTGGTCAGATATGGAGTCTTAGTGGTGAAAAGTAGGGTTCACGCCACGGAAGATAAGGCAGGTGCGCCGAAACTTGCAATATGCAAGCTCAGGTGATTTGGAGCCTTGCCAAGGGCCTTGGAGCATGGGCTACATAATGATGCTAAGCCTTGAAATTGCAAGTCCCGGCGCACATACTCTGGTCACATTTCAAAAACACCCCTTTTAGGGGCCTCAGATGACCACCTCTGACAAACTGTATCCTTTTTCTTTATGAACTCCTTTCTTTTCATGAGCAGGCCAGCAGTCGGTCAATTTGACTAGAAGCCTTCTTTGCTCCTGTAACCTCTGTATCACTTGATTTTTGAACTTTTCTTCCGGAATTGATTTAAGACTCTTCAGACACACCTTTTCTTGCTGGCCCATTTGTTTTGTGTCCTCCAGCTCGGACTGATTTGGTTACAGGCAGCTAAGCTGCCCATGTAGGCAGGTACAGCTATGTAATCTTTTCCTTTTCTGCTGCGTCAAGTGAGTTCTCAGGTTGTTTCTCATTTTCTTCATCAGCAAAATGCAAAGCTTTTTTCCTGTGTCTAAACTTGAATTATCATATAAATAATATCATCAATAACATGATATTACATTATCCTGGATTGCCCTTCTCAGGGTGATTTAACACACCTGCGCAATCAGGTCCAGCACCTGTTTAATTCTGCACCCCCAAGTATTACATCATGTGAGAGATATCATGAACAAGGCTGATGTCCTAGGATTAGCAGTCTCTGATAGGATGCCTGGAGTCTTGTACCAACTGTTTATAGAGAGCTTCAACGTAATGCACTTGATGTCTCATGTCTTTCTTCCTGATATCATGGACTTTTTTGTTTGGCGGGCAGAGACCAGCTGGCTGAGCAGTCAAACCACCTGGCTGAAGGCCAAAACCCAGTGTAAACTAAACTAAACAACGTAAATCTGAACAACGTAATGCACCTGATGCCTCCTGCTGATATGTGCACATACCAGGCTGCATCAGCGGTTACCCTGCTTGAAGCATTGCAATGCATGCATGACAGTAGATGCTGAGAACTGAAGTACGAAGCATGTCATGAACACACCTGACATAGCCTTTTTCAGTGCCATGATGTTCTCTAACTTCCTGCGCATCTTGTGGTAACATGTTGTATCATTATAGTATCTGACACTGCAGCCTGATGGATTTTGTATGCATAACTGTGCATGTTTGTTTCCAGGATGAACAATATGTCCTCTTTCATTGCAAGCATCCCCAGGTGGTCTCTCTCCACAGGAAATGTGCTCTCTTGTTCTCACAGGCAGGATCTCATGATGTGTCTGCTTTTTTGTGCAAGCTTCATGTGTTCCATGCTCGACTTTAAGCTGCAGTTCAGTCCAACTTGCCACGTGCGAGCTTTAAGGTAAAGCGGTTCTTTTTCAACAAAAACCGTGGCTTGTTTGTCTGTGCTTTTCCTTTTATTCCTTTCCTCAACTCTGTCCATTGTTGCTCCGATTACACTGATGAGTGTCACTGCTGTGGCTTCCTTTAAGATTGACCCAGTGAGAAACCCCCTCCTTTGCTATCTCAAGCTTGTCATCTGTGCTGTTTGCATGTTTTCTGTTGCAACTTTTTTTGCGGATGCGACTTTCCTTTGTGCATGATGTGCTTTCTCTTTTATTGCGTTTCTTTTTTGCTTCACTTGATAGCTGAGCAGTCAAACCTCATGGCTGAAGGCTTAATATTATGTAACCTCTTGAAGCAGAACAACAACAAACTTCTTTTTCCTTCATGAATCAATTGCCTTTTATGAGCGGGCTCGGGTTTAGGGTTAGGATTTAGTCCTTTTGGCTGCATGCACGGGCTTAGACAGGTGCAACGTGTTTACTCATTGTGTTCGGTCTGGGCAGCCTATAGTCATGAGGGAGTTTGTTGTTGATTTGAGAAAAAGGCTGCGAGGTGTGTGGAATACTGCCTTGGCAGAACATGGTGAACACACAAACAAACAAGCCAAGTATTATCATTGGATGGCTCTTCCTTTGAGACCCTTGTCTGTTCATGGCGCGCCCTTCTCTGTTCCTAGGTACTTGCATCTTGATCTAGGCAAACACATGCTGAGAAACATAGCGCGCTTTCGTTTACATGCACACACCCTAAAAGTTGAGACATCACTTTGGCAGGAGCACACACCTGCATGTAATAGGCGTGAACAAGAAGGACTCCAAGATGAAAAGCATGCCATGTTCCTTTGTTCTTGCGATCCTAATTGTTCTCTTTGAAGAACTTTTGCACAATTATTTTCTGACTTCCCCTCTCACATAATTTTTCTGGACGAATCAGGCGCTTTCTTCAATTCTCCGAGAGTCAAGCTAGCTCTGAGGATGTTTCTCATTTCTTGCAGAAGCAAACTAATGAGATCTATTGTTTTACTTCCGAAATCATGGATATTTTTTGTGCAGTTGGAACAGTTGAGCAGGTTGAGCAGCCAAACTACCTGGCTGAAGGTCAAACCCCATTGTAACCATTATGAGCAGGCTAGCAGTCACACTTCTTGACTGAAGGCCTTAACCTTGTAAACCTTGTAACCAATATGAACCATGCGCCTTGTCTGGACACTGGTAGTGGCTCATTGGTAGAAATCATGTGTGCATGCACACTGCTGCAAACTGTGGTAAATCAAGCAAGCCTTGTCTGGACACTGAGAGTGGACCTTTGGACTCTTCTCTGTTGCACTTTGATTTTTAATTGCACATATGGTTTCTTCTTTTCCAGTTGTTCCCTCCTTGACCCCTGGTTTTTCCAGTTTACTGCTTACAGTTTTCGTCACCGTGTGTTGGAACGTACCAGCACCAGCCTGAGGCCTATCAGCCCAAGCAAGGCAATGCAATTGTTACCTTTTTTGACATGTGCACTCACCAGGCTGTATCGGCGGTTACCCTTCCTGAAGCATTGCATTGCATCTTTAACAGTGGATGCTGAGAACTGAAGTGCAAAGCAGAACATGAACACATTTATCATGGCCTCTTGGATCTGTTTTCAGAGCGATTCTATTCTCAAACTTTCTGTGCTTCTTGTGGAAACATAAAAGTGTATTTTCCTGACACTACAGCCTCATGGAGTTTTTTGTGCATGACTCTGCATGCTTGTTTCGTTTAGAGTGACAGTGTGTGTGACTTTTACAGTTGAAACTTCTGAACTCAGCTCAAGGCTTTCAGTTGACATTTACACAAGTTTGGTTTGGTTTGGTTACAGGCACCTTTTGCTTCAGCTAAGCTGCCCTTGTAGGCAGGTACAGCTATGTAACCCTATCCTATCCTTAATAAGACTTATTGTTTCATCTCCGATCTCATGGATACTTTTTGTGTGGCTGGAACAGTTGAGCAGCCAAACTACCTGGCTGATGGTCAAATCCCATTGTAACCTTACCTTACTTTGTTCTCCGGATCGGGCTGGTCACACGCACCTTCCTTGCTGCAGGTCCCCATCCCTTCAACATGCCTGAGGACAACGAACTGCTGGCCTTGGTCTTGACACACATCTCAAACATGGACACCACTTCTTCTTCTGGGTTTGACACAATCACTCCTACCTTCATCAAACGTGCTTTCAAACGAGTGCCCAAACAACGTGGAAGGGGATGGGAGAATGTCAATGTACTGGCCCCTCACATCGCTGCAATGTTTAAGCTGTTTATCACGAAAGCCCACGTCCCCAGGTCTTGGAAAGAGGCCAAGCTGACCCCAATTCACAAAAAGGGCCCAGTGACAGATCCAGGGAATTACAGGATGATTGCAGTGAGTGGCACGCTGTACAGACTGTATGCCAACCTGCTGCGCTCCATGATTCAAGACTCGTGTAGCCAACACAACAAAATCTCGGACACACAGTTTGGTTTCTACCCGGGCCGTAGTACACTGCAACCCCTGTTCATCCTGCGGCACTTGCGAGATGCAGCTCAGCAAGTACAAGGGGGATCATCAAGATTGTACACTGCATTCATCGACTTCAAGCAAGCTTATGATTCCATCCCAAGGAGCAAGCTGTGGGAACATTTACACAACTGTCAGATGCCAAACCACATTGTCTCTATCATGAAAGACTTAAACCATGAGGATGAGTACACGCTGCTGGATGGGGACAAGAGAGCAAATGTGCAGCCATCATTTGGGGTCAAACAAGGGTGCCCTCTCTTCCCCTTGCTGTTTTCAATTTACTTCAACGACATTGACTGTCTGGCTGAAGGGGTGCAGGGTGCGCTCACCGGTATTCCCAATTTCATGGTGACTCACTTACTGTTCGCTGATGATCTCTCTCTCATGTCCAATGACCATACCAACGTGCAGACCATGCTAAACAAATTGAGAGCCTATGCTGAAAGGAAATCGCTGACTGTCAACACATTGAAATCTGAGGTGATATGCTTCAATTCCAGGTCTGATAATCTGCCCCCACTTTACTTTGATGGTACGCAGCTCCCCTACACAGATACTTTCAAATATCTCGGCATGGTGTGTGACAAAACAATCAATCTGGATGTTGCGGCCGATGCAGCGTTGAGACCATTCACAGCTGGTACTTTCCGAGTCAAAAAGTTTGTTCAGGAGCACGACCTTGCCAACAGATTACACGCCCAGATTTGGCTCCTCAAGACGTACGCAATCCCTGCTGGCATGTATGCAAGTCAGATCTGGGCTACCCCTTACCTTCGGCAAGGCAAAGAGATGGACAATCCCATACAGAAGTGGCTACTAACAGTGCTTGAAAGAACTTTGGGGGTCAGGGACACTACTCCCTCTTGGTGCATCATGCGGGAATGTGGTCTGGAGCCCTTACCATTCAATTGGTTCCGAGCAGCAATGCGTCTTTACAACTCCTTGACACGATGCAACAGCTCCACAATGAAAAAGATTTTGCAGGCTGACATGCGGCTGAGCTCGAGATCTGATGATTGTTGGTCTTCCCATATTCTATCAGCCATGGATGGTTTGGCACACTCCCATATTTTCAAACAGAAGCTGCTGAATTGTGAGCCCATTGATCTTAGTCGTTTTGTTGTAGATCTCAGGACCAGGCATCTACAATATTGGGAGCCTTTTTCCAACACACACCCTAGAGAGCGCAACAGTAAGCGCTTGACCTATCACCAGTGGTGCGCTCCTTCTACTAAAAGAGCCTTGGTTATGAATTCTCCTTATAGTCTCCCCAAATACATGTTCCTTGACCTCCCCCACGATGTCATTCGCAGTGTGGCTCAGTTTAGACTCCGCATTCACACCCTTCGCTATGAGACAGCAACTTGGAATCACAGCTCTTCCCCAAACTGTGACCTTTGTGAGGCTGATGATGATGTCCAGGATGAACAACATGTCCTCTTCCATGCACACATCCCCAGGTGGTCTCTCTCCGCAGGAAATATGCTCCCTTGTTCTCACAGGCAGAATCTCATGATGTGTCTGCTTTTTTGAACCAGAACAACAACAAACTTCCTTATTTCCTTCATGAATTGATTGCCTTTTATGAGCAGGCTAGCAGTCGCACTTCTTGACTGAAGGCCTGATCCTTTTAAACCTTGATTGGAGTTGAAAAAATAATAATAGTGAGAGCTCACGCTTCCACTGCACCGTCTGGTAGGGCTCCACTAGTGTTTTTGACACTCTGAGAACGGAACGAGCCCTACCAGGCGGGATAGGTGTGCTTGCGCGCACGCAGATGGGGCACACACGCCAAAAGTAAATTGGATAATACAGTGAGCGGACGCTGACCTGTGCCTGGGGGAAAGTGACGTGAGAAGCCAAGAAGAGATGGAGATTGAGCAACTTGTGCGCCAGCTTCTACAGAAGGTCGACGAGCTTAATCAAGTGGTGCTCCAGCTACGGCAGCAGCAGCAGCAGCAGCAGGAGGATGGCCGAGCAACTCGGGGCAGCGTTGACCAGCTCGTCCGAGACTCTGCTGACACCAACTGGGCAGCAGCATGCAGCATAGACAGGGAAGAACGTCAGAAGTTCTACAGTGTACGTCTGCTGCGCTCCAGGAACGCAGGGGCGCTGCCCTGCGAAGCAACACCAGCCGGGGTGGAAGCCTTCCTGCAGTGCGAGGTGGGCAGCGTGCAGCATGTGGAGCGGATGCGGGACAACGCACTGGGCAAGCAGCGATACATCGTCTGGTTCAGCACGGCAGAGGCAGCGACTGCAGCGTACGCGGGGTTCCGCGACAGCAGCAATGCAGCACAAGCACTCCTGGTGCAGAAGAAGACGCGCCTGCAGAATGCGCTGGTGGACCTGGCCATACAGCTGCAGCAATTGGGCCGGGGACAGTGTGGGTATGGGGAGGAATTGGTTGTGCAAGTCAGGGGAAAAGCAATCGTGGTCAAACTTGGTGAGGGGGAGCTGGTTCCCTACCCCTTCCGCCAGCACCTGCCTTCAGGCCGCATCCCCAGCCCTGGCGAGCCCTTCCTGCACCTCAATGCAGGCCGACTGGGGCAGCAGCTCAAGCAGCTACTCAAGCCTCCTCCGCCATCACCAGCAACAGCAGCAGCAGCAAGGCCAGCAGCGCAAGCACCTACTTCGCCTGCCCCACCACCAGCACAAACAGCAGCAGCAGGAACGACAGCAGCAGGAGCGACAGCAGCTGCAGCAAGCGGAGCCCCAGTCACTCCCACCAAGCGGAAGCGCACCAGCCAAGAGCCCAACCCTGTCCAGCACCAACACTACCCTCCCCCAGCAGCAGGAGCAGCAGCACCTGTACAAGAAATGCACGCAGGTGGCTTTGGAGGAGCCAAGAGGCATGGACAAACTGCAGACCAAGAGACCCGAGTTCGAGCACATAAGACTGCGCAGGCAATAAAAGCAGCATGGGCCCCTAATAGGAGGTATGGGGGGGTGTATGGGGGTCCTCAAGGGCCGTCCATACCCCGTGCCATGTCTTGGAGAGATTACAGAGGGTACTTGTCTGCTGAAGAGATTCAAGCAAGGCAACGCAGTTGATACCTTCTTTGACATGTGCACTCACCAGGCTGTATCGGCGGTTACCCTTCCTGAAGCATTGCATTGCATCTTTAACAGTGGATGCTGAGAACTGAAGTGCAAAGCAGAACATAACACATTTACTATGGCCTCTTGGACCTTTTTCAGAGCGGTGCTGTTCTCAAACTTTCTGTGCTTCTTGTGGAAACACAAAAGTGTATTTTCCTAACACTACAGCCTTATGGAGTTTTTTTGTGCATGACTTTGCGTGCTTGTTTCATTAGAGTGACAGTGTGATTTTTACAGTTGGCGCTTCTGAACTCAGCTCAAGGCTTTCAGTTGACATTTGCACAAGTTTGGTTTGGTTACAGGCACCTTTTGCTTCAGCTAAGCTGCCCTTGTAGGCAGGTACAGCTATGTAACCCTATCCTATCCTAAACCTTGATTGCCTTTTATGAGCAGGCTAGCCCCCTTGTAAACCCCCTTATGAGCAGGCTAGCAGTTTATCCTTGTAACCCTATCCTATCAGCCCAACAGTGTGGCTGCTGGTCCTTTTTTAAAAATCTATAAACCATACGCAGCAGTACACTGTTCATCAAATGTTCTGAACATTTATTTGACCCAACAAATTCTAAGCCTTTCAGCGCAATATACCTCATGCTATTCCATCAAACACCAGACCGCAACAGACATGCTTAGTTATCTTTTCTTTCCAGGCCAAGTTTTGTGAGTTGAGCATTTTTTTGGCCAGGTCTGGTTACAGGCCTCAGTGTTTCCGCTCAGCTGCCCTTGAAGGCGGGTATAGCAATGTAATTTTACCTTTCCTACAGAGGATACTGCTATTTAAGGCATGATGACGTAAAAAACCGCTCAGAGATCATTTTGTTCCCAGGCATAATGCTGCAATCTAAAATCATTTTGTATGAAAGAGAAGTCAGTTCGCCTAAAGAATATATTATCAAGTTCCGGAAAACTGACAGGGTCACGGGACATGAACCGTGCAGCAGAGCAGGCTTATCAGCAACAAAAAAGGGCACAAGGCCTCTGGAGTTACAGTATATGCAGCAAATGAAGCACATGAATGATATAATGATCACAATAACTATTGATGAGCACAACACACTGGATACAACTCTTGCATACAAAGCAGCCTTTTCTGCCACCATCAAGTTCTTCACACCAGCACAGCAAAAAAACATACCCTATTATTCTTCCCGTGCAAGCTTTTCCCTACACAGACGCCATTTTCTACAATTCAGGCTTGCTTCAGCACCAAGCATACACAAGGGCATGCAGCAAAGGATAATGGGGGTAAACAAAATCAATTGCTAAAAAACATAATATATCAATACTTAGAAGCAGCCTGAGTGCCTCTATGAAACTGCTGCTGGCCCCACGCTGCAGCCTAAAGAGCCAGCACTGCAAGCAGGAGGGCCAAAGCCAGAGGAGCCAGGCCTGCACTGCTGCGAGCAGCCGTGTTCAGGGCAGAGGCGGTGGTGCTCTGGAGGTCAAAATCAGTCTTCAGCGTGCCCCAAACCGAGGCATCCTCAGAGTCCAGCTTTGAATCCAGCCTCTGCACGTCCTTAGCCGCCTGACCATTGCCACCGCCATTCACAGTGATGCGGAAGACAGCCTGCAATGCAGAGGAATGCTGAAGTAAAGGAGTCAAGGCAAGGAGTCCACGAGATTGGCTCTGCTGCAAATGGTGATGCTGCCATGCCTTGCAACACAACAGTATGCCAGCGAAAGGTGGTTCGTACTTGTCAGGCTGTTGCTGATATTTACACAGACCACGCACGGCAGCACTGCAAGCAGTAGTCTTGATTTTTGTGGTACAACGTGCTGAGAAGCTTATCACATACAAGCTGGAGGATGCCTACGCAGACCCTGTGTCGCACGAATGACCTACTGCCACTCGTAGGGACAACAAACTTGATTCTTATCCTAATTCCTTGTGGCGCTGGCACACCAAGCATGTGCACGCAGGTGCACCTGGACCCAAAGCCGTGTGCAGCTTTAAGCTGAGAGTCCGAAATCAGGGGGCGTTGGGAGTTATGCTTTTGACCAGCATGCATTTACCAGCCAATCATAAACTTACCCTCTTCTTTTGGGCGTCCCTCAGTGTTTGTGTAAGTCAACACTGAAAGATTAAGCTTTTGAGGAAATCAGGCCACCCCATGCCATAAGAATTCCACCAATTGAGTGCCAATTCTGCACTGTTTTTAGAGCTGCCCTTGGGTACCCGGTTAAGCCTCCTTACCAAGCCAAGGTTACTCACTGCTGATGAAGCATTTCTTTCATGCAAACTCTGCTTACATTTTGCACTTTTGTTACATCAAAAAATATGTGTTGCCTGTTATGTTGCAATTGGTTGGGCATGGAGCTATGTGAGCTCTGCAGGAATGGAAACTCTCATGGAGACTTCTGTCGTGTGGAAGGGTCGAAGCAGGGTGGAAGGAGAGGCACGACTCCCTTGAGTTGACTCAACTCCTTCGCCCACGCACTTGACCCCCACCACATCCAGCATGCACACTTCCTCCACTTGCCCACATGTGTTCCCCTGGGATCTTCATAGAAGTAATATGATCCAACGCTTTGGAGGAGGTGTAGGTGCTAATGAAGTACAGGAGCAGGGGGGTGCAGGGGGGGCGTAGGGGAACACAACCTCTGCCCCTTATTTTGTGAACCGGATAACACCCTACATGTTTTTCATCTTCTGTGCATAAAACACGAGAACTTGGCCAGCAACAACATGCAAACCTAAGCAGCGCGCAGGGTTGGGGACTGGATGATGTTTTCTTCCACCTTTTTTGTGCTCCAAAAATAAGGACCAGACCAGCATCGACATGCCAATCTAAGCAGCATGCAGGGTTGGGGACTGGATGATCAAGTCGCCTGACGACAGGACCACAACAACAAATCAATTTATGGGCTAGCATGGGCTAGTTGCGGCATTCTGTATTGCCTGCAAGAGCGGCCACACCCCCACCTTGAGCGCCTTGTAGTCCAGCAAAGACCGGCGAGAACTGCTAGGGCTTTCGATGGAAGTGCTGACCAGCCTCGCACGGGCAAGCCCATTCGAAGAAGTGTCCCTGCCCTCGTTGAGCGTCTCTCTGATCGTTTTTTCGGTCGCATCCTTGAACTTGGTGACGTCACCGCCCGCATCATCGCCAGCAGCTGGAAGTCACAAAAGAAAGGCGAATGAACAATCACATGTGTGTTTGCAAAACAGAGAGTGGACAGAATGGCAGGCCCGAAACATGAGTGGAGAGATTGGACAGAATGGCAGGCCCGAAACACGAGCGGAGAGATTGGACAGAATGGCAGGCCCGAAACAAGTGGAGTCGTGGATCAGGAGGCACACCCTACAAGAACAAGAGAAAACCACATAGGCACATTGAGGACACTCCCTACATCTGATAAGGAAAAGGAGACACATTGGCTCAGAAGGGCCGTGAGTCTCCCTCACCAGCCCTGTGCTTGATGCCACAATGCTTACCCATGAACTGACTGCTTCATGTTAAACAAGCCTGCTCAACAGCATAAGGGGGTTGCGTCCCATTGGACAAGGCCCTGAAGCGGGTGGGAGGCTGGTTGCAGAACACTCACCAATTTTGTCGGCCTTGTCTCCATCCATGTTGAAACTGACTTCCATGTCAGCAGAGTCTGCATCAGCTGCGCCTGCATGCATTGAAGATAAGCACACAAGCATGGATGGTCGGAGAAAAAAAAAGGGAGGCGTGCAAGGAAGGGTGAGTCGGCACCCGCTGCCACTTCATGCATTGAGGCATGCAGGCATGAATGGCACAAGCAACTGGGCCAGCTTTTACTTGGCTAGGTGTGAAGGGATATTTTTTTGCATGACAAGAATCTGTGTGTGTGTACTTGTGTGTGTGTGTGTGTGTGTGTGTGGGTGGGGTGGGGGGGGGGGTCGTAAGTGTCTTGCTGCAGGTTTGTTGGATTTCTATTGCTAATGATGACCACCCACGCTGCCTGCATTACAAGCATGCAAAGGAAGGGCATGCCACAAGCATCTTTCAATTGCAGGGGGATGCCCAGGCCTGTCTCGTGGCAAGGCAGAATGCAAACCACTCTGATACTGCAGTGCTGCAGTATTGCATGCAGTACTGCACCTTAACAGGCCCCAGGCCCTCCCTCCCTGTCTGCAAAGCGCAAGGCCCCAAGCACATTCAAATACAATCACCCCAGCAGTGGCAGCCTTGATTGCATCAAAAGGGATGGGTTTTTGATGATGCCCTTACCATCATCAGACCCCGTAGGGGTTGCCCTTCCTTGCCACTTTGCCAGACCCTCTTTTCTCATGTATAACCCCCACCATCACAACAACTTGATCACAGCATCCCAACACTTTTACTCACTCTCGCACTCCTCATCAGTTGGCGCGCAGCGCTCCTCAGTAGTGGCAGCCCTGATTGTACCATCACAGGCACTGCAGGGCAAGCATCAAGAAATGGAGAAAAGCAATGTGAAGGAGAAGAGGTTGGGAACAGCCAGTTCCTTCTTAAATGCATATTCCATCCTTGTTCTATTCTTCGTCACGAAGTTCGTGCACCAAGCTTAATTGCTCTAGCTGCACAGCAAAATTGGTAGCAGGATAGGCGCAGACCAAGTCAGCAAGGCTGCAGGCAGATGCATGCTACCAAAGGGTGCGTCTACGTCTCTCCATGGGCAAATACAGGATGTGGATTGTCACCAAGAGGGTCCTAAAATCCGCACGTTCACACAGACCACAAATACATGTCCAAATGTAAACGTGCTCACACCCACAGGTTGTCCCTACGGCTGGACCCCCCAATTTGAGGCAAATGAGGCAAACAGTGTAACTTTGCAACAACATGTCTTGCCTGTTCCTGCACCATCACAGGACCTGGAAAGTGCATTAGATAGCTGTTCGTGAGCTCTGCAAGTAGGTGCTGAGAGGGTAATGTGGGTTGCAGTGTGGGGCTGGCAGGAATGAACACCTGGGAAAGCAGAGAGGAGAGGAAACACACCAAAACCAGTGCCATTCCTCAGCCACTCCATTGATCGACAACATGTCGAATTTAACAAATTTGCTATGTAACCCGAAGCTCTAGTGCGAAGCCAGTTTGGGTTCAGCCCTGCATGGCTGAGCTGGAGAGCAAAATGCAAGAGCGAGCCAAGAATGCACGAGGAACCCTACAAATCAGTGTGCTGATTTCCAGCCAAGCCACCATCTGACTCCTGTCAAGTTTTATTAGAAGCAGTATTGCTGCCTGCAACTCTGTGCCAAATTGGGGGCGCAACCTTGCAGCATGGGCGAGCTGGCAGAGGTTATTCCCAACAGGCCCTCACCAGCCCTGATGGTGGACCCCACCGACACGCTCCCCCAGTACCCCTGGCAAAATCTGACATTACGGCATCGATGGACAGCCCAAAAGAAGCTGAAGTCCCGGAGTGCTGGTTGTTCAGCGCAAGTTTGAGGATTCCCTTTTTTTTGCCAAAATGGGTGCAAAATAGTCGCTGAGCCACACAGAGCACCTCCACATGCCAACTTTATAGTCATCCTTGATGCTGTAGACATGAAATCATGTTTGGTATGCTTACACTAACTTGAATGCACAGAGCGTACATGCCTTAATAATACTGTAAGAGGGGGTCCGGCAGTGGGGATAACCCACAACACAGCAACGTGAACGGGTCGTTCCCCAGCACATGGACAATCCAAGGTTTGATTTGATAGCCAAGCTTCTTCGCTTTGGGGATGACTTGCTTGCTCTAACACTAATCACCAACGAAGCACGGCCCACCACTCACCATTGACGACAAGGGGCACTACATGCTGATGATGCATGAGGCACAACTGACTGACTAAGTATGGGGCATTACTCACCGATGGAGCATGGGGCAGATCAGTGACGAGGTCAGCACGCAATCTGCATAGTCTTCATCATTGCATTTCTCAGCAGACAGGAGTGTAGGCTTCTTGTTGCCCAGGATGCGTACATGCTTGTTCTGGACGCTGAACAGGGAGGGGGAGCTGCCTTGTGCGAAGGCCATGGCCAATTCCTTCAAAGCCTGCAAGCATTTCAAGAGCAGACGCAGCAGTCCTTTGCCATGTCGCCAGGGAGAAGGGGACAATCACCTCAACCCAGCAAGCACAATGGGCCTTTCCTATACATTCATACATATCATGCAGCATACATGTGCGGAGCTTCAGGCACTGGGTAAGCGCCAATCACACAGGTACACACATGCTTCTCAGCCTACTTCTATGTATGTTATGCAACTCATATTCTCCTGCTCTGCAGAAAACGTTAACAATGCCAAAAACCCTTCCTCAGTGAAGGATAACACGACATTTTCGAGAGTGGCATACTATTCCAGGTAAGAAAAGCAACAAGAAGACAGCCATCTGCGAGCCTTGGCCACCAGCTGCTGGACGAACAAGCCAAAAAAGTAAAATTCGCAGCTTCTATGCGATCTTACACTTCACTCAACTCTTTCTAACCACTGGATGCACTTGCTATTTTTTCATAAGGAGGTATGGTACGCCTCTAGATAGGGTTTAGAAAGATTTAACTTGCCTCCTTCACATGAATGGCACGGCAAACCATGGCTATGCCTGTTTGTGAGGTGGTCATGCAGCTGTCCACAAGTGCAGATGCTGGTTTCTTTCATTTGGCAATCAGCATTCCAAACCCTCCTTTTCGGCTTTCCAGTTACAGCAAACCATTCTTATTTCAATTTTTGGGCTGCTCATTACAGTGCCCCTGACCCACTGAAAAAAACAGTTACTGAATAGGATTTTGAGGAATGGCATTCCCTGAAGCAAAACATATCAGGCCATACCAGCTTTTCTAACCTTCCCTCACACCCAGAACACTTGCAGCATAAGGTGGCACACTCACAATGGCGTACATTCAAAGACACACCCATACCTGGAACACTTGCACCTTAAGTTAGGAAAAGACGGAACACCTGGCACACTTACTGCAGGAGGCAGCATGCCTCAAACACTTGCAGATTGAAAGGCACACCGACATAACCAGAGCAAGAGGGGGCACACTCACAATGCCTGGTCGAGAGGTGGCACACTCAAAACGCCCGGGCGAGCAAGGGTATCCTGTGACACAAACAGCTGGAGGGGGCGCATATGGAGCACTTGCAGCTTGAGGTGGCACGCCTCAAACACTGGCTAATAGAGTAGCACTCAGCACTCACAATATCAGGGCGAGCCACAACATCCTGGAACCATGATGTGCCACCGTTGGAGTTCTCTGACGCATCCAAACGCACGACCTTCACTGATCCATCCCTGCGAGTGGATCAGTGTTTCTGCCTCAGCCCAAAGCACACATCCCTTTCAGCAGGTCAGACCGAGCATGTCTGCCTGAGCCCCAAACATCCATCCCCAATAGCAGGTGAGACAGAGCAGTTTTGCCATGATCGGGCGCTCAAGCAGCTCCCACATGCTTGCAGGATTTTTAATTTCAACCCAAAAAGAAGTCCAAGGACACTCACTCGAGGGACTGTCGGAAGGGGCTGTCGGCGATCTTGTAAATCTGAGCGACCCTTTCGACTGTCAGGTCCTTGTTTGAAGACTCTGCACGCAGTATTCCAGAAATGTTCCTCAGGTTAGCTCGCACTCCCTGGACCTAGCTACAGTAGTCAGCCAAGCAACAGACCAGGGAGGGAGCCCAGCCTCAAGCGGGCCAGACCTGTGATCTTCCGCCAACGTCCTGCGTGTCCTTGCAAAGCATCAAGCACACTCACCTGGGATGAAGGCGTGGTTCGTCTCGTCTACGAGGATCTTCACATCCTTCAAGATCTCGGCCAGGGTGTCGTTCACGAGGTGCAGGTTTTTGAACTCCAGGGAGCGCGCACCATCCTTTTGCTTGATGTTCTCGTTGTTGGGAGTGTACTTGTTTTTCAATGCATCGAAGTCAAGCATTCTGCCACCAGCATCTTGCATGTAGTCAGCTTGGAAGGCACCAAACTTCAGCTCAACCAGCTCGTCAGCCCACTGGGAAGCAGGCTGGTAGTATAACCATGCCACCAAAGGACGTGCATCTGGGGACGGATAAGACTCAGCCACCTTCTTCTTGGCAGCGTCGTAATCCTGCACAGGATCAAAGCAGTCACGATGCAGATATGAGAACCTTGTAGGACAGCGACACTTGCTTTTCTCCTTGCCTTGCAATCAAACATTTTGACTGATGGCTTTTTCAGCACATTTTCACAAGGCTAAAGAGCACAGCAGAATCCTGCCACAGAACACTCAAGCACAATCAAGTACCAAAACCTTAAATGACAGCATGGACCCTAACGCACAAGCGAGCTTTCAGTCGCACAACTAATCGAACAGAGGCAGCCACAAGCTAAGCTCCAGACTGTTCAGAAACAAAACAGGACTAACTAAACTAGTTAATCAACAGCCGCTGCCAGAATTACGTGCAGCCGAGAGGCAAAAGGCAGCAGTGTGCTTGGTCTCTAAGTTGAAAGTAGGGGGTTTGTGCACTGGGAGTTCCTCAATAACGATGGATACTACAAGAGTTCCTCCATAACAACCTTTTCCCTCCCCCTCGTGGCTGACCTGCCACTGACTTGAGCACTATGCTTATGCCTGGCCCATGAAGCATTCTGCTTGGGCAATTTCCACCACAGCAGTGGCACCCCAAAATGAAGCACCTCAAAAAAGACAAAGAAATGCAGCCTCTATGGGGGACACCTCTTGAGGAGGTGAAGGTACCTCGTGCACTAACTTCTAAATGTGAGCATCATTGACCAGCCAAATAAAGCAGACATGATGCAAGTATCAGAAATATTTTCCTGATAATACATGGTGGCATCCCAGCACCCCAGCAAAGGTACAACAAGCCACTTGTCACTCCACTGATTTGCAACCCTCTGCCCTTGAGAGGCCTGAAGTATGATCCTGACAAATCACTTGCCCTGCAAGCTCTGTACCTCGGTTCGTCCTCACATTCCACCCTGTGATGCTGGAAGTGAAAGCCCATTGTTGGGATGCGGTGTGCCAACCTAATATTAAAACATAATATCCAGAGGGTGGTCACCATTGAAAATGTGTCTTCCAAACTTCCCTGGGCCTGCTGGAGCGTTTGGGGCACGGTCTTTCGATGCAGGTTTGTTCTTTGTGTGCCTTAAGAATGGTCCTCATCGACAGGTTGGGGGCGGTGCCCCCATGTGCGTGTGGCGGTAAGGGGATAAGAGAGCACTGTATGCTGAGGTGTGGGAATGAGGACGATTGGCTTCCATCATGTGGCCTGAGCATGCAGGAGTGCCTAAGGCGTCATATGAGTGTCCTGCCATGAGACGGCTCCTCGATTGTTCAGAGGAGGAGCATGAGCCATGCATGCTGAAGTGCACAGGCTCTGGTGAGGTTATGCATGACCTCGTATGAACCCCAACAACCCCTCGTAAACATGCGAACAGCACAGCTCTTCGTGCAAGCGCCCTCGTGAGGTCTTAGTCAAGGCTAACATGGAGGCTGACCAGGAGGGGAAAGAGGATGGAGCGCACCTCTCGGATGGAGCGCATTTCTCATCTAAGGGACGGATTCTGTGGCTTGGTTGGCAAACTATTGTAGATGCAGTTCCAGCTGAAACTTTGGAGACAATCTGTTTTAAATGCTTGTTTAGGAAGCTCCGTAGAGCGTGGGGAATGTAGATAGCTGTACAGTCGCTGGAACACAGCAGCTATAGTGCGACTGCATACAAAGCATACCCAGTTTTAAATATTTTTTTCGGGCACCTTTAGTGTAGGCAAGTTAGGTAGTCGAACAGCCTCTTGAACATAGCAGCTGTTGTAAGACAGCACATAAACTTCTGCTTGTGCCATTGATTTTTTCTTCTCACTTACTTTGCAAGGACCAATTAGTTTCTGCAAAAAACCCACCGCACCCATTTTGAAATAAGTCTTGAAACCTGGGGTCTATTATGTAATATTACATTTTCGTGAACTGTGCATAACATATGAAATATAACATTATTAACTGCGCCCTATCAATGTACAACATTTCAATGCCATTGCACGCGCACAACACACCCCTCCCTCTCCCCTCCTCTCTCCCTCCTTCCACCCCCCCTCCCTCTTACCTTTTTAATTTGGTTGAATAGGGTGTTGGCCTTGTCTTCAACATTGAAGAAGGTGGCGATAAACTTGAGCCACTCAGCACGATTGAGCACTCCAGGATCCGCGGTTGCCCTGCAACAATAGAAACAGGAGGAGCCAGAGGGTCAGTGCCTGCAGCAACGACTTTTGATTGACTCCCCTTTTTATAAAGAAAGTCCAGCCAATTCAAGATGTGTGATCTTTTCACACACACACACACATGCGAGGGCATGCGAAAACCTACGTGAAAGCGATGATCTTGCTCTCGTCGTCGTTTTTCCCAAAGCTGAAGATTCCATCAACACTCTCAGTCTGTGCCTGATAGCCTTCAGGATCTGAGTACTGACTTTTTGTCCTCTTGTTGCATGCTGCAGGGAGCCAATGGAAGGACCATTGCTGTCAGCAAGAAGAACAGAGCAGGAAAAACTGCAGAGGTGTGCTGAAATAACACATGTCTCAAGTGCAGGGTCCTTACCATCCTCTCCAAGGGCATAAAGCTTGGCTGCACAAGAATCGACAGCATACTGGGTCACATAGCTGATGCGGTTCTCCAGGCCCAGCTCTTTCTGTAGGCAGAACACAATCAAGATGCAAAAGAGCCTCAGATTTTCCACGGGTGTAAACGCAACAACTCTGCTCGATATGCACCACATATGCTCTTGCTTGTAATACACTTGCAACTGCTGGCAAGAACCTCACACCCACACCTGCACCTGAATCCACACTTTAACATCCTCAACCATGTGCAAAAGCAAGCACCCACAACATGCACAACATGCACGCACGAACACACCCACACCCACAAACGCACCCTCACACACCCACAAATGCACGCGCGCATGCGCACACACACACACGCACACGTGCACACGCACACGCACGCAGACACACACACACACACACACACACACACGCGCGCGCGCGTGCACACACACACACACGCACGCACACACACACACGCACACACACACACACGCACACACATACACACACATACACACGCGCACGCACGCACGCACACACACACACACACACACACACACACACACACACACACACACACACACACACACACACACACACACACACACACACACACACACGGACACACGCACGCGCGCGCACACACACACACACACACACACACACACACACACACACACACACATGAACACGCACCAGGAAGGCGAATGCAGAGGTGTCCGGCACGGAGACATGGTGGAGAGGGACAGCAAAGAAGTTCGAAAAGTTTTTGCCCTGGAGGTCTGCGGGCAGAGCATCTTCGGTGGGCTTGTCCATGCCGCAGTGATGGAGCACGTATGCATCATCCGCGCGCAGGTTCCGCACGACCTGTGTGGGGAGCAATTTCGGCAGTGACCATGTCGGAATGTAGGACACACATGTGGGATGTGGCTTGGGCGGCGGGCCCTCATGAGCCCAGGCCTCAGTGAGCGCGGAACCTCCGCTTGCACACATGCGCTTGCACACACTACTTGCCTTGAAGTGGTCGAAGTACTCCACGCTAAAGTCCTCGGCCACGGTGAGCTGCAAGAATCAAGCATGTGGACCAGGGTTAATCGGATACTGCACCAGGACTGAAGGACCTTGGCAATGCGGCCAAACCAACCGTCCATCTTGATGCCATCGCTCTGTACCTGTGCCCTTCTCTTGAACCCCGTGTCGTACCTCTACACGCGCTTACCTTCACGGAGTTTGGTGCATCCTCCTCAGGGGCATCGATGAAAAATTCCCTGGGGAAAGTGCGGGTATGTGAACGAAGCTCGCCTTGCAAGCACTCGCCTACGGGCCTAGGGTCCGCAGCACTGGCATGGAATGTGGCAATGCCGACCAAAAGCAACGAGACCAGCAAACAGTGCCCCATCCTTTTGTCTCACAATTGAAATATATATGTGTTTAGGCATCGGTAGGGTGTTGCTGACCACACCCTTCCCAGCCAGGGGACTCTTACCGAACTCAACGGCTTCGTGGAAACAGGTGTTTATTTGCATCATCTAGATAACCTGGATGGACCAGGATGATGAACCTGGGGTCCATACTTCACGACCGTGCCTGAGTGCCTGATTCAGCCTTTGCTTTGATGCAAGCCGCAAGTATGTAAGGCCTACAGCGGGGCCTTATTTCTAAGAGGGTATTCACGGGCACTGGAACTTGGACCTTTCCGCTAACATCCAATAAACTGCAAGAGCCACCAGTAACTCACTCATGTGTCACATCAGATGTCGCTTGACGTCGTTCAGACACAACAGGAGCAGCTTTAGAAGTATCACTACGCTGAAAAGCAATGTTCAAAGCATCTTCCAAGCACACATTCTTCTGCAATCAAACACATGACAAGCCGCTGCCACTCCAGCCGCCACACTCGCTGCGGAATTTTTTTGCATTTGTCCCCAGGTTGCACTGGTACGTGCAGGCTCCTTCTCTCTTGAGCTAAAACTCCCAGGAATCAAGCTGTGTAACCCTTTCCATTCCTCTCCAAACCTAGGTTTCCAAGTGGTTTCATTCGACTCGCATGCTAGCCTGGACCTGTCTCTTCATCCTTCCATTTTCCTTTCAAAATAGGAATATGGCAAGAGAACACTGAGCTTGTGCTTTCAGGTGCTGTCCCTTGGGCGCGCGATGGCCGGGCTGGGTTCTCGGCAGGGCAGCTTCTTCTTACCACCAAGCATAAAAACTGTTCCTGATAACATTGTCCGCTGCACCACAAGCCATTCAATTTTGATAGCCATGGTTCAGGTTTTTGCGTGGCTTGCATGCCAGATTTCAGGGCGGGTTTCGCACTGAGTGGCCAGGGTTTAACTTTTCGGGAAGCCGTTTCAGCTAAGCTGCCCACGTAGGCAGGTACAGCTATGTAACCCTTTTCTTTCCTTTCCTTACAAGAAGCGGCCAAAACTAGGGGCTCACGCTCAATGACTGGGGTTATGCCAAAAAGCGACAGGATGACGTTTCCCGCTGGATAAGGAAGTCATTTGCCTGCTAGGCAGGTGGCATATACAGTGTGTGTGTGTGTGTGTGTGTGTGTGTGTGTGTGTGTGTGTGCGTGCATGCGCATGCTTGTGTTTGTATATAAATGCGTGTGCGCGCGCATTTGTGTACATGTGTGTATGTGTGCTTGTGTGTGAGGAAGTGTGTATGCATGCAAGTGTGTGTGCATGCATGTGTGTATGTGTGTTCGTGCTTGTGTACGTCAGTGTGTGCATGTGTGCATGCATGTGTACGTGAGTGTGTGCATGGTGTGCATGTGTGCATGCATGTGTGGATGTGTGTTTGTGCTTGTGTACGCGAGTGTGAGTTTGTACATGGTGGTGTTGGGGGAAGTATGCGTGTGTGCGTGCGTGTGTGTGTATGTGTGTGTGTTGGCTGCAGGTCCTCATGACATCTCCTTCAGTGTCTGCTCTGCGAAATTCCACAAGCACCGTTTGTTCCCATTACACCACCAAAGCGAGGAATGTGACATGTGCAGCTCCAACTTGGTGTCCAAGTACAGTCCTTGCTGCCTGCCCACGGGGCTCAATAATAGGCCAAGCATCACACACAGACAGTGAAACACAGAGCTCCTGAGTACATCCAAAATAGCGACATCGTGTAGCCGTATGCATAGAGGTTGTCAAACCAATGCATAGTATTATCAAACTGCTTTGAATATTCTGAATCTGCAACAATGCCAGGAAAACTTTTGCACGCTTTTGAACGAGCTGGAACAACAAATACAAATTAAATATTAGGAAAGTGGTTGCTGGGACTCACTGTAGAACTCCTATAGAACGCAAAAATCCTGATGCGAACGGATCTCTGCCGGAATAAGTAGTCAAGGAGTACCTGTGTTCATGAAGCCGCATGAGCGAGAAGCGTTGCAAGGAGCGGTGCACTGTGGGCAGCAGGAGCCTTGTGAACCTGGGCCATCTACATCTGGGTCCGGACGTGATGGCATGTTGCGTATTGGCTGTGCCCTCCTGCCCAAAAAGGTGCCCTGTTCCATCTGTTTCACTTGCGTGTGCGTGTATGTTGTGTGTGGATTGGGACAAAGCAGGAAGAGGAAGGGGGTGATTCAGTGCTGTGTGTCTATGCCCTCAAACACAAGCACTATCTTGCGCACTGCCTTAAGTGGCATCCACCAACAACATTCCAACAACAGGTGTCCCGTTATCTGACACCCTCCATGAAGCTGGCAGCAGCCAACAATGACATTGAGTTGTGCCTCATAGACTACATGCGACCCCTCAACGAGCAAGGCCCGTTTGACGCCATCATTCACAAGCTGCGGCCCAACAAAGGTTTGTTGCGAGTGTTAGGCGTTTAACTGCTATTTTTGTGCAACTCTACACCGTGGCGCAGCGAGAAACGCAAACCACGCAACGTTCTCCTTTTCCTGCCCCATTTGACAGAGTGGGAACGCAACCTGCTGGATTACAGCAAGGCGCACCCGGACGTGACGGTCATTGACCGCGTTGACGGCATCAGGGCCCTGCAGAATCGCTCCACAATGCTGTCTGTGCTGAATGGGGAGGGTATTGTGCTCCAGGTATGCACACCTACACATATGTGCACACGCACACACGCGCGCGCACACACATGCACACACACACACATTCGCACACATGCACACACACATGCACATGTACGCGCACGCACGCATACAATCGTGCGTGTAACCAGCGCACGCACGCATACAATCGTGCGTGTAACCAGCGCACGCACGCATACAATCACAAACACAACGCTTTCGCGCACAAACACACGCACACATACACACACTCGCACGCACAAATACATGCACACACGCATGCGCGCACATATACACACACGAGACACACACGCAAGCGTGTACACAGGCGCAAACGCGCACACTCATAAGCACACGCATGCACAAGTGCACGCGCATAAACATACACATGCGCGTACACACACACACACGTACGCATGCGCAAACACGCGCACACACACACATGCATGCACGCACGCGCACACACACACACACTCACACACACATACACATGCGCGCATGCGGATACACACATACACACTCGCATAAGTACGCGCACATACAATCACACACACATGCATACGCGCACTCGCGCGCACGCACACTGGTTGTGTGTGCGCGCAAGACACACAATCAGTGTGCGTGCAGGACACACGCGCATACACACACGAGCATAAGTACGCGCACATACAATCACAAACACACGCATGCACACGCGTACACATACATATACACGCACACATACGCGCAGCACACACATGCACACACATACACACACGCATGCACACACATGCACACACACATACGTCCACGCACACACAATACACGCGCGCGCGCACACACACATGGTCATGCATGCACACTTTCTCACATGGCCATGTGAAAATCCTTTTAACGTTCATGTCTGCATGCAGCCCCCCTCTTCACACACACACACACACACACACACGCATTCACACACTCACACTCATTGGCGCGTATGCACCTCTGTATGGCTTGGGGCATGACAGGCAGCTTGCAATTGCACAAAAGCCTGTTCTGTCCCTGCCCTGCCGCCTCGCTCAAGCACCAAGTGTAATAAGTAATGTAAAATAGAGCACATGCATCTTGCATACATTCAGGGCTTGCAGAGTGTGCTCAAACAGCTGCATGTGGCAAAAGGTTGTTGTGCTTAGATTGCCATGGCCATCTGATGTGCCTTTGAAAGGAAGGAAGTGCAGGCAGCTTAAGGCAAGCTTAGTTGCAGTGGTGTTCGCTCATGCCCTCCTGTGAAAGCCAGCGCAAGCCGTATACTCCGAGTTTACTGATGCACTCGCCTCTAAATAAACAAGAGCTGAGATGTTCACGCTGTTAGCAGGGTGCTGTTTGGACCATAATTCCATTGCAAGCTTGCTCTCATTATTGCGAAATCTTCTCGTCCTTCCGAGCATGGGCATGTTCAGAACAATGATTGGCAGCAGCAGAGGAAGCAAGCTATGTCAGTATGCCCCCAAAATTGCTCATTCTCAGGCTGCAAGCCAAGCAAGAGAATGATTGGACAACAGGTTGAGAGAAAGGAGGATACCAGAAGTTTTAAAGAGGTGTAAATGGAGGAAAAAGATAGAAGTATAGGCCAATGCCGCTTCTTGGCGCGTGGTCATGCAAATGTGTACTCAGCTGCTCCTTTTCTGATGTACACATGCGTGGCTCTCAGGCACGCCACCATCACTTTCACACAACACAACACACACGCAACACACACATACACACACATTTTCCCTGCCCCTTGCAGCCCACAAGCGATAGGCAGCTTGCGCAGGAGGAGAGCTACTTCATGGAGGGAGATAGTGGGCAGGCGCGCATGCAGATCCGTGTGCAGGCGCCTGTGCAGGTGGAAATCCCAGAGGGCTCCACCCTAGAGCAGGTCTGTGAGGGCTCTGAGCAGTAAGGGCGGGTGGCATCAGGAGATTGCAATGATTTCAGCTTTTCTTACTTCTTCTTCTTCTCCTTCTTCTTCTTCTTCTTCTTCTTCTTCTTTAGACAAATACCCCAACCAGTGTAGGCACAGACACATCGTGATTCTTGGATTTTATGATCCACATGTGTTAATTGGGGATAATGCCGTGAGAAGGATTCAAAAGGCATGGCAGGGAGCATTGGTGAGCTAACACGCATCTGTCCTGTGCCAGCGACTCAAATAAGCGCCTCGCAGGAGATTGCCAATGCCTTTTGAGCCTTTTTGGAACACTAGAGCTTCAGCTCCATGTCCTGAGGTCTAAGCATGAGCTCAGTGGACTATGTGGGCTGCTGCATGCGACTACCTTATGGTTGGACCTGGTCCCTGCCGCAGGAGCAGCAGCAGCACCTTTTGCTGCCTCTGCTTCTGCCGCTGCTGCTGCACACATGGCTGCAGCCGTCGCTGCTTCTTCTACTTTTGCCCTCCCTGGTAGATAACGTGAATTGTAGGCATGAGACTTGCAGTCAAAATTGCCCAACCCTTCCTCACTGCCCTCCCTCGCAGGCGAAGCAGCGCTTGGAGGGCGCAGGGCTGCAGCCGCCGCTGCTAGTCAAGCCCCTGTGGACGGACGGACGGGAGGGTTCGCACGGCCTGGCTGTGCTACACGACATCAAATCACTGGAGAAGCTGGTGGTGGGGCTGAGCGAGGACCTGCAGCCGCCACTGGTGGTGCAGCAGTTTGTGGAGCATGGGGGCGTGCTGTACAAGGTGTGCGTGCGCTGGTTGTGCGCGCCGCGAGCAGCATGGCAGCATGTGCAGAGTCACTGGACTTCAGAGGCAAACTGAGCTTTCAGCACAGGATGTCTGTACTTGTGCCGCACTCGCTCTCTGTAAGCAACTGGGAAAGGAAGCGGTCAGGGGAAGTTGAACCTGCAGCCAGTGCTGATGGTGCTGCAGTTTAAAGGACCTGAAGGCATGTCGTACAATGTGCGTGGTCGGCATGGTGGGTTTAGGGGGGAAACCGCATGGTGGGTTTAGGGGGGGGCCATGTACCGCATGGTGGGTTTAGGGGGGAAACCGCATGGTGGGTTTAGGGGGGAAAACGTGTAGCCATGTACCGCATGGTGGGTTTAGGGGGGAAACCGCATGGTGGGTTTAGGGGGGGGGCCATGTACCGCATGGTGGGTTTAGGGGGGAAACCGCATGGTGGGTTTAGGGGGGGGGCCATGTACCGCATGGTGGGTTTAGGGGGGAAAACGTGTAGCCATGTACCGCATGGTGGGTTTAGGGGGGGGCCATGTACCGCATGGTGGGTTTAGGGGGGAAACCGCATGGTGGGTTTAGGGGGGGGGCCATGTACCGCATGGTGGGTTTAGGGGGGAAAACGTGTAGCCATGTACCGCATGGTGGTTTTAGGGGGGAAAACGTGTAGCCATGTACCGCAGATGACACGTCAGATCTAAATAGGGGACATTCAACAAAGGTGAACATTTGGTGATGCCGCCCATGTTTGAGAAGATTTAAGCATTGAGCGCATGCAGCCGCTGTGTTACAGCAGCTCATCATCATTCCGCCCTCCCAGTGAACTACATGCAAGAAGGTTGGTGATGACACGAGAAGATGCATTAGGTTGATGACGGGTGCTCTGAGGCACTGATGGCAATCCAGGTCAGAAGAAACGAGTGCAAGAATGTTGATGATGATGATGATGATGACAGGAGACAATGCATCAAGGTGAACAGAAATGAGTGCAAGAATGCTGCTGATGATGATGATGACAGGAGATGATGCATGGCGTTGATCACAGGTATTGCGAGGTGCTGAGGGCATTAGTCTGGGCACCAAGACAACAGCACTGTTGGCAACAGCACTGTTGTCACGGAGGACCCTGTGTGCCCACACCATCATATGAAGTCAACTTCAATGCATCCACCTCACGGTACACCACGCTCTGCAGCCCAGCTGTATGCGCTGAGCAACCGCTGCAATGTCGTCCCTGAGTGCCATGTGTGTATCTTGAGCATTGTTTGCTCCTCATTGAGTCCACCTTGCAGAGTACTACCCTTTCCATCCCAGGTGTATGTGCTGAGCAACAGTTTGCACCGTTGCCCCTGAGCTTTGTGTGTTCAGCATCGAGTCCACCTCCAGGAATCCACCTCATGGCCCACCACGCTCTGCCTCCCAGGTGTACGTGCTGGGCAACCGCACCGTCGTCACCAAGCGCCCCTCTCTGGGGGACAAGTACTTGGACAAGGAGGCGCGCGGTAAAGGGGTCATGCACTTGCCGCGCATCTCATGCAAAGCCGATTACTGCCCCCCCGGCACCAACCAAGCCGCCCACCAGCTAGCTGCCTCTGTGTCGTGCGACATGGACGAGTTCTGTGAGGCGCCTCCCGAGTGGATCACGCACACACTGGTGCGTTGTTTGCGTGATGGGCGTGGTTTCTTGGTGGGATGGATGGCACCTGGTGCAAGCATGCCACGTGTTCTTGGTGGGTTTGGTGGCACCTGGTGCAAGCATGCCCTGGTTTCTAGTTGGGTTTGATGGCACCTGGTGCAAGCATGCCGTGGTTCCTAGGTGAGTTTGGTGGCCCCTGGTGCAAGCGTGCCGTACGACATGGACAGGTCCTCCGAGGCACCTCCTGACTCGACCACGCAGACGCTGGCCTGATGTTCCATGAACTTGATGGGACCAAAGTTTTGTGGGTACATGTCGTACAGTGTGGATGAAGCAACAGCAAGGCATGTGAAGAGCGGGCTGTGCTTGTGCTGGTTTGTGGGGGAAGGGTAGATCCAGCTGCATGTATTGAGATTAGCTCAGAAAGCCTGCTGACTGTGCCATGGATTCCAGGTGAACAGCCTGGATTCAGCAGAGACAGAGGGGGCCAGGATTGCTGGCCCCTGGTTGCGGGGTGCTTTGGGGGGCAGTGTGGCAAGGAAAGGGCCCATTGTAGTTTCGGCAGCACATATGATTTTTGCATGCAGGAGGCTCAGCCAGTCTGTGTACAGGTGGTGCATCAGCGCAAAACATTTTGGCACGCATGGCTGCTTCATAGGATGATGCGCGTTTTTGGCATGCATGGCCGCTTGCTAGGTTGTGAGGCTTCCTCCAGGCACTGAGCCATGCGTGCGCACTTTCCGGCGTGTCGTGTCTGTGAGTAGGGCAGGCATGTAGAAATAAAAAACTTGGCGTGTCCAAGCACATCAGCCTGCTCCACAATGTTTTTAAGATGTCGTGTATCATGTCAGGGTGCCTGTGCGGTATCATCACAAAGGTGTGCATCAAGTGGGGCTGCACAGGAAAGAGCTTGAGGCAGTGCCATTTTTCCAAAAATGGGGGGGGGGGGGCTTTGAAGGGCACCAACCAGCGTGCATTAAGGAAAGACCCGGCGGTTAGCGCTGGCACAAACAGTGCCAGAGCTTGGTGTGCGTCGAGCGGGTAGGGGCTGTTCCGCTGAATTCTCAAGATGTGATTTGCTATGAAGATGTGACATGTTATGATGATATTGTGCAGGCATAATGTCGAATGCCTGTACATCACAACGAGGTGTGTATCAAGTTGGTAGGGGGGGCTGCACAGCAAACGGCCAAAACCAGCAAGCCAGCATGCTTGACTGCTTTGGCCAGGTGACAGGCCTTTTGTTGGAGTAGAGTAAAAACTGCGCTGTTGTGTTTCTGCGCCTGAACTGGCTACTGACAGGGGTGTGCACACTCCGGCCCAGTGCAATCGCTGATCACTGCACACTCTAGTAAGCGCATTCCGGATGAGCAGAGCACGGCACAGTCCAGTAAAAGTGCTCTGATGCACACTCCAGAACGGGCATTCCACCTGATCGAGAAGCAGAGAGGAACCAGGCTCACACTGGAATCCCTTCAGTGTGCTGCATTGATGCCCAAGACCCTGCTGCTTGTCAGACAAAGAGGCAAACCGCGTGCACTCGCTCATGGAGCCCAATGTGCTGTTGGCAGCCCCAAAAATCAACCCAAAACTGAATCTGGCGGTTACGAGGAGTCCACATCACACTGTGATGATGTTTTTGCAGCAAGGGGACTCATCGGTTTTGTGCTGACGTGCGCCATTGGCCGGTAGCTGCCAGCCTGCGTTGGCGTATGCTGCTGACAGGCAGGTGCTCACTTTTTGTTGTCTTATGGTCCCACGAATGGTGAGGTGGAGGGACTGTTTCAGTGCCTGCATACTGTTTTCCCTCTTGTCCAAGGGCCTGTGCCATTGGCAAGCCTGCTACGCCAACGCAAGCCTGCTACGCTTTCGCTGCACGTGTTTGCGCCGGCAGGCAAACCCCCCCACGCCAACGCAAGCCTGCTACGCTTTCGCTGCACGTGTTTGCGCCGACAGGCAAACCCCCCCACGCCAACGCAAGCCTGCTACGCTTTCCTGCACGTGTTTGCGCCGGCAGGCAAATGCGTTGATGTGGGGGGGGTGTTTCATCGCACGCATGTTTCATGGTGTGTGCCATCAGCAGGCAAGTGCTGAGTCAGTGCTTTCTTGTGCGTGTCCGCGCTGGCAGGCGGATGTGCTGCGCAGGCGCCTGGGGCTGCAGCTCTTCAACTTTGACCTCATCTGCCCAGAGGAACAGATATCTCCCAACGAGTGCCTCTACTATGTGATCGATATCAACTACTTCCCTGGTGCGTGCAACACGGGAGCGCACACGGCATTTTCTTGGCAGCAGGCAGGGTTGGTATGTGCACCATGCTCTGTATTAGGGAACCCTTTTATAGGTGACGGCTCTCAGAGGCAAGGAGGCCCACATACGGCCCGCACCCAAATGCATCGCACTCTGCGCACCCAAGCCCCTGCCTTGAAGCGTGTGTCGTTCTTCTTTTGGGCGAGCTCTAGCACGGCGGGCACGCGCCAGCTCTTGAATTTGAAAATCCAAGTTGCACGGAACTCTACTTCTCCCTATGGTCAGTGGAGCCCTCGATCAGCACCAGCGCAGGCTGCGATGTCCTTTCCTGATCTCACGCTGCCTGGCTTTAACAGCTGGACGTGTGCCAAGTGGAAGTGCTGTAAGGACATCTTGTGAAGCACGATCAGTTCTGTGTATGCTCTTTTTTCCTCTCCTTCTCTGTTTTTCTCTCTTCTCTTCTCCAAGGACTGCTTGTGAAGCTTCAGGTGCTGGCATACGGTCATGTGCAGGTGTGGATAAGATCCCCAACTTTGAGCAAGCGTTTGTGCACTTCCTGCGGACGGCTTGTGAAGAAGAGGACCAGCACCATCCGTCTCACGCACAGCGGCACTCGCAGCAGCAGCAGCAGCTACAGCCTTCGTCACAGCAGCAAGATTCACAGATAGCTGATAGTGGTCAGGGCTCCCCTACAACACATGTTAGTACAGGCGTGCAGCAGCATGTGCTTGCTGCTTAACTTACTCTGTTTGCTGTTGTTTGTGTATGTGCTACCTCATAAAAGTGCTCCTTTGTGAAGCAGCTGACTTGGCGCTGCAATAAAGTTGACATCTCGACGCTGCCAGGCGCAGTGGTGTGCGTGCGTACAGGAAGCGGTAGGCTTGCGCAGTCATCATGAGCAGGTGTGGTTGAGAGCGCGTGCACACACACACACACACATGCACAAGTGTCAGCGTTTTCATGTGTTTGAAGGTGTGTATGCTCTGCGTGTGTGTTGTGTGTGAGAGAGAGAGAGAGAGAGGTGTTCAAGTGATGTGCTGAGATGAAATCCCATGCCTACCTGCTCAGCACAAACGCACGAGGCCATGCGGTTGGTCTGGTGTTGTTCCTGCAGGGGCTCCTATGGTGTGCCTCTGGTACACCTATGGTGGCTCCTACACAGCACCCATCGTACTCCCATGGTTTGCTGCTATGGTGCACCGAGACAATCCCATGGTGGCTTGTTCAGTGCTCCCATGGTGCTCTGATGGTGCGCCCATGGTGTTCCGAGGGGGGCCCACTTGGTGCTAGTGTGGTAGCTTCTAAGGTGGCCTCTTGTACGAAGGGGTTGATAGCACTTGAGCTAGTGAGTTCTAAGCGAAAGAGAGGACGAGAGAGAGAGAGAGAGAGAGAGAGAGAGAGGGGGGGGGGTGGCGGGTGGGGGGGAGCTGAGAGGGAAACAGGCTAGACTAGCCGGAGAAAAACATGGGGAGAGGGGAGAGGGGCAGGGAGTGAGCTGATACCTGTATCTGGGGGCTGCAAAGCACTTCACCATTGGAGCTCCCCTTATTTTACTATCCTGCTGCATCCATCATGACCCATGCTCCTCTGTCCTACTCAATTGGTATGATAGTGGGCAGTGGGATGCAAGCATGGCTTATGGTGAAGACTCTGGAGAAAGTGGCTAATGTCTGCTTGGGCAAGTCAGTGTGAATTGTAGACATTGGCGCTGCGCTCGCTCTGATAGACCAATCGCTTGTAAGTTCTGGTCTTGACGGAGGCAGCCGGGGAATGGATGAGAGGATGCTGCCAGCCCAAAGGGGTAGCTTGTAGCTGCACCTGATGTCTCCATTCTCATAGTCTCTAATAAGTGGTTCTGTTTTCTGTGCTGCCGCATTTGCCTGTGGGCATGGAAAATACGACGCACCTCTGCACTTGATGCGTGTGAGTCTGTATAAATTTTGCAGTCGGATTGCCAATAGTGTGTACCATCAAAACCATCTTACTTCGTCTTGGACTGTTTTACATTAATGCTGTAATGCTGTGTTTCGTGTTGCAAGGGTGCCCGTTGAGCCTTTCAGGGAAAGGGAAGGGAAGGGTTACATAGCTGTACCTGCCTGTGGGGGCAGTTTAGCTGAAGCAAAACGTGCCTGTAACCAAACCAGTCCAACCTAAAATAATATTTTAAGGGAAAGGAAAGATTTGCAAGGTTTACATGAAGAGGTGACAAGGTTAACAAGGATAAGGCCTTCAGTCAAGAAGTGCGACAAGGGGTTTACAAGGGGTTACAATGGTGGCCTACAGCCCGAGACTCTGGCTGATGGCAGCTGGTGAAACAAGCTCAACCAGTATCAAAGATTGAAAGGAAAGGAAAGGGTTACATAGCTGTACCTGCCTACGAGGGCAGCTTAGCTGAAGCATAAAGAGATGCCTGCAACCAAACCAGACCTGAGTTTGAAACTAAAAAAAAAGCCTGAAGTCTACAACTGTTTTTGCGTTGCTAAGAAACAGAGATATAGGAAGCGTAGAAGTTGCTCAAACTGTTTCTCAAAACCATGCCACATTCATGTACAGCCCCATGCTCGCCAGGATAGCAATGAGGTACGTGTTCAGCAACCAGAGGATTGACAGACATGTGTGTAGCTACAACAAAGCATACATGTGCGCACACCCAAACTCAGTATGTTCAGCCCCACAGCAACAAGAAACACCCTGTGTAACCCCATGACTGGCAGCAATCATCAGCCATGTTTAGCTTCCAAAATGCTGTACTGTGTGTGGCCCCACACCTTTCTGGACTGCATGTTGTATAGCCCCAATACCCCTCACACCAACTGTTCAGCTCCACATACTTCCAATTGAAGCACATGTTTAGCGCCAGGATGAGAAAGAAAGGCATCTGTGGCCCCAACACTGGCCTCGCGCACAAGTCAAACCAAGTGTGTCTGGCCTCAAAGCACAGGAAACTGGTAGTGTGCAGCCCCATGACAGGCAGACCAAAGCCAGCCATGTCTAGCTCCCACAAACAGAGTGCAATGGATGACCCCACACCAGTTTGACCATGACTATCACCACCACTGTTTAGCCCCACATACTTCCAAAGACGCATCCAGTTCACATGTGTAGCACCATGAATCCTACGTATCACAAGCCAAGACACGATTCCGTGGGCACTATGTTTGACCAAACGATGTGCTCACTGTTGGGCATCTTGGGCCTTCATTGCTTGGCGCATGTGCTTCTTCTCTTTGTCTTTTATACGCTTCAACTGGCGCGGGGTCGGGGCGGGCTCGGGGAGGGGGCCTTCGTACTGTAGCCATGCGAACATGAGAGTTGTGTACAGGCACTGTGAGGCAAAATCCAGACGCAACGGGTGCCTTTCACGCAGAAATGCGACAATCCACTCCTTATCAAGCGCAATCTTGTGTTGCTGCCAACTCTCCTTGTCAAGCCTCTGCAGCTCAACCAGTATCAAAGATTGAGACTAAGTCTGACACAAATCTAAGAAGTCTGTATGAGTCTTGATTTAGGAAAGCATTGATCTCAGAATCAGTGATAGTATGATGGCAAGCCAAGAATGGAATACCAGTCAAGAAGTGCGACTGGTAGCCTGCTCATAAAAGGCAATTAATTCATGAAGGAAAAAAGGAAGTGTGTTGTTGTTCTGGTCCAAAAAAGCAGACGCACCATGGGATCCTGCATTTGAGAACAAGGGAGCGTATTTCCTGAGGAGAGAGGCTCAATGGTTACAAGGGGGGTTGGCCTACAGCCCGAGAACTTCTTGAAATGAATCTGGCTGGTTGGCTGCTGGTTAAATATTATCATCCAGCACCAATTGAAACCAGTTTAGACAAAAATTTTGAAAACCTGTATGAGTCTTGATTTAGGAAAGCATTGACCTCGAAATCAGTCAAAATGTGAAAGCTCGCCAAGAAAGGAATAAAATCAGTGTTTGGAAGCTGGGCAAAAGTATGTAATGGTTTAAAAAGATCGATGAACAGGTCCTTGTATTTTCAAGGGAAAAAAAGGCCTCAGTCAAGACGTTTGACTGCTAGCCATGTGCACATAAGCGTGTAGTCTAGTGCAATGACTCAGTAAGACGCTCGGAGCGTCTTACTCCCCAGATGGGGACTTAGGTTCTGTCCTTGTATTTTCTGCGCAGCTCACACAACACACAGCAATTGCAGCCTGACTGAGTAGAAAAGAACATGTTTCTCGTCCTGGACTTCAGCACATCCACACTTATCACAAATATTTGAACCACCCAACCATTTACAGGCCTCAATCTTCAAGCAGTGGGCACGAAGCCTAAAGCTACTCACATTCCTCATGACTCCTTTATCCAGATTCTTAAATAAATACGATGGGATACAGAAGGGTGTGCGTGCTGTTTGATTCAAAGGTTTTCCACACCAATGATGGTTAGTCACTGCTTTCCTGTTCACCTCTCAAGGACTGAGAGCATCCGCTTGCCTCCGTACCTTCTGCTGTCTGTACCTCAAATCCCCTATTAAAATCCTGCATGGGTAGAGAGACCACGTGGGGATGTGTGCAATGAAAGAGGACATGTTGTTCATCCTGGACATCATCACTGGTGGCACCAGCCGGTGGCACCAGCCTCACAAAGGTCACAGTTTGAGGAAGAGCCGTTATTCCAAGTTGCTGTCTCATAGCGAAGGGTGTGAATACGGAGTCTAAACCGAGCCACGCTGCGAATGACATCATGGGGGAGGTCAAGGAAAATGTATTTGGGGATGTATAGGTTACAAGGGTTACAAGGGGGTTGGCCTACAGCCCGAGAATCTGGCTGATCGGCTGCTGGTGAAACATTCTCATGGAAATGTATGAAAAGACAAAAGCAAACGGGAAGGGTTACATAGCTGTACCTGCCTGCGGGGGCAGCTTAGCTGAAGCAACTGAAGCAAAACGTGCCTGCAACCCAACCCAACCAAACTTGTGTAAATGTCAACTGAAAGCCTTGAGCTGAGTTCAGAAGTGTCAACTGTAACTTACTTCTTGAAGAATCACACACACGCACAGTAGCTCTAAATGAAACAAAACTCCATAAGGCTGTAGTGTCAGGAAAATATACTTTTGTGTTTCCACAAGCGCCGCAGGAAGTTCGAGGACAGCATCAATATGAAAAATGGTCCAAGAGGCCATGACAAATGTGTTCATGTTATGCCTTATACTTCAGTTATCAGTGTCCACTCCCATAGATGCATTGAAATGCTTCAAGAAGCCTTCTTGACAAGTTGTCTGCCATTCACCATGTACAGTCTTTTCATATGTTTGCCTTCATGAACCAAAGCAACAACAAGCTTTATCCCTTTTTACATGAACTTCTTCTCTTTCATGAACAGGCTAGCAGTCAGTCGTTTTGACTGGAGGCCTTCTTGTTCCCTGTAACCCTGTAACCCTGTTGCAGGCATCTCTTTTATGCTTCAGCTAAGCTGCCCTCATAGGCAGGTACAGCTATGTAACCCTTCCTTTCCTACATTTATTGTGTGTCTTGGAACAGTTGGGTAGGATAGCTGCCCATGTAGGCAGGTACAGCTATGTAACCCCTATCCTATTGACTTAGCATCCAACAAGAAGGTGATTTTTACCACAGGATACATTGAAGATGATTATGGTCAGCCCACTTTTACTGGCTATGGTAGGAACCATTTTAGCAGGCCAGACCACTTTTTTTTATGTGCAGTGAGCTCTTTTCCTTTTTACGCCATTCAAAGATCACGTTTCCCTGCTGGTACAGATCATTCTGCACTGGCAGTGTTTCTTGTTGTTTCTACTTCATACATGACACACGCATGGTCCCTGGTTCACCTGCCAATTTTCTTTTCCCTGGTCGGATGGATAATTTTTACGTTGGCGCCCTGACAGAGCTGACATTTTTGCAAAAGTTTTTGAAACTAACCCAAACAGACCACCCACTCCACCCTCAAACCAGGTACTGCGCAGTATGGGGAGTAGCACAACTCCAGCCCGCCATATCCACCTGATAGAAATCAAATACTGTGAAGATACGAGGCCTGGTGCCCAGCTAGAAGCCTCACAGCGACAACACAGCGAACTGTGCAAACAACTCCAAGGTGCAGAGATTATTATCCACCCAATCCTCCTGGGTGTGGGAGGGACTATCTGCACTGCCCATACCCTTGATCAATTCAAATAATTAGGGATTGACTCACAAAGATCTGAAACACTTGCAAGATAACTCCATGCCCATTCTGTACAATTTGCGCACAAACTTACCTCTACCAGACGTGCCATTGAAAATAAAAACACTCACTATAACACTGGTGCCCTGGAACAGCGTGCTGCCAGAAACCCACCCGATCCACAATAACTCCCCTCTCATCTTCTGATGAGGGAGACTCACGGCTCTTTGAGCCAATGTGTCTCTCTTTCCTTAATTGATGTAGGGAGAGTTTTCTCTGCCTACGTAGCTTTTTATTTTTCTTTTTCTTTTCGTTTTGAAAACAATCAAGAGATGCATCACAAATTTTGTCAACAACTTCAGGCTCATGACTGTGATCAGGCATACTCCACCCTTAAATCATGGATCATGCGGACAGCGTGTTCCCCAAATATTGGCATGACTAGACCTCTGAAAAAGAAAAAAGAAAAAACTACGTAGGCAGAGAAAACTCTCCCCGGATGTAGGGCCTACATCAATCAAGGAAAGAGAGACACATTGGCTCAAAGAGCCGTGAGTATCCCTCACCAGAAGATGAGAGGGAAATTAATGTGGATCGGGTGGATTTCTGGCAGCACGCTTCTCCAGGGCACCAGTGTTATAGTGAATGTTTTTATTTTCAATGGCACGTCTGGTAGAGGTAAGTTTGAGCGCAAATTGTACAGAATGGGCATGGAGTTTTCTTGCAATTGTTTCAGATCTCTGTGAGTCAATCCCTAATTTTTTGAATTGATCAAGGGTATGGGCATTGTAGATAGTCCCACCCACACCCAGGAGGATAGGGTGGATAGTAATCTCTGCACCTTGGAGTTGTTTGCACAGTTCACTGTGTTGTTGCTGTGAGGCTTCTAGCTGGGCACCAGGCCCCGTATCTTCACAGTACTTGATTTCTATTAAGTGAATATGGCGGGCTGGAGTTGTGCTACTCCCCATACTGCGCAGTACCCGGTTTGAGGGTGGAGTAGGTGGTCTGTTTGGGTTGGTTAGGTGAGGAGTAACCAAGATTGCATCAGGGTGGCTGGAGTTGCGTCTGGTTTGCATAGAAACCGTGGGTTTGAAGAGGTTGGGAGGTACAGCTCGATTAGAGACTTGCTCAGGGACTTGCAGGTCGTGCTGCACCAAACGGCTTTTGTTGCCTGCATCCAACTGCACAAGATTGGCCCCATAAGAGCCTTCACTGATCAATTTCAAGATGATCCTGCAAGCAATATTGTGATGCTCAGTTACCATGTTACGCATGACGGGGCATTGGCAGCCAGATAGGATGTGGAGTGCGCTATCCATGTGATGGCAATCAGGTAGGGGACATGTCAGGCTAGTGGATCTTTTATATCGGACCGCATGTTTCTGGTTGTAGAGGGTGCCTGTGCGGTATTGGAAGACAGTGCGTTTCATTCGAGTTGAGAGACCGGGCATGTTCCAAAAGGCATTGCTAATTTTCTTGCTTACTTGAGGTAGCAAGTTCTGGTAGTAAGTGTAGTAGCCTGTCTTCCTGTCAGCATATCCCAGCTTGTGTTTAGCATGCATATGGGATTTCAAAGCATTTTTAAGGTCTGGGAGGTAGCTCAGACGAGGAGAAGAAGGGTGGGATTGAGGAGGCCTAGGATTTGCCTCTTCACTAGCCAGCCAGATTGTATTGTGGAAGGGATTTCCTCCTGGGCCAGCGCTAGGGAGTCCAGTATCAGTTAGGTTGCCATCTTTGAGGGAGGCCTGGTATTTAGCAACCTGATCTGCGCATTCATTCCCAGCTATTCCAGCATGAGACTTGACCTTGTAGAAAAAGATGTGATCTTGAGAGGCTCGGGCAAGGTTTGATATCTTCTTCAACACATCTTCTTGCACATGATGCCTATGCTTTTCTGGATACAGGATTTGCTTTCTGAGTTGATGAAGTGAGCTAAGGCTATCTGTGGCAATGTGTGTGTAATCGTGAGTGAGCGCAGCAGCAATGGCAGCAAGCTCAGATCTTCCTATGGTATTGGTAATTCCAGCACCATTAGGTTCAACTAATTTTTGTGAATCAGTCAGGGGGTGGTACACACCCGCCCCTATAACTGTCTTGCCGTTCTGGACCTGGCAACTGCCGTCTGTGTAGGCCCGAGATCTCCAATCTGCAACTTTTAACTGGAGGTTGGGATGGGACTGACAAGGAGCATTAACAGTAATGTCTGGGGCGGATCTTTTGGGGCCCTTGGAAATCTGTTTCATGTCTAGGGGGAGCTTTTCACATTTTCTGATCCCGGGCATCACTTTATGTCTTGTATTCTGGATGGGGTGGTTACTAACATTTCTAATACATTTTTCCATTCTGATGGCTTTGGCTAGATCCTGGAGCCAGTTACAGTTCTGGTTATTCAAGTGGACTCTTGCAGCCGTATTCCAGACTGACAATTTGTAAATCCCAGGTATGCTTGGGTAGGGCAGTTTCCTGGCAGACCCAGGATTGGGGTTTTTCGTAGGTAAGTTTGTTTTTTGGAATGGTCCCGAGCTTGTAGCAAATGTGTGGGTAGGCATTGAGGAGTTGTGAGTAGGGGTTGGTTATCATATGCCTGCAACTTGCTGGCAGAAGCATGAAGGTGGCTGTAGCCTCCGTGTTAAGGATGGCAGAGTAGATAGCATGTCGTAGTGTTAGTTTCATGGCCCATGCGGGACTTCTCATCATAGATGGGGTGGCAGATAGACATCCCGGAAAATCTCGAGGAGAGAGAATTGTAGTGGGCACCAAACGGAATGTCGCGGCCCCGGGGGATCAGAACTCCAGTAGTGATGGTAGTGAGCGTTATAGTCCAGGGGAGAAGCCATTTTCTCTTGGGTGACATGTGCCCATTTTTGGAAGGCAGAGTGAATATGAGGTGGGAGGGTCCGTGAGAAGGAATCTTTAATCTTTTTGCTTTGATATTTGTCCTCCAATTTGGTCTTGCGGGCTAGGAGCCCCAGAATCTCAGATGCAAAGCTTGCTGGTGGGGGGCAGATGTTATCATGCAGACCTTCTGCTTTGGACCTGTGGAAAGCTGTGAAAAGGACGTCAAAGCGTTGAGGGGTTATCATCCCAACGCATTTGCCATCTGTATTGTAGACGCAAGCCACTCTCGATTTGTAGATATCAGGGAGGGTGAGGGTTGAAATACTCTGTGCCCTCTCAGGCTGGGCATCATTTTCCGACCAGAAAACCCTTATGGTTTGATGCTGACTGCCCCCAGAAAAAAAAGCTTTTATCATTGCTGCCAAAACAGGGGTGGCATGGAATGCTTGTCAGCAACTTCAACCACTGTACAAAGCACGTGCACGTGCCCAGCGGGCCAAGCGCAGATACACACAGGCGCGTACAGCCATCTTCTTGGACAAGCTGTATAAGAAAGATCCCTCTGTCCATAATTTGCTTTTAAAATCTGCGGTTAAACACGTTACTCCAATTTCTGCTACTGCTTGGCAAGACCACCTCAATGCTTCTTTTAGACAGCGTGCTGACAGACCCGCCATAAGGTGGTCAGGAACTTTATCTAGGAGGGACCTTGCAGTTCCTATTGGCAGCAACCACACACAGTCTGCCTCCCCTCATTTCCAGCCTTTCCATCTTCCAGACGCGTGTCAGCTGAATGAAATTGTGGCCAGACACATTTATCGTTTCAATCCCACCTCTTCCCCTGGATTTGATACCGTTCTTCCATCTTTTCTGAAGTATGCATGCAAACTGGTGCGAAGAGAGGATGGCAGGGTTTTTCATTCTATCAATGTGCTGACGCCATGTGTTCCCAATTTTTCTATACTCTCATGCAACAAGCTGTTATCCCACAAGAGTGGAAAACTGCCAAAATCACACCCTTGTATAAAAGAAGGCTCTATTACTGATGCTGGCAATTACCGTATGCTTGCTGTCAGCGGGACCTTCTACCGCCTTTATGCTAATGTCATGCGCACTTTATTACAGGACTGGTGCCTTATAGATAACAAAGTTCCTGATTGTCAATTTGGGTTCTTCCCTGGGCATGGCACTTTACACCCACTTTTTATTTTGAGACATCTCAAACATGCTGCACAAACCTGCAAACCACATGGCCCGTCACGCCTATATTCAGCATTCATTGATTTCCAACAGGCCTACGACTCCATCCCTTGTGACAAGCTATGGCATCTTCACCAATGCCAGCTCCCTATTAACCTTCTCAGTATTCTGAAAAAATGTGTATCACAATGACAACTTTGTTCTGGTTGATGGGGATAAGCAAGCATGTGTCAGGCCCACCTATGGCGTTAAACAGGGCTGTCCCCTTTCTCCGTTGCTTTTCTCCATTAACCTTAATGAAATCAATGAGGTTTCTGAGGGGATTGAAGGAGCTTGCACTGGCACACCTAGTTTCCATGTATCCAACCTTCTATATTCTGATGACCTATGCTTAACCTCCAAATCGCCAAATAATCTTCAGGCCATGCTTAACCGTCTCAAGGCTTATGCCCGTCGGAAATTCCTGGCAGTCAATACCAAAAAAACTGTTATCGTCTGTTTTAACTCCAAGACCGATAACTTGCCTCCCCTTTTTTATGATGGTGAGGTCTTGCCTAACTCAAATACCTTTCACTACCTGGGGATGCAGTTTGACAAACACATTAATCTGCACAATGCTGCTGAGGAAGCTCTCAACCCTGCCTGGCAGGCATGGCTCGTGTGCGTACTTTTGCCCATCAACACCAGATTACGCACCGCTTACATGCCTACTTATGGCTCTTCAAGACGTAGGTCATACCAGCAGGAATGTATGCAAGTCAGATCTGGGCCACTGCATATCTTTAACAGGGGACAGAGATGGATGATTGCATCAGAAATGGCTTCTGAGAGTCTAGAGATCCATGCTGGGTGTACGGACATCAACTCCTTCTTGGAGTCTCCTCCGTGAATGTGGAATCGAACCTATCCAATTCCACTGGTTCAGAGCCTGTACACGTTTTATATTCTCTCACCCGTTGCAACAGCACTCTACTTCACAAGGAAAGAAAAAGAAAAAAGAAAAAGAAAAAGCTACGTAGGCAGAGAAAACTCTCCCTACATCAATTAAGGAAAGAGAGACACATTGGCTCAAAGAGCCGTGAGTCTCCCTCACCAAAAGATGAGAGGGGAGTTAATGTGGATCAGGTGGGTTTCTAGCAGCACGCTGCTCCAAAGCACCAGTGTTATGATGAGTGTTTTTATTTTCAATGGCACGTCTGGTAGAGGTAAGTTTGTGCGCAAATTGTACAGAATGGGTATGGAGTTTTCTTGCAAGTGTTTCAGATCTCTGTGAGTCAATCCCTAATTTTTTGAATTGATCACAAGGTTATTCATGCGGACATCTCCCTCAGCCCCAGAAATTCGTCCTGCTGGACATCCCATCTATTGTCTACATCATGCCCATCATTTCCAGCAAGAGATACGCTCTGCTGATCCTTTGGACTTGAGTCAGTGTAGTGGTGTAAGTACCAGTTCTATTCGGGATTGGGTATCTTTGTTCGCAATTGCGCTTTTCGTAGCTCAGCCCGTCACAGTCAGCTTGTTGTGGATCTCAGGTCTCGCCATCTCGCATATTGGAGACAATTTTCTGGTTACGATCCACAAGACACAAACAGCAAGAAATGTACTTATCATCACTGGTGTGCACTTCTAACCAAGCCTGCACACGTTACCTTATTCTCCTGATATTCTGCCCAAATATTTCTACTTAAATTTACCCAAACACATTGTCCGCAGTGTGGCTCGATTTCGCCTTCGTGTCCATACCTTGAGAGTCGAGCAGGCCACATGGGATGAAACTGTTTCCCCTGCCTGTGATCTATATGATGCCCAAGATGATGTGCAGGATGAACAGCACGTTCTTTTCAAATGCACTCATCCCCATGTTTGTTCTCTTCGGCTTAAATATACTTCCTTGTTTTCTGGTCCTCTCCTCTCTTTATCTCACTCTTCCACTAGCGTGGCTCCCTATATACCTGGCATTCACCATGTACAATCTTATCATATCTCTTCTTCCTTAAATCATAGTAATAAAATGAAAAAAGAAAAGTAACAAGCTTTTTCCTTTTCTACATGAATTATTGGTTTCTGTTATGAACAGGCTAGCAGTTAACTGTTTCGACTGGAGGCATTCAAGATGTTCTTTTTCCTGTAACCTGTAGCCTTTCCAGTCCAAGTTTTGTGAGTTTAGCATTTTTTGGCCCTTGTAGGCGGTTATAGCGATGTAACATCAATGGTTACCTTAATAAGACTTAAGCCCTCAAGGGCCGTCCATACCCCGTGCCATGTTTTGGAGAGATTACAGAGGTTACTTATCTGCTGAAGAGATTCAAGCAAGGCAACGCAGTTGATACCTTCTTTGACATGTGCAATCACCAGGCTGTATCGGCGGTTACCCTTCCTGAAGCATTGCATTGCATCCTTAACAGTGGATGCTGAGAACTGAAGTGCAAAGCAGAACATAACACATTTACTATGGCCTCTTGGACCTTTTTTCAGAGCGGTGCTGTTCTCAAACTTTCTGTGCTTCTTGTGGAAACACAAAAGTGTATTTTCCTAACACTACAGTCTTTTGTTTTTTTTTGTGCATGACTCTGCATGCTTGTTTCGTTTAGAGTGACAGTGTGTGTGACTTTTACAGTTGAAACTTCTGAACTCAGCTCAAGGCTTTCAGTTGACATTTACACAAGTTTAGTTTGGTTTGGTTACAGGCACCTTTTGCTTCAGCTAAGTTGCCCTTGTAGGCAGGTACAGCTATGTAACCCTATCCTATCCTTAATAGGACTTATTGTTTCATCTCCGATCTCATGGATACTTTTTGTGTGGCTGGAACAGTTGAGCAGCCAAACTACCTGGCTGATGGTCAAATCCCATTGTAACCTTACCTTACTTTGTTCTCCAGATCGGGCTGGTCACACGCACCTTCCTTGCTGCAGGTCCCCATCCCTTCAACATACCTGAGGACAACGAACTGCTGGCCTTGGTCTTGACACACATCTTAAACATGGACACCACTTCTTCTTCTGGGTTTGACACAATCACTCCTACCTTCATCAAACGTGCTTTCAAACGAGTGCCCAAACAACGTGGTAGGGGATGGGAGAATGTCAATGTACTGGCCCCTCACATCGCTGCAATGTTCAAGCTGTTCATCACGAAAGCCCACGTCCCCAGGTCTTGGAAAGAGGCCAAGCTGACCCCAATTCACAAAAAGGGCCCAGTGACAGATCCAGGGAATTACAGGATGATTGCAGTGAGTGGCACGCTGTACAGACTGTATGCCAACCTGCTGCGCTCCATGATTCAAGACTCGTGTAGCCAACACAACAAAATCTCGGACACACAGTTTGGTTTCTACCCGGGCCGTAGTACACTGCAACCCCTGTTCATCCTGCGGCACTTGCGAGATGCAGCTCAGCAAGTACAAGGGGGATCATCAAGATTGTACACTGCATTCATCGACTTCAAGCAAGCTTATGATTCCATCCCAAGGAGCAAGCTGTGGGAACATTTACACAACTGTCAGATGCCAAACCACATTGTCTCTATCATGAAAGACTTATACCATGAGGATGAGTACACGCTGCTGGATGGGGACAAGAGAGCAAATGTGCAGCCATCATTTGGGGACAAACAAGGGTGCCCTCTCTCCCCCCTTGCTGTTTTCAATTTACTTGAACGACATTGACTGTCTGGCTGAAGGGGTGCAGGGTGCGCTCACCGGTATTCCCAATTCCATGGTGACTCACTTACTGTTCGCTGATGACCTCTCTCTCATGTCCAATGACCATACCAACGTGCAGACCATGCTAAACAAATTGAGAGCCTATGCTGAAAGGAAATCGCTGACTGTCAACACATTGAAATCTGAGGTCACGGTGATATGCTTCAATTCCAGGTCTGATAATCTGCCCCCACTTTACTTTGATGGTACGCAGCTCCCCTACACAGATACTTTCAAATATCTCGGCATGGTGTGTGACAAAACAATCAATCTGGATGTTGCGGCCGATGCAGCGTTGAGACCATTCACAGCTGGTACTTTCCGAGTCAAAAAGTTTGTTCAGGAGCACGACCTTGCCAACAGATTACACGCCCAGATTTGGCTCCTCAAGACGTACGCAATCCCTGCTGGCATGTATGCAAGTCAGATCTGGGCTACCCCTTACCTTCGGCAAGGCAAAGAGATGGACAATCACATACAGAAGTGGCTACTAACAGTGCTTGAAAGAACTTTGGGGGTCAGGGACACGACTCCCTCTTGGTGCATCATGCGGGGATGTGGTCTGGAGCCCTTACAATTCAATTGGTTCCGAGCAGCAATGCGTCTTTACAACTCCTTGACACGATGCAACAGCTCCACAATGAAAAAGATTTTGCAGGCTGACATGCGGCTGAGCTCGAGATCTGATGATTGTTGGTCTTCCCATATTCTATCAGCCACGGATGGTTTGGCACACTCCCATATTTTCAAACAGAAGCTGCTGAATTGTGAGCCCATTGATCTTAGTCGTTTTGTTGTAGATCTCAGGACCAGGCATTTACAATATTGGGAGCCTTTTTCCAACACACCCTAGAGAGCGCAACAGAAAACGCTTGACCTATCACCAGTGGTGCGCTCCTCCTACTAAAAGAGCCTTGGTTATGCATTCTCCTTATAGTCTCCCCAAATACATGTTCCTTGACCTCCCCCACGCAATTTGGCTTCTTTCCAGGAAGGAGCACTCTGCATCCTCTGTTCATTCTGAGGCACCTCAAGCATGCTGCGAAAAAGTTGAAGCCACGGAATTCTTCCAGATTGCACGTTGCTTTCATTGACTTTTCTCAAGCTTATGACACCGTGCCCAGACAGCAGCTTTGGTCTCACTTGCAGCGCAATGCAATGCCGACTCCTCTGCTCAGTGTGATCAGAGACATGTATGATAATGATGAGTACATTCTAATGGATGGTGAGAAAAGGGCGCGCGTGCAGCCATCGAACGGTGTTAAGCAAGGTTGTCCTTTGTCCCCCCTTCTTTTCTCTCTGTACATCAATGATATGGGCAGAGAGATAAGTGAGGGCATTGAGGGTGCTGTGACTGGTGATAGAGTGAATGGTGTGTCCCACATGATGTACGCTGATGACCTTGGATTAAATACGAATGACCCTGGTGAAATGCAGAAGATGCTGGACAGACTCCGTGTGTATGCCCAGAGAAAAGGGTTGACTGTAAACACAGCTAAGTCTGAGGTGGTGCACTTCAACAGTACGTCTGTCTCTCCTCTGCAGAATCCTTTTACGTATGATGGAGTGGTCCTTCCAGAGAAGGACAGGTTCAAATATTTGGGAGTGCTGTTGGATAAAAAGATGGATTTAAAGGTAGCTGAGGAGCATGCGGTGCGGCCTTATATGGCTGCACAGAGAAGGATTTCGGAGTTTGCCAAGGGTCATGACCTGAAAAACAGGCCTCATGCTATGCTCTGGTTATCTAAGGTGTATGGCATTCCTGCTGGGATGTATGCGTGCCAGGTGTGGGGAACTCATTACTTGAGAGAAGGCAGTGAGTTTGATAGTCAATTGCAGAAAAGACATCTGTGTTCCTTGAGGCGCATTCTTGGAGTAAAGAACAGTACTACAAATTGGCCGGTGTTGAGAGAGTGTGGCCAGGAGCCTCTGCAGTTCTTCTGGTTCCGTGCCTCCATCAAGTTTTTTAATAGCATGCTTGACTCCAATAGTGAAGTCTTGCGTCGTGTGCTGAGGGCTGATTTAAGTCTGGCTTCTTTTGATTCCTCTTGCTGGGCTGCTGAAGTTTCTAATGCTTTTGGTGGGATGCGGAATGGTGATTCGTTCAAACAGAACATGCTGAGAGCTGAGAAAATCCCCATGCAAGAGTTCATTGGTGATTTGCGATACAGACAGCAGAAAGTGTGGAGAGGGGCCGATGTTTTTTGTCCTCGTGCAGTTAACAAGAAGGTAGTGACGTACCATAAGTGGTGTGGGAATTCTGAGAGTGGTCCCAGAGGTGCTCCTTTTTGTATCCCCTCGTATCTGTTCAAGGATTTGGACAAGCATGTTTTGAGAAACATTAGCAGATTTAGATTGCGTGCTCATCACTTGAGAGTGGAGTCTGGTAAATGGCTTGGGGGTTCAAGTATCTGTGATAAGTGTGAGTGTGGGGAAGTCCAGGATGAAAAACATGTGCTTTTCTTTTGCAAATGTACTGAGGTGCGTGAGCTACGCACGAGATACAAGGACCTTTTTGAGGAGATGTTTAAGACTTTGCGTGTGTTTGCTCCGCCTTCAAACGCTGACTTTATTCCATTCTTGGCTTGCCATCATACTATCACTGATTCTGAGATCAATGCTTTCCTAAACCAAGACTCATACAGACTTCTTAGATTTGTGTCAGACTTGGTCTCAATTTTTGATACTGGTTGAGCTTGTTTCACCAGCTGCCATCAGCCAGAGTCTCGGGCTGTAGGCCACCATTGTAAACCCTTAAACCCTTGACCTCCCCCACGATGTCATTCGCAGCGTGGCTCGGTTTAGACTCCGCATTCACACCATTCACTATGAGACAGCAACTTGGAATCACAGCTCTTCCCCAAACTGTGACCTTTGTGAGGCTGATGACGATGTCCAGGATGAACAACATGTCCTCTTCCATTGCACACATCCCCAGGTGGTCTCTCTCCGCAGGAAATATGCTCCCTTGTTCTCACAGGCAGAATCTCATGATGTGTCTGCTTTTTTGAACCAGAACAACAACAAACTTCCTTATTTCCTTCATGAATTGATTGCCTTTCATGAGCAGGCTAGCAGTCGCACTTCTTGACTGAAGGCCTTATCCTTGTAAACCTTCCTTGCTGCAGCTAAGCTGCCCTGGCGGTTTTCCGTTCAGCTGTCCTTGTAGGCGGATATAGCGATGTAACCTTACCTTACCTGCCCTGGCAGGCAGGTACAGCTATGTTACCCTTTCCTTTCCTTCTACCTCTTAGCAGGCCGTTCCTTTCCCCAGACGCTTGAGGCCTTTCCCCAGACGCTTGAGAAGCCAGCATGGCCCATAAGTATTTACAGTTGAAGGCTCACAGACAAAGCAGCACTTTATGGCATCAAAATCCTCTCCCAATGTAGAGGGCATCTTGAAATGACTTCTAAGTAGAGAAGACGTTGTAAATTCGAGAGCAAAAGAAGAAGTCATGTCAAGTTAAAGAGAGTAGCAGTCCTTCAGTCCTGATGAACCATAAGAGGCATAATTGTGGTCATTTTCGTCCCAGATCACCAAACCAGTCAAGCCACCATCACGCAGGTGCACGGCTACCCCAGGTGGGCTGCCTAGCCGGAATAAAATGAAAGTAGAAAAAAAGGTTTAAAGAAAGAGAGCTAAAGGGTATGCTGTACCTGCTGCTACTCCTTAGGCGAACTCATCCATGCTTTCAGGAGAGTTGCCTGCCATTGTCCAGGCTCTGCACACAGGCGCTGCACACAGGCCTGCCATTGCCCAGGCTCTGCACACATGCCATCTACACCTATCTGTCTCTACCAATGCTGCATCATCTATGCTAGGGGCTGTAGCAGGGACAAATTGCTAGGCCCTTTTAAATCCGATATCACGCTTGTCTTGTGTTGCATCAGCAATAATTGGATCATCGTTACACATAAAATACTAAACCATGGCACTCCGCGTTGCTAGCCAACGGGGGCCAACTACATTGATTCACCACACAGATCTCTGCTCCTACGGCCCCAGTTGAAGTGCACCTACATCCATCACTTCAATTGATCTCTGCTTCTGAAGACCTCTGTGCTTTCTAACATGCACAAAAGGGCACACATGCAAACATACACACACAATCCAAGTTGCATCTGCTGGCCTTCCGTCGAATTGCCAGATCCACAAAACAGCCACCTTGCTTTGCTCACCACAGAATTTGCCAGACCTTGCCCTTCCCCTACCCCACGCCCCCAGACGAAAGGTCTGTGCAGGCCGAGAACAGCGCTGCACGAAAAAATAATGGCATCGCACCAGCGCTAACCTGTTGTTTCCAAGGCAGGCCTACAAAACAGTGTGAGCACGTGCCAATCGTCGCTAAGCTACAGGCGGCCATGTCCCAGCCATCACAGCGTGCTGTACCATTGGGGCGGAGCGCATATGTGCTCGGTGCACAGAAAGGGGGTGCCGCTCACCTCATCTCATCACTGGTGTCCTGTCCTGTCCTACCCAGTCCTGTTGAAAGCCTGCTCATCTGAATAGCTATATGATGCACCGAGCCCTACCAAACTGTCGCTGCTGTACACTCTGTAGCACAAGCCCATGACATCAGCCTGTGAGCCAAGTGCACTAGCATTCTCACGCGCAAGACAGCACTGTCCATGGTCTATATAAGCTCCTGACACCTGTGACGCAAGCGCCGCGTGCCAAAGCACCGCCCATCACGGGACGGCTCCATGTGTGTTTGTCAGAGTGCCGCTTGCCTGACCTGGTTGCATGCTCTACACCCTCTTCCTCCCTGTCTTCCTGGTTGTGCAGTCAAGGGACCCACACTGCTCGCACGGGCTCCCTCCTGTAGCCCTCCTGAGTGCTTCCTATGATGCGGCTGCATACGGCGCATGAGGACGCGGGCTCCTCAATTCACGTTGTACATCAGCTCGCGGGCAACTGCTTGCATTGCAGGCATGGGAATCAGAGTCAGTACCAGTAACCTTACTGCGCCAATGCAGGTCATCCATCCAACGCACCAAACCATACATGTCAATGCGTTGATCCAGACTTATAACAAGGCATGCACACCTGCATCTTTGACGCATTCAATCAGAAGTGTTGGCTCCTCCTGTCAACACGACATGCCTGAATGCTCCAAAAACACTGCTCATTGACCTTGCACAACCACGGTGCCGCAACCAGTAACAGGAGGAACAAGCCACCCTTCACAATGCCTTACCAGGAGAGGACACGTGGTTAGGGCTGCCATGGTTTCGCTTCATGAGGCCCTCCTCCACCGCTGACTGCATGCCCACGCTGCTCTGAGCTGCAGGGCTGAGATGCCGCATGGACATGCTGGCAAAGGTTTCGCTGACGCTGCAGGCACAGGGTAATGCAGGCAAGCATGTTATGGTGTGAGTTATGTTGCAGGATACACAACTGAGCAGCTTCGCTAACTGTCAGATTTAAATCTTGCAGCACCTCAGCTGGCACAGGTGTTGTTGACGCAGCAGGCAGGGGGCAGGACGGCCAAGCAAGCACACGCATGTTGGCGGGGCTGTGGGCTGACACTGTGTATGTGTGTATGTTGCTCTTATGATGCGCTACAAATTTTTTTTACAAACAGCGTTGAGGCACGAGCAAGACAGTGTGATGGCCTGGGTGGGAGCTGCGAAGAGGTGGGTGCGTGAATTTGCTCATAACCTGTATAAAAGTATCAGTAAGCATGGCTTGCATGACACAAAGGTGAACTAGGTGCCCATGACGATGTGCAGCTGAGAGCAGCGGCCCGCATAAGAAAGGGAAACAGGCAAGGATGACACAGTCAGTGCAAGGAAAGCAAGTGGGTCAAGAACATCAACAAAACAATTGCTGTGAGGCAGAAGCAGCGTCACAACAGCAAAAACTCATATGCCCCCCCCCCTACACACAAAAACACCGCGCCTGTTGGTGGAGTCAGGCATGAGGCTTGCAATATGGGTACCAGAAAGCCAAGACACACACACACACAAACCTGCTGATGGGGTCGGGCGTAAGGCTTGCAGTGTGGGTGCCAGACAGCGGGGTGTGCGCGCCTGCCAGGGGGGAGGGTGAGCTCCCTGACACTCCGAGGTGTGTCAAGTCCGAGGGGGTTTGGCTGCCGGTGGCAAGTGAGGAGGAGGGGCGCACGCCCAAGGGCTCAGCAAACATGACCTGCATGGAGCAGAATCACACAATCACAGACGAAGGTTCAGCACGCATGATGCGCGTGACACAGGATTCCACAGTCACACCCAAGGGCTCAGCAACTGTGACCTGCACATGTCAGACTGCAGTCCAATGCAATGACCCTTGAAGTGGATTGATTTGATATCCGCAGCGCGATGTAAACTTTTTGGTATGAATGTAGACAACCCATGGGAGCCTGACATTGACCCTTGTCAACTACCTACCCACCTACCTCCATACCTACAACTTGGCAACAACATTCCATGCCTGACAAGAGCCTTCTCAAGACCCTTGTGATGTGCAAGAACATTCTCTGCAAGGAGCATACAGGCCTGAACTTGCATGCACCCTCCTGAAGGTGAGCTTTGTGGGCCCGTTGTTGCTTGGCGTTCATGCCACAGGTCTGAGGTTGGGACACATACACACGCACCTTGATTTTGTGGCCTGTGAAAGGAGGAAACTCAGTCCCATTCAGCTGCGCCACTGCAGCGGCTGCCGCTTCAGGGGTGGAGTAGTTGATGTAGCAGTAGCCCTGCATCGAGTGATGTTCATGCGTATCGCTGTTGACAATGTGCCCAGGTGCTGCGAGCCTAAATCGTGACCACCCACAGAGACATACACCCACAGATAAAATGCATTCATGCGCAGTGCCTCCCATATGATCACAATGCTCACATTGCCGTTCTGCTGCCTCATAAGTTTGGTGTGCTGCCCAGGCAAATACAGCACGACAGGTACAGCGCAGAAACAGCAAGGATGAAGTCAGCAATTGCACATGTTTCCATCTGACCCCTCAAGCCCCAGACAGTTTCACTTAAGGGGAGCCCCAAAGCGCCAGCATTTCTGCTCCTTATGCAACTGGATATGGACATGTACTGCGCAAAATCAGCACCCAGTGCAGCTATCATCTGTGGTGCGCTTTGAGGACAGGCAGGCTGAAGGGCAGGCTTTCCTGCATGCACCACTTTGTTCCTCTCGAAAGAGAGGGAACTTTCCCTCAAAAGAGGGGACTCCCAGGCAATATCTTGAGCCATGCCGACCTTACCTGCTCATTGCATCAATCCAATCCAAATATGACTCCTGGGTTTCAACCTCGATTTGCCTGTCTCTCGGTCCTCCTTGTGCGGGGGCCATGCTGACCTCATTTGCACTGTTCCAATCTAATCACATGCGGCCTGGAGGCCCACCTTAGATCTGCCTGTCTCTTGGCTCTACTTGCGCATGGGTCGTACAAATCTCCTTTGTATACAGCACACGCCGCAGAGGCCCAGCAAATGAACCTAACAGTCTCTCAATTTTTCTTGCACACGGGCCTTGTTAAATTTAATGTGCCACTCTTATCACAATAAACATCCCAGAAGTGCACCTTAGATTTGCCCGTCTCTCGGTCCTTCTTGAGGTCGCAGTACTCCATGCCAGGGTAGCGCCTGAACAGGCGGGCGATTGCTTCCTCTCCCACACCCTGCAGTTGGAAGTTAGTTGAGGGTTGTTTATGAACTGCACACATACTCATATCCATAAATGGCCCAAGTGCTTGGACACCCAGCCGCGCAAGATGCTACTCCTTTCCTGCTTGCATAATATTCTCTCTGCGCGCATATTATTGTGCTGGCGTGAGTATATCAAAAGGCGCACGTCACTTGGAACCACATCCAGGCTGCATGCGGAAACCTCCTACCAACACTATAACAGTTTACCCTGTGCATTGGAGCCTGGGGGCAAGGAAACAAAAACAACAGCGCAGGGGGGTGGACACGACTCAGCAACACCCCTTTTGCTATCAGTGCAAATCCGCAGCATGCCTTAAGGTGCCTTGCCCCTTAGCTGATCTAAAATGTGGCAGGCTGCGCCAGGATTCCACATTTCTTTTTCTCCTTAATGATATCTTAAGGTGCTCTTCCAATGCATCATGTCTTGGTTTCTCGCCCACCTCATCTTTTAGGTGCCTCAAAGAAACTCCAGCTGTACAACTCCATGCATGCATCCTTTTTTATCACAAACATTTGCCAAGGCGTTTCTTACCAGGTAAAGCAGATTGAGAGAACCAGCGCTCCATTTTTTTAGGTACACTGTCTAGACTCTGTCTGCGCACTACAAGAAACTCACGCAGACAACAAAACTCCACCATTCCTTTCACTACCTCCTTGCACATAAACACTAGCAGTGGTTGGAGCAGTTCCTAAGACCAGTGGCGCACAAGCAGGAAGCAGAGGACCTCCTCCATGATATGCACACACCTACATTACAAGCGCTAGACACCAGAGCAGAGCACAAGGTGCTTCTGTAGATTCATAACTGAATAGAATAGGATGGTAAGGTTAAGTTACAGGCACCTCGTGTTGCTTCGGCTAAGCCGCCTTAAAGGCAGGTACAGCATGTAGCCCTTTCCTCTCCTTTCTTTTTGGGTTACAACAAAGGGGGGCCAACTCAGGCACACAGCCACTGACCCATGCACGTACCTTGTGGATTACCACAAACAGACGCTGTTTACTCAGCTGGAGTCCAGCAGCATTGTTCGCAGCAGAGGAGGCTGCGATTGAAAAAAAAAGGCGGGGCACAAAATGAGAGGCACTAACAAGAAACGCACCCCACATCTTCCAATAGTTGCTACAGGGCAATCCAAGCTTGACATTCCCAGGACTGGTAAGGGTAGAAGGCTGAAAAATGCAAACCTCGTGCTCACGTCTAAAATGCATGAAGGGTAGAACCAGCAGCCAGCTCTAACACTGACGGTGATTTCAGCAAGAGGAGGCAGACTGAATTATAGGAAGGCTTGGGGCAAAGCTGAAGTGATGCGTACACCCTCCAAGTCAAGACTCTCTTCTGGTTGGACATCAGCTTTCTGGGACAACAGGTGTACCTTCCCTTCACCTACATTCCACTTTTTTTCTGTTTTTTCCATTCCTTTTTCCCAAAGATCTTTCTAGTTCCCCTTGCAGAAGCCGGGCTCACCTGGTGAGGAGTTTGTCAAGTGGCTGCCCATGAAGCTGCTGAGATTCCCCTGCGCACGACATAGAGGGGGAAACGTTGGGACAGGGCATGCATTTGCAACAGACAACTGCATGGCGCGCACTCACGCGCGCGCACCCACACCCACACACACTCACACACAGACAGGCAGGTCCTTCCAAACTCTGTACACGCATGTGTGCGTGCTCTCAAAAGCCTGACCCTGAGCACATCCATCTCCCTAGTGAGCACCAAACAATCTCAATGTGTGCGTGCTCTCAAAAGCCTGACCCTGAGCACATCCATCTCCCTAATGAGCACCAAACAATCTCAGCCATAACCGCTCACGTGACAAACAATGGCTCAAGCACATTGCCTTGCATCCTGCCCTGCAAGCTCTGCAAGAGCACCCAGGCTCAGGCACTCCAACCCAACACCATACAATTCCCACAGGTCCTCCACTTTTGTGACTCGCTGCACCGCAAAGGGGTTCAAGACTTACTCATGGGGGGACGACCAATTCTATGACAAGCAGACAAGCACATGAGAAAAGCACAAGCAACCCCTTGTTCGCACCACAAACCAGCCACCACTTCTGACACATCCGCAACCACCCTGCAATTCATGAGCAGCCGCCCTCATTTCTGAGCAACACCGACTGGGCCAGCTATCTTGGCACGTAGTGAAGCACTTCTAAGCGCCTCACAGCACCCACTTGGCTTGCCCCTGCTCCCACTGCATGCCACCCATACTGCATGTGACGCACACACCTGGCTTGCCCCTGCTCCTCATGCATGTCACCCATTGGACATCAGCCACACCGCATGTGAGACACACCTGGCTTGCCCCTGCTCCCCACTGCATGTCTGAAGACAGGTGGCCCATGTTCGATGGGAAAGCTGCGGTGCTGAGGCCACTCAGGTTGTTGGCGAAGCCTGGGAAGCTGGTGAGAGATGTGTAGTCCAAGGGGCTCATTGGGCTGGACAGGCCTGGATGCACGTGTGTGTGTGTGTGTGTGTGTGTGTGCGCGTGTGTGCACGCGAATGCGTGCAAACCTGCTCAAGCGTACCAGTCTGTACATGCGCACCTTTCATTTCATTTAATGTGTATTCCCTTAGCCTAAAACAGCAATGGCATAGACACACACCTGCAGCCATCTGGAGCTTCAATGGGTCCATGTAATCCAGCTTGGAGGTCTGCACATCACAACAAAGAGGTTGGTTGTTTCTAATTACATCAACAGCACCGGCTCAGGCAGGTCTGACTGCCAGTAAGCTTGGAAGCTGCTTCGTCACTTTCCTTGTCCACACGAATGATGTAATAAGCTGGTGAGGCATCTCAGTTTTTTTGCTCAGCGAGCACTTGGCACTGGGAGTGCAGCTCTCTAGACCACGTGCAATATCAACAGCGCAGCACACTCGGAGAGCTGCACTTGCGGTGCCAAGCGCTAGACGAGCAAAAAAAACTGGGACAACCAACCAGCTCAGCTCACAGGCTTAAGCACACTTTGCTTTTCGGTCTTCTTGGCTCCTTACAAGCATGACAGATTGTGAGTGGGGAAAGGACAATGATATATACCCCCCCCCCAAGGACAGAGGAGCTGGGCACCAAGCACCTCTGTCCTAGCATGAATGTCTGGGCCAGCGTCCCTGAAAAGCTGAACAGCCTTCCAAACGCCAGGCAGCACAAGCAACATTCATGCAAAGCACGATGGCAATGTGCGCAGCATGCAGACTCACCCCGTCCAAGCAGATCACGCGCTCTGGCATAAGCACCAACCTGAGGCAAGCCGTTGAAGAGAGGGTCCCCCTCAAACCTTCCACGCTTGGTCTTTGGCACCGCCAGCATAGCCTTCACTTTGTAGCCCGCAAACTGCACACGTATTTGGGCAGACATGCACGCAGACTGTCAAGCCAAGTTGGACGTCACAGGATTGACGTGGCTGTCCAGGGTGTGATGTCCAAGAGCTATTTTGTTTTGAAGTGGTGGCAACCAAGTAGCATGCATCAAGGAAAGACCCGACAGTGACTCTGTGTAACATATGAGTCGCAAATCCGGCTGGTGTGCTGGGACCAGAACAGCCATTGCAGCCATCCAGGCACAGGCCCTGGTTAACGCAAGAACCAAGAAGAAACCTGATTAAGGCTCCCATCGCATTCACACATGTAGCCATCCAGGTACAGGCCCAGGAACAGCAGAATCCGAGAAGGAACCGGCCAAGGCTCCCAGCACAACCATTGCAACCATTCATGTACAGCGGATGTACTGAGAATCAACAAACTTCCAAAACTGGGGCCATAGGAATCGAGGAAGAATCTGTGCCCACCGTTCCACGCTCGTTGATGATCTCCAGCGCAATCAGGGCAGAGGAGGTCTTGGAAAACTTCAGGAAAACAACACCCTTAGGGGCCACCAGGTCTGTCTTGCAGTACTCCAGCCCTGGGAATGCAGCTGCCTCCACCTGCATCGCAAATTGGAAAAAAAAGAAAATACTGTGCAATCTGTGTAAGCAGTGGTGCGGCTGTGTGGTCTTATGCACCAGGGATCTTCCTAGCGCACGAGGGACCATGGGTAACAGGCACTGCCTTGCATGGAACATGGCTGCTTGTAGGGGTGTCCCTACAAGGCGGAGCATCCTGCAAGGACTGGTTGGCACGGTCTGCCTTAATACACCACAGCCAGATTGGCCATGGAACCCATGAGCCTCAGCCACCAAGAGCAGTGCACGACTCAAGGAAGTGGACTCCAAGGACCCACAGGATTGCGAGCTTGCTAAGCCCCTCCCACACACCTGGATCTGCTGTGGGTCGGCCTGCTTGGGCACCACGAGGAACAACCGAGATCGGGGGGGGAGGTTGTCAGGGTCAGAGGACAGCTCCACTTCTGCCAGCTGCCTGTGCAGCAGGCTCAATCCCCTGCAAAGCAAGCAGCACCAGAGGGACAGCAAGTGTTCTCCCAGTGTGCGCAAGCACATCCATTTGGATGACACAGGCCTATGGCATACTCAGGAGGGTACTCCACAGCGCACAGCACCTGCAAAGCAAGGTAGGAAGGGAAGGAAGGGATAAGACCGATTCTTTCCGTGAAATGCTGTGCAGAAAGTAGGGGGGGACGAGGCCCTGCTCTGCACGCAGTGAGACACCTCTGCAACGGTTGCTACTTTGGAACATGTGGTTCGCGCTTGCCTTGTAGAGAGCACATGAGCGCGCACACTCAGGGAATACAGTAGCTGCCCTGCTTCAGGCAAGCTCAGCCGCCTCATTCCCATGGTAGCTGCATGAGTCCAGGTTCCTCCCATGCTTGTGCTGATCAACCCAAACCTGGCAAAACTCATATTGAACTGCCTAGACATAGTGCCAGTGGCATCTCTTGACAGTGCAGCCATGCAAAAGTGCCAGGTGCACAGAACATCAGCCTCCTCAGTCTGAGCAAGGCTCGGAGGCCCTCCTTCCCGTTGGCCCACTCACCTGGTGCTTGGAGCTTCAGCCAGCAGGACCTTCAGCTTTGGACCTCGCCCATCGTTGAGGGTCGCCCCGTTCAGGCTTTCCATGGCCAGCGCAGCACTGGAGGCCCTGTCAAACCGGACATACGCCACTGCAGGGCAGGAGCAATGGGTGGCAGCGTCAGGAGTGACTGGGGGAAGGTGAAAATTGGCTTTGCAGAGGAACCCTCAATATGAAGGCAAGTCCATGTTGGCAATTACATTGTCCTCCCAAAAGGCTATCATTTCAGGGCATGCAAGCATGATGTAGGAGGGTGGGAGGCTTGCATGGTTCAAAACCTACAGGATGAGACAGTGTACTTGACAGCTCAGTAAGTGAGTTTGGGCTGCAGTGCCAATGGAAATCAGAGGTTCAGAAGGACTCTGAGGAAGCTGCCCCAATGGTCATCAGACAGGTAAGCCTGGGCGCTCCTGAGGGGAAAGCCCTTCTCAGAAAGAAAGACCTGCACCAGGAGCACCCTGCACAATGCTCTCAGCATTTAGGCATGGCAGGAGCAACGCTTATTGGAGGCATGAGCAGCAGCAATGCATGGGTGGAGATGATGGGAACCCAATTCTGAGTTTCTGCCAGCATGTGCAAATGCTGGGGCCCAAGGGCTCCCGCGCACCGTATACAGCATTTCATGAGCACAAGCACAAGGCCGCAGCGCCGGAGGCGGGTGGCGGGGCCTCGTCGAGAGGGGGCATCGCCCTTGAGCGCCTCTGTCTGTCAGAGATCCCTGAACCCCTTGCGCGCGGCCCCTGGCGCACCGCGCACCACCAGGATCTCACCTCCTTTGTCTTTTATCAGCTTCAGCGATGTCACGTTGCCAAAGGAGTGGAAGGGCGCGACCAGCTCATCCTCCTTCAAAGGGCAGGAAGAGCAACGATTGCAGGCATACAGGGGGGGTACACGCAAGCAGGTGCCTTAGCGTGGACACCACCGATCAATGTGATCAAGCAGGGACACAGACACAAGCGCGTAGCCTCACCGAGACGGCCTTCCCGCACACCACGAACAGCCGAGCTCCGTTATCCTCCGTCATTGGCCTCTGTACAATTATTTTTCAAATTAGCAGGCTTTCATTTTTAAATTCGCTTTCCACGAGCTTTCTCTTCCTCCATTTAGTACCCAACCTCCCGTCTCATTTGTGTGACTGAGCAAATTTTTTAAAAATGAATTAAAGAAATAAACATTTATCCACTTGCTGGGCGCCCTGCGTCGATGTGCTTGCATGAAGGGAATTACCCTCACATTGTGAATGATGTTCACTACAACATACCTACTACTTGATAATGGTACTTGATGATGAGGCATTGCCCTGTAAGGCACCTACTTACACTGTGAAGCAGGATCCCTTAAAAGTTTAACCCTGCTCCAGCCTGCCTGCTCTCATAAATATGGAGTTTTCAACGTTGTTCGAGCTCCAGAGAATTCCAGGTGGGTCCGCTTTTGTGGCTACATTCCATCCATTTTTCATCTATTTTATCATGCTTTCCACTAGCACTTGTGCTCCTGAACAGAGTCATGCGCATGCATGACCGCCCAGAGGTAAGGTTCAACTAGCTGTCCTGGAAAAATTCAGAGATGTCTAAAAGCAAGACCTTGCTTTCCTAGGCACGAGGTGAAATGAAAAGAGCAACAGCCTGACACAAGCTCCGGGCCTGAGCCTGGTCTGAGTGCTGCACAATCCTCATATTAATTAATATGTTATATCCAGGCTACATATTTGAGGTACGATTTGGGGTACGATTTGACGTACGTTGCTCAACACCCAACAGCAGCGTTGCATCGATGGATATCCTTTCAAGCATTCATTTGTGGAGACATGGTGCATCAATTTTTGCAGAGGTGGAAATGAAGCCATCTGCCCCAAATAGCAAATTGCTACTGAACATAAAAAGTCATGAAATTGAATAACGTGGTGCTTGATTCAGAAAGGGAGGAATGTGTGAAGTTCATAACCTCTCACGAGTTGCTTTTCGAAATCAAAATCCTGTGTGCTTTCCCCCATTGTGTCCTCTTTTCCTCCATTGATGTAGAGAGAGTCTCCTCTGCCTGCATAGTTTTCTTTTTTCTGATGTTGGAAGCATTCCAAATTTTAAGCTTGAAGCTTATGCGTATTCTTCCTTCTCCAGGATATGTGTCCCTTCAGTTGATTGTTCCAGCTCAAAGAAATAAGTGCATGCATATAAGCAGCTGTGAGAGGAGTTATACGCTTTCAAAACCTGAGGTCATCTTAGAACAGCGTCGCCGTATGCAGAATTTCTTCTTCTGGTGACCACGCCCTTCCTTTAAAAATTGAGTGCTCTGCCTGCGTTTCCTTGCAAGTCTTCAGATACCTTCCATTTAATTTACATGAAGCCAGTGTCCTGTGGCTTAGACAATACCTGAACCTTCACATATCATTTCATTGCTTGTTACAGGCCTGCTCAAGGCTATTGACTGCTTTTCTGACCTATTTAGTAAGCATGAAATAGATCCGCAAAGGTCTACACACAAGTTTACATACAAGCTTCGTGCCCAGTTCTGTACAGTATGGGCACAAATTTACCACTTCTAGATCTAGACGTCACGTTGACAGGAAATTATTGATGCAGGGTTCTCAGAGGCTGCCAGGTTTTTCCACCCTTAACTTTCTGAACAGCAGCCAAGCCCATTAGCCCCTTTTGGCCGAATAGCCATGTGGAGGAATCCCCCCTCTCTATGATTAAATGGGGTGGCTACCCCATAGCGAGGACCTGTAAGGCCAGCATGCGACATGTAAAAGAGCAGAACTCTGCACTAAGTTTTCGAAAACTTGATAGTGGATAATGATTATTCCACTGGAATTCCACTATTTGTGTCTGCAACTGTTGATTTCCCTGATCTTTTGAAGGGGGGTGAATGAGCATCGCCTGTTCAATTCTTTGGCAACGCGATGATCTTAAAGCTGATCAAAGAGGTTGCAATAAATCCTGAAGCCTCAAGCCCGGGTCCTTGAACTCTGGTCAAATTTTTCACTGTGCAACCAACCAATCCTTTAATGAATTTAATTATTTGTTAACACAATATACAATCAGCAAGAAAGGAGTAATTACAGACAGCTGCCACAGACTGCCAACAATTTTTTCATGACATGTGAGTTTGCACCCATAACTCTTGAATTGCTTGCAATGACTGGTGATGGAAAAGATCTAAGTCAAAGGTAAATCCTGGAGGCATCGCGCCTCTGTGCGCCATGCTGTCTATAATGCATGAGGGCATGAGGGCCTGGCATAAACTCGCCCGCGCGCACGCACACGCGCACACACACACACACACACACACACACACACACACACACACACACACACACACACACACACACACACACACACACACACACACACACACACACACACACACACACACATGCGCACGCACCAGCTCAATTCTGCCAGCTTTTCTTCAGATTAGGTCTGAATTATACAGGGTTCGATTAATTGGAATTCCAGCTCTTCAGGGAGATGAATCAGGGAGGTGCACATGCTGCATGCCCATCAAATAAATATTTTGCACAGTCAACGAGATTAAGTGCCGCTTTAAATCTTGGCTTAATCTAAGATTTTCTTAGGACTTCTACCCTATTTTACGACCAAATGGGAGCCATATTACAAATTGCAAATTATACTGGTTTTAAGTCCTTTAAAGAAAAGAATTGCATCGTTTGAGGGCACCGTCGATTCATCTTCTGCGTGCATTTTTCCTTGGCAGTTGCTTTTGGACATCATTCATAATAATACAGTGACCCTTGTGACCACGTTCGCATTCAACATCCAGTCGATAACGCTTAGACGCTCTCACGATGGGCCGGTTGCAGTCATGACTTAGGAGATTAGGCCCATTTCCATTATCATTCATGGACTCAATGCATTTTGGTTGCTGATGGTTCAAGCCTCACAGCCAAAAGACAACGGTTGTAAGCAAGCAGGCAAGCCTGCCCGGGCCAGAAACAGGACCAGCTCAGCCCTGCTAGAAACAAACTTGCATCTACGTTGGGTGTGTTGGTAAAAACATGCCTCCCAAGTCCAAGAGCAGGAGCGTCCCTGAGGGAGGCGTGACTATTTCAGGATGCTGTGATACGCTGAAAGGGAGTCCGACCCCTGTGATAGTAGGTGTTGCTTGAGTTGTCCGCATGATGAGGCGCGGTGCACACACGCCTGCATGTTGTGTGTGTGTGTGTGTGTGTGTGTGTGTGTGTGTGTGTCGGCCTGATGTCAATTTGGAACCTCCCACCTTTCATTGCGCAGTTGCTGCCAATCCAGGACTGTTTGCTATCAGGATGCCATTTTGAAATGGACACACTTTTGCAAGCTGCACGCTTGTACGCACACGCGCGCGCGCGCACACACACACACACACACACACACATACACACACACATACACACACATACACACGCACACACACACTCTCTCACACACACACACGCACCATGCACACACTTGCTTTATCTGTAAGGGACAAACACCGACCCAAGTAACCTGCCAGGACACGTTTCTTAGCATCTAGCTGTATGTTGTGCGTCATCCTTGAGTTCTCAGCTTCTGCCCCGCTTAACTTGCTTGCAGAATGAAGTAACTGGCAAACCAGTTCGAAAGGTGGAGGCTGTGACCAAGCTATGGAGTCATGCTCTGAAGGGGGAGAAGCAGGTAATCAGCAATGGTTGTGTGGAAACCAAGTATGAATGCCATTGTTTGATTCAGCGCTAGAAAGTGTATGCAAAAGGATTTGCAAGCGCGGTGGGGAAGAAGCCGTTTGGGCCTTACACGGGAAAATCTGCAGGAAAAGCAGAAAAACAGGAAGCAGGAAATCTGGAAGCATGATGGAGAAGAAAGAAGCTGCGGCTTGGAAGATGAGGGGGAAGAAAAGGTTAGTAGACTGGAGCAGCTCTCATTTGTGGCATGGCGCTTGCTGCTTTAGGGAGAACATTGCTGTGGGGTGATTGGCCCTTTACAGCAATTCTGCATGCCCATGCACTTGATTATATTCTGTTCAAAATGGTTATCAATGGAGGCATCTGCCGAGCCTTAAGTCTCTTCCTTAAGTACCTCATATAGGGGCACAAAAACCATGGAGGTCATGCCTTCTAGGAGCTTTATATGTGGCATATATATGCCATTCCAGGTTGCCAGGCATTCCTCATCCTAGCAATGAACTAGAGACTAAGTAGGAGCAACCAAACTAATGTTGACCCAGCAGGTTGTCAGCCATCATTGCAGTGGTGGAACGTGGTAAGTGATATCAGGGTTACGAGGGGTTGGTTTGCAGCCCAAGACTCTGGCTGATAGGCCAAGTACGTGATTGCATGTGAGTATGGAGGGCAAGTAAGGAACTTACTCCATCTTGCCTGCATTGGTATTGGTCTCCCTCTTTTCCTCAATGTTAGTACAATTCATATTCAGTCACAAGAAGGTGGCTTGCTTTCACCCTGATGCGTGTGTGTACGTGTGCCTGTGCATGCGTGCGTGCGTGCGTGCATACGTGCGCGCAGCTGCATGCATACTTGCATGTGTGTATATACATGTGTGTGAAATGTGTGTGTATGTGTGTGCGTGTGTGTGTGTGCGCTTGTGTGTGTGTTTGTGCGTGCGTGCGTGCGTGTGTGCACATGCGTGTGTGTACTTGGTGTGTGTTTTGTGTGTGTGCGTGCGTATGTGTTTGCGTATGTGTGTGTGTGTGCGGGCGCGCGCTCGTGTGTGTATGTGTGAAATGTGTGTGTGTGTGTGTCAGCAATGCTTGCACGCGCGCAGCAGTGCTTTCACGCGGCAGTGAGCTCCAGGCCTGCTCTGACTGGATCAGGTGGTACATAGCCACCGCAAGCACAAGGAGTTCACAGCAAGGGAGCATTCCTCCTCGCTTCCACTATTGCATTAGAGCACATGTAGAGCAAGGCCAAAATGCTCAAAGGACTGGCCTCATGCCTTCAATCTGCATCCTGCACACTCTTCACACCTGACCCATGCTGCTCCTCCTGTTTTGTATTAGAGATGAGGTACATTCAGAACCAGCACTGAAACCCAACACCTACTTCTTTCCCCTCCGTCTACACCACAGCCTTACACCCAGAGGGAAGAGGTCCTCAAATTCCAGCTAATACCTAATTCTTTCCTCTCTGTCTGCACCACCACCTTGCACTTAGAGGGAAGAGGTCCTCAAGTTCCAGCCCCTGCTTCCTTTGATGGTGCTCATGGAGAAGGGCAGTCCTGAGGAGCGTATGGCAGCGTGCGGCACGCTGTATGCGCTTGCGCAATCCCCCAAGCACGTGCAGGAGGTGGTCAACAACAGGGTGCGAGGGCAGGGAGGATAAATGAGCAGCTTGTGTAACCAAAACGTAGTTGCAAGTAGTTTGAAAGCGTAAATTCTTGAAAACCTGCATCAGTGCTTCTTCTAGTTCTTCTGGTTCCATGTCTGTTTTCAAATTGGCCACCTCAGAAATCTGCATTTTGTCTTTTACTCGCATAGGCCTATCTTGCAGGGAGGGCGCAGACCGCAGGCCTACCGGTGTTTAAATAGATGGGAAGCAGCACTTCCCTTACAAATGTAATAGCCAAGGGCCACACTAGAGTCCATGTACTAAAACCCGGAAGTTCTTAACATTTCCCTCACTAATGTCCAACCAATGCTGCTCCCCCTAGCTAAACTTTTGCACATGCTTTACTCGTCGGCGCTCCTTTGCCCTGAGTGCTCCTTTGCACTACGCCATGCCCCAGTCGCAGCTGGGTATAAGATTGACTCCAAGCTGTCTGTACAGACTATCTGTTAGCAGTGTACACTAGTAGCTGTTAGTACTAACATCTTAGGCCTTGATGAATTGAGAAGCTTGTCAACATGTCGGCAATAATAGGGCGCCCCAGGAGCATGTGCTTGAACACAGATGCAAACAGAGTGTGCAGCTGAGGATCAGCTGTCTGCCCTGTGTGCTGAAGGGTCATGTACTCTGCTGCTCTGCCAATGCGTGACCACTAGGCTGCCTTATCCTTCTACTTGAGCATCCATGCTTTACCTCTCTGATGGATGCTGCTGCTTTCATGGCTCTTCACTGTTTGTGCCCGGCACTGGAAGGTCGTTCCACACACAAGCTGGATCCTGCCATGAGCGGGCCATCTTTGCCTGCCTCTTAACCAACGAGCAATTGCTCAGGGTGCAGCTGTTTTTCAGAGGGGGACTACTGGAGCCATTTGGCCTGGAGCTTTTGTGACCTTCCGCTAGCTGTTTCAGCTCGTAGGCCCTATCAATCTGACCCTTGCCTTTGTTCAGATTGTCGTCATCATCACTCATTTGGTAGAGGCCAGTAAATTTGGAAATTATGGGTACTTTTGAAGGGCCAATCTGAAGCCCTCGAAGGGACACAAAGCAAAGATCCCAAGACTCACACAGAGGCTCCCGGACACTTCACAAACTTCGGTTTCATGTCGATTATAGAAATAAGAATTCCATGGTTTCATATCGTTTGACGGTGATGTTGTGCACAACAGGATGTTGCGTAGCCTGCAGGATGGCAGCAGTTATCGCATGCTGCTTACACTGCTTTTTTGTTGGTTTACCTGCTTGTTCCACCCCACTGTTTTCCTGTTGCATGCAGGTAAGTGTTAATTTTTACTTCCTCTGCCAATTTGATGCAATGGGTAATCTTGGAGGGAGGTGTGGTGGTGTATGGTATGATTAGCACTACAGCGAATGAACATATGAGTGGATGTAAGCATTTAATCAAATGAATGGATTTATTGGGCAGAGTGCCTGTAACAGAAAAGGTTCAAGCTTTTGCGCTCCTGGGAGTGGCTAACTTGGCATCTATGCTTGGTTACAGCCTGCTTTGGGCACTGGTTGCAACATCCCTAAAATGATGTGTATTTGGGTCTCTGCCTAAAGACGGACCCCTTTGAGAGATTTCTGCAATTATTCCATTTGTTCCAATTCCTCCTTTCAGAGGTTCCTGCAGGTTTTTTTCCATACCCTTGTTGTCTGGCTTGTGCAGGTAGTCATGGGGACAATTGCACTCATGGGAGGCGATCATGACCGGACCCCTTTGAGAGATTCCTGTAATTGTTCCATTTGTTCCAATTCCTCCATACCCTTGTTGTCTGGCTTGCGCAGGTAGTCATGGGGACAATTGCACTCATGGGAGGCGATCATGACCGGACCCCTTTAAAAGATTCCTGCAATTGTTCCATTTGTTCCAATTCCTCCATACCCTTGTTGTCTGGCTTGCGCAGGTAGTCATGGGGACAATTGCACTCATGGGAGGCGATCATGACCGGAGCCGACAGCCTGCAGCACAATTCCTAGCCTTCCTTGCCCAAGTAAGTCTGAAGCATGGCCAGTTATGCCAGCCTTCCTCTCTAAGCAATTTACACCCTGCCCAGTAAGCAATAGCAGCTTAAAGTTATTGTGTTGCCTACCTTGCTCAGTTCAGTACCAGATTGACTCCGCTGCTGGTAAATATTCAGTCCAGTACCAAAATGATTAGCTGTAAGCTTCCAAATTCTGGTCCCAAATTCCTGCCGAACCCCTGACATAAGTAGCTGCGCTGCTGTGCCCAAACCTGTGAATTTGTGGCCGTGACACTAAGCTGCAGGTTTTGTTTATGTGCTCCTGTAGGCATGCCACAATGCTCCTGCGCTGTGATGCTTTAACTCGCCACTGATGTGCCTCGACGTCCAAGCTCCCTCACCACGTGCCACCCACAATGTTCAGCTAATGTGCAGCAGTGCAAGGATCCTGTTCTTGAGATCATCCCTATCTTTGATTAGTGTTTTTAATTGCTGTTGGTCCAGTGCTCCCTCGATGCGGCATTGAAGTGTGGCATTGACTGGTTGATGCAGCATTGACAGGAGTGTTGGCTGCAGTTAGTAATGCAGCCTTGACTGCAGCCTTGACTGCAGTGTTGGCTGCAGTTAGTAATGCAGCCTCGACTGCAGCATTGACTGCAGTGTTGGCTGCAGTTAGTGATGCAGCCTTGACTGCAGCATTGACTGCAGTGTTGGCTGCAGTTAGTGATGCAGCCTTGACTGCAGCCATTGGTGCGGCTTCGACCGCAGCATTGAGTGCAGCCATTGGTGCGGCATCAACTGCAGCATTGGCTGCAGCCATTGATGCGCCATTGACTGCAGCAACCCGACTGCTGCGCGCATTTGGCCGACAGTGCCCTTTTTGTCGTTGGTCCGCTGTTTCCCACTGTTTCCTTAATGCCATGTGTGGCTTTGACTGCAGCGGCCCGAGTACAGCGCACGCGTGGCTGACAGTGCCCTTTTTGTCGTTGGTCCGCTGTTTCCCACTGTTTCCTTAATGCCATGTGTGGCTTTGACTGCAGCGGCCCGAGTACAGCGCACGCGTGGCTGACAGTACCCTTTTTGTCGTTGGTCCGCTGTTTCCCACTGTTTCCTTAATGTGGTGTGCGGCTTTGACTGCAGCGGCCCGAGTACAGCGCACGCGTGGCTGACAGTGCCCTTTTTGTCGTTGGTCCGCTGTTTCCCACTGTTTCCTTAATGCGGTGTGCGGCTTTGACTGCAGCGGCCCGAGTACAGCGCACGCGTGGCTGACAATGCCTTGCTGCTGCTTCTGGAGGGGTGCAAGCTAGGATCTGTGCCAGGATGGGGGGGCGCGCGCATGACCATGCTGCACTGCGTGACTGCAATCCGGTTGCTGATTGAAAATGTGCAGGTGGGTATATATGGGTGTGCTGGTAGCAGTGCATGGGTGTGGTGATGTCACAACACGTTGCATGCATGACAATGCTGCACTGTGTGACTGTGCTGTGGTCGCTGATTGAGGACATGCAGAAGGATTATCGGTGACAGCACGTGGGTGTGGCAGTCCTGCTCTCGATTGATGATTGGGAGAGTGCAGGTGGGTGTGCTGGTGACACTGCTCAAAAGCGACTGCTGTTCTGCATGAGTGCCATGGTCGCTGATCAAGGGTCTGCAGGTGATACCAGCACACCTGTTCTTGTGTGTGTGTGTGTGTGTGTGTGTGTGTCGGGTGTGAAGTCACTGCACGGTGCGCATGACAATGCTGCACCGCGTGACTGCACTGTGGTTGTTGATTGAGATCGCGCAGGTGCTGATCCTGGTAGAAGTGCGTGGTTGGGACATCACAGCATGGTGCTGCTGCGCTGCGTGACGAAGCTGTTGGTGCTGATTGAGGAACTGTACGTTTTGCAGGCGTGTACAGGCGTGTGCTATCGCTGCTTTGCCCTGGTTTGCTGCTGTGCGACTGCAAGCACAGGCAGGCATGCAAGCCAGCCCTGCACCCTTGGCCCTCCCGCTGCCCTCAATCATGCAGGTGGTACAGGGAGGTCCTCAATCTGTCCCAATGTGCAGCAATCAGGGATCCCTGCCCTCAATCTTGCAGACGACACAAAGGTTCTTAACCCAATGTGCAGCAATCAGGGGTCTGATGGCGCATGTGACTTGCTTGCACCATCGCAGCGTGCTCAGTGCACTTTTTGCGGCCGTATTCCTGAGGGGACTTAACCCATCACACACACTGTGCCCCCCGTGCACAGCAGCAACTACCTGTGCACAAAGTGCAAGCTACGAAGAACCTAATGACATGCCTGCAAGGCACTCGTCCCACTCACGCCAGCAAGGCGAGGCAAGGAAAGGGTCACAGCTGTATCTGCCCACCCGTGCTGGCAACATGTCGAAAAATGTGCATGACATGAAATGTGTTCCACTCATGCCTGCAAGGCACTTGTTCTGGATCGATTGCACCTCAGGATCACGTGCGCAAAGAAGTTGCACTTGTGCTCCGTGCTCTCCTGAGCTGCTGCTGCTGACACAACATCCCCCCAAGCTAGGTCCTCCAAACTGCTGTGCAGGCTCCAGGGCTTTTCCATGGCCTGGAATCCAACACCATGGTGTTTGTGTGCGCATTATGAGGCCTGTGAGCCCAGAAGTGTCCACCAGAGTCACTTAGCCACGTGTCTGTAATATGGCCTGTTGATTCCAGCACCATGATGTTTGTGTGCCCAGTGTGAAGCCTCGGAGCCCAAGATAGTCCGCCGGAATCAGCTTATTGTGCATGGGGCTGTGTCCACCTTGGTGCAGCTGCTGACCTACGCACCAAGGCTCCCAGAGCCCTCCCAGGTGCGCTGGGCTCTATGATGATATGGTGATGGCGATGATGATGATGATGATGATGATGACAAGATGGACTTGAGCATGCAAGCCTGTGTGCAAGAGAAATAAAGACGTCAGTAGCTTTGAATAAGCGTGATAACTGTCCAGTTTGGGGCCCTGTGTGTGTGTTCGACAAAGACACTGTTGTTTGCTACAGAAGTACAGGCGTAAACTGCATTATTTTTTCTATCTGAGCAGACTGCCGCCTGTTTGGCTGTATGATGGAACATGCATGGGATTTGCCTGCACCTATTTCACCATGCAGGTCCCTGCGCCTCTACCCAACTCTGTGGGCAAGAATGGCCGCCCCTCAGGTGGCAGGAAAGGGAAGGGAAAGCAGGTCAGCCGCCTCCCAGCAGGCCGCAAGGACTGCATCTCCACCCAGGCCTCGGCATGCTTGCGCTTCCTGGCCACATGCCCAGAATTTATGCCAGAACTGATTGGTGAGTGCAGATGGTTGATTTGTGAGGATGTGGTTGTGGATGGTGTAGGCGGATGGAGGGGATGGAATTAGTCTTTGCAGAAGACCGTGGCTGGTTCTAATTATGGTTCTAGTTATGCGGATGTTTGCTTGCACAGTGGAGCTCTGTGCTCTGAGTGTGGTTTTGGCATGGAGAAACCTTGTGCATCTTTCAAACAGCTGGCAGGTATCTTCTTTCCCTATCAAACTTTAAAGGGCCCCGCGGAACTTTGGTTCTAGTAATGCGGATATATGCTTGCACAGTGGAGCCCTCTGCTCTGTGTGTGGTTTTGGCATGAAGAAACTGTTTGCATCTTTTAGATAGCTGGCAGGCATCTTCTTTTCCCATCAAACTTTAAAGGGTCCCGCAAAATTGTGTCGCTTTCTTCTCCTGCCCAATGATGGTGCTCTTGTGTAGGACTTTGCTTCCTACCAGTATTTCAGATGCGATTGCCTGTGTGTGTCGGATGAAGGGGAGGGGGGGATGGAGGGGGCAAAGTTGCAATATCTGTTGTACTTTTTAAGGCTGATGCTGCACTTTTGGCAAAGTCAGTTAACAGACGAACACGGGACTCTTCCCTGGGGCACAGTGAGGAACTGCTTGGTATTTCCACGTGACTATGCTGCATGGCAGAGTGTGTAAGCATTTGTCAATTGCCTCTCAGTCGCTATCCTTGTCTGCTACTCAATACTAGGGATTGTTGCATTGCAGGGTATGGGGAGGGTGGTTCTTACATCGTGCTCTTGAAACTTAAAAGTAAATGTCGCACTCCGTAATATGCTCTCTTGTACAGCTACCCAAGTGCTACCACCTTGGGCGAAAGATTACACCATCGTAATTGCACAGGCACAGACAGTCACACCAGTCCAACTCGTCCAAGCAAGCTCCCTGCTTAATGTTACTGTCATGCTGACGCTGCACTTCAAAGTTGCACACAACACCGGGATATGGGTACCGATACGGGTCCAGGAATGGGTATGGGTACAGAGGCCACGAACGGGCGGCATGGGTGTTACAAAATAGCTGCCCTGGAGGCACAGAGGTTTTCACAAAGCCTTCAAACCCTTTGCAGAGCCCCAAAACACAATAGAGCATGAACGAAAAAGAGCAGAAAGAAGATCCATGTAGGCATGATGATGTGAAGAACTAGCCTAGCAGTCAAGGGTTTTGACTGTTGTTTGTTGTGTATTTTAACTTATGACCCATAGGCTTTGGTGAGGCACTTGCAACCTTGCTTGTTGTAGGCAACTTAATTGTTTGTGTATTTGTGATCTCAGAAAATGTTTCAAACACGTGTTTAATGAGTGCATTGACTTGTTGGTTGCACACCAGAGATGATAACTGATGCCAAGCCAGGGAAATAGGCACACAATGCAATGTGCATACATGCTATGATTGGCCCTGCTTTCCCTCACGCTGGCCCACATCTCAAACCAGGCAAGGTGCCTATTGACGTTGATGGAGATGCCTCACTCAAAAAGAAATGAGGATGTAGCCTCCTGAGCCTCCTGAGCCTGTATGCTTGAGCACTTGTGTGCAGGGGGTGATTTGTGCTTGCGTGCTTGCACAGCTGCCAAGCAAGCTGGCCCCAGGGGTGCAGCCTTGCTCTGCTTGCTTGGGGGCTGTGTCACCTCCTCATCATCATCACCATCATGCTGTGCTGGACATTTCTGGCCTGATTCCATGCCCACATGCTGCAACGGCTCACATCAGGGAGGACCTTCTGGCAGCGCTGAGCCTCCTCCGAGCCTATCTTTCCCTTGACTCCCGCAAAGTATACAATCAACCTTGTAATTCCAGTGAAAGTGCTGCCACGGAAGTTGCATTTGAGCTTGCCTCTGGTCCCCTTGCCAAGGGGGGGGTAGCTTGGTGCAGTTCTTCTGAAACGCGGCCACGCCACTTATCCTTGCTTCATAATTATATTTTTGATTTAAGAGGAAGGAAGGAGCACGTATCTGCTCATCAAATGGTGTCGGTCGGTTGTCTGGAGGAACTCCTTCCCCACTGTCTAGCCCTGCCGTGCTGCATACCATGCAGGCACGGGTAACGGGCGGTACGGATCGGCATGCCGGGGGTTCTAACACGCATGTTGTGCAACCTTGCTGCACTTGGCCCCATGCAAACATTACTCAGTCTTTTTCTCCTGCTGAACTTCGTGCATGCCTAATTAACACAGCCCCTTTCACCTCAGTACTACAAGTCTTACTTCTGAGGCTATCCTCTATGAGATAAGGGGTCTACATATTGAATTGCCCTGACAAGCATGGCAGCGCTGAACTTGACCTGCCGATCGCACCCATCCAAGATGTTTGCCATTACTTTGAATTTGATGGTGATTAAACAGTTTATTTGGATATGGAGCGTGGAGGAGCCATTTTGGGGAGAAGGCTATTGAGGCCTTCTATGTGCCATGGCAATGCACATCACATAAAAGCGCACCTCGCAACGAAAAAGCCTTGGTCATCATGTTTGTTTGCTTCTCTTCTAGGGGCCCCCATCCTAGTCCTTTTGCAACACTAGCACAGCACACCTTGCAGCGCTGAGTCATCAGTGCTGTGATACTGCCTCCTTGCGCAGCTTCTGGCAGTCTTAGCCCCATGCTGTCTACTCTACTGACAGCGAGCGATGAGCAGGCAGCTTACGTTTGTGGCATCCTGTGGGAGGCCACGAGTGACCTAGCAGTTGCACAGCAGGTGGGTATCAGAATTTTTTGAGAGTGTGTTGGCTGGCACCGCCATCGTTGCTACCACTATCATTTTTGTGATTGTTGTGTCATTCCTTGCCGTTGTCTTTGGGTTCTTGCCTCGGCTGCTCCTGATGACTGTCATCTTTTTGGCAGTGGAAGTGTGTCATCCCGGCTGATAGTCATCATGACCGCCCAATCAAAGCATTGTGCAGCTTGTTTAGCAGGGGCTTCTCTGAAACAAGAGGGGGGAACCTGTGCAAGCAGTCTCCTTGTAAGCCAGAAGTGCCACGATTCTAATAAAGGTGTGCAATCATGGTTTATGTCCTCTCATGTTGATGTGGTTGCGTTTGGTGACTAAGATACCTTGCAGCAAAGACAGCTGATGGTAACATGTTGTCTTCTCTGTGTAGATTTTTTTTTGCGCACATGAACGTGCTGCAGAAGAAGCAAGCTCATGAAGGGGTTGGGTGTCTTTTGTGTGATTCACATCATGTTACTCTGGCAAATGAGTTGACGTATTGTATACCGTAGGAACCCTTTGATTTTGCGACCCTAGATTTTTGTGAGCTCCAGAAAGTAATTTATAATAAATTGATCATTTTCTTTTCAAACTTTACCACTTCATGAGGCCCTTCAAATAATTATTTTTTACAACTTTCACTGTTTTCGACGTTATTTGGCAGCAAATCCACAAGAACAACAGGTAAATCCATCAGCAAATCAATCCAGGCCTGCACACATCTCTACTGCCACCATCAGTGCCAATCTACTTCCATGCGCACCCAAACCTGCTGCTCTAGAGCCTTTGCTGCTATGTGCTGAGAGCTGGACAAGGACAAGCAACCTTTCTGGCTCTGGTGGTGCTTGCCAGCAAGCAGCATCATGCAAGCAGCATCATGAGTGAATGATTTGCACTAGGCTTCCACTTGTCTCTTAGGGGCAGGTGCAGGGCGCGTTGCTGGACCCACTGCACGGCCTGACTTCTGGGGCATTGGCTCTTGCAGCCTGAGCTCCATGTCCAGCTCCATGTTCTGCTGCTGCTACTGCTGCTACTGCATCCCTGCTGCACCTCTTGTGATTTGCTTGCTACTGAGCACGGGGCCGTCCTCCTCAGTGCAGGGCCTCTAAAAGCCATTTAAAGCTTAATACCTTTGTCCTGGCCAGAATGGGCCTCTTTTACGTAAAAATGCTTGTCATAACTTCGCGGCGTCTCCCTCAACTTTGTTTTTGCGGATTTTCCAGTTCGCGAGAGGGCCTCATAATCATTTAATTAACTATTTAGTTTTTCGCAAAATTGAAAAGTTCCTACAGTAGGTTACCGCGCCTGTGAAGCTATCTGATCCTGGATTCATGATTTTTGGCCTGATTGTGGACGGCCTTGCGCCAGGCATCTGCTCAGGCCTCTGAAGCGTCTGCTCTTGCTTCCCTCACACAGGTCTTGGACCAGCAAGGTGTCCCCATCCTTCTCCACATCATTTCCACCTGCCTGCTATTTGCAAAGACCAAAGGTGAGCAGAATGTAGACACAAAATATGTTGGCATCTACAAATTGCAAGGAACGACTTTGCAAGCTTCCAGCAAAATAATCAATGCAGGTCAATTTGGCTTAGAGCAGACGCGAGGCAGTTACAGTAGAATGACTTGGCAGGAATCAATGAAGCCTAAAAGAAACACAAGGCGGCAAACAATTAACCAAGTGAGCCTAAAAGAGGCATAAGGGGAGATTCTGAAAGATTGTAAGGAACCTTACTGCCAAAATGTGTACCAAAAGATTATACAAAGCGCAAAATTTAAAAAGCATGCAGCATGGACCATACTCAGATACGCTTTTTAAGCTGCTGCAATGTGCAAAAGCTTACATGATGCTTTTTTCTTTCGCACTCATGCAAAGTAAGGTTTTATGCTCATGTGTTACTCTCCCTGTTGATTGAGCTGAAGGATACTTTCTAAATCATTGTTCCACTTGCGACTGCACAATCCAAGCAAGCAGGGCAGCAAGTCCAAAGCAGAGCAAAGCAAACATGCATCGCAGGCAAGCGAAGCAGCAAGCCCAAATCAGCAGAGGAAGCAGGACAACCTGAGCGAAGAGCACAACGCACACAGCCACCCTCTCCTCCGAGCTTTCCGGACATTGCCATTTGCAATGCCACTGGGGTGCTGCACCATTTGACCTTCCTAGATCGAGCCAAAGTAGAAGTGGGTGCCCTGCAATGCTGGTTGGCAATAGGAGGGGTCAGTAGAGTACAGCCAAGCTAGGGCAATGTGCATTCTTGTTTGGAGCATGCTCCCGTTTGTGTATGTGTGTATACGTGCGCGTATGCGTGTGTGCACATGTGTGTGAGCACGTACTAGAACTGCCTGCCTGCTTGCAGACAATAATAATTGCAAATATATGCACCGCACCAAGCGATTGCCAAAATGCATATGCAAAACAGTTCCTCACCTGAGCTTTTTAAAAGCCACAAGCATCTTGCAGCTGTATCATCTAATTTCTGATTGCAAGTCAGGCTGGATGGCTTGCACCTGAAACCTCTCTCTCTCTCTCTCTCTCTCTCTCTCTCTCTCTCTCTCTCTCTCTCTCTCTCTCTCTCTCTCTCTCTCTCTCTCTCTCTCCATATATATCTATCTCTTTATATGTACGCACCTGCATATCAGCAAAGTAGACAAACGACAGAGCTCAGTTTAACTTGCTCTTTTTGTTACAGGTAGGGAAATTAGGAGGAGTCCGCTCTTTGGCGCTTTGTCTCAAGATTGCTCACATTCAGGTATGCAGCCCAAAAGGCACCTTTTTTGTATGATCAGGGTGGTTGGTGAGCTTTAGACGGATGCCACAAACTTTCTGCTTTATAAAAAAAGTGCATGTCGCTCTCACACCTCTTCAAGTACAAAAAAAGTTGCTGCTTTGTCAACGCCTTGCAGCAGGAGCAAAGAAAAGAAAAAGTGTGATGAGTAGGCCCATTCATTTTGGTATGGTCGAGAACTTATCACGCACTAGCTCTTGTGTGAAGATGCAAGTGTGAATAAGAAAGTAAAATGTGTCTACCCATCAAAGTTGGTACGGTCAAGGAAAAACTTGCACTAGCTCCTGCTAGGATACAAGTGTGAAGGATAAAGTGAAAGATGCTTGCCTATCACATGCCATAATCTTCTTAAAAGGCTGTCCACTATTTTTATTTCCCCCATGCGGTGTACAATTACAACCATGCTGACAGTTAAAACAATATTAGCAACTGCATCCTTGCACCTTGCTTACTTTTATCCAGTTTACCCTGGAATCCATTGTAAATGTCTCTTCTGCCTCAGCCTGGGTGCAAAGAGTCTGATGGCATTAGCCAATAGGTCTGATCAAGCAATCAATAAACACAATTGAGAGTCTGCTACTGCATCAGCCTGTGTATGAGTATTCTGACAAGCATTATTGTCCCCTTTCCAATAAAGATGCATGGAAGATGCAAAATGGAAAAAAAAGCGCACCTGGGTTGCATCTCTGGCAAAACGTTTTGTTTTGTCTTGAATCGAGCAGGCTTGGAATAACACAACCACTTGAGCGTCGAGCTCGCCTTGCTTCCAAGGATCTCGTGGATGCTTCTACCATGCCTTGTTGCGTAATTCAGGCAAACTAAAAGAAATAGCAAAACGACTGCTGGCTTTCAGGAGAAGCTGAAAAGCAGTATGCTGTTCTTCCAAAATCGCGTTCCAATGAGCATGTGCTTCTAGCAACCAATTTTGTGACAAGGGAATGCTCTCATTCACCTTCCTACTTGGCAACTTCAAGCCCAGACGTGTTTTTTGTAAAACAAAAAACTGCAACATTAAATAGGTGATGAGGAGAATGCACCCTTCATTCAACAAATACATCTTGGTTTTCCTGCACAGACAAAGGAGAATGCAACAGGAGCGCTCTACAACATGGGCATGGACCCTGCAAATGTTGACCTACTGGCCAACGAGGCAGGCTTACCTGGTTTTCTTGCTCAGCCGATGCCCAGGAGTTGGCTTGTGGTGAGTGCTTGGGAGACAGGCCGAGAGATGCATGACATGATGATGATGCCTGGCGTTGTTGCAATTGTGAGGACGAACGTGGGGTTTGGGAATGCCATGTTCAGGCCTGTGTAAAATGTTATAAGGTGAATGAGACGAGTCTGGCCAAATAGCGCGCACAGCGCATGTTCAATCCACTCTTGCATTGAAGAGGGGAGCTGTTCGGGCCCACAAGCTACCTTCCGGCCAACACAGCTAACACACGCCGTCTGGTTGCATGGATAAGCTTTGTCAAGGCAACAGCCATGAGCTTTTGGGGAACAGGGCACCTCATGATCCCTCTTCTACTCTTTGCAACATCCCTTTTTTTATCTTCTCCATCCCTACAATTAAGAAACCAATTCCTGGCCATTTGGCTCTGATGTGCCTTGCTGACAGAGGGATTTGTTTTGCTGAGAGTGGATGTGCCTTGCTGACAGAGGGAACTGCTTTGCTAACAGAGGGACTAGCTTTGCTTCCTCGCTGCTGCAGCAAATCTCTTCAGAAAACCCTGGTCAGGGTATAAGCACTTTGCTTTGGTGGTTCCTGTTAGAGGGCAGGACTTTTCATTGGAGACATTGTGAGGCTCGTTTCGAAATTGCAAGTCTTGGGCTGACACGTCTCAATTTCGTCTTTTGAGAAGCAGTGTTTGCCAGGGCCTCTTTTAGAGTCTGAGCTTGAGGGCAAATCCTTGATATTTATCTCCATGTTCTACTGGGCTCTTCATAGAACAGGGAGTGTGAAAAGTACGAAAGTAGACTTGCAACCAGCTTCCGTGCCTTACTTAGGACACACAAGCCCCAGGAGCTAATCAACCTCTTGTCTCACGTGCTCTTCATGCAACAGGAAGTGTGAAAAGTACAACAGTATTTTGCAACCAGCTCCCATGCCCGACTGGGAACACGCAAGTTCCACAAGCTAATAACGTTGACAGGAAATCCCCCATGCCAACAAAACTTGCTTGCATTGGCTGCAGAAAAATGAGGATGACAACAAGGATGCCGCGGACAAGGCAGAGGACGAATTTCTTGAGGGGCAATTGTTGAGCAACCCATCCTCCTTTTTCCTTACACAAGATCCTCGCTTAGCAGAATCATCGTAGCTCCAATGGCAGGAGGGTGGATTTATGTGCCAGGATTGTCTGAGCCATTCCTGTTGCAGATGCCTGCTCTTTCAGGGAGTACTATCAGCCTTCATCAAACTCTGGAACCGCCATTTATCTGTTTGTTGCTTTGTTTGCTCATGACCTTTGATCTTCTCATCTTGTTGTATGTTGTGGCACTGTGTTGTATGTTGTGGCACTGCGAGAGCATCATCTGGCCAGTGGATCAGCGGAGTTGCTTGACTAGCTTCTAGATTAGCTGTAGCACCTAGCAGCATTGGTTTGAGCGTAACAGGCTCTGGCGACATTTTGGAGGTGGCGTATAGAATATGAAGGTATGCAGGCTTAATGCCCTTTCCGCCATGTTGTCGTGCACGTATATATTATAGCTTTGCAGAGCATGCAGGCAGGCTTGCCTCATCGAAAAGTGTCTAAAATGCACGCTTTCTGTGAAATTTGGTAAACTTGCAGGCAGAATGGGTTTGAGTGCATTATTCATTCTTTGGTTGATGGCAATACTCCAGCATATTTACATGCAGAAAAGAGTGCATATACACGAATCTGTTTGAGTTCCCCCGATTCCATCCTAATAAATGAAGAGATGATGAGTTTTGAGTGTACTGCCTTAATTTGGTTGCCTTCTCTTTGCCTTTAATTTATCAGAGCGTTTGCAGCTCTCTTCTCCTTGAGGTCCTTCCAGAACTTCTTCGTGTGTCTGAGAGGTGAATATTGGCCACATACGACTTTCTGAGTGACTCAATTACAGGTATCAGCCATTTCCTGTGGTCCGCGACATTGCAGGCCAATTATTTTTATTGAAAGATATTTAAACCCATTTATAGGGCACCTACACTCAGTGACTGAACAGTCAAATGCCACTAGCACGGGAAAATAAGAAGAAGGAAGCAACGCAGTGGTGACAACCCCTGCATCAAATAATTCAGAAAAGAGGACGCCCAGGGTTGAATGGCCGCGTGTCTCCTTCACCAAGAGAAAAGGGAGAAAAGAGGCATTAGCCTTTGACAAGGATTTGATTTTGATTTGATTTACACGGGGGGACCTTCAGCCAGACTGTTCGGCTGATCGGCCTGTAACTGGTCCTCGCCAGCCACAGAATATCCATGTGAAAAAGCTTGGTCCTTTGACAAAGAGGACCAAGGGAGAATTACATGCAGAAGTCCATGCCTGACCTTGGTGGCAAGAGTATGTGGGTGCCTTTGGCGCAGTACTACTGTTTGGCCCTTCGTACATTTTTGGGGGAGAGGGGCGTAGCAAAAAAACGCAAATTTCTTTCGCTGCCTGCCACTGAGGGCAGAAGACAAAAAAATAGGGTGCTTAAAGTAATATGTTACCTACTAGGTACCTAGTAGGTACAGAAGATATTACTCCATATTATCCCCGAGAGAGTTTGTGAGGCCTGCAGCCCATACTCAGGTTCAGAGGTATGCTCCAGACAAATGCTGGAAATGGCTTAAACTGCACTTCAACACTTGCATAACTTGCCTGGGGCAAGAATCCAATGTCGAGCACTATTTAAATGATTTTAAAGTTAAGAATGAGAAGTGGTTTAAGGAGTTGAAGACCCTCAAGCTCGGTCAAGCTCTGCAGCCTGCTGAGTACCCTCTTCAACTGCCCAGGCTGCCAGCCAGTGGTGACGGCATTCTAGCATGCATGAAAGAAAAAAAAGCATGCAGACATGAAAGCAACCCCCACACCAATTTAGAAGAAGAGGATACCTAGGGTACAGGCACCATGTATCCCCTTTACTGAGAAAGACAAAATGCAGAAGTCAGTGGGGATCAGGACTCCTCGGAGGGTTTCCAGCAGCAGCCCTTGCCAGCAGCATGTATCCCCATGTCTCAAAATCTCACAATTGTTTGCAACGGGTTGCACACAAGCTGTTGGGATAGGCTTTCCCTTGTGGTTCTTAAATAAAAGAGGCTCAAAAGAAGAACAGAATAAAGAAGAGACCATGTGAGCCAAAGAAGGCTACATGCACAAACTTTCTTTCTTGAAGGAAAGGTTCCCCAACTAGCAATTCCAAAGGGCCAAAAATTAAGCTCACTATAATTGCCCTGGTGCAATGCCAGTCGCCCAATGATTAAAGCACCATCTCTGCGTATTTTTTTAGAAGTAAAGAGGGCGCGGGGTGAATAGGGAGCACTCAGTTCCAGCCACAATCACTTCACCTGTTTAAAAGGTCCTTCAATAAAAAAAAGAGGAAAAAACCCGTAGGCAGAACACTCCTTACATCAACTAATGTAAAGGAGACGCATTGGCTCAAATAGCCGTGAGCCTCCCTCACCAGAGGGTAAGAGGGAAGCTAGTGTGGGTTTGGTGGGTTTCTGGCAGCATACGGCCCCAAGGCACCTGAGTTATGGTGAGTGTTTTTGTTTTCAACGGCACGCCTGGTTGAGGTAAGTGTGTGCGCAAGTTGCATAGAGTGGGCATGGAGCTTTCACCTTAACCAGCTCCTTCCAGAAGCAGCGGCACATTCACCTTGCAAGAGTCAAATACTGCCCACGTGATTTTCTCTTCTTTCTTACTGTGAAGGCACCAGGCTGGGAAACAGCCTCAGGCTGACGCCTCTAAGCAGCAACACCATGACCTCTGTTGCCATTTTTCAAGGGCCTCAGCTCAAGTATCCCCAATACTGCCCTCAACAATTCACAACTTGATTGAATGCAAAGCCAAGCGCAGTGAAATAGATGATATGATCCAGCCTCCTCTTAAAAGCTTTGCCTCTCAGCTTATGGGCCTCTTTTCACGCTCTAGAAAAAAAAGAAGAGAAAAGAAAAGAAAAGAAAAAAGAAGAAAAGAGAAGAAAAGAAAAGAAAAGAAATGTAGGCAGAGAAAATTCTCCCTGCATCAATCAAGGAAAAGGAGACACATTGGCTCAGAAGAGCCATGAGTCCCCTCCACCACGAAGCTGTAAAATAAAGAGTGCTTATGGGGATCTGGAGGGTTTGTGGAAGCACCCGGCCCCAAAATCCGGCTGTGAGGAGTATGCTTGTTTTCAATAGCACGCCTAAAGGTAACAAGCTTGTCGGCGTACATAACAGAATGGGCATGAAGCTTGCGAGCAAGTTTAATGGCACGTTGATGGTCAAGTCCAAGTTGTTTGAACTGATAAGGGTTTGTTCAATATAACAAATCCCGCTCACACCCAGAAGGATAGTATGAAGAGTCACAGTTTTTGCACTAATGAATTTGCAGAGGTCTGCATGCTGCCGCTGTGCCGCCTCCAACTGTTGCTCAGGCCTCATGTCCTCACAGTACTTGATTTCAATAAAGTGCACACGTTGCTGGTGAGCATTCAGTTGGTGAGGTTGTCTCACGCGGTTAGCTACGCAGGACCTCTGTGGGGTCCCGTCCCTGCTGCGTAACACATGGTGTGAGCAGGGAGAAGAAGGAGAAGAAGAAGTGGGTTTGGCTTGATAGGGAGTAATGAGTATAGCATCAGGACGGCTTAATGTGAGTCTAGACCTCTTAGAAGAATTGTGGAAAGAGGTAAGGGGGTATAACTCTGTTCGATACATGTGCAGGGATTTGAAGGTTGTGCTGCGCCAACCTGTCATCACTTCGTATGTCCGTGTTAACCAGGCCTGCTTCTAAAGGGCTTTTGCTAAGAGCTTTGATGATCATTCTTCCAGCAACATTGTGGCGTTCAGTTTTCATGTTGGAGATTATATGATTTTGGCAGCCTGAGAGCATATGGATTGCGCTCTTTAATTGATGACTGCCTGGGAGAGGGCATAATGGGTTAGTGGACCTTTTGAAGCAAACCACATGTTTTTAATTATAGAGGGTGCCAGCGTGATATTGTAGGATGGTGCGCTCCATGGGTGAGGATACACAGGACATGTTCCTACAGGCATTGCTGATTTTCTTATCTGATAAGAGAGTCTACATGTGGTCACAGTTTCTCATAATAAGAGCAGTAGCTTGTTTTGGAGTTGGCATATCCAAGTTTGTGTTTTGTATGCATGTGAGCCTTAAGAAGTGGTTTTAGGATTATGGAGGTAGGTGATTGTAGATTTGGGTGCAGGAGCTGTGGATGTGCCGGCAGTAGGCTCTCTTTTTCCCCCTTGGCTAAGGAAATAAAAAGAAAAGAAAAAGCTGCGTAGGCAGAAAAATTTCTCCCTACATCAATTTAGGAAAGAGAGACACATTGGCTCAAAGAGCTGTGAGTCTCCCTCACCAGAAGATGAGAGGGAAATTAATGTGGATCGGGTGGGTTTCTGGCAGCACGCTTCTCCAGGGCACCAGTGTTATAGTGAATGTTTTTATTTTCAATGGCACGTCTGGTAGAGGTAAGTTTGTGCGCAAATTGTACAGAATGGGCATGGAGTTTTCTTGCAATTGTTTCAGATCTCTGTGAGTCAATCCCTAATTTTCTGAATTGATCAAGGGTATGGGCAGTGTAAATAGTCCCATCCACACCCAGGAGGATTGGATGGCTAAACAAAATAAGTGAGAAAATGGATACATGCCAGGGCCTGCGCCAGGGATCCCAGTATCAGCCCCAATTTTTTGGCTTGGTTTGTCTGCTATTTTGCAATAGCATCTGCATTTGTTACCAGCAATACCAGCATGAGGTTTTACTTTAACAGCAGCAAACACCAAAGTACAAAAACCAAAGACTCCTGCATGCACATCCTACCTGATCATATTCACTCAGCCATCCAAAAGGGGGAACCAGTAACCCAGGGAAAAACGGCTTTGCCCCTAGAACACAACCCATAATACCTCCACTACTGGAGCGAAAAACCTCGAGACAGGACCTTTGGAGTTATCGACAACACCTTGTCCAAATTCTCAGACTTCTCATCATGCCATCCCATCTATGACGATCATGTCTTGCACTTCACCCTAAAACATGCTATTTACTCTGCAATACTACTAACTGACGCAACAGCAAATTTTCTCTTCTTACCAAGCTGGGGAGGTCCAATAAGCACCAATCCATACTTTAAACTCCTCCTTGCTTACCCTCACCTCTGTTGAACTTTGGGAACCATACCCTCAATAAACCTCAACTATGCCAGCCCCCCATTCTGGGTCAGCAAATAAATCATGCTCCCCCACCATTCCTGGAGACTTCAAGTTATTGCTTTCTGGAATATTGCAGCAAGAATTCACCCGAACGAGAACTACCCAACTTGGCTCATTGACTTAGCACGAGACATCCCTGAGGCACGCTGGTGGAAAACAAGCGTAAAGAATGATCCAGTTTTCAATGCCAGACACCCAGGCATCAAGACTGGTTTCAAGAAATTTGAAAGCTACCCTCTGACCAACAGCACACCCCTAAGAACATTGCCCAAAGCCAACAACCCCTCTCGCCGTCAACAGCATCTAGCCCAGACTTGTTTAAAAAGTCCAGAATTGGCAAAAGTGGGCATACACAGAAGGCAGCTGCCATATACACCATGGAAGGTAAGAGATAGGAGCAGGAGTCTACCACCCATTAGATCTGTTTCTGGCTCTCACCTAGGCTAGCTGTGTCTAGTGTAGGTTTAGAGGGCCTTCTGGTGAGGCCTCTAGCTTTCCAATTAGGGGATCCTCACTTAATGCACGCGGCCTTTGGCCTGCGTAGACTTTTCTTTTCTACCACCCTGGCACTGATAATTATGTCAACCAAACGGAGCGGGAATCGCCAATACCAATGTAAGGGCTGAACTAGCTGCAATGGCAGCTGCCATTCTCCAGGGCCACTATCACATCAACTCTGATCATCAGATAGGCTATCTTTACTCTATCAAATCAGAAAGCAAACACTGTATCCAGAGCTTCACCGTCAGTATGTCCAAGGCCATATGCTCAAAATAATCATACAGCTTGTGCGCAATTCACCTACCCCTACTTATCTCTACAAGGCCAAGTCTCACGCTGGGATTGCAGGTAACTCATGCGCAGATGCCATTGCTACACACCAGGCTAGTAAGGGTGATGACACCCCTGCAGATACAACCTTATCCTTTGTAAACTTAAAGGCAATCCTTTCCATGACACCACCTGGCTTGCCTTTAAGGAAACTGCCCGCACCCACGCAAATACATAAGAACGCCCCAGCACACCTGCCCCAAAGTTTTAAACATTTTCCCAACCTACATGATGCTCTGAGGACGCACATGCATTCAAAACATAGACTTGGAAATGCTAACACAGAGACAGGATACTGCTCTTATTACCAAAGCCTACTTCCTACAGTTCATAAAAAGGTTAGCAATGCCTTCTGGACCATGCCAACACTTCCTGTCAAAACGAAACAAAACGATTCCAGCTACCACACAGGTACCCTCTTCAGTCAAAATCATGCAGTACGCTTGAAATTCTCCGCCTGGTATACAATGTCACCTCTGTGGGGAGCCAGACAGTGCCCTTCCATTCTTTCAGGATGTGAACATTTCACCGTGTCAAATATGGTAACTGAGGGCCACAATATTGCTAGCAGGATCCTCCTTTAAGGTATCAGCAAAGGCCCTCTTGGGGCAGGCCTTAAATCCATGGACATTGGCAGCGCAGATCGTCTTGCTTTACAGAACCTGCAGGTCCCTGAAGACTCAACAAACAGAACCCTTCCCAAATACATTCTCCCACGTCGTTTCCCTGACAAACAAAGGCTCACTCCTAGCCGCCCAGATGCAATTTTGGTTGTTCCAACAAAAAGAGTGCCAGGGACCTATTCCCGGTATCCATTGAGGAGCAGAGGGGGGCACGGGGGCAACAGGGGACGCTCAGCGCCAGCCACAGCCACTCCACCTCCTTCCAAGGCCCGCCACCCTAGTCAGCTCCTTCCAGGACAGAGGCACGTCCATCTCGTGGAGGTCAAATACTGTCAAAACACCTGGCCCAAGAACCAGCTTGAGGCCTCCAAGCAGCAGCGCCGCAACCTATGTAGCCATCTTTCAAGGGCCTCAGCTCAAGTCACCCTCCATACCATTCTGTTAGGTGTGGGAAGGGTCATCTACACCCCCCACACTCTGGAGCCTCTTAAAGAGCTTGGTCTTGACACTCATACAGCCACAAGGCTTGCTCTGAAGCTTCATGCTCATTCTGTTCAGTACGCATGTAAACTTGTTAGCACCAGACGAGTTCTTGAGAAGACTCCTCTCAACTCTCGCCACCGATATCGGGCACGGGCTACTGCTAGTAACCCTCCTGATCCCCATTGACTTCTTTCTTTTGTTTCTCTTGGTGAAGGGGATACACGATGCCTCGGCCCTAGGTATCCTCTTTTCCTGAATTGATGTGGGGAGCGTTTTCACTGCCCACGTACTTTTCATTTCTTTCTTTCAAGTCACCCTTCCTCCATAACATAATTACCTCAGGTATGGGCAGAGTCATTTATAACCCTCACACGTTGGAGCCCCTTCAAGTGGTTGGTCTTGATACTCGCAAAGCCTGCTTTGAAGCTTCATGTTAATTGTCCAGTGTGCTCATAAGCTTGCCAGAATAAGGCATGCTCTTTAAGAGGTTTTTACCAATTCCCACCACCAGGGCTAAGGGTTAATGCTAGTAACCCACCTAAACCTCATTGACCTCGTCTTTCTTCTCTTGTTAAAGGGGATGCATGGTGCTTTGGCCTTTGGCATTTTTGCTGCCTACATGGTTTTCCTGTCCTGATATAGAAGAAAAAAAGAAAAACTATTTGGGCAGTGCTAACATAGTTGAACACTCCCTACATCAATTAAGGAAAAGGAGGCACATTGGCTCAAAGAGCCGTGAGTCTTCCTCACCAGAGGCCCAACCCGGGATAAGAGGGAAGCTAATGTGGGTCTTGTGGGTTCCTGGCAGCACGCAGCCCCTGTACACCAGGGTTATCATGATAATGAGTTTTCATGTTTTCAATGGCGCGTCTGGTTGAGGCAAGTTTGTGGTCAATCCTTAGTTTTTATACTGATCCAGGGTGTCGGCAGTATAGGTAGCCCCACCCACATCTAGGATAATTGTGTGGAGAGTGCCACTGGTCTCAGCACCTTGACGTTGTTTGCACAATTCACTGAATTGTTGATGTGAGGATTCCAGCTGGGCAGGCATCAGGCCTCATATCTTCACAGTATCTGAATTTCTACAAAGTGAACATGGTAGTTCTGGATCATCAACATGATGTTCAACCCAAGTTGTCCGGCTAAAATTGTGCCCCTCCTTGCCTCTTCGTTACCTCTCATATTGCAGAGTATTCAATGTAAGGGGAAAGTACATGGTGTATTTGGGTAAATACAAACTTCATGCCCATTCTGTCATGTATGCCAACAAGCTTTTTACCACTAGGCGTGCTATCAAAAACAAGAATACTTCTTGCAGCCAGGTTATGGAGCTGGGTGCTTCCAATAACCCTCCAGAACCCCATAAGGATATTCTTTTTGTAGCCTCGTGGTGGAGGGGACTCACGGCTCTTCTGAGCCAATGTGTCTCCTTTTCCTTAATTCATGTAGGGAGAGTTTCCTCTGCCTACGTAGTTTTTCTATTATCTATTTGGGTTAGTAGGGCAAGGAGTGACTAGGATAGTGTCAGGGCGGCTGGAGTTGCGTCTAGCTTGATCAGGAATATGGGTTCAAGGAGGTAGGGAGGTATTGTACGACCAGATACTTGCTCAGTGGTGTGCAGGTCATGCTGGGCCAGACAATCTGCGCTGCTTACATCCATATGCACAAGGTTTGACACACAAGAGCCTTCGCTGTCAACTTTCAAAATCATTCTGCTATCAATGTTGTGACACTCAGATACCATGTTACAGATGACAGGGCATCTGCAACCTGAGAGAGTTTGGAGAGCTCTATCCCTATGGTGATATTCTGGGAGAGGGCATACAAGGCTAGTGGATCTTTTAAAGCGTACCGCATGTTTTTGGTTGTAGAGGGTGCCTGTGCGGTAATGGAAGATTGTACGTTTCATTCGGGTTGAGACACAGGGGAAGGTTCCAAACAGCATTGCTAATGCCCTTATTTGCACGAGAAAAGAAAAGAACGAGTTAGCAAACCCTGATAGTAATTAAAACAGCCTGTCTCACAGTCTGCATATCCAAGCCTGTGTTTAGCATGCATATGGGATATCAGAGCTTCCTTAAGTTCTGGGAAGTATATCAGATTGGGAATGGGGGAGGAAGATTCAGATGCACTCGGTCTTGCCTCCTCCCAAGTCAGCCAAGCAAAACTGTAGAAGGGGTTGTCGCCTGGGCCAGCACCAGGGATACCAGTATCAGTCAGGTTGTTATGTTTGAGGCTACCCTCATACTTAGCAGCTGTATCTGCGCATTCATTCCCAGCTATTCCAGTGTAAGATTGACCTTATCGGAAAAGATGTGACCTTGAGAGGTGCGGGCAAGGTTTGAAATCAATCTCTGAACATGTCCTTGTACATGATGGCTTTGCTTCTCTGTACGGGGTTTACTTCTTCAGTTGGAAAAATAAAGTTGAGGCTGTCTGTGGCAATGTGTGAGTATTTGCAAGTGAGTGCAGCAGCAATTGCAGCCATTTTAGCTCTTCCTGTGGTGTTGGTAATACCAGCACCGTAAGTCTCAACAAGGTTTTTGAGTCACCATGAGGATGGCACATGTTTGCCCTATCATTGTCTTGCCGTCCTGAACCTGCCAGGTTCAACCTGGCAGCTGCCGTCTGTGTAAGCCCAGGACTTCCAATCTGAAACTTTGAGCTGGAGGTCTCCTGTTCCTTAAAGAAAATGCTACACAAGCGCCTCACACCTCAAGTGTTGTATTAAGGAAGGGCCGGCCCCCACCGCCACAAGGGCTCAAACTCGGAACTCCCCGCCGCCTGGACGAGGACAAGCATTTGACTCGGCTTCGCATTATAACCCACCGGTCATCTATCCACCCAAGAGGGCTTCTAGCGTCAACGCTTGAGGTGTGAGCCACTTGCGTAGCTTTTCCTGTTGTCACACCCAAAGTGTGCTGCAACAAGAATCTGCTGCTAATTGAGTCGGTTATGTGGTTGTGATTGACCTTTGCGTTTCACACAGCTGAGGCTGTGTTTATAGCATGGCTAGCATGGCCAACTAAGACACTGTTTTGACTGCGTCAGTTTCTCAGCCTGACACTGTTCCTTATTTCTTGCAGGAAAGAAAAGACTTTGCCAGCAAAGAAAAGGCAGTGTGCATCAACAAAAGATTCCCTTTTCTTGCAGACACAGGAGGGGCATTGTTGAACGTGGTAATGATAATTGCTGGCGGGGTGGCTGGTAGGCTGGTTTTAATCAAGAATTACGTAGAGTCCTCCTGTGTTCAACAAGAGCGCAATAAAGTGCAAATGCTTTACAGGCAGGCACTTCTTACATACTTCGTGCAAGCAGACTGGACTCCAAAGAAAAGAAAGAAAAAGAAAAGTCTACGCAGGCCTGGGGCCGCGTGCATTAAGGAAAGGTCCCTTGACTAGCAAGCTAGCAAGGGCCTCACCAAAGGTCCCTCAAAACTACACTAGCTACAGCTAGCCTAGGAGAGGGAAAGAGACAGAACTAATGAGGATCTGGAGGGTTGTCAGCTGTGCCCCGAGACGCCCGGACTCTCCTTCTTCTGGTAGCCACCTCCGCGCGCCCAGCGACCCCCCCCCCCAGATGTCCCCTGTAGGCAAAGAGCATGTCTGGTGTTAATGATAGTGGTTAATTTCTGTAGGGCATGACAGCTTAATTTGCAAGCTAGTGATTTAGCTTTTTGATTGGTTAGGCCCAGATTGACAAGAGGTTTGATTGTATACTCATTGTAAATGGTGCCGGCAACACCAATCAGGATGATGTGAAGAGTCACTTTGTTATTCCTGTTTGGATTTCTTGAGCTGCGGGTTTTTAGTCTGGTTATAGTATGAGCATGTTGAGCTGTTGCAGTCTCCAAAGTGATGGAGGGGTTGGTATCTGGACAGAATTTGAGCTCAACGAGGTGAATATCCCTGTCTTGAGGAGGAATCTTGGAAGGATCAAGGTAGGCTTGTCGGCCTGGAATAGGGCGCACAAAGAGAGCATCAGGGCGGCTTTGGTGTTGGGCAGAGGACCCAATACCATTAGGGAATACCCAGTCAGGGATAGCTCGGGAGATGTTTTCAGGGACTTCTATACCCTGCTCTAGGAGTCTCTCATTTCGGCAGGCATCCATACCAATAAGGGATGAGCCAAACCTGCCTTTACTGAGGGCTTTTACACAGAGACTCAGGGCCTCATGGTGCCTGTCGGTGTGCATACCACTCATGGTCGTGTTTGAGCATCTGAGGACAATATGATTAATACTATCCATGTCGTCACAGAGCGGACACATTTCAGAGGTGGAAGATTGGGTAAATCTGTTGGCATGCTTTTGTGTGTAGATTGTCCCCGTGCGATATTTGATGACATTTATCTGTTGTTTGAGGGTAACCTTTGGATTTTTCCAGAAAGAGTTGCTGATCTCTTTGTTAGCAAGTTGACAATTTGGGTTGTGAGCTTGAATGTTGGTGGTGGTGACAGGGGGATTGGGTTGTATGGCCTCCAACAAATGGACTCCAAAATTGTATGCAAGTGCAGATTCATGGCCTCCATGGCCTCCATCAAATGGACTCCAAAATTGTATGCAAGTGCAGATTCAATTTGAAATTAAGCTGCCTGACCTTGTTGCAATCCATGCCACGCCTGCAGCTGCATTTGTGGGCAACATGTAAACTTAGAGCCAAAGATGGCTGTAGTTTGCCAGGCTAAAGTGAACGGTTAGCTTTAAGTCAAGCTGAAGGGGATGCAATAGCCATAGATATACTGCAGAAAATGCGTACTTTGTTAGTCATGAAGACACGCAAGGTGCAAGGAATGGAGATACTCCTGCATATAGCTGCTCCTGCGTATAGCTGATGGCGCACCTGCTGTGTGCTTGACAGCTACTCTGTGCACAGCAGGTCCCTACTTCGCTGCCCCTTCTGGCATTTGCAGGTGGCTCAGAGCCAAGGACTCCCCTTGGAGAAGTCCCATAGTTTCCTCAGACAACCGCCTCTGCTAGGCACCAGGAATTTAGGAAAGTGCCTCTGCCTACGTAGTTTTTCTTTTTCTTTTCTTTTCTTTTCTTTCTTTAGGAAACTGCTGCTTCCAAGCCTCGTCCTTGTGTTACGACCATGAGACTTGGGCATGCGTTATGAAAATGAGAACGTGGGCAAGCTCGCTCAAAGCATGCATCCACGCGCAGGAACATTGTGGGGCATTTCCAGATGGGGTTATTTGAGGCCTAACAACAGGTTTTCTTGCATGCACCCTGCATAGATGTATCATAACGGGCAGCTTTCAAACTTGGGAGCCTGGTAGCCCTGAAAAGAAAAAGAAAAAGAAAAACTACGTAGGCAGTGAAGGCAGTGAAGGCAGTGAAGGCAGTGAAACACTCCCCACATCAGTTAAGGAAAGGGGGCCACATTGGTGCACAGACCGTATGACCACCCCATCACAAAGACCAGACTGAGAGAAGCAAGGCAGACAGAGAAAGAAGGCAGGTCCAGCAACGAGAAAGAGAGCAAGATGAAAGCTGAAAGACCCTGAATCCTGGGGCTCTGCAGCACTTGGGTTTCAAGCCTGCCGGTTTGGGCGGACATGCCAAATTAGCCTCGGCGTGAACCCTACTTTTGACCACAAAATCTCCATACCTGACCACCCACTGCTGCACCAAATTGGGTGATTTTTGATAATCCAGAGTCCTTGTATCAAAAGAAGTAAGGTATTATTATTTCAAAAGAGATGGAGCAAAAAGACCCAGTGGTTGATCAGACATAGATTTCGGTCATTTACCTCAGAGAAAATTACAGTCATTTACCTTCCCATAGTTTCACTCATTCACGTCAGAGAAACTTTCAGGAATTTACTTTTGAGAAGCACAAGGTGTGCCAAAAAGATAAATGTCTGACTTCCTTGTTTCCTATTTTTAATATGCAGGATGTTAGCGCAGCACATGGGGGTTACAAAATTTCCCATAATTCCACTCATTCACGTCAGAGAAGCTTTCAGGAATTTACTTTTGAGAAGCACAAGGTGTGCCAAAAAGATAAATTTCTGACTTCCTTGTTTCCTATTTTTAATATGCACGATGTTAACGCAGCACATGGGGGTTACAAACACAAAAACTTGGGTGTGAAAGAAGGGTGTCAGGGTGGAGCTGTGGGGCCTTTTGGGGTGATCTGAGGCCAGGAGAGTGATCTGAGGTAATTTAGTTTTGATCATTTTTTGTGAAAGTGACATTTTTATGATAGATATTGGACGGTATGGTTGGATTTGAGAAAGAAACCGGGAAAGAGCATATCCACGATGTAGGCCAGTTGACCTCCTCTGGGCATTCCCGCAGATAATCGTGCCTCTGTCATGGAGAAGGCTGCAATACGGCGGCTATTAGTAGTGCTTGTGCTGGGTTCGACCCCCAGAGTAAAATATCCTTTACTGACTGGCGTTTGGGCCGGCAAGTTACCGTGTGCTCCGCCCTGATTAGCTGATTGCATGCTGCATTTCAACAGAATCTAATGCACCCAGAAATGCAGCATGCAATGATTTCCATGGGAAAGGAGGAGGGGCCTGCTGCTGCGCAGAGCATTGGTAGCGAAGCCCTGCACCCCTACAGGTGCACTGAAAAAGGCCATACCATCCTTCAGTAGAGGGACTTGAGTTTTTAAACAATCTATTTTCATCGGTCTTTCTTCAAAGGGAAGGGAAAGGAAAGTTATAGGAGAGAAACACTGTAACACCGAGTTCTTGACCCATATTTTCGCTTAGCCTGGGTCATTTATCAAAATTATTTTGTATATAATTTTACGTGGTTTTAACAGCAAACTATGGATCTGATTTCATGCTGCATCGATCCCAAACAAAGCGCTTCGCCTTCATTCTACGATCCGGTCCAGAGGAGGGGATTTAGGAGGTGTTACCTACTCGTTAACGTCCTGGGCTTGTTGCAAGTGTGCTTCGATTGGTTTGAGCTTGCTTACAGAAACACAGCCCTGGGCCCCTGTAGCGATCATAAAATTTTGAAATAAAATGTCGCTGCTGCAGAGGTCGCTCGGGGGAGCGCTGTTGCGTGGCGTGGGGCTTTTGAGTCAATCTGTGAGTGGAAGGAAGTGGAGGAGCCCTCCGTGGGCACCAGCAACAGCCCAGCAAACCCGCAGCAGGAAGTGCAGACCCGCCTGAGTCCCGTGATATTTGTTTCATCATCTGTCGCAGGCACGATGTGCGGCCCCCAGTGCCAGCTCCCCCAGCCCAGCCCCTTTACGCTATATGGCGACACAGGTGAGCGGCAGGAATTCCCCCCTATCAACAAGCACAGTGCCATGCATGGTTGTTTTCACCTCCCCCGTGGATGCTTATGTGATTGGTCTCTCTCTGTCCTTTCGTCATCAACCGGAAGTGTGGGCAGACGATTTCTATCAGTCTCTGTGCCCTCCAAATGCCCAGCTGTGTGTACATGGTCTCCCTGCAACCTGCAGCATGGTTGGGGGTCTCCAGGGGGGTGGGGCCTGCACCTGAACGGGGTGTGCAGTCAGACGAGTTGACATGTGTGCATCCCATGCTGCGCGCGCACATACAGGGTCCAACCCTAATGACAGTCAGGGATGCCCTCAATTCAGCCATGGATGAGGAGATGGAGCGGGATAAAGATGTGTTTGTGCTGGGAGAGGAGGTGCGCAAGGGCGAGGGACAGTCGCTCTCTCTCTATGAAGATGCACCTGTAGCTTTTTATTTAGCTGATGGGCACCCTGTTCCACATGTCCTCCTTTGCAGGTAGCTGAATACCAGGGTGCCTACAAGGTGAGCAATGGCCCATGGGGCGCTGTTGATGCTCACAGCGCTCTCAGCATTTGAGCACACGAGCTCACCGGCTGGGACGCTGATGGGCACCACAAACCTGTGCTGTCCGCCTCTTCCTGCAGGTCACTAGAGGGCTGCTGCAAAAGTATGGGCCTGAGCGCGTGAAGGACACACCCATCACTGAGGTGCGCGCAGCCTGTAGCACCTGTTCTGTCCAGGTCTCCTGGGGTCTAGCCTACGAATGAAGATTGCCACATCAAGACAAGCCACCCGCAGCTGATGCACACACACTCTGGATTTCACCACGGCTCCTGTGGCTGTGTGACACCACTTGTAAACCTTGCACATGCAGGCGGGCTTCACGGGTCTCTCTGTCGGTGCTGCCATGGCTGGCTTGAAGCCTGTGTGCGAGTTCATGACCTGGAACTTTGCCATGCAAGCAGTGGACCAGCTCATCAACTCAGCCGCCAAGACCATGTATATGTCAGCAGGAGACATCCCGGTGCCCGTGGTGTTTCGAGGACCCAACGGAGCTGCCGCAGGCGTGGCAGCTCAGCACTCGCAGTGTTTTGCCGCCTGGTACAGCCAAGTGCCGGGGCTCAAGGTGAATAGACATGGCCACAGTGTTTTGCTGCCTGGTACAGCCAAGTGCCGGGGCTCAAGGTGAACAGACATGGCCTCAGTGTTTTGCTGCCTGATACAGCCAAGTGCCGGGGCTCAAGGTGAACAGACATGGCCACAGTGTTTTGCTGCCTGGTACAGCCAAGTGCCGGGGCTCAAGGTGTACGGACATGGACGCAGCAGCAGGAGAGGCTGCAGCATCAGCTGGCATGGCATCATGGCCAGGTCACAAGCTGATGAAGGCCGACATCATGTGATGGGGGGGGGGCTGAGGTGGCAAGTGGAACACGGAAATAAGCCAAGCCTTTCCCAGAATTCGGCTTGGGACAGGGCATTGTCCAGGGCTTCTTACCATGCCTTCTACTCGAAGGACGGGTTTAGAACTTCGTACGGAATTTTGCAGACCGCTCGCGCGCGCGCGCGCGCACACACACACACACACACACACACACACACACACACACACACACTCGCATGCATAGATGAGTGATCAGTAGCGACAGACTGGGTCTGAGTTCTGAGTTACTTTTCTAACTCAAATAAATATCACAGTGAGCAAGAACTGCCAATGACTGTAAGATTTGCAAATGCAATGCAAATTTCTGGAAAGACACAGAGGGGGATTGTCATGTTCAGCAAGAATTGCCAATGGAATGCGCCGTATCAAACGGTTCTTCCTGAAAAGATTAAGTTTGTCCTCCTCATGGTGGCGAACGAATTAGTTCGGGCTACATCTTTTCCCCTCTTAGTAAAAGGAAAGCTCCTCTTCTTCCAGATTTTCAAGTTGTATGCACCAAGCTTGTCTGCTGTTGGCACCAAAAAAAGCATCGCCTGCCCCTTCCACTTGCTCGCAACCCACTGTCACATGGACGCAGTCATCGATCCAGAAAGTCTGTGCAACAAGTTGCCTGCGATGGGCAGTGAAGAACGTGCCGCTTGCCCCTTCCACTTGCTTGCAACCCACTATCACAAGGACGCAGTCATTGGATGGACCTTCACTTTGTACACTCTAGTGAAGTACAAGCAAGCATAGATAAAACGGTGGCTTTTTGGAATGTAGTGAAGTGCAAGCAAGTGAACATAATTTGGTGCAATATAATGGAGTGCAAGCAAGTGTGAACAATGTAGTGGCTGCGAATCTTGTAGTTGCTCCCAGACACCTGCGAGCCTGCTTTTGTAAAGCTGGTCACATATGCTAGTTGCCGAACTAGCCACGTGTGTTTGGCTAATAAAGCAACTGGTATGGATGTGGACTAGTGGAGTAACTGACGCGCATGGGTGGCTAGTTGAGCAGCTGGTTTACACTTGCGGCGAGTTGAGCAACGGGTGTAGCTGGTCACAAGTGCAAACCAGTTGCTCTGCTATTGCCACATTTGCATTCTAGTTGTTCCACTAGCCGCACTGGCCACATGCGTTTATGGCTAGCGGATCAACTGGCAGGCATACGTGGCTAGTAGAGCAACCAGTGTGCATTCACAGCGAGTCGAGAAGCTGGTGTGCGTTCGTGACCAGCTACATAAGTAGATTCTCGGCAAAGGAGCAACTTGTAGGCATATGTGACGAGCAGAGCAACTGGTTTAGCTGGTCGCAAACGCGCACCAGTAGCTCTACATGCCATGAACACACATCAGTTGCTCTACGAGCCACATATGCACACCAGTTGCTCCTTTTGCCAAAAATGTAATTTTGTAGCTGGTCACAAACGCGCACCAGTTGCTCTACATGCCATTTACATGCCGATCAGTTGCTCTACTTGCCACATGCACACCAGTTGCTCCATTTGCCAAAGATGTACTTTTGTAGCTGGTCACAAACGCACACCAGTTGCTCTACTTGCCACATATGAATACCAGTTGCTCTACCAGCCTCACGTGATTATGGCTAGTAGAGCAACCGGTGTGCGTACGTGGGTAGTAGAGCAATTGGTGTGCATTCATGGTGTGTTGAGCAACTGGCGTGCGTTTGTGACCAGCTACATAAGTTTACATTCTTAGCAAATGGAACGACAGGTAGGCGCATATGGCTAGTTGGGCAACCGGTATGCAGTCTTGGCTAGCAGAGCAACTGGTGTGCTTCATGGTGAGTTGAGCAACTCATGTGCATACGTGGCTAGTAGAGCAACTGGTGTACCTGGTCGTGTACCTGGTCACAAACGGTCTCCGGTTACTCCATACTACAGGCATACCAGTTGTCCAACTAGCTACATGTGTTTACGCCGTTGCTCTACTAGCCTTGAATTTAATTTAAACTATCCTTCATTACCGGCTGACGATGTCAAACCATCTAACACAAGGTTACCCCAATGAATCAAATGCTTGGCTGGTGGGTGTGTGGGACGCTGAGGGAGGTATTGTAATTACAATAAGCTACACCTCTGAATGCATGCATGCATCGCAAACACAGGCAAACGTCTGCATTTTGGCATGCTCCGTCACATGAACATTTCTTGCTTTTGCCATGTCCTTACCAAGCAGCGACCAAGCACAGAAGTAGGCGCTTGCGTTAAAAGCCCGAAAGCCTGGGGGCTCGCATTCCGTACATCTCTGCCCTCCCTGCTGCCATGGGTTGTGTGACATATGCTTGTTTCCCAGACATCCACTTCCAAGCACTTCACTTCCAAGCACAAGATTGGTGCTCATTTAAAAATCACGAGGGCCCAAGGGCTTGGATTTTGTACACCGCTGCCCTCGTATCACAGCCTTCACTGCTTCCATCAATACTGCTGAGTATGGTCTGAATCTCTTGTGTACCATCTATCAACTGGTTTGGGCGCCTTGTGACTCTGAGGCTGCCAAGGCCTAAACAGGCTGCCATTCTTTTTCCCTTTTTTGCTGAGGAATGGCTGGTCTCTCTTTCACCTTCCAGGTTTTGGCGCCTTATGACTCCGAGGACTGCCGAGGCCTACTGAAGGCCGCCATACGGGACCCTGATCCAGTGATCTTCCTGGAAAACGAGATTGTGTACGGGGAGTCCTTCCCAGTGACATCGCATGTGAGTCTGGAGGCAGCCCTGCCTTGCTGGCCTCTGTACCATTGCCGTGCTTGGCCTTGCCGTGCCTGCATTGCTGCACATGCAGCCCTGCATTGCTGGCCTCTGTACCATTGCCGTAAATGCCTGTGACATGGCAAGCTGCAAAGAGCATGCAAAGGGCATGCAAGTTGTCCTCAAGCTGTGTGCAAGCCTGCAGGCGTTGAAGTGTGTTGCCTTTGGGGGGCCTGCAAGGAAAGGAAAGGAAAGGAAAGGGTTACATAGCTGTACCTGCCTACATGGGCAGCGATCCTACCCAACTGTTCCAAGCCACACAATAAATGTAGGAAAGGAAAGGGTTACGTAGCTGTACCTGCCTACATGGGCAGCTTAGCTGAAGCAAAGAGGTGCCTGCAACCACACCACACCAAACTTGTGTAGATGTCAACTGAGTGTGGAAACAATGTCTTGAGCTGAGCTCACAAGTGTGAACTGCTGAAAGCAACACGCGCACAGTCTCACTCTGCAAGCCTCTGCCAAGCCTGCAAGCCAAGCCAAAAGAACACCGCAAGCCTGCAAGCCGACAACCAGAAGCTTGCAAGCTGGAAGCAAGCAACCCCACCTCTGCTGTAGGTCTGGAAGGCTCACAGTGGCTTCCCTGGCTTGCAGGCCCTTGGAGGGTAGGGTGTTGAGGAGAAAGGGTATCACATAAGAGAGTGATGACGTACAAGAAATTCTCCGCAAAGAATGGTTACCAACTGGCTATCCTTGCGGGAGTATTCCTTGCGAGTCGTCGGTCTCTTGTGTATTTCTTTCCCCCAACAAAGGGCACCGTCCTCAAGGCCAGGAGTCAGGCATCTCATGCGTTTTGAAAATTAGTCAGACCTATCACACAGACCAGGCTTTAAACCAGAAATTGCACAACCCAGAACAGAGAAGTTTCTGGTGTGTGTCACTGGCAAACCTGTGCCTAGCAGTCAGCTTTTTTTACCTGTTTTTTTTTGTGAACCTTGTTGATGATAAGGCTGTGCCTAACAGCCCAGCATTCTTACTAATGGTGTTGTTTGTTTATCTTATAAACGAGTTTCTTACATAAAGCGGTCGAAATGATATATTTGATAAAATATTACAGTGAATGGCAGAGCTCGATCGAGAGGATCTTGGAAAACTATTCAAGACATTTAAATGCAGATACTTGTGCACATGTGCTTTGGTGTGTGTATGAGTGTTTGTACATGTAAGTGTGCTTGTGTGTGTGCTTGCGCACGCGTGCTTTGGTGCATGTATGTGTGACAGACATGTCATGCCTTGAAGCTGGTGCCCCGGTGCCCCACCTGTGCAGGTGCTAGACAAGGACTTCTTGTTACCCATTGGGAAGGCCAAGATCATGAGGTCAGGCAAGGATGTGACACTGGTGTCGTTCAGCAAGATGGTGGGCTATTGCCTGAAGGCTGCAGAGCAGCTGCAGTCTCAGGGCATCAGCTGCGAGGTGAGAACAATGCCTGAAAGCTGGAGAGCTGAGAATGTCAGAAATGAGTCATGCGAAAACTTGGAACTGTTCACAAGCTCGAATTTTTGGAACTGTTGGCGAATTTTATTTGCCAGTTTGCAGTACTTTGACCTCCCTGCCAAAGTTGACCCAATGACACCCCATGCTACCTCACTTACAACCCCTCTGACACCCGCCCGGGCAGACCTTCTGCTGTGCTCTTTACATACTGCGTTAAAAGTTGATCGGGATGGAGGATGGAGGGGTTTAGGGTTGCTGGGGGGCACTTGCTAATCCCTTCCCTGCCTTCCGCCTAAAGGTGAACGCAGGCTTGAACAGTTTATCGAACCACGCACTTTGTTGAACGCACTTTGTCAAATGATTGGCAAACTTTATTTGTCCGAGTGGCAAACAACCCCTCCCTGGAGAATATTGAAAAAAATGAGCCTGCAGAGGCAAAAACAATGCCTGAAGGCTGCAGAGATGAGAACATTGAAAAAGATAAGGCTGGGAAGAAGATGTTGAAAATGCCAAGGCTGCGGAGCAGCTGCAGCCTCAGAGCATCAACTGTGAGGTGAAAATCCTCATGTTATACTTGCAGTTGTAACTCAAAAGCTGTAAACCTTAACATACCTTCCCGGGTGTGAGTTTGGAGCTGAGCAACCTTTGTTTTTGTTATATGTAATGCCAGAATGCCGGAGAGCAGCTGCATTGTCAGGCGTCTAGGTGTTGGGAGGTTTTGTAAGTCCTGAATGCCGGAGAGCAGCTGCAATGTCAGGCGTCTAGTTGGTGGGAAATTTTGTAAGGCCTAAATGCCGCAGAGCAGCTGCAGTGTCAGACGTCTAGGTGCTGGGAGAGGAGCCTTCACTTATAACCCATCACCCATGCATTGCAATTCTTTGCATCGAAGAACCCCCACTGAACAGGTTTATGGCTAGAGCAGGTGAAGTGAATGGACCCGTTGTCTCTACCCAGGACCAGGAAAACCAAATGTCACTAACTGAATGGCATTGGCTAGGTAGCTTGCTGCATGGTCTCGCTGGCGCACAGCAATCTTCATTGCCATGAGTATTTATATAAGATATGTATTAGAACATGTATATGTATTATTCATACGTCTATATGTGTAGGAGCAAGAAGGGAAGCCCAAAGTGGCCAGCAGAGGCTTCTGGATTGCAAGCAGGCATTTAACTCCGCTGGCGGGCCTCTGAAGAGGAGCGGTTCTCCAGGGCACTCCTGTTGTTGGGCAGCCCTGCCAAAATTTCGTTGTATGTCAAGTGTACAGTCAAAAGCAACTTCCTGATGGTTTGCTGGCAGTGAAAAGCAGTTGGGTCAAGCCAGCTTCCATGCCGCTAAAGCATTATGAGCTAGCGCTGCTTTGACACCATCGAAACTGGCTTGACCCAAACTGCTTTGCATTGCCAGCCGAGCATGGGCTTGAGTGCTCATCAAGATTGAACATTGTGAAGAAATCCTTTGTCCTGTAGTCCTCCTCACTAAAAAAATCCTAATCGCTCCCTAGGAAGCGCACTCATTTGACAAACAGCTATTGCTGTGGGTATTGAAGCCTTCAGGACCTTCCTTCCGTCACCTGCGCGCAGGTAATCAATCTGCGCAGTATTAAGCCCTTGGACCGTGCAACCATCCTAGACAGTGTGCGCCGCACACACAGGTGCGTGAAGTATGGCACACCTTGCCTAGTAAAGCCGCCAGTCCATAAGGTTTTTCTGCCATGTCAAGAACATCAGCCCTGTTTTGCCATTTCTGCTGTCTATCTTACTGTCTATTACCTGACATGCATCCCTTTCCTGTTTCCGCACTGCCATCGTCTGGAAACTCCCCTTTTTCCCTCGCATTCTGGGCGCAAGCAAACAAAGAGGGCAAGGTGCAGATGCTGCCCCAGTGTTGTTCCCTCTTTGCAATCTGTGGTAGTAGCTGGCATTCAGTATGCGGCCATGCGTACACACGCGTGTGCGCGCTCGCTTGCACACGCACGCACACACACGCGCGCACACATGGACACACACACACACAACACACACACATACACACAACACACACAGACACACACACACATACACACACAACACACACACAGACACACACACACACAACACACACACAACACACACAACACACACACAGGATGGTGACTGTGGAGGAGGGCTGGCCCCAGAGTGGAGTGGGTGCAGAGATAGCGGCGATGGTGCAGGAGCACGCTTTTGATGACCTGGATGCACCAATCGCACGAGTAGCAGGTGCGTGTGGGTCAGGGTGCATGAGACCTCAACAATTCCAACTCGCTGCAATGCTATGGGTGCCATCCTGCGCTGGAAACAAGGGGCCTCAAGGAAGAGGAGGGGGGTTGTCCTGTTGTTCTTATTAACCAGCCGTCCTGTTGGCTCATCGATGGGTGAAGACCTGCTGGAATGAATCTGGAACACAAAATATTCCTGAGAGAGGCCCCGAAGTTGTTGTTCAATCGCATGAATCTGGCTTGACAGACCAGGCAAGCCCTGAATTTGTCATGCTGTCCCTGTGTGTGCAGAGGTGCCGAGGTGCCTATGCCATGCGCTGCATGGGATGCCTATACCGTATGCTGCTACCATGTACCATCTGCTGCTACCGTGCCTATACTGTATGCTGCAACCGTATATCCCCTGAGGTGCCTGAATCGTTTACTGCTACCCTTAAACAGGCAGCCTCACCCAGGAAAATCACTATCCCTGTGTGTGCACAGGTGCTGAGGTGCCTATGCCATACGCTGCCAGCCTTGAACAGGCAGCCCTCCCCCAAATAGATGACATCATCAAGGCCACCAAGAGGATCCTGAACAAATGAGGATGACAATGTCATCAAGGCCACTAGGAGGATCAAAAACCGTGAGGTTGGCAAGAAGTAGGAGCGCGCAGCAGCTCAGTTGGATGAGAGTGGAACAGGGCCAGCAGCAGCAGCAGCAGCACGCAGGATGTGGATGTGGATGAATGCGGTCTCAAACTTTTGTCCAGAGCCTGCGTGTAGCTTAGAAGGGGTCATTGCACTGAGCCATGAGATGCTGCTTAATGCCTTTTGCAGCAAGCAGGCAGCAGACAGCTCTGCAGCGCATGCGTCACTTGTTGAGGGTGCTAGGACGCGCACGGGTGCTAGGAAGTGGGTGTGAAGGTTGAGTTTGCGTGCTGCATGCCTTCTGAAGTTCCCGGCGGTCACTGCTTCTTGATGAGAGAGCATTGTCAACCTGCTTAGAACTGACTCGAAAGGGAGCACTGCCTCAGCCTTGCAGCTTATATCCTGGTTATCAGAATTTAATTCAAGGCATGGGCATAACACTAATTTCCATCGAGTTGCTCATCACTGAGAGGTGTCCGTGCTACCAGGTAAACCTGCCCTGCGATACTGGCCAAACCTGTGCTTTGTCTCTTGCGCAAATGAGGCTTTTGACAGAAGAGCATCTTGAATTTATATCCAGCCAATTCATGTGTTGTACTTGGGAGTTTTGTTATGCCTGTCGATTTGGTCAATGAAAATGCCCATTTGCCTGCAGAAGCATCTGAACAAAAAAATAGGCAAGGGCTTGAAGAAAAGAAGATAACCTGTGTAGGATAGGATAGGATAGGATAGGATAGGATAGGGTTACATAGCTGTACCTGCCTACAAGAGCAGCTTAGCTGAAGCAAAAGGTGCCTGTGACCAAACCAAACTCAGTCAAGGCTTGTGTACATGTCAACTGAAAGCCTTGAGCTGAGTTCAGAAGTGTCAACTGTAAAAATCACACACACTGTCACTCTAAATGAAACAAGCACGCAAAGTCATGCACAAAAAACTCCATAAGGCTGTAGTGTTAGGGAAATACACTTTTTTGTTTCCACAAGAAGCACAGAAAGTTTGAGAACAGCACCACTCTGACTAACCTGTGTAGGCAGGTTAACACTCCCTTCTATATTAAAGAGAAAGGGAAAGGACTGGGTTGCATGCTTTACCTGCCTATTAAGGAAAAAGAAGTATGTTGGCCTGAAGCACCACTGGTGCTTCAGGGAAAACTCCTGGCAGGAGTGTTTCCCTCCTGCAGGCTAGAGAAAAAGGAAAGGGTTACGTTGCTGTATCTGTTTTGAGTTACAATGGGATTTGACCTTCAGCCAGGTAGTTTGGCTGCCTGGTCTGCTTAACTGTTCCAACTGCACAAAAAATATCCATGAGATCAGAAATAACCCGATAAATCTCGCTAGTTTGCTTCTGCAAGAAATGAAAAACACCCTCACTGACAGAGCTAGCTTGAGATTAGCAGAAAGTGCCTGAATCGTCCAGAAAAATTGTATAAGACGAGGGGAAGTCAGAAAATAACTGTCCATAAGCCCTTCGATGAGAACACACAGAAACGCAAGAACAAAGGAACACTGCATGCTTTTCATCTTGGAGTCCTTGTTCACATTAATCACAAGTTGATGTGTGCTCCTGCCAAAGTGATGTCTCAACTCTTAAAGTATGAGCATGTAAGCGAACACGTGCTATGTTTCTTAGCGTGCGCTTGCCCAAATCAAGATGCAAATACCTGGGGACAGAAAAGGGCGCACCATGAACAGACAAGGGTCTCAAAGGAAGTGCCATCCAGTGATGATATTTGGCTTATTTGTTCGTGTGGTCACCATGTTCTGCCAAGGCATCAGCATTCCACACACCTCGCAGCCTTTTTCTCAGATCAACAACAAACTCCCTCATGACTATAGGCTGCCCTGACCGAACACAATGAGTAAACATGTTGCACCTGTCCAAGCCTGTGCAGGCAGCCAAAAATTCTGAGGTCCAGCATTTATGGGAAAGACTGCTCATTTCAACATCTGCTTGCAGTACCTTACTGAGTGTAGTGCTGTTGCTGCGCAGTAAAGCATTGTAAAACCTAACTGCTGCACGAAACCAATAGAACTGTAAAGGTTCATGCCCACACTCGCGCAGGACAGACCAATTAGGAGTGGTGCGCTTTACCCCAAGGATACGCTTCAATAAGCACAGATGTACAGTTTTCAAAGGACAGTCCATTTCAGCTCCTTTCATAAATCTAGTGCCCCAAATGTGGCATGCATACATGCTAGCAGGGAGAGCATATGCTTTAGTCAGCCAGAGCATGGTATGCGGCCTATCTGTCAGGCGGTGCTCAGATGCGAATTGTCTAATCCGTCTACAACCAGCTAGGAAAGGGGCACACATGTACTCAGCAGTGGCTTGCGGGTTGCGTCGTTTTGTGAACAGCATGCCTAAATACCTAAAAGAATCTGCACACGCCAAACGAGCTCCACCTAATGTGAAAGCTGGTACATTATCACCCTTTGAATTAAAGTGCACAATCTCAGACTTGGCAGTATTGATCACCAACCCTTTTCGCTGAGCATAGGTATGTAGCCTACCTAACACAAGTTGGAGCTGATCAGGAAGGTTACTAGTGAGGCACAAATCGTCTGCATACAGCATGTGGGTGACTCGAACGTCCCTAGTGCCTGTGATAACCCCTTGCACATTTTCTGCCAAGCAGTCCACGTCATTGATATACAAGGAGAACAACAAAGGGGAAAGCGGGCAGCCTTGCTTAACTCCGAAATGGGGGCGCACACAAGCTTGCTTGCAGCCATCCACCAAGATATACTCATCATTAGCATACATGCTTTTAATGACAGCCAACAGGCACGCAGGCATACGAATGCGCTGCAGGTGAGTCCAAAGAGCTTCCCTAGGAATTGTATCGTATGCCTGCTTGAAATAAATAAAAGCTGCATGCAGCCTTGGGGATGCATTTGGGCGCTTGACCTGAGCAGCATGCTGCAAGTGCCGCAAAATGGAAATGGGCTGCATAGTGTTACAGCCAGGATAGAAACCAAATAGAATGTCTGGAAAATTTTGTTTTTATCCTTACACCACCCAGTGACCACCTCCCTAAGAACGTTAGCATACAGCCTGTACAGGGTGCCACTTACTGCGAGCATGCGACAATTCCCTGGGTCCAGCACAGAGCCCTTCTTGTAAAGAGGAGTTATCTTAGCCACTTTCCAACAAGCAGGAATCTCAGCCCTCTCCATCATGGCAGCAAACAGACGTGCAATGTAAGGAGCCAAAACATTCATCCTATCCGTGCCTCTACCATTAACTGCTGGGACCCTCTTTTCAGCGTACTTAATGAAGGGTGCAGCAACAGCATCAAAACCAGGGGATGTCCTAGCATTCAGCTTACGCATGTGCTCGCAAACAATAGGGTACAGGGCAGCTGCATCAGCCAGTTCCATCACATCAGGTTCAGGCATCCACCGAGACTCAGAACCTTGACGGAAAAGCTGCTCAGGAGGCGGGTTGTTGCGCCCCAGGGGCACTGCCATATCCCGAGCTGGAGCTCCAGAGTTGCCAGTCCAGCGTGCAGCAACCCGCTGTGCCACCCCGCGCATAGCTCCAATAACGGACTCCACCCCTCTGCTAATGCTGTCCCACATTCCAGGCCTTCTACTTAAGGTGCTTTCAGGGCAGCTACCCATGGGTCTTGCTTGTTGATCAGGGATGTGAGGAGCGTTTCTTGCTGGACAAGTGGGGTGCCTGCCCACAAATCCGTTGGTATGCAAGGCGGTATCCTGATAGTGTGTGCTTTCAGGGCAGCTACCCATGCCATGCATATGTGCTGCTTCTCTATTTGAAGGAGAAGAGCACTTGCTCATGCGGGCACCAAAATGATGCTGTAAGTAAGAGTTCCAGCCATCCGCTGCAATGGGAGTCTGATGGGTGCTCCTGGGCTTCCTAAGCATTTCATGAATGTCAGGGCTGTGTCTCTTCAGCCTGTCCAAGAAAACTGCTTTCTGGTACTTCTCATAAGCCCGCCGTGCACGCCTTGTTTGTTTTTTGTATTCTTTTTTAAGAAGTTGGCAGGCATGCACAGCTTGACCACTTTGCACAGCTTGAATTAGCAGACGCCTCTTTAACCGACACTGATCATCAAACCAGACAGGCCTTTTAATCCCATGCTTTTCTGTTCTCTTAAAAACACACGCCTGAACTCTGTACATGCCAACTGTTTGTTCACTAGCAGCTTGCATTATCCAGCTTCTCAGGCAGAAACATGCTGTATCTATGTTGCCAGCATCAAGAGCAGCCTCCAATTGCACCGGCATCTCCAAGTTTCTCTCCAGTTCCTCCACATAGGCCAGTTGCCGCTCATGCTTCCAAGTTAAACTCAAACGACTTGCACAACGTTCCATCCCACACACATGTTCAGGAGAAGGAGTCCAATCCACATTAGGCACAACATCAGAAACACGAAAAACAACTGTAATATTGCCATATATCTGTTTTGAGGGCAGCTTAATTGAAGCAAGAAAGGTGCCTGTAACCAAAGCAGCACAATCTGGAAGACAAGAGCAACACATATAACTTAGTCACAACATTTCAGGCACCCTGACGCGAATCTAGCTGATCCTAGGACCTAGTTCATGTCGTAGATTGTAAAGTTACAGAGAAAAGAAGGCCTCCAGTCGAAATGATTAACTGCTTGCTTGTTCATTAAGGTTACAAGAAAAAGAAGGCCTCAGGTCAAAACGGTTGACTGCTAGCCTGCCCATAAAAAAGCAACAATTCATGTAGAAAAGAGAAAAGCTTGTTACTGCTTGGATACCTAGGGCCGAGGCACCGTGTAACTTCTTCACCAAGAGTAACAAAAGAAAAAAGTCAATGAGGATCAGGAGGGTTACTAGCAGCAGCCCGTGCCTGATCATGCTGATGAGAGTTGGAAGAAGAAGTCTTCTCGAGAGCTGATCTGGTGCTAGCGAATTTGTAAGCATACTGGACAGATTGAGCATGAAGCTTTTGAGCAAGCTTGGTGGCCTTGTAAATGTCAAGACGAAGCTCTTTAAGAGGCTCCAATGTGTGAGGAGTGTAGATGACCCCACCCACACCTAACAGGATGATTTGGAGGGTGACTTGAGCTGAGGCCCTTGAAAGATGACAACATAGGTTGCGGTGCTGCTGCTTGGAGGCCTGAAGCTGGCTGTTGGGCCGGGTGTCTTAACAGTATTTGCCTTCCACAAGATGGACATGTCTCTGATCTGGGAGGAGCTGACTAGGGCGATGAGCCTTGGAATTGGGTGGAGTGGCTGTGGCTGGCGCTGAGTCCTCCCTGTTCCCCCTGTGCCCCCCTGCACTTCTCAACAAATACCGGGAATTTGATCTAGGCGCTCCTTTTAAAGGAACAACTAATATGGCATCAGGCTGACTTGAGGTGAGCCTATCCTTGTCAGGGAAGCAAAGAGGAAAGATATATTTAGGGAGGGGTCTCTTAGTTGCGTGTTCCGGGATTTGTTGATTATGTAAAGCAAGACGGTCTGCTCTGCCAATGTCCATGGAGGCAATGCCTGACCCAAGAGGGCCTTTGCTGATAGCTTTTAAGAGGATTCTGCTGGCAATATTGTGTCCGACAAGTTGTTCAGTTACCATATAGGACATGGTGGAATTTTTACATCCTGATAAGATGTGAAGGGCACTGTCAAGCTCCCCACAGAGGGGGCATTGCAGGCTGGTGGACATTTTGAAGCGTACTGCGTGTTTTTGATTGAAGAGGGTACCTGTACAGTGTTTAGAAATGTTTCGTCTCATTTTGAAAGAAAGTGTTGGCATGGTCCAGAAGGCATTATTGATGTTTTTATGGATATTGGGAAATAGACGTTGGTAGAAAGAGTAGTATCCTGTGTTGGTGTTGGCCTTTCCAAGTCTGTGTTTTGAGTGCATGTGTGTCCGCAGAGCATCATGGAGGTTGGAGTTGTGTTTAAGCTTTAGGGCAGGTGAGTCTGGGCTTACAGAAGTGCTTGCAGGGGTGTGGGGAGATTTCTCAAAGGCAAGCCAGGTGGTGTCATGGAAAGGATTGCCTTCAAGGTTTGCACAAGGGAAGTTTGCGTCTGCAGGGGCGTCATTATGCTGAGTGGCCTGATGCTTGGCGATGGCATCTGCACATTCGTTGCCGGCAATTCCAGCATGAGGTTTCAGCTTTTAGGAATATACAGGGGTAGGTGAGTTGCGCAGGAGCTGTATGATTTCCTAAGGATGTGGCCTTGGACATGCTGGCAATGAAGCTCTGGGTATAGTATCTGTTTTCTGATTTGGTGGAGTGAAGAAAGACTATCAGTGGCAATGTAAGAGTGGCCCTGGAGAATGGAAGCTGCTATTGCAGCCAATTCAGCCCTTGCAATGGTATTAGTGATTCCTGCTACATAGTTGGGGCTGTCACTGGCAGGTGGTTAAACTTGTTTATGTAAGGATAAAGCTTGTTGTTGTTCTAATCCATGAAGGAACACGTATTACAAGACTGTACATGGTGAATGGCAGGCAAGTAAAGAGCCATCTGAGGAGAAGGTTGGGAGAGAGGGAGGAGAGGGCCAACCGATTCTTGTTGGTCTGCACATGCGTCTAAGGCACTTAGTGGCATGCGCGACGAGGATATGTTCAAACAGAAGAAAGAAAGAAAAGAAAGAAAGAAAAGAAAAACCATGTAGGCAGAGGAAACTCTCCCTACATCAATTAAGGAAAAGGAGACACATTGGCTCAAAAGAGCCGTGAGTCCCCTCCACCACGAAGCTACAAAAAGAAGACCCTAATGGGGATCTGGAGGGTTATTGGAAGCACCCAGCTCCATAACCTGGCTGCAAGAAGTATTCTTGTTTTCAATAGCACGCCTAGTGGTAACTTACCACTTGTTGAACAAGCTTGTTGGCATACATGACAGAATGGGCATGAAGTTTGCGAGCAAGTTTATTGGCGCGTTGGTGGTCAAGTCCCAGTTGTTTAAACTGGTTAAGGGTGTGCTCAGTGTAGCAGGTCCCACCAACACCCAAAAGGATGGTGTGGAGAGTCATAACTTTTGCATTAATGAGTTCGTAGAGGTCTGCATGCTGCCGCTGTGCCGCCTCCAACTGCTGTCCAGGCCTCGTGTCTTCACAGTACTTGATTTCGATCAAGTCATGTGAACAGTTCACATGCCGCTGGCTTACATTCAGTTGGTGGGGTTGCCTCGCGCGGTTAGCTGTTGTGGCCCTCAGTGTGGGGTTATGCCTGCTGCATAACGCATGATGGTGTGAGCGGGAGGTAGAAGGTCACACAGAAGATACCAAGTGCTTTTAAGATTCCTGTGCAGGATTTGATAGCGGATTTGAGTTACAGACATGAGAAGGTTTGGAAGGAAACGGATACTCTCAGTCCCCGAGAGGAGAACAGAAAAGCAATGTCCATTGTCGGTGCGGAAAACCACTGAATCAAACAGCACGCGCTCCCTTCTGTATCCCATCATATTTATCTAAGGATCTGTATAAAGGAGTCACGAGGAATTCGAGTAGTTTTAGGCTTTGTGGCCACGGCTTGAAGGTTAAATCCTGTAAGCGGCTGGATGGTTCAAATGTTGAGATAAGTGTGAAAGTGTTGGAGTCCAAGTCGAAATACATGCTCTCTTCTTCTGCAATTGGTTTGAGGTATGTGAGCTAAGCAGAAAATACATGGATCTGTTTTTTATCCGCCCAAGCCACTGCATACTTATGCCCGGCTTCCAAACAGACTTTGTTCCTTTCTTGGGAAGTTTTCACTTGATAATTGATCCTAAGATCAATGCTTTCGTATATCAAAACTTGCACAGATTTTCAAATTTTTTGTCAGAGTTGGTTTCAATTTTTGACGCTGGTTGATAATATTTTACCACGTTGTAGCAACACTGTGGCAAGCCGATCAGCCAAACGACCTGACTGAAGGTCACCCCAATTGTAACCATTATAAACCATACGCAACAGTACATTTTTCATCAAATGTTACGAGCATTAAGCTGATCCAACGATTTTGAAGCCTTTGAGCTTAATCTACCTTGTGCTATTCCATCAAACACCAGACCGCAACACACATGATTCGTTATCTTCTCCAGTCCAAGTTTTGTGAGTTGAGCATTTTTGGGCCAGGTCTGGTTGCAGGCCTCTGTGTTTCCACTCAGCTGCCCTTGTAGGCGGATTCAGCGATGTAACCTTACCTAACCTTGTGGACATATATGACGCAGATTCTAGAGTGTCGGCCTGATTATTGCTCGGCTATCTGGGCAATGCTACTGGAAATTAAGTCACCTACCCACCCAGTCCAACGGTTGGACTTAGCGTGCTGTGTGCATGGCTACTGGACAGATGCACTTCACTGGCGTGGCACTGCCGGCTTCCTCCTCCAAGGTCCTGGAGAGCTTACTCATACATGGGCTTCTTTATTAGCGGGCTTGACTGAGCTTACACACAAAAATTATAAGAAAATGGTGCTACTACGCGTCCTACACATGAGGCTCTTTTAACACAGCCTCAGCTGTGTTATCGCAAGGATAAATACCACTGTTCAACTAACCCAACTAACTTGCAGCACACTCTCGTCACAGCAGGCTCTTGTTATGACAACCGAAGCACGCATCTCAGATTATAAAATGAAGCAAGCAATTGTCACAAAAAAATGTTCCCTGACACAAACCTGCTCTTTCCTAAAAAGCTTCCTGCAAGACCACCTTGCACAACAGAAGGGAAAATAGTTCTTGCTAACCTATGCAGACCTTTTCACTTGATCTAGAGAGTCAGACACAGACGGATTATTGTATAATCATACAACCACAAGCGCCTGCCAGTACAAGTCATTTTCAATTTCTGCGAAAGAGTTGTCTACAATGAATAACATCGTCCTTTCCTTTTTTAAATAACCTTTGTTGAGTGCAACCCCATCCATGCCCACAGCAGATCTGTATTTCATCCTCATAGGTTGCACTTGTTTACTTGTCCAGAAACTCGGAAGCATCCAAACAGGGCGGAGGCCACCCTTCAACCTTCATCTCTCGTGCATTTAGTCAGCATGCATGACGATCAAGGGCTGCAAGGATTCACGAATGAGGAAGGAAGTGAGGTTGAGCAAGAATGGTTGCAATACTTAAAGTAAAAGACAGAGCAAGCTTCCTTGCCATTTTGTGGGCATGGAAGTTACAATCTCAGTGCTAAGTAATGTGAAATTCAAGGAAGGCAGCACCGCACAGAATCACCTTTTTACAATTCTTGGTGCAAAACTTAGTCACGCTTCCCACGAAGAGCTCCTGCGTCCACAGAATACAGGGTCCAGGAGCAGGTGAGCAGGTGAAAGTGAACCGTTCAAATTAGGTTTTCACAAACTACAAAAGCTTTGCTCCTTCTGGGCGTCTTCACGACCACAAGGTTGTTTGGTTTGCAGTGCGCAAGGGTGCTCCATCGATGAACGCATTCAACAAGCATCCGGCGTACTTGTCCAGCAAATGAAGCACAGGCTTAGGCGGCATAGGGTTTGTTTGAGCTGAGACCAAGGCACATTATAATCATGCCAGGCAGCGTGTCGCTGCCAACCCATCTGTCGACACCGTCCCGATTTAGCACTGTACAAAGGTGCGCACGGCATCTAAGGAGCCAGTGCTCTTACCTGGAACGTCAACCCTGCTGTGCGACATTGTATCAACATAAGCAAGCGCTTGTTATACATAGCAGATAAGACCAGTTACTGCTCTCAGCAGTCCATATGAGGATGAGGAATCAACACAGGCTAAAGCCGTTCGGCGCTTGTGAGATTGTTGCTGGGACAAAAATGCACCACACATGCTGGGGCACTTGCTGGGGTACGATTGCACCACACGGTTGTCAATACAGGAACTTGCCTTCAGTGCCCCCTTTTCGTGCTTTGCCACCACCACAGCAACTGCGTCCAGCGCCTCTGCTCGCTTGCATATAACGGAACCTGGAAATGCGTACGCATGACAAAAACAATTCCTTCTTATACTACAACCTTCATGGCCACTGCATCCAGACCCTCTGCTTCCTTGCACATGACAGACCCTAAAACTTTGTGCATAAAATGAAGGCCAAGGGCGCAAGGTGTCCGAAGGTCTCTGCCTGGCAATGCTGCCATTTGATCTTCAAGGACACCAAGGTACAAACCTTACGTTGTCACATGGGTAATTTCTGTATTTATATTTTGAAGAGCGAGCCGCAATGCATCGTGTATCAATGAACCCTTTCCCCATTCATGCTCCTTTCCATGAAAATAGCTAGGAATCCTCTGACGTAGTGGGCAGCGTAGCACAATTTGATGACTGCTAAAGCCTGAGAGGGCCTCCTTGAGAGCAAATTTAAGCCCTGGCAACCTAAACACCAGCACCAGATCATGCAGAACTCAGGTATGTGTAAGGTTGGCCCACTCCACATAGATATACACACCATGCACCTTGTATTTTTCCTGCTAAAAAGCTGACATGTACGGCATATTTATACAGAATTGGCCAGCCCTAGGCATGTGAGACCTGGTTGCTTTTACGCGAAGCTTACTTCCTCAATCCTCGAGCCTTGATCTGCCTTCAACATCTAACCTTGGGCACATAGACTTCTCAGCAAATGTTTACCACATCAGCATGACCCCCTTGAGCTGTGACCATGTAACCAGCGCAGTGCTACTCAAATGGAAGATACTTCACGAGGTCAAGACAACCACGTCACTAGACCCAGGTGGAAGGGTTGCACCTTCCAGCACATTTGGTGGGACCCTTGCTAGCTTGCTAGTTAGTGATCCTTTTTTCTATGCATGCGGCCTTTTGGCTTGCGTAGCCTCTTCTTTTCTTTTATTTAACCACTCAGCACATCAGTCCCAAACCAAGCCTCTCTATGTGTGCTTGGCAGGAGCATAGCCACAAGCCATTGACTTGTCATCCAGGGAGAAGACGAGCCTTTTCCTATGGACTCCCTTGTATTGAATCTCTGGTACCTATTGATTCCCTTGGATTGCCTCCCTTATACCTATTGGGCACACGACTGTACCTATTGACTCGTTGTCCAGGGAGAAGCGCACAACTTCGACCTGATAGGGCACCTGCGCTGCCTGCACGTTGCACAAAGCAAGGTTGTGATGCTTCCAAAACCAGGATGATCATTAGGCAAAAGGCACACACCTACCATGGTGCTTGCAAATTGCACAAGGCAAAACTGCAACATTCCCAAAAAAACGGATGATCATCAGGCACAAGGCAAACACCAACTGTAGTGCTTGCACACTTCACACATGACAACTCATGTGTTTTTGGTAAGAAAAAGCATGAAGCACATACACCTACTGCCAGCACATTGCACAAGAAAAGCACATGACGTCCTGGGAATATGCTGCCACGAGGTGCAGGCCAACTCCCGCTGGGCCGCTTTATGTTGAGGGCATGTTGGCAAACATGTCGCACGTTGTATGTTTGTTGCACGTTGTATGTGGTAACATGTTGCACGAGGCAAGCTCTTCTTGAGTTTTGATTGTATAGGCAAAACTGAATGGAATGAAAATGCAAACAGCAGGTGACCACTTTTCATCAGGGCGGATCATCAAAGGCCCCCCAAAAAGGTAATTTCTGCATGCCCCTTGCAAAGGTTTCCCGCAACAGGCTGCTTTGAACCTTGAGTTTCTCTGGTAGCCTCTGCTTTCTGGAGCACCAAAGATTGAACACAGAAAGATTGAAAACAGAAAGTTAAGTGGGATACATGCCTCATAAACCGTGGCAACCTCTTATTCCCACCACCAAATCTCCATACCCTATCGTTCATTGCTCCAAGTTGGCTTGTTTCTTAGTGCTTTGGAGTCATTATACAAAAAGAAGGTCGTTGCAAAAGAATTGGGGTGAAAATTTTCGTGATTGATGAGATAGTAATTTCAGCCCATTCCCTTAGAAAGGTTCAGCACAGGGGTGCCAAAAAGGTTAATTTTTGATTGAAGCCATCCATTCCTTTTTTGATACCAACAAGCAGGATGTTTGTATAGTATGTGGATGTCACAAAAACATAATATTTGGAGAGGAAAATGGTCCCAGGATGGAGCTGTGGGCTCTTTTTGGGTGATCTGAGGGCAGGAGAGCAATCTGGGGTCTTTCAATTTCATCATTTTTGGTGAAAATGATACTGTATGGAATATAAATGGTTGGCAGGGTTAGATCTAAGAAAGAAGCATGAGGAAGAGCACGTCTGGCGTAATATACGCCAGTTGACCCCTAACAAGAAAGGATTAAGAGCCCTTATGGACAGGCATGGATTAAAACATATGTTTTTGGTTGAAGAGCACGCAGGTGCCGGGCCGGTGTTGACATGGCGTATTCCCATGACTGATCGGCTGGGTTTCCGGGCTGCAGGGCAATCACTGTACTCATAATGTAAAGTAAACCCCAAGCAAGCAGGTGACCTAGCCCATGTCAGATCATGAAAGCCATGAGATCAATTCTGCTATGTGCCACCAAATGACATAGGAAGGCAAAACAACTACAATGTAAGCACGTTTCAGACAGGGTATCGTGTGAGCAAGTACAGCTTCTTGATTTGAGCCAATTCCTTGGGGGAAGAAACCTCGAACCAGTTTTTGAATAGCGTCCTGCTCGTGCTGTTGGCTCACCTCGAGATGTGGGACAAAGTTTTCAAGCAGGTACTTCTTTGCATCCTCGTCCTGCAGAAACCACAAAGTCCAGCATGCTGCTTAATCAGTAAAAGGAAAGCAGCCAGCTTTATGTCTTTGAAGAGTTGGTGACAAAAGTAAAAGCACAGCAGGGCTATCCAACTTGTTGGGTGTGCCAGGCAGAATGAGTGCTCGCAGAATGCTTGTCAATTCAGTTTGAAGTACACATGTCAATTGTGTTTGTTATCATGCAAGGCCAGAATGCAGCTGTATACAAGCATATTCAGTATCAAGGGGGCCTGTGCAAGTAGCCATCAAGGAACAGAGAGTGCTGAGTTGATGAGCTGAGCTCAAGCCTTGCACCCATTTCCAGAAACAGACAAGTTTACTGTAATTAGGAGCGAAAATGGATGCGCTGGGGGATGGGCAATGTCTTTGGGCTTCGGGCTATTACCTTGATTTTGCATGCCATAACCAAGCTGTCAGCTGCAAGGTTGCAAGCTAAGGAATGACACTGTCATCCTCAAGGATTTTAAAGGAAAGCCATATGCCCAGAAATGCAAGGGCCCCAAATGCCTCATCAGTCAATCCTCCTTTCCTTATTTAATGTGGGGAGTGTTTTCACTGCCTACATAGTTTTTCTTTTCCTTTCCAACCAAGTAGCGCACTGTGTTATGAAGGCAATCCAAAAGCCTGATAAGATTGAGGTGGGTATTGCAAAGAAAGGCACAAGTGCGGTGGACATGGCAGAGGAAGGAATAGAATGCGGAAGGCATGGCAGAGGAAGGAACAGAATGCGGTGGGCATCACGGAGGAAGGCACAGAATGCGGTGGGAATGGTAGAGGAAGGCACAAACTGTGGTGGAGATAAAAGGCCAAAGGCCAACACAGTAGCCATGTGCGTGCATGGACAAGCACACAGTGGCCGCATGCCATGCTTGGACAAATATGTGTGGGTCCACCCTAGAGTAGAAACAGGATTCCCACAAAGAACTTTGAGACGTCCGGATCGTAGCTCATGGCTGGCCACTGAAAATGGGGCTGCCAGCTTTTGGTCTTCAATCTTTTGGTCAAGCACACAACACATTTGGAGTTGTGGGATGAGTGCTGCCCCTCCATCCCAGACCGTTCCGCTCAGACTCCTCCTACCATTTCCCTCCCTCCAAATCACAGTTCAGCCTATAAAGCAATGCACAGTGCCGCCCTGGAAGCTGGAGGCAGCCGCACCCACTCGCAGAAAAGAGTGATATGCACAAGCAACATGACCAGAGGCGCATGTACAGTGAGTGCCCGGGACATGCGTGTCCGTGCAAGGTAGGAAATGACGTTCAACACAGCCACTCCATCATGTACATGGGCGAGAACAGGCATCTCACAATTTATGGATGCATGTGACGCAGCAGGGAATGCACACCTCACCAAGTCGTGCCTGCAGCTAGCTGAGACCTCACCCAATCGTGTCTGCAGCTATCCGAGACCTCACCAAACCCTGCATGCAGCTAGCTGAGACCTCACCCTATCTTGCAAGCAGCTAGCCGAGGCCTGGCCTAACCTTGCATGCAGCTAGCTGAGGCCTCTCAGCAGCCTGCACCTGACAACAGCTGTGCGCCCATGCGATCAAGGACTCCAGACTCACAATCACTTTCTGCTTCTCTTTGTTGGGCTCTGTCACTCCCACTCCAACCTCCATCAGCTCGGAGGCGTCCATGCCCAAGGGGATCACGTTTTCTGTCCCCTATAGCAAGTAGGCATAACCAGTAGGGAGCTCAAAACTAAGGATCGTATCACGTCCTCAGTCCCCTATGACAAGTAGGCACAGTGAGAAGGAGCTCAGAATTAAAGAGCGCAGCACGTCCTCAGTCCCCTATGACAAGTAGGCACAGTGAGTGGTAGCTCAGAATTAAAGAACGCATCACGTTTTCAATCCCCTACGACAAGTGGGCACATTGAGTAGTAGCACAGAATGAAGTAATGCATTGCCTTCTCAGCCCCCTGTAGCTAGGAGGCACAGGGAGAAGGAAGGAAATCAGAATTATGGAACACATCACGTTCTCAGCCCCCTTATGAAAATGGGCACAGTGAGAAGGAGTTAAAAAGAAAGGGACGCCTCGATCACGGTAGCCTTGCACAATCTGTTGCATGAAGGCCAGCACGAGCAGCTGGAGGTACTGGCAGGCGGCCCCGGCTGAAGAAAAAGAAGCAGCAACTGTCCACAGGACATGCGTGTACGCACGTTTCTTGCAAGGTGCATCGCCATGGTGGCGTGTAGTTGAGCATGGTTGGATGGAGCTTGCTCATACTACAAGTTACAGTCATTGAATGCTTGCGTTGAATGCTGAAAGCTTGCTTGCTTGCAGGCATTGGGTGTTTTGCTTATTGTTCATGCTTATTGTTCATGCTTATTGTTCATGGCAAGGCACAGCAGAGCAATCCGGTTTTGCCTGCAAGTGCATGGCAAGGCACAGCAGAGCAATCCGGTTTTGCCTGCAAGTGCATGGCAAGGCACAGCAGAGCAATCCGGTTTTGCCTGCAAGTGCATGGCAAGGCACAGCAAAGCAATCCGGTTTTGCCTGCAAGTGCATGGCAAGGCACAGCAAAACAATCCGGTTTTGGCTGCAAGTGCCATGGAGGGTGTTGGGAAAGAAAGGGAAAAAAATGCGCCGGCCAAAGAGGCCGCGTGTGTTCAAAAAAGGTTCCCTGGCGAGCAAGCTATCTATGGTCTGGCAGTGGTGTGTGGCAAGGAAGCCTACTTGTAGCCATTCAATGCAGGCGGCTGTGAAAGGTTGGCCAAAAGTGTGGCCATCCCAGGCTTCTTCATTGCTGTGTTTAATCGCTTCTCTAGGGTTGACCAGTTCCGTTTTAATACGCCTGATATATCGGCTTTTGGGCAAGGAAAACACAATGTAAACATGGCATACATGTATATGGAGTCGGCCAACCCTACGTGTTCGTGACCACGCATGAGCAGGTCATGCATGACCAATGATATACACTGTTTTGGACAATATGAGGTGCGGTTTGCAGCCTCAGTCTCCAACCCAGGCTTGTGCTGTTCAGCTAGCACAAGGATTATCCACGATGCTGGGTGCACAAAGTAATGCAGCATGCAGTGTCCAAGGTGAGGTAAATTTGTGAGGATAATGCAGTTTGTAGACTTGTAGCAGCGCCCTGTCTGCCGTAAGCCAGCAGCCGAGGCAAATGTGGTGATGCCTGCAAAATAACATCCTTAATAATATATAGAACAGAATGATGCTTTGAAGCAAGAAAAGTTTGGTTGAAAAAGCCACTCTAAATGCTGACAAATAGTTTCCAGGGACTGAAGCTGGGCAGCAAGATCCATAGGTGAGCCCAAGCAAAGGTGCACACACTCTCACAAACACACACACAGACATACACACATGCACACACACATGTACGCACAGGCACATACACACAGAAAAGCTTAACTCACCAAAGGAATGACATGCAGCAGGTGTATGACATCGCCATGCCGGTACACATGGTTTATGGCAAAGCTCACACAGCGCTGCGAGGCCTGCAAGAGAAAGTGGACAGAATGTCAATAGATTTGTAATGAAGCGTTTCCTTCGACATGCAGACGCACGTGCATCTGTGTTTGCTTGTGTGCGTGTGCGTGCGTGCGTGTGTGTGTGTGTGTGTGTGCGCGTGTGCGTGTGCGTGCATGTGTGTGTGTGTGTGTGTGTGTGTGTGTGTGTGTGTGTGTGTGTGTGTGTGTGTGTGTGTGTGCGCGTGTGTGTGTATGTGTGTGTGTATGTGTGTGTGTGTGTGTGTGCGCGCGCGCGCTCGTGCGTATGTGTCATGCATGCGTGTGTGCATGTGCGTGTGCCTGTGCGTGTGCATGTGCATGTGCGTGTGCGTGTGCGTGTGTGTACCTACCAAACTTCTATCTACAGAAACAAGGATGTTTCGCAGCATGGTAGTTGCAATGTGTTTGCAGTTCTAACTTGCAGTAACCTGCTTGCGGGTAGAGGGGCAAACACAGGCACCTGTAACCCTTCCCAGCACTGGAAATACAAACAGTAAGGTTTGACTTCGAAAGAAAACAAAGGGCAGTTACATAATACAAATTCAAGATATTATAGATGCTTTGACAACCCCTTGGAAACGAAAGTAGTGAGGATCGGGGTGGCGCTCCGCCTCCGAAAGTAAGATCGAACTTTTCCTGGACAATCGCAAGCTTCATATGAAAGATTTTTGAAATCTTGTCAACAAGTAATCGTTCTTATCACTTACGTAGTTCAGGCCTGCCAGTGTGCACCAACCATCAAGCTCTGAGGGACTCAACACCCTATTTTTAGTGTTAAAAATTTCAATTGTTTTCACCATTAAATATAGAAAATGAAAGTAGAAGATCACCGCCTGAGATCACCGTCTGAAAGAGAAGGAAAGAAAAGTCTGCCTCGACGTCAGCCAAATTTTAAAAGGCCACGTGCATTCAGGAAAGGCTCCCTAACTTGCAAGCTAGAAATGGCCTCACCCAAAAAGGGCCCTCAAATCTAAACGAGACACAGCTGGCCTAGGAGAAAGCCAGACAGAGTCGAACGTACGTCCGAAGGATTGTCTGCCATGCTCCTGGACAACCAGACTCTTTTTCTCCTACTCTCCAATGCCACAGGCCCAGCACTCCCCCCATATAATTCTTTTTAAATGAAGAGCAATTCTAGTGTTTATAACAATTGTTCATTCTTGGTTGGCATGGAAACTCAATTTGGATGCTAGTGATCACACGTCTGGTTGCCTGGTTGTCCTGAGTTGATAACAGGTTAAGTGGTGTAGCCAATGTAGATACTGCCTGACACACCAAATAAAATGATGTGCAAGATAACCTTGATGTTTGGGTTTATTGAGCTGCGGGTTTTGAGTCTGGTTAAAAAAGTGCTGGGATGCTGGGCAGTTGCAGCTTCCAGAGGGGGAAAGGGGTGGGTATCAGGGCTGAATTCAACGAGATGAATGTTCCTGTAATGAGGAGGGATCTTAGAAGGATCAAGGTAGGCAGATCGGCCTGGGATAGAGCGCACAAAAACAGCATCAGGGCAGTTTTGGTGCCGGGCAGAGGAGCCAGTACCATTAGAGAAAAAAGCCAGGGATAGATCGGGAGATGTTCTGACTGTCTGGAATTAATTTTTATTCTAAAGTATGGAACCGTACAACAAGTGTATAAAATTTCGCAACGGAGTACAGGAAAAAAAGCAAGCCCGTTTTTTACTGCAGTTGTAGGGAGCTTTGTGACTTGCGTGCCAAATTTGAGGACTTGTTCCGGGATCTGTTCATTCCTTTTCACCAATTTGCCTTGTCTGCAGCTGCAGACATAGATTCCCTGTTTGACTACTTTTGTAGTTTGGCATACAAGATGCAAAATGATCTGTGTCAAGACACCCCCATTTTGTCACACTCGGTTACGGCTCTTGCTTTGTGAGTATGTGTCACCGCGCCCGACCAAACGGAATACCCACCAGGCTGTGGGCCTTCATGTAACCCCCTTAAACTATTCAAGGACCAAACAACTGCCTTGGATTTAAGTCCCGAAATCATGCACACCTCACCCTCTTGTCAGCAGCAGGCTTCTTCTCACTCTCTATCAAGGAGCACGGGCACAGCTTGTAATCCTCCTGATCCCCATGAACCTCTTTCTTGCTTTCTGTTCTTATTGGAGGGGATGTAAGGTGCCTGGGCCCTGGGCATCCTAATTTACTTAATTGATGAAGGGAGTTCTTCACTGTCTATGTAGTTTTCTTTTCTTTTCTTGTCAGCAGCTAGCCAGGCACTATGGAGGAGGAAACATGCGTCTTCCTTCAGCATTGCATGGGCATATTTAAACGGAATGCTTACAAACCAAATATTCCGAGTACTGGTCTGATCTAACAACTTTGAAGCCTTTGGGCATACCCTGCCTCGTGCTATTCCATCAAACACCAGACCGCAAAAAACTTAATATTACCTTCTCTTTCCAGTCCAAGTTAAGCATTTCTATGGCCAGGTCTGGTTACAGGCTTCAGTGCTTCCGCTCAGCTGCCCTTGTAAGTGTATATAGCAATGTAACCATACCTTAGCTTACTTTAGCCAGGTACCGTATAGCCCCTCCTAGTGACTAGCCCAACGCTTTCTTTTAGCTGCGCATATTATACCTATATCTTTAAAGAAAAGAAAATATCTCTAAAGAAAAATTACATAGGCAGTTTTAAGTTTAAATATGATACATATCATCATATTAGAAATATGTCTCGGGCTGCAGGCCAGCCCCTTGTAACCCTTGTAAATATATATGATATCAATGACATGCATTTTGTGTTCTGGTGGTGAGATCAGGACGGCCTTATCAGGTTACAGCATTTGTTTTTGCTTCTATTGCCAAAGCTGCCACCACAATTTTCCCCTTTTCAGGCTTGTCAGGTTAAAATAATAGTGTAGCCATCACAGCGCCTGAATTCAAACTATTTCGACCGTCGCAGAGCACTCAACGCGTCACATTAACTTGTTTAAGATTAAACCCCACTCTGGCGTCATTGGCAATGAAGGAGCTGATGCTTGCGCGCAAACTGTGGCTCTTATGGATACCACAAATATCTCACTGCATGATGCCAAGGACCTTTTCCACAACTCCTTTTGGATTTCTGTCAACCCCTGCAGAGGGCACTCCCATACAGCAACACCACTCTGCCTCACTAACCTGAATGAAGAGCTCAAAACCCGCATGCATAACAAACACGAGCTTGGCTCTGCCGACATATCCAGTTGCTATTACACAAGCTGGCGGAGGTGGATACGAAGAGAAGGAGAGTCCGGGCGTCTCGGGGCATGGCCAACAACCCGCCTGATCCTCATTAGTTCAGTCATTTCCCTCTCCTAGGCTAGCTGTAGCTAGTGTAGTTTTGAGGGACCTCTGGTGAGGCCCTTACTAGCTTGCTAGTTAAGGGACCTTTCCTTATTGCACGCGGCCTGTGGCCTGCGTAGACTTTTCTTTCTATTCTTTTTCTTTTCTGACATAAACTCAACCTGTATCTCCTAACAGCAACACCAAAACAGGCTTATGCAGATTGTTTCTTAAACTTAAGTAAACAATAAGCAATTCCCTTGGGAACAATCCTAGGAAAGAAAACTACTTAGGCAGAGGAAACCCTCCTTACATCAATTCAAGAAAAAGAGTCTCAGACACATTGGCTCAGAAGAGCCGTGAGTCCCCTCCACCTGATCCTAAGATCACCTTAAGCAACAAATAAACCATCTTACCGCACTGGCACAACTTACACCCAAAAACACGCTATTAGGTTCCATCACACATCTGGCTCTGCCAACTGCCATTTATGCGCCAATATGGGTAGCATCAATTGCTTTGTTCTCAGATGCTCACACCCAACTCGCCAAGAGATGTTCATAAACAGCACAACACCGCCCTCAGTCTCTGCTGTGAAGCCTCAGCAAAGGTGAACATGGCGCATTCCTTGTTGCCATGGACGCTTGCTGTAGAGAAAAGCTCGAAGAACAGGACATTGAAGTCCCTGAAAACTGGCCCTTTAGCCCAACACCAAAGCCGTCCCGATCCTGTCTTTGTGCATCCATTCTAAGGGAGAGCAACCCATATCGACCCTAAGGCGATACCTGCTCATGATGGAGATGTCCAACTTGTGGAACTTAAATAGCTCAGACATTAATCCCTTACTTAGCCTGCAAACATCTGCTGACCGGCATGCTGGTTCCATTTCCAGACTCCGCACCAGTAACCTTAGAGACCCAAACGGATACAATAAGGTGACCTTGCACACCATTACCTTGGTGTGGCGGAGTTTGACTAATGGCTTCTTTGTGTAAACCAGTGGTGGAGTCACTGGGGGTGAAGCTGTGAAGAGCAGGAGGAGGAGAGTCCACGCCTGCAAGCGCACGGCTGACAACCCGCCAGACCCTCACTAGTTGTTTGCCATTGGCTCCGAGCTTAGCTAAGACTGGGCCTTAGGCTGTGAGCCTCTTTGGTGAGGCCCTAGCTAGCTTGCTGGTTAGGGAACCCTTCTAATCGTAATGGATGAGTCTTGTTGGTCTGCACATGTATCTAAGTCATTTAAAGGCATGCGCAGTGAGGAGGTGTTTAAACAGAAATTGCTGAGTGCTTCCAAGATACCCATGCAGGATTTTTAGGGGATTTGAGGTACAGACAGCAGAAGGTTTGGAGGGAAGCAGACGAAAAGAAAAGAAAAGACTACGCCAGCCAAAAGGCCGCGTGCATTAAGGAAAGGTTCCCTAACTAGCAAGCTAGACAGGGTCTCACCAAAGGGCCCTCAAATCTAAAACAGACTAAGCTAGCCTAGGAGAAAGCCGGAAACAGAGCTAATGAGGATCCGGAGGGTTGGCTGCCATGCTCCTGAGCGCCCGGACTCTCCTTCTCCTCCGAGGAGAGGAGTCCTCTCCTCCTCCACGCGCCCAGCAAACCCTCCCCCAGAAGTCCCCTGGAAATGAAGTGCATGTCTGGTGTTAATAATAGTTGTTAATCTTTGGATAGCATGGCAATTTAGTTTGGATGCTAGTGATTTAGCCTTATGTTTGGTTAGGCCCAAGTTGATAAGAGGTTTAATGGTATAGTCGTTGTAAATAGTGCCTGCCACACCAACTAGGATGATGTGCAAGGTCACTTTGTTACTCCTGTGAGGATTTCTTGAGCTGCGGGCTTTGAGCCTTGTTAAAGTGCTGGCATGCTGGGCGATTGCGGCTTCCAGGGTGGGAAGGGGGTTAGTATCAGGACAAAATTTAAATTCAACAAGATGAATGTCCCTGTCATGAGGAGGGATCTTAGTAGGATCAATGTGTGTGGGTCGACCTGAAATAGAGCGCACAAAGACAGCATCAGGGCGGCTCTGGTGCCGAGCAGAGGAGTCAGTACCTTTAGGAAAAACCCAGTCTGGAATGGCTCGTGGGATGTTTTCTGGGACTTGTATCCCCTGATCCAAGAGTCTCTCATTAAGGCAGGCATCCATACCAATAAGGGATGAGCCGAACCTGCCTTTGCTACTAGCTTAGTAAGGGCTTTAACACAGAAGCTAAGGCCAACATGATGCCTATTGGTGTGCATTCCATTCATAGTTGGGTTAAGACATTTAAGGGGAATGTGATTGATGCTGTCCATGTCGCCGCATAATGGGCAGCGTGCAGAGTTGTTTGACTTCTTGAATCTGATGGCATGTTTTTGAGTGTAAACAGTCCCCGTGCGGTATTTCAAAACATTAACTTGCTGTTTAAGGGTGGGGTGATCTTTGGATCATTCCAAAAGGAGTTGCTGATTTCTTTGTTGGCGAGTTGAGAGGGTGGGATTTGAGCTTCTGAACTGACAGTGGTGCTTAAGAGAGTGGGCCGTATGATATTGTTTAGCCTCTGCCAGCTGTTGTAAAAGTGGCCTGAAGTGTCAGCAGAGCCGAGCTTATGTATTTGTGCATGTGTGTTTTAAGCTTGCCTGTCAGATTGGTGAGGTAGTGAGTTTGGGCAGTGCGGTCAGTGCGGGAATGATGTAATTCCCCGTTGCTTCCAGGCGCGGACTTCAAGGAAAGCCAGTAAAAGTTGTGGAAGGGATCCCTGGCATCTGGAAGTGTAATGTCTGTGGTGTTCATGGGTGCTGCAGTGCGGGCGCAGGCATCAGCCCCCTCATTACCAATAATGCCAGAGTGGGCTTTAACTTTGTAGAAATGTACAGGGTGTGGGGAGTGCTTTAACAAATTTGAGATGGCTTGGATGAGTTCTGCATGAAGGTGGGTCCTCATGCGCATCGGGTTAAGGGTCTGTTTAGGTATCTGAGAGAGTCAGGATGCGCTATCAGAGGCTATGTCAGTGTGTCCTTGTTGGAGTGCTACAAGGATACCAGCTAGTTATGCTCTGTTGATAGTGTTTGTAGGTCCATGTCCATTGGGATTTATGTGCAATTCTATCTGCTGTGATGATTGATTGGGTAATATCTCTTCCCGGCTTGAAAACACCTGAGCTGACCAGTGGAGGAGAGTCATCTTTGGGTTGAATGACACTGCCATCTGTGTAGGTGATATCTCTCCAGTTCTTGATTTTAGAAGTGAACGTCTTTCTGTAGATGGCGAGATCGAAGGCTATCCTTGTCTGAGGGCATCTGTGCAAGCAGGAATGGGTATCGTGGGGAAGGGATTGAAATTTCTTCCTCTAGTTGTTTGATGCTAGTCGTTGATGAGTATGCAGTGGTATGGCAGAATTTGGAATTTGTATGGGTAGCCAATGGGAAGCAGACGCCCTTAGTCCCCGAGAAAAGAACAGAAAAGCAGAGACTTACCATCATTGGTGTGGGAAACCTTTAAATCAAACAGCACGCACACCCTCCTGTATCCCATCATGTTTATTTAAGGATCTGGACAAAGGACTCCTCGGAGTCATGAGGAATGTGAGTAGGTTTAGGCTTCGTGCCCACTGCTTGAAGGTCGAGTCCTGTAAATGGTTGGATGGTTCAAATATTTGTGATAAGTGTGGATGTGCTGAAGTCCAGGACGAGAAACATATTCTTTTCTATCGCAATTGCTGTGAGTTGTGTGAGCTGCGCAGAAAAAACAAGGACATGTTCATAGATATTTTTAAACCGTTACACACTTTTGCCCAGCTTCCAAACACTGATTTTATTCCTTTCCAGGCGAGCTTTCACTTTTTGACTGATTTCGAGGTCAATGCTTTTCTAAATCAAAACTCGCACAGATTTTCAAAATTTCTGTTGAACTGGTTTCCATTTTTGATGCTGGATGAGAATGTTTCACCAGCAGCCGATCAGCCAGATTCTCGGGCTGTAGGCCAACCCCCCTTGTAACCCTAGGGAACCCTTCCTTAATGCACGCAGCTGGACCTGGCTTGCATAGTCTTTTCTTATCAACCACTTTGCAACAGGCTCTCCACAAAGCACTCTCATCATGACATGCTGCCCACTAAGGCGGACAGCCCCCTTTCCCTTTCCTGTTGCTCGCCAGGGTCTGACACTACCCGTGTCTTCCTCTTAAAGGATTTTGTTGATCCAGCCCAATGCGCCTCCTTTTCCTTGTTGATATAGGGAGGGTTTCCTCTGCCTAAATAAACTTTCTCTTCTTTTCTGGAATTCCAGCCCTTGATCTCAAGGACTGGTTAGGCCTGCTCACATCAGCTCTAGATGCATGCAGCAGTGATTTACATGAATGGTTCAGGGTGACACACAGCGCAGCTTCTAATCAATAGACTTGTCGATGTTCATGCAGGGTTGATTCAAGCATGTCCATGCATATCATATTTAAAAGCAAAAGTCTATGCTGGACCAACCAGCGTGCATTAAGGAAGGATCCACAGTCAGCACTGATGCTATGACATTGTTTGTCGCTGCATAGACGAACCAAAAAAAGCAACAACAATGGAAAAGGCACCTGGCTATACTTGCAATGCTGCAGTGCCACCTTTATGCTTTGACTACCAGACATGCCAAGGAGGCACCTGATGCTGACCACAGTGCCGATGCTGCAATAAAATGTGCAGCAAAAGTTCGTGCTCTTATTATCCCCTTGTAATACCAAGTAATCCCGTAACAACAGCAAAGCTCTGTCTGATCCCATTACCAATACGCATCTCCCATCTTATCCCATGGTCAGCCCAGCCCGCCTCAGAGTGGAATATAAAGGCATGCTTATGTACAATTCCATAATTTTACAGGCCGAGCACGCTCAGCTTCTGCATGTCTGCTTCGTCCAGGAAGGATTCCACCTGGAACAGCTGCGCGTCCACGCCTGGTCTTGGTTTGTAGTGGTAGTAGAAGCCAAACTGGTTCCAGCACTTTTCCGACCAGCGAATGGTGGCTATGGGGAATAAACCCTGGTACAAGCAGAGGTGTCAGCAGGTGTGAGAGATCAGCAAGGGCTTAAAGAAGGCTTTTATGCAGACTGTCAAAAGAAATTACTGGACAGGCATTGTGAAGGGTCACAACACAAAAAGCCCCATGAATCAACCATAGCAAGCCTCAGCTTCCTTATTGCATCATAGTTGCTTAACAAGGTATGGATGAGGGCTAGAATGGCTCCTCATGACCGTGAACCCGAAGCAATTTTTTTTCAATCGGCATCAACACATCTTGCGATTGCAACTCCTCAAACACCATTGAAGGTAGGCACAGCAGAATAAGCAGCAGCACCCAGATCTAAGCAAGAGCTCGTTTGCTGTTGCCTGCATGAGCATTGAATCGTGCTCTGAGAGGACAAGCTGCGGTGGCCTGTGTGAGAGCACACACAGCAGCTACAGCAATAATGAAAAGAAGAAGGGGACATTACGTACGGGTCCAAGCCTGGATATGCCACCCATTAGGTTTAGGGTTTTGCGTGAGCAAACCAAAACTGCAAGACAGCTTGCTGAGGAAAACAGAGAATGGTTGATTTGGGACAGAATACCTGGAAACACGTGCTGTGCTAGAGGATGGCTGAATAGGCCCAGGAGGAAGATGCCTCCCTTTGACAGTGCAAAGTGCAATGCTATCGCAAGCTGCAGTCTGCCAAGTTCATCAAGGGTCTGCCTGCTTACTTCCACCTGCCATCGTCACACTCAACATACCTGGTCTATCTGCCATCGAAGTGCCACTGTCTGCATCGTTACACCATGCTTGTCTGCCACAGCCTTGATGCTCTTTAGCAGCTCTTGCGTCTTTTCCCAGCCCCCATAATTGTTTGCCAGCTCCAATGCATGTGCGACCTGCAGGATGCAATGGGCATGGCATGGTATGCACTATCAATTAGACAGGAATAATCCTTTTTCTTCCAGCCAAGCGCCTACAATTGAAGCTTGATCCAACCGCGACCTCCAGTACATCACAAAAAGGTGCACACATGGCTGCTAGCATGCCTTGACATATTTGCTGTAGCTTAGACAACCCAGCACCTCTACAATGGAAGGTCAGGGCCCTGTCTTGATATGATTCCAATCCTCCATTGAACTTTTGTGCTTGCGTGATAGCAATTGGTTGGCAATTATGGGAACTCTTACACATACACACTCTTCTCCTCCGGTAGCAAAATGGACGCACCTCATCCAAATCTGGGTCCTCAGGCCCAGTTGTGCTTGGGGCAGCCACACCTAGGTACTTCTCACTCACAAGGCCACCCATGAGCCCATCCCTTGCAAGCACCTGTGAGCAACAGTAGAAACCACGCTGGCCAGTCTGGCATATGTGTGAGCAATTTGAACGAAACCCATCATCACCATTTTGCTATGAAGATCGGGCCTTGCTAAACAAGATGTTTGTACATAAAACTTGCAGACGTCACTAGTCTTAGCCAGTGAGCGCAAACTCAAAGTTGACAGCGGAGCAGGTACGTAACAACAGTCTTTGCCTTGGGACTCAGCCGAACCCGAGCACACGGCAACAAAGCCAAGATGCTCCATGCGCTTATCCTGTACAAGCATTTGCAGCCTATGTCAGCACATGAGCTCCTCCTCAATCTTACATAAAACGACTAAGTTCCCGAACCTACCTTGATATTGTACTCTCTAGCCATCTCCAGGGATGCCATGTGTGACCGGTCAGCAATGCTGAAGGGGCATTGCAATGACACCACAGGGACGCCTGCTTGGATGGCTGAAAGAATGGCCCTGTGCATCACAGCAAATGCACACCTTGCTCTGTAACCGAAGCAGACATCAATGGTTGCATTTGAGGTGCTTGTCACTGAGTCCACATAGCTGGCCATTCTGTCAGGATTTGGTTGGGATGCAGCAATGACAAGGTTCCACATTTTGCCTTCCCTTCTTTGAGGCTCAACACTTATCACAATCAGAACCATATTAATGATCCCGGTCAGGGGCGACAAAAGATGGTTTGTGGCATTGATGCGCATGAACTGTACATCCAGGAAATGCTGGTACAGTTGGCAAATGCATCTGTGCAAAGTGGATGCGCAGAAGGCCTCAGTTGAGCTCTCTACTTGGATTTAAACCTCAACAGGGCCTGCGGCCCATGGGACCCATCAAGACCTGAGGGACATCCAGATGAACTTATATTATTCTCAAGCAGATCATCAGGACGATGAAAACAATTTAAGTGGACAACATACAACAACGTTTTCATGCCTACACAATAATTCCATCATCATTTAACCTTTTTCAGTCCATGACACTGCTGTAGCCAGGGACCTAATCTTACCTGGGTGGGAAGTCAACAAGACCGATTGCTCGGACCTTTTTGGGCTCTGCAATGGCTAACTCCCCTGTGGTTGGATCTACAACCTCTAGCTTGTCTTCTGTCAAGGCCTGGAGGGCCTTAAGTGTGGGGAGCACATCATGTTCCTGCAGCAATCATCAAATGAATGAGGTTTGAATTATCCTAATGTTTTTGATGATACGCCAACAGTGCAGTCCCCCAAGGGCCCTTTCTTTTGGACTTGTCTAGATATCTAGATAGTAGCCTGCAGACTTGATGAAAATTCAGCTGTGCTCGACTAGATTGCACACGGAATCAACACCTCCTAGGATAACCTGTCTACTTGCTCATCTTGCTAAATTGAGCTTCATCAGCAAGAGCTGGCAAGCTAATTGTCTCCCCTTTTCGTCAGGCCATTCTCTCATTACAAGCATGTCAAGCTGCCTCCTGCTGTACTGAGAAAAAAAAGGACTACAGATATTTGCCTAGAAAAACTGCAGCATATTAAATCGCAGGAGGGGTTCGATCACACTTACCTTCACATCCCACCAATGTAACTGAACCAGGTCCAGAGGTTCGGTGGACTCGTAGCCAAACACATTACCCCGCACGCGCTCAATGACAGCTGGTACAAACTCTTGGCAGATGTAGCCATCCTGCAAGCAAGTAACGGGAGGTTGCAACAGGGGGTGCAATTAAGAAATCTAAGGAAAACTACGACTGAAGTGTCAAGGTCGGCCCATGGTCATGGCGATGGATGGCCTCCACTCATGGCGTTTTGCAAGATATCCAAACAAGCAGCAAGTCACAAATCTGCATGTCTATAGTCAAAGACCAGGTCATGTCAAAACTGTTTGGAGAAGTGAATTGCATCCACTTGAAGATAGGGTATCAAGCAGGACACATCCTTTTGCACCACTTCCTTCAGTTCCTCCCCGAGGAGAGCTCAGCTCTGTTGATGCTTTTAAGCAAAATGAAGCTCTTATTGACCCAAAACGTTAAGTCATAAACCAACCCCGCTCAATTCTGAATTTTCACTTGATTTGCCCATTCACCTGAAAGTGGTTGGGCACAAGCTTGGTCAGGATCTGGATTTTATTTGGCCCTCGCTCCTTTTCATACCTGCACACAGCTCAGCAATCGATGAGAAAAACAGAGTCAATACCTGGTGGAGCATCCTACCACCCTTGACAAGCATAAAAGACAATCTGGAATTGTGAAGTAACATAGGAGGCACACCTTTCAAAGTTCACTTTCAGACTGGGATCGAAGGAGGAGGCCTTTATTTCGGCATCATGCGCCATGCCCCCCCTGAGAAATAAGTACTGAGGCACAGGTCGAGGTGCATCGCATTCCCTTGTGGTCCATACATTCCTCATCACCCTGGTCATACCCTACTTGATTTCTCTAGCCTTCTCCTCCATGTTCAGCTAAGCTGCCCACCTTTATAAATACAGCTATGTAACCCTTTCCTTAGCTTTTCCCCTCAACGTTTCCTGCCATGCTTTTACTAGCAGAATCGGCAGCTGTTCCCAACCACCCTGCGCTTCTGCATGTGCTGCCCTTTGCTGCTTGGGACCAATGCCAGGCAAGGACAGAAGATGGTGCCTTTTCAACTTACCGCCGCTTGAACATGCCTAACACTGACTCTGTGCCCTCGTAGTAGCTACTGCTGTTGTCACTGCTGAAGAGTGCCCGTAGGTTGGTGAAGGGGAAGAAGCGGCCACTGACATCAAAGGTGGTCATGCCAGCATCTGCCAGAGCAAAGAGGGTTTGCATCCAGGGCACCAGGGACAGCGGGTCCTGCACACAGGGGTAAAGTCACTAAGCTAAGCCAAAGGATGCAATAAACATCAGTTCAACAGCAAAGGGGTTTGCATTTAGGGCACCAGGGACAGCGGGTCCTGCGCAAAGGGGTAAAGTCATGAGGGGCAAAGTCAGAGGTTGCACCCAACCTCAGCCCAACAGCATGCCTGGCACTGATCTTACAGGCCAGGGCGCTATAGGCAAGCCAGAGCATTGGCCATAGTAGGCCCTGCACACAGGAGGGGGAAGCGACCATAGAGGCTTTGGAAAGTAATGCAGAAATGAAATGGACCAAGGCACCTGAGGCAAGGGCTATACTTGAAGCAAGGGCGACTGAAAGGATGAATGGGGCATCAGAGGTTCAACCGATGCTCCAATGCTCCAGCCTGGCCAATCCCATTCACAGATCCAGGAGAATTAACCTCGGAGACAGGCAGACGAGCTGTGTACACATACTTCTCCATCAATGTGACAGTTACCGGCATTTGCACTCAGGTTTCATGCCACATGGTCAGGAAGCATTGAGCAGCTGCTCAGGTTGACGTGCTTAGGCTGCTGGTGGGCACCTGTTCAGGGCCAAGTTTATGTACCGCCAAACTTTTGTGCCACATGCTCAGGAGGATATTGGGCTCAAACACCTGCTCGGGTGTTTCCCCAATTCAAAGCCATCCAGTTGTTAAGGCCTCCCTCTCACCTCCGCAAAGGAGCCCCTCAGCTCAGCGTAAGCTGCTTCTGCCTCTTGCATTTCGTTGTTGGCATTCTCTACCTCATTCCGCAGTTCCTGTGGGCGAGGCAGGCAGGTATGACCTGTCTATGAGAAGGGCTGCAGGCGCAGGCCTGCCACCTGGATAACATCTAACAATTATGCACAGGCGCATTCATGTGTACAAAATTCACAAACACACATGCATCAGAATTTACATGCATGCACGCAGTTACACACACCTCCAAGCGCGCCTCCCGCACTCCATCATCAGGTGGGGGGGGAGGCGGTGCACGCGCCCCCCTCTTGGGTGGGACAGCAGGCCTATCCCTGTCCTCCATTTTCTTCTGCAGCACATCCATTTCCTTCTCCAGTTCCTTGGTCTTGATCATCAGGCTGTTCCACTGCCTGAGCGGTGCGCTTTTTGAAAGGCGGCGCGCCATCTCCTGCGGGCAGAGTTTAGAAACGAAAAACAACAGGCAGTGAACAATCTCTGCATCAAGTAAGGAGAAGGGGCCACATTGATTTTGGAAACCAAATGACCCCCCCCCCCCCCTTGGGAGCAGCAGCATTTCGACCTGTCAGTCAAGCAGCCTGCTTATGAGGGGTGAGCCTTTGCTACTATGATTTCTGGCTGGGACGGCTTGCAGTGATGAGCGCATGTGTACACCAGCAGCAAGCCGACTCTTTCTTCCAGGATAATAGAAGGTGCTCTGTGGTGGCCCCTACAGCTCATGCACACTGACACACTTACTAAGGCAGTCAGGAAGTAAGATGCAGCCTGCACGTTCTAAACAGTCTGTTTGCATGCATGCACTATGGCCTAACGCAACGCAAACCGTTTAATACTGTCATGTAACGTAAACTCTGCAGGCTCCTGACATGCCTACAAATGGGGCACATTTTACCTGCTCTCTATGAACTGGGATAGAATGAATAGTGTGCAATTAAACCTGACCAGGTCACAGAGAAATGCACATCCTGAGGATTGAAATATGCATATGCAGACATAACGTAACGCATTGCAGTAAGATGAAGTTGGGCATTAAGGCACACTGATGGTGGCTTGTGGGCTTGCTTCACATAAACCTGGGAGAAAGAAAGCATGCGCACGCGCGCACGCACGCACGCGCACACACACACACACACACATACACACACATACACACACACACAAGGCGAAAACTCACGCATACAAACACAAGATATAGGAGATAAAAAGCAACAATTTATGCATGTCGATTCCGGCAACACAGGTGTTTCCTCTCTCCTCGAGTTAATGGCAAAGAATCCAGACAGCAGCTCACATTATACTCCTGATCCTTGGGGTCAAAGCTGGGTGGTGGTGGTTTGGGCTCTCCTGTTGCCTGCTCATACTCTGGCTCGGGTGGCACGGGAATCCAGCTCTCCGCAAGCATGGCCTGTGGGCGCATGTGCTGAGTGCATGTCAAGCCAGGATATGCATGTCCTCACTTAGAGGCTAACTGTAAAGTAAGCAGCACAGCAACGTCAATATGTGGCTTTGTTGCTCTTCATAATTCCCTTCACCTTTGAATCTGATGGTAGCCATGTGGCATTGATGATGGCAGAAAGGGGCACGCCTTCACATAAGCTGACCGGGGGGCGCCTCGACTTGTAGAGCTCGTACAGAGTTTGATCTACGTTCTTCTTTTCTTCTTCACTCAGTCCTCCTTCGCCTTGCGTCAGCTCTGGTTCCTGGTCCATGGGCATGTCTGTGTCCGCCATCTGTGTGCTGACCACCTGTTCTAAGGCGCCCTTGAAATGAGTATCAACAATTGTTCAATTTAAGCATTGCTTGAGCTCCACTGTTCCTCTTTCGAAGGCGCTTCTACTTCTCGCACTGCACCTGTTTGAGGAATGCACTTATAAACAAGTCTTATTACAACAGCTTTATGGAAACAAAATATATATGGATACCATTTCTCCGATGATCATGATTAGTGGAAGGGATGCAAACGGACAAGTTTACAGGATGCAGAAACAAGTGGTTTCCATTCAAGAACAACTGGATGCTAGCAAAATTTTCCATAAAGTGGATAAATAGTACGTGCGCAACAGGATTCATGAAAGAGAGGAGCGCTTGCTATTTGGCCTGGTAGTATCTACAAGTGAAAAGTCTTGACCCTCCAGGTTGTGGTTGCATTGGCTTCAATTCATTTAGACTTGAGATCCTGAGCAACTTGCTCTATTCAATAACCAAACATCCAATTTTCTACACTACGCCATTAACTTGCTCCTTCTTGGGTTGGGAGGGGGCGGTGCTGGATGGACAGTCCTTACAGGAGCCTCCGCCCTGATGATGAGGTGGATGCCTGGATGGCCTACGTTTTGGCAAACCCACATCAATTCAGCCTTCCTTTTTGGTTGTGTCAGCGCTGACCTTCAGGTCATTCCTTAAAGCACTCTAGAGCAGATCTGGTTGGTATCCAGCTTAGTCTTTCTTTTAGAAAGAATGAAAAAAAATGTGTAAGCAGAGGAAACTCTCCCTACAACAAAGAAGGAAAAGGAGGGTCATTTTGCTTGTGATTGATAATAGCCAGGTTTGTAATGGTGCAAAGCTTATCCTTGGGGTAAAGCGCACCACCCATAACTGGTCTGTACTGCGGGAATATGGACATGAACCTTCACAAATTTATTGGTTTCGTGCAGCAACAGCACTAAACTCAGCAAGGTACTGCGAGCAAATGTTGAAATGAGCAGTTTTTCTCAGAGCTGGATAACTCCCCCATATCGCTGGACATGCTCTTTCCCGGTTTTCTCAAATCTATCCATGCCAACCATCCTTGTTCCATAAAGTTTCATATTCTCCAGAAATTGATGAAAATCGGAGAACCCTAGATCATTCTCCTGACCTCAGATCACCCACAAATGGCCCACAGCTCCACCTCATGATCATTTTTCACAACCAACCCTTTGTGTTTGCGACCAAAATACATTACTAACATCCTGCATATTAAAAAAAAGGAAAAAAGGAAGTCAAAAATTGACCTTTTTGGCACACCTTATGCTGGATTTCCTCCAAGGGAAATGGCTGAAGTTCTGTATCTCACCAACCGCTGGGCCTTTTCACTTCATTCTTTTTGTAATGATATTGTTTTGGTACAAGGACTCCAAAAGAAAAGAAAAGAAAAGAAAAGAAAAGAAAAGAAAAAAAGAAAAGAAAAGAAAAGCCTACGCAAGCCAGGTCCAGCTGCGTGCATTAAGGAAAGGTCCCCTAACTAGCAAGCTAGCTAGGGCCTCACCAAGGAGGTTCACAGGCCCAGCCTAAACCAAGCTATGAACCGATGGGGAATAACTAATGAGGGTCAGGCGGGTTGCTGTCAGCCATGCGCCTGCGGGTGTAGACTCTCCTCCTCCTGCTCTGAACTGCCTCGCCCCCAGTGATGCCCCTGCCAGAAGAACCCTGCAAGTATAATGAGTGCCTGTTGTTTATAATTTTTGTTCATGATTGGAGTACATGGCAACTTAATTGAGAGGCTAATTTTTCTGCGTTATGTCTGGTAAGACCCAGCTCAACCAGGGGAGTGATGGTGTAGTCATCATAGATAGTACCTGCCAGCAGTGCTACACCAAGTAAAATGGTGTGCAAGGTCACCTTATTATTTCTGTTTGGATTTCTGAGACTACGGGTGCAAAGTCTGGAAATGGTACCAGCATGCTGGTCAGCAGCTGTTCGTAGGCTGGGTAAGGGGTTAGTGTCAGGGCAGAATTTAAGTTCCACAAGGTGAATATCTCTGTCGTGGGCAGGTATCATCCTAGGGTTAAGACGGGTTGCTCTCCCTGGGATAGGGTGCACAAAGACAGCATCAGGACGGCTTTGGTGTCGGGCAAAGGGGCCAGAACCATTGGGAAAAGCCCAGTCAGGAATATCCCTGGAGATGTTTTCAGGGACTTCAATGCCCTGTTCTTGGAGCTTTTCTCTACAGCAAGCGTCCATGGCAACAAGGAATGAGCCATGTGCACCTTTGCTCAGGGCTTCGCAACAGAGACTGAGGGCAGTGTTGTGTCTGTTTATGAACATCCCTTGGCATGTTGGGTGTGAACATCTGAGGACAATGTGATTGATGCTATCCATATTGCCGCATAATCGGCAGTTGGCAGAGCCAGAGGTGTGATTAAACCTGACAGCGTGTTTCTGGGTATAAATTGTGCCAGTGCGGTACTTGAGAAGATTTATTTGTTGCTTAAGGGTGACCTTAGGGTTGCTCCAAGGACTCCAGATCACTACGAATGACCAGATTTGGTGCAGCGGGTGGTTTGGTACGGAGGTTAGATGGGTAAAAAGTAGAGTTCACACCACGGCTAATTTGGAGGGTGCGCCCTAATCTTGACCGGCCAAGCTCTGGATTTTTCTCGCAAATACTGAACCTTAGGTAAAATGAGAAATTCTTGGCTGCATGCACAGGCTTAGACAGGTGCAACATGTTTACTCAATGTGTTCGGTCTGGGCAGCCAATAGCCACGAGGGAGTTTGTTGTTGACTTGAGCAAAAGGCTGCGAGGTGTGTGGAATGCCGATGCCTTGGCAGAACATGGTGAACACGCAATCAAATTAGCTAAGTATCATCACTGGGTGGCACTGCCAGTCGGTGCCTCTGAAACCTTTATCTGCTCATGGCGCGCCTTTTTCTGTTCCTAGTAGGTATCTGTATCTCGATTTAGGCAAGCACATGCTGAGAAGCATAGCGCGCTTTCATTTACATTTCCACACCTTGAGGGTTGAATCATCAATTTGGCAGGATCATACATCTGAGTGTTGTAGGTGTGATCCAGGAGGGCTCCAAGATGAAAACATGCCGTGTTCTTATGTTCTTACAATCCTATGTGTTCTCTTAGAAGGACTTATGAGCATCTGTTCTGTCATGCGAGATCACTGTCATGCACATTTCACTGACCTGGCAGCACACAGCACAGTGGGTTATTGAGAAATGGATGGTTCAAGATCCAGGGGCTAGGTGACTCTAGCGCAAAGGATGGAACCACTGTTTCCAGCAAGCCCCAGGGGAAGTAATTCTGTGTTGGTTCAGCTGCTCTCCCCCTCAGAAGCAGCACACCCAAATCATACTTCCTGTGGTTGCTTGGCTGCCTGCCCTACTCTCCCCGGAAATCAGACAGCTCTCCACTCAGCCATCGGTCGTGCTTTACATGTTAAAAAAGGAAAAGAAAAGAAAAACGTAGGCAGAGGAAACTCTCCCTACATCAGTTAAGGAAAAGGAGACACATTGGCTCAGAAGAGCCGTGAGTCCCCTCCACCACGAAGCTACAAAAAGAAGACCCTAATGGGGATCTGGAGGGTTATTGGAAGCGCCCGGCTCCATAACCTGGCTAAGAGAAGTATTCTTGCTTTCGATAGCACGCCTAGTGGTAACAAGCTTGTTGGCATACATGACAGAATGGGCATGAAGTTTGCGAGCAAGTTTATTGGCGCGTTGGTGGTCAAGTCCCAGTTGTTTAAACTGGTTAAGGGTGTGCTCAGTGTAACAGGTCCCACCAACACCCAAAAGGATGGTGTGGAGAGTCACAACTTTTGCATTAATGAGATTGCAGAGGTCTGCATGCTGCCGCTGTGCCGCCTCCAACTGCTGTCCAGGCCTCGTGTCTTCACAGTACTTAATTTCAATCAAGTGCACATGCCGCTGGTTCACATTCAGTTGGTTGGGTTGCCTCACGCGGTTGGCTGTTGTGTTCCTCAGTGTGGGGTTGTGTCTGCTGCGTAACGCATGATGGTGTAAGCAGGAGGTAGAAGAAGAAGAAGGAGTGGGTTTGACTTTATAGGGAGTAATCAGTATAGCATCAGGACGGCTGGAGGTGAGTCTAGATCTCTTAAAAAATTTTCTTGGAAAGAGGTAACGGGGTATAATTCTGTTTGATGCATGTGCAGGGATTTGAAGGTTGTGCTGGGCCAACCTATCACCACTCCCAATGTCCGACATTGGAGTCCATGTTAATCAAAACTGCTCCCCAAGGGCTTTTGCTAAGAGCTTTGATGATTATTCTTCCAGCAACATTGTGGCGTTCAGTCTTCATGCTGGAGATGATATGATTTTGGCAGCCTGAAAGCATGTGGAGTGCGCTGTCTAATTGATGACAGCCTGGGAGAGGGCATAGTGGGTCAGTAGACCTTTTAAAACGAACCGCATGTTTTTGGTTATAGAGGGTGCCAGTGCGATATTGTAAGATGGTGCGCTTCATGGGTGTGGATATACAGGACATGTTCCTAAAGGCATTGTTGATTTTCTTATCTACATGCGGTAACAAACTCTGGCAATATGAGTAGTAGCCTGTTTTGGAGTTGGCATATCCAAGTCTGTGTTTTGTATGCATGAAACTTGAGAGCATTTTGAAGATTGGGAAGGTAGGTGATTTTAGGATTGGGTGCAGAAGCTGTGGGTGTGACAGCATTGTGTTCTTTTTTCCTCCTTGGCTAACCAAAATGAATGAGAAAAAGGATTTCCACCGGGGCCTGCGCTAGGGATCCCGGTATCAGCCACTTTTTTATTGGCTTGGCTTGCTTGATATTTAGCAATAGCATCTGCACATTCGTTACCAGCAATGCCAGCATGGAATTTTACTTTGTAGAAACAAATATTGGTTTGTGAGTTGCTAATGAGGGTAGACATGGCTTTTAGGACATCCCCTTGGATATGTTGTTTGTGCTTCTCTGGGTACATAAGTTGTTTACGTATTTGATGAAGAGAGGTGTTATTTGAGTACGTCCAATATCAATTAGGAAAGAAAAGAAAAACTACGTAGGCAGTGATACACTCCCCACGAAAAACTAAGGAAAGGGGGCAACATCAGGGATAAGCAAACATTCTCAATAACCGGCCCCGCCAGTTGCTCCAGGGCTAGATAAATATCTCATCCAACTGACCAAACTACCTGATCCAGAATTCTGCAGCAATCTAGCAATAACAATAATACGACGTTACAGTTCTCTGACTTCCCCTCTTCTCATAAACATTTTCAGGACAAATCAGGCACTTTCTACTATTCTCAAGCTAGCTCTTAGGATGTTTCTCATTTCTTGCAGAAGCAAACTAATGAGATCTATCGTTTATTTTTGAACTCATGGATATTTTTTGTGTGGCTGGAACAGTTGAGCAAGTCGAGCAGCCAAACTACCTGGCTGAAGGTCAAGTCCCATTGTAGATCCAATGTAATGGTACAAGTAGAAACAGGCTGGGTGCCTTGCAAGATGAAGAGGACCAGCATTTATGGAGGTTTCCGGTTTGAGCACAGACAGGGTGGGCAGGAAGCCTTTATGGATGGTGTGCAAGTCCTCCCGTTCCGCAATATAGGAATAGGAAGGTGCCAAAGTGGCATCCGGCCACCGGTCTTGGCCTGGTCCTTATGGCCTAGCGCATATCGTCCCGTTGCAAGGTTTGTGGCTGAGTGCCTGATATGCTGGAAAAGAGGACTTATTTAATGCTCTTGTCCTCAAGATCCGACTGCTTTTGTTGCAGGCACTTTTCTTGCTTTGGCTAAGGTGCCCTCGTCTACGTTTACAAGGTTACGATGGGATTTGACCTTCAGCCAGGTACTTCGGCTGCTCGGCCTGCTCGACTGTTCCAACCACACAAAATATCCACGAGATTGGAGATTGTAACCTTGCCTTTACACAGCACACTGTTCATCGAATGCTACGAGCATTTATTTGAACCACCAACTTTGAAGCCTTTGAGCTTAGTCCACCTCGTGCTGTTGAATCAAACACCAGGCTGCAATGAATGTAATCCGTTCCCTTTCAAGTCAAAGTTGAATGAGTTGAGCATTTTTGGGGCAAGTCTAGTTACAGGCCTCAGTGTTTCTGCTCAGCTGCCCTTGCAGGCGGAGATAGCGATGCAACTTTACCCTTTCTCTTGTTCACAGGAGGTACAGCCAAGTTATGCATTCTCTTCCTTTCCTTTTGATCGACATTAACACCTCAGTTTATAGTTTGTAAAGGAACAAGCCAACCTCACGCAATCGTCCACTAGGCCACTTTGAGGCGCCCAAAGCAAGTGCAGGGGTCTCCCTCGATCCACTGCTTGTCCTCTTCGCACAACCTGATGGCTCGGCGAAGGTCGAAATCCTGCTCTTTCAGATAAAAGCGAGCTGTAGCCTCGTCGACTCGCTGAGAGCGTGCAAAGAGAGCCACCATCTTCTCTTCCATAGCTATGCTGCTCGTAGTACCCTGTATGTGCAACCAGGTAATTGATTGCTGACATTTCCCCTCTTTCCTCAGTGCACAATGGTACAGCTTGAGCGTCCTCTCTTGCTCTGCAAGAACAATTATCCTATTCCTTGTGTGTGTATGCCAAAGCTCCTCAATCTGAATTTTTTGCTCATAGATGCATTTCACCCATATAAGTACCACTGAATTGAACACAGATAGGCTCGCCTCGCTGTGGCAACCTGATGATTGCTAGCCTGGTGATAAGGTGGTCAGAGGCAAAACACAGATATACTGCTTTTGACTCAGCGTGGGTTAAGATGTCCAGCATCAAGAACTCACAAACAAAAGAAGCCTCAAGCAGCCTTCATGAGTCTGAGAGTCATTGCCTTGGCCACCCATGCTACATCATTAAACTTTAGCCACGACAGGTGGTCAAAAAGGGAGCGCTGCCTTGCACCACCACGCATTTAAAGCGAGAGCGCACGGACCCTTCCGACGTTGCACCCTTTGAGCAGAGTAGCTTGCATTTATTTCTAGCTGGCTGCGACCAGCCACAAGCCGATCAGCCACACAGCCTGGCTGAAGGTCAACCCCCATCGCAACCATTGTAACCATAACCAATGTATCCTACATGCTTGGAGGAAGGTGGCAAGTATCAAACACTCTGAGTCTCCTGGCAATGGCTCACCTTTTGAGCAGCGCTGTCTTTGTGCCTTGAGGAAGGTGGCAAAGAGGCGGGCTCATGCCTGACTGCCGCACATGATGAGAGGACCACGTAGTTCTTGCGGGCGATGGGACAACGCACAAACGCAGCATGCTTGCCCATGATCTCGTGAGGTCCCGAAACTGCAGAAGTATGCAGAGGTAAATAGAGTGGTGCCCCACAAATCTGCAGGAATCCACAACGGAGCACCATACAAACGTAGTATGCATGTCCAAGACTTCATCAGGTCCGGACACTGCAGACGGATGCAGAAACCAACATAAGGGCACACGGCAGATGCGCAAGTGATTTAATGCACAAATATAAGGTTGAGAATGTTTCATCAGCAACCGCTCAGCCAGAGCCTCATGCTGTAAGCCAGCCCCCTGTAACCCTTTTAACCCTTGAATAGGAAGTAAAGCAGCTTACCTGGAATGAAGACGTGGGTCCGCGATGCTAGAGACTCCGAAACAAGGTTGTTCACCCTTTTTATTGCGCTGGAAGTAACAGAAGGAAGCAGGATTTGAAAGGTGACATCAGCTATACACACAAATATACACCCACTTATTTACATGTACATCATATGTGCTTCATTCCTTAGGCCCCGGTCACACACACGGGATCAGGGGGTCCGGATCAGGGTCGGGATCACTATTTTTTCAAAATTTCCACACCTGTTTTTAAGTGCCAGGAGGATGCACGTCAATTTTGTGAGGCCATTGGTTCAATCAACTGCTGGAAATTCACACTTCATAGAATTTTATCAATTTTTGACTCTGGCTCATTGAATTTTGCCGTGACCCTGATCCCAGGGCGGTCACACGACGGATCACCCCCCCGGGATCACCCCCCTCGCAAAACTATCAAATTGCAAATGTTTGCTTTTATTGTATTGAAAAGAGACCGTGGGCATGGACAATTCGTCTCCAGCCAGCAATGGGCCTGGCCTCCAAGCCCTGCTGTTGGCCTTTATGGTTTTTTCTTCTCAGGCCCTCCCCAAGTAGGCATGCCCACCACCAACTCTTTCATGCTCACTGGGCTATTGACTGCCATTCAGCTGCAAGACCACACCTGTGGGCAGATGCTGGTGAGCCGTCCAGTGCAAGTTCAACTGCATCTAGAATCATTTACACATGCAACAATTTGGCACTGTGCATAGGCTGGCACTAGGTCCTACATTTGTTTCTGCTTTGTGCATCACACATGGGTTTCTTCTCCCCCTATGCTGGCACCACGTGGTGCACCTGCTTACCTCCTTTCCCCTTACTTCTCTGTGCAGCCCTCTGCGCCCCTTGGGGTCCCTGCTTGCCCTGCTTGACTTGCTTGCCCGCTGGCCTAGCGTGCACTCTACCGTCTTCCTCTGCACTGCTCTCCTGCTGCTGCTCCTGACCTGGGTCGTACCCTGAAGATGAATCGGAGAGTTGCAGCTCTTCCGCTGCCACCCCTGCCAGCGTTTCACGAGAAGCAGCGGCTGCAGCACGAGTAGGCCTGCTTGCAGAAGCTTGCTTCATCCATTCCTCCTCTTCCTCCTCCTCTACTTCATCCTCTACCTCGTACACACCACCGGCCATTATATATTATAAAAATGCATCTGTTGTTCAACTGGTCAACATTGAAGGCATTTTTTTTCCGCACTTCCTTGCTTGCACGGCACGGCCGGGGGCCCCCCGTGCCTCGCCAGCCACGTCTAGGCGAAGGTGGGGGGGTGATCCCAGACCCTGATCAGGCCCCCCCCCCCGGATCACCCCCCCCTGATCCCTACCCTGATCCCGACCTATGATCCTGGTGCGGTCAGACACGCGGGATCACCCACCCCTGATCCCGGGGGGTGATCTCGCGTGTCTGACCGGGGCCTTAGCGACACTGGGGAGTTCATTTATCATTGGGGTCCCTCGCAATATGGAGTGTCTTCAAAAATAACTTTTTTCAAGGCCTTGTAAAGGGTCCAGATTTGTATTCAGCCATCCATCGGGCCCCACAATGCAGCCGTGTACTCCTAAGGGGCAGGGATCTCTTTTCGACATTGGCTGCACCAAAGCTGAAGGAGTTAGAGCTGCTCAGCATGGAGGTGGCAGCTGCTGGGAGAGCGGGGTAGCAGGGCAGAGCAGCTGGGAGCATGCATTGGGGGGAAGATGGCAAGACTGCTGCAGAAGAAGAGTTGATGGACCCCACAGCTCCCAGTCTAGGGGGGTCCAGAGGCAGGTGAAGGGGCACAAGGGAGCTTGCTGCAGCCGCTGCACAAAGCCAGAGGGTAGGGGGCGTGGATGGGGAAGGTTGATTGAGCCGATGGAGGTGTCTAAGGACACCACAGATGAAACGATGGAGGGAGGGGGTAAGTAAAAACAATGACCCAGTGCAAGGGAGACGCAAAACGCAGGAGTTCGTAAAACTTGTAGTATTTGGGCAGGCTTTGTTATTTACGAGCCTCAATGTTCGTAAACTAATTAATGAAACTATTTTGGGACCTTGTAATTAATCAGTGTCGTAAACCATAAGTGTCACTACGGTATGCTATTATGTACGCTAATAATGCAGCATTGTATATGTATTGTGTACATCACACACATATATATGTGTGTGTGTTAATATGTACTCCATTTGCAGGAATTGTGCACTCCATTTCAGGTTGCTCTCTACCTCCTGGAGCTTGATTTTGCTGCTCCTGAGCGGGCAACAATGGGATTCAAACAAGAAAAAGAAAAAGAAGAAGAAAATGGGGAAGAAGAAGAAGAAGAAACAAAAGAAGAAGGAGAAGAAAAAGAGGAGGAAGAAGAATTTTATTCAAAATGCCCACAACACTTACCTTGGTGTAGAGTTGAAACGAACAGAAACGGATGCCAAGCTGTCTGATCTGGTTAGAAGGTGTTCGTACACAAAGCATTCAGATGTCTGCGCGCAATGAGTGAATTGGCCAGCATAGGCATTGCTATACCAAAACTCTCTTTTGTCTGTCTCTTCTTGCTTGTGAGCGTGCAGCTCAACTATTCCTAGCCATTGGCTTCTGTGGTTATGAATGGACATTCAAAAGCTGGTGACGAGATTTTGGGCGGCTTTTGGCCCCACCCTTCTGCTGACCAGGGGCAGCAGTGCAAGCGTGTGCATGCCTGATGAACTGAGAAGTGAGGCCCATGCACGCACCGCTGCTAAGGCCCACTGGGGAGGGAAGTCAGCAACACTACTGAGGTTCCAATGATGTACAAAGGCATCCTGTTTTCAGACAGACACCCATTACCAATATTCACAGTCAGTTGGCACTACCGTTAGACAATTGTCAATATTGTTTACCATGAAAAGAAAGAAGCACAGGGAAGCCGGACACAGAAATAAACATGGGGAAACGAACACATGAGGCCAAACTTACCCGAACGATGTCAGGAATGACTGCTGTGTCTCGCCAATCTTTGCAAACTGCCTGTGTAGGAGGGAAAACACTTGCGCTCCTTGGTGTGCTGTGCGCTGTATAAATGTGCGCTCAGTGCTTGCGTCAAATCATTCAAGGAACACACGCACATTTGCAATGAAGGGGGTGTGAGGGTGGGCGCATGCGCTCATGTGTATTGGGGAAGGGCAGAAGCAGTGCTTGAGCGCATTGGCGAGCATGTGGATAGGCTTACATGCAGCAGGCATGTGTGTATATGTGTTGGTGGTGGTGGTGTGTGTGTATGTGTGTGCGTGCGTGTGAGCATGTGAGTGAGTGTGAGTGTGAGTGTGTGTGTGTCTGTGTGTGTGTGTGTGTTTGTGTGTGTGTGTGTGTTTGTGTGTGTGTGTGTGTGCGCGTGCGTGCGTGCGTGTGTGCGTGTGTGTGTGTGTATGTGTGTGTGTGTGTGTGTGTGTGTGTGTTGCTCAAGGAAAAACTTATACCTGAACGATTGCCAGGTCCTTTGGGGCCAGTATCCGGAACACAAAAGGAATGGAGGTAGACATTGAGAAACAGAGGGCCAGGGTTTGCAAAACCAAACAAGTAGGTGACTCAATTAGAATGATTTAATTGGAATGTGCATATAATATTTATATAATTAACTCTGCTCAGTTATGCTGCAACGTACTTATGTCCTCGTGTGAATGAGCACTTTCTTTCTTGCAAAAGAAGGGTGGTCACAGCTCAGAGAAAATACCAGTGGAAAGGAACTAAGCAGGTATGAGGGACACACACATGCATGCTCGTGCATGCACGCATGCACACACACTTGCACACACACACACACACACACACACACACACACACACACACACACACACACACACACACACATACACACACACACGCACACACGCACGCACGCACGCACACAGACACACACACACACACACACACACACACACACACACACACACACACACACACACACACACACACACACACACACACACACACACGCGCGCGCGCGCGCGCGCACGAATGCACGCACGCGTGTACACAAACACACACGCGTGCACACACATATACACACACAAACACACACACACACATGAACACACACACACACACACATACAGGGACACCAAATGTCAACGGCCATTGTCCCATTTCGACCCAACGGGCCTGCTGCAGACCAGGAGGCTCCGCACAGGTTCATCCAAGTGAGCATGCAATTTCCCAAGTACGCGCACACACACACTACGCACATGCTCACAAACACACAAACAAGCAAGGACACACACACGCGCACGCACACGCACTCACACACACACCACGCGCACGCACACACGCGCACACATACACGCGCGCACGCACACGCACTCATACACACATACCACGCGCACGCACACACGCACACACACACACTCACACACACATACACGCACGTACGCACGCACGCACGCACACGCACACACACACATACATACACAAACAAACATACATCTATGCACACACGCACATGCATACACACATGCTTGCAGTTCGGCCCCATCACCATGAACATACGACAGTGCTCCCAGAAAGCAAACGCGCTGCGCATCCCAGGGGGCACAGGGTTGCAGGATGGTGATGCAGATGATAATTCTGGAATACAGTGGCCCCATGACGCAGCAAACAACAGCGGCCAGCAGCAAGGGCCTGCTGGAATTCAGATGCAGCATCTAGGCCCCCAGGAGCCGCAACAGGATCCAGCACTGGTCAATGTAGGTGGTGAGAGAGACTGAATTGGGTGTACGCTTGTAGATGTGGGAGGATAAGTATCCATGCGAGCAGGCGGGCAGGCGGGCATGCGTGAGTGCATGCTTGTGTGACTGCATGCTTGTGTGTGTATGCGTGAGTGCATGCTTGTGTGACTGCATGCTTGTGTGTGTGTATGTGTGAGTGCATGCGTGTGTGTATGCTTGTGTTTGTGTGGGTGTGGGTGTGGGTGTGGGTGTGTGTGGGTGTGGGTGTGTGGGTATGTGTGTGGGTGTGAGTTGTGCCTTCATTAGCAGACTGTGGCCAGGCATGGGTGGCTTTCCTATGTGCAGCAATGCAAAGCGTGCCTTCTTTCTATACCCAATTGTGTGTTACTTTTGTGTACGTCCTTTGCACCTTACGGCGTTCAGGCAAGCCCGGCTGCAGGTAAAGCTAGGCTAGCCATGTTTACGCTTTTGAAAAGGGTACTTCTTCCTGAAGCTTCCAGACCCCTGTTTGTTGGTATTGCCCACCTTACGCGTCCTTTCCGCCTACACTACTTTAGGCACTAGGTCTGCCACCTGCATACTTTGTCTGTCCTTGTTCCATCTAGCAAGCGTCGGCATGTTGCACCAAGGCAAGCCTGGGCCAATCTTGTCATTTAACTGTCAACCCATGAGGGGCAAACGTGCATGCGCGCATGTGTGCGTGATAATGGTGATCTTGGGTGTAAATAATTAGTAGGTGTTGTGAGCAGCTTGCAAATGGTTAGGTCATGGTAAGCATCACAGAGCACCAGGGTTCTCATTACACCTCAACCAGGGGTCTCCGAAAGCATGGTGATTGAGGATCCTGCGTGGTTAAGCAGACGGTGCCTCCCGGGGCGTCTCCGGAGACGGAGGTGGACCCATGATCGAGCCCTTGTGGCGGTGGGAGGTTCTTTCCCAGTGTTTGCACCCATGATGACCCCTTTCCTTAATCAACGCTTGCGGTGTCTACCGCTTGCGTAGCTTTTCCTTTCCCTCCTCCCATTTTCTTCCTTTTCCTCTCTCATGACAGAGTCTTTTGTGCCAAAAAGGCTGCCGTGACCACAGCAGCAAGTAGCACGTTTTCGTGGCGACAGTTGGCCGCAGCACACTCATGCTGTATGCGTTTCTGCCGCCATGCACATTTCCTCACAGGTGGGCATGGTGGTCTGGCAATCAGGGTTTGTTCTGGCAGAGCTGTTGCTTCGGAGGCCGCCTCTTGGGTCCTGGCCAGGAGTGAGAGTCTTGGAGCTGGGGGCAGGCACAGGTGCGTGTCGTGCAGAAAAGAAAAGAACAGAAACACCATGCAGGCAATGACAACATTCCCCACATCAATTGAGGAAGGGGTGCAACTTGGCAAGCACAGCTCGGCAAGCATGGGCAACAGCTGTGCTTGGCAAGGGATGGCTGCAGTTTGGCAAGCTCGGCAGGAGCTTGGGAGGCACTCTGCACATGCCAAGCATGACGTGGCTGTAATTTGCCGAGCATGCGCTGTAACTTGGCAAGCACTCAGTTATCAATCACGAGTTGTTGAGCTTTGGCACTGTAGCTCTAAGTGCTGTGGCAGAGTCAGGGACTGAGATCTCTGATCAGGGACGGGAGCAGGGACCCTTGGACCATAGATCATCTTGGTTTGAGGATGTAGGGAGAACGGACAGGCATGCACACGCAGCAATGTCCAGGCGAGCAAATGCTGTTGCGCTCCTGCACTTTTGGTACTTGTGGGTCTGAAGCCAAAGTCTTGGATCAGGTTGCAAAAGCTAGGATCAAGATGCAGAGGAGCAGGATGCAGAGGGTCCTGCAGAGACTAGGACGCATGTAGAGGCTCGTCATGTACAAGCTAGGATCATGCACAGGATCATGCAGGGGATCATGCATCATGCACACACTTGGATCAGGATGCAGAGGAGCAGGATGCAGGGGGTCATGCACAGGTTATATTGCATGGGATCATGCAGAGACTAGGATGCATGAAGAGGATCATCGTGTAGAGGTTTAAATGCAGAGGGAGATGCACAGGGTCATGCAAAAGCTTGGGTCGTGGGATCATGCAGAGGCTAGGATGCATGAAGAGGCTTATCGTGTAGAGGCTAGGATGGAGATGCTAGGGTCGTGCTGAGGATCATACAGAGGCTTGGATCAGGATGCAGTGGCTCGTGCACGGCAACTGTGTGTCTATGTGTGTATGTGTGTGTGTGTGCACGTGCCTGCGTGCGCTGCAGATCATAATGAAGGAAGAGGTACATGGCAATCTTGAACGCATGTTTATCCTTGGTTTCAGCCTTGAAGCATGGGCTGATTCAAAGTTTTCAGACCGTGTTGCATGGACGGCAGTGGTGTATACAGTTCATAATCTTCTTTTCTTTTCACGACTGCAGCCACTTAATCCTGCCCGGCCCACGGCGAGCTGACAGGCTCCCTAAAACCTTGACGTCAGTCTGGTGCTGGAACCTTGCTTACACCCTGCCACTGTCAATTCATGCTGACAGGCCTCCTCTCTCTGTGCTAAGCTCACTGAAACTGCTGGCATTACTGCCCTGGTTGATGAGGCCCTTGCTACCTTGCTAGTTAGCAAACCTTTCCTTTATGCATGCGGCCTTTTGACTGATGACGTAGACAATTTCTTTTATTTTGGGCCTGAACCATGCTGACAAGCCTCCTCACACTGTGGAAAACCCACAGGCATAATCGGCATCACCCTCGCCCTCGCTGACGCTTGAATTACGCTGGCACTCTCTCCTCACACCCTACCACTGTTGAGTTATGCTGACTGGCCTCTTCGGATTGCATCCCCCATTGTGCGGAGGCTATCCTCCCGCCTGTGTAATTAGTTGCCTGCTCCTTTGTGCAACCCCACAGGTGTAACCGGCATCGCCCTGGCCTTGGCCAGCGTAATGGTCATGCTGACTGGCCTCTTCATGAATCTGATCAGATTGCGCACCCCCCATCGTGCGGGGAATATCCTCCCTGCTTATGTACTCATTGCTTTATTATGTGTGGAACCCCACAGGCATAACCGGCATCGCCCTCGCCCTTGCTGGCGCCCGGGTCATGCTGACTGACCTCCCTCACATCCTGCCACTAACACGAGAGAATGTCACTGCAAACTTACGGCCCATTCACGCGGCAATGGTCGCCGAGCATCGGTGGGGCTCTGATGCCACACCCTTATTACAGCTGGTGGGTGATACCCGTGTCGCTTGAAACCTGCTTGGTGTCTTCAAGAATGCTGGATCAGTTTGGGATGAGATCGTACTGGATCTGGGTGGGGTATGAGAACGGTATATGGTGTGGTACGTGGCGTCCAAATTACGGGGTTGGCCTTTTAAAGGTGTTAAAAAATCGCTTGATTTTGTAGTTTGTAGTTATTTGTAGTTTTGTACTTATGAGGCAAGTCTTGCATGGCAGCTGTGCTGACAGTGTATGTGGCACACTGCTTGGTGGCTGCTTTGAATTGGGGCAGGCCAGTAGTGTTTGAGGCTGTTGCTACTGCAGTGCGGTGGCTGCCTTGATGTTCCTTGACTGCACAAGCAGGCCGATCCCTTTGATGCTCCCTTTCTTTTGTGTGTTACCCCTTTATTTATTGTGCTATGTTTCAATACGCCTGAATGGATGTTGGTCAAGCCTTTGGGCTGCTGCTCAAACAAATGTCCACGAGATCTGTACCAATTCCATTTGGTGAAGAAAGACTGGAATACCTTCAAAGGAGTCGTGTTGAAGCTTACAGTAGCACTACTTTGGCGTCGCTCCCATAATTTAGCATTTATGGAGACCAGCAACAAGCAGCCAACTCCACCTTCAAGGCTCTGTCCCTTGATCATGCCTTTGCTGTTTGCTGCAGCACTTGCTGCCGCTTGCTGCATGTGCTGCTGCTTGCTGCTGCTGCACTTGCTGCTCATGTTCCCTATTGATGCTGGCCTCGCTGTTGTACTGAGTTGTACTGAGGAAGCTGCTGTAGCGTGGTGGCTCCTGTCATGCCATTGGTGCTTTGTCAAGCACTCTGCATCTGAATAACAGGATGCGCTTAGAAGACGCAGCTCTCACAACTTCCTTTGCTGCAGTGTGGCGGCTACCCTGACATCATTGCAGCGGCTGACTGCATCTATGAAACCCAGTTCCACGGTGCTCTATTGAGCACTCTGCAGCAATGCATGGGCAGCCACAGCCAAGCTTTCTTCTCATACCGGAACCGCACGGCAAAAGAGCAGACCTTTGCAGCAACAGCGGCGGTGAGTACAGGCGTGGTCAGGCGTGTTTTGAGAGTCTGCTCAGGTGCCATGCAATGGAGGGGGAGCACACATACACACACACTCACACACAAGCACAAACACAAACACACAGACACAAAAACACACACAGACACACAAGCACGCACGCATGCATGCATGCATGCATGCACAGAAGGGGAGCACGCGCGCACACACATACATACACACATACATACATACATACATACATACATACATACATACATACATACATACATACATACATACATACATACATACATACATACATACATACATACACGCACGCACACACACGGAAACGCACACACACGGAAACGCACACACACAGAAACGCACACACATGCACGCACACATACACGCACGCACACACACACACACATACACACACATATACACACACGCACGCACGCATGCAAGAATGCATGCACAGAGGGGGAGCACGCGCACACACACACACACATACACACAAAGCAGCAGCAGCACACACACACACACACACGCATGCACTTGCCTCATGCTTTGCTTTGCTGAGGCTGGTTGCCACTTGCTGTGCTGAGCTTGGATGGATGCCTCTTGCTTGGATGAATGCCCTTTGCATCTGTGTGCAGGAAAGGGACTCTGTTGTGTAACCTTGCAGAATCATTTTAGTATCCTCAAGTCTTTCTCAGATGCACAAGGCTCACAGTTCCCAGCGTATTGTGATGAAGCAATGCCCTGTGGGAACAGTTATACGAAGTCATGCATTCCATTTAAGATGTTCATGATGAGACAGCTAGTCCAGCTAGTCCAGCACTGACGTCTCCTTTCACTTCATACATTTCCCTCCTTGATGCCGTGCACAAGTCTGGGAATGGCACCGCAAAAAGAAAAAGAAAAGCAGACGTCTCAAACTTTTTGAAGCAGAGCAAATTTCTGGCAGTATGCATGTATAGGGAAGCACCAGCAGTGCTTTTTGCAGAACATCATCTTTACGCACGCCTGCATGCACTCGTTCTTCAGCTTGCTTGTACAAAAAGACTCAATTTTCAATACAAAATTTGCCGCCATGCCTTCTGAGAGAGCCCTTCATCTGATGGCTTTGGATGTGTTTTTGTCTGAGGTGTCAAGCATCCCAATCCTGCCTCTCCTTCATTCTTTTTTTTTTCTGCGCTCCTGCCTCAGGCCCACGGTTTTGCTGTAGAGACTGTGCCAACAGAACAGCTCGCTGAAGACTACCAGACTGGCGGGTGGGTGCACCCTCAAATTTGTGATGGGCATGTGTTGCTGCAAAGTATCGGAGCATTGTCGGGCTTAAATGTGTGCTCAGCACCCAGCCCATCCTTGCTTGTCACATGAGCATTGCAAAAGGCCTCGTAATCAGAGCACCTAGGGTTTAATGTGCTTATTTTCGCATTCGTGTATCCATGTGCAATCAAAAGACGTGTTATTCACCACACATGCCAATCATCCTGTATGATAGCCGGCCAAGTTGGAAAACTGCACTCTCACAACTGATATTTTCCCTGAAATTTGGTGACTGTCCAGGTACTGTGTCCTTCGCCTTGCGCGCATTGATGGTGTCCCAGAGCAAACGAACGTTCTTTCAGCCTCGCAGTCTCCCTGGTTGGCGCATTCCTCAATCCAGCATTGTTCAGGGAGGCAAGAAGCAGGGGAGACACGCTTAGATCTAGGTGTGCCTGCTTGTTGGAATGGAGATTATGAGGAAGAGGAGGAGGGGCCTGAACATAAACCATGCTCACAATCTTGACTATAAAAGTATTGTAACTAAACTTGCAATCCTAATTTGCCAGGAAAAGCATAGTGATGGTGCAAAAAGAAAAGAAAGAAAAGAAAAATTATGTATGCAGAGAAACTCTCCCTACCGTAGGGATGTGACATCAATTAAGGGAAAGGAGATACATTGGCTCAAAAGAGCCGTGAGTCCCCTCCACTGCAAGAAGTGAAACAGAAATAGGTGGTGCGTGTAGTTTCTTGCTTCTGTCTGGAGTCTTGAAGATGTGCAGTTGCAAACAATTCTTTGCATGAGAGTTTGGCGCCAAGGTTTGGAGTCAAGTGGAAAGTCTGTCCAAAGAGGAGGAAGACTAGGCCGGCCAAAAAGACCGGATGCATCAAATAAAGGTGCCCTAACTATTAATCTGGTGAAGGTCTCCACAAGGGACAAGTCTATCAGGGCCCACAAGCCTGGAATAGACACATCATATGAAGCTGTTGACAGTGACTAGCCTGCAAGTAGAATAAGAGGTTTGTATCACAGAAGAAAAGAAAGTATGAAATAAACTACGTATGCAATGGAAGCTCTCCCTACTTCAATTAAAGGTAGGAGACACATTGGCTCAAAAGAGCCAAGAGGTCCCTCCACTACAAAGCAACAAGGTAATGTAAGGTTACAAGTAGTAATTTACGACGCCATATCCGCCTACGAGGGCAGTCGAGCGAGAACACTGACGCCTGTAACCAGACTTGGCCAGAAGAGAGCTTGACTCATATAACTTTTACATGAAAAGAAGAATCATGTTTTATGTGGCTTTCCTTTTCTTTTTCTATGTGGTCTGGTATTTGATGAAACAGCACAACACAGATTATGCTCAAAGGTTTCATAATTGTCGGGTCAGACAAATGCTTAGAACATTGGTGACCAGCGTCATGCTGTAAATGGTTTGTAAGGAAAGGAAAGGAATGGAAGGAAAGGGAAATGGTTTGTACGCATTTGTATCAAAAATGCCCATGCAAAGCACCTTGTTACAAAGCTACAATACAGAAAGGGCTCATTGCCACCTGAAGGATTTAACCCAGTAAGTCACTGAGAGCTCCAGAAAAGAAAAGAAAGAGAAAAACTACATAGGCAGAGAAAACTCTCCCTACATCAGTTAAGGAAAAGGAGACACATTGGCTCAGAAGAGCCGTGAGTCCCCTCCACCACGAAGCTACAAAAAGAAGACCCTAATGGGGATCTGGAGGGTTATTGGAAGCGCCCGGCTCCATGACCTGGCTAAGAGAAGTATTCTTGCTTTCGATAGCACGCCTAGTGGTAACAAGCTTGTTGGCATACATGACAGAATGGGCATGAAGTTTGCGAGCAAGTTTATTGGCGCGTTGGTGGTCAAGTCCCAGTTGTTTAAACTGGTTAAGGGTGTGCTCAGTGTAACAGGTCCCACCAACACCCAAAAGGATGGTGTGGAGAGTCACAACTTTTGCATTAATGAGATTGCAGAGGTCTGCATGCTGCCGCTGTGCCGCCTCCAACTGCTGTCCAGGCCTCGTGTCTTCACAGTACTTAATTTCAATCAAGTGCACATGCCGCTGGTTCACATTCAGTTGGCGGGGTTGCCTCATGCGGTTGGCTGTTGTGTTCCTCAGTGTGGGGTTGTGTCTGCTGCGTAACACATGATGGTGTGAGCAGGAGGTAGAAGGAGAAGAAATGGGTTTGGCTTTATAGGGAGTAATCAGTATAGCATCAGGACGGCTGGAGGTGAGTCTAGATCTCTTAAAAAGTTTTCTTGGAAAGAGGTAAGGGGGTATGATTTTGTTTGAAGCATGTGCAGGGATTTAAAAGTTGTGCTGGGCCAACCTATCACCACTCCCTATGTCCATGTTAATCAAAACTGCTCCCCAAGGGCTTTTGCTAAGAGCTTTGATGATCATTCTCCCAGCAACATTGTGACGTTCAGTTTTCATGCTGGAGATGATATGATTTTGGCAGCCTGAAAGCATGTGGAGTGCGCTGTCTAATTGATGACAGCCTGGGAGAGGGCATAGTGGGTTGGTGGACCTTTTGAAGCGAACCGCATGTTTTTGGTTATAGAGGGTGCCAGTGTGATATTGCAAGATGGTGCGCTTCATGGGTGTGGATATACAGGACATGTTCCTAAAGGCATTGCTGATTTTCTTATCTACATGTGGTAATAAACTCTGATAATGTGAGTAGTAGCCTGTTTTGGAGTTGGCATATCCAAGTCTGTGTTTTGTATGCATATGAGATTTGAGAGCGTTTTGAAGATTGGGGAGGTAGGTGATTTTAGGATTGGTTGTAGGGGCTGTGGATATGCCAGCATTGTATTCTTTTTTTTTCCCTTGGCTAACCAAAATAAATGAGAAAAAGGATTTCCACCGGGGCCTGCGCTAGGGATCCCAGTATCAGCCACATCATTATTAGCTTGGCTTCAAGCCAAGTTGCTTGATATTTTGCAATAGCATCTGCACATTCGTTACCAGCAATGCCAGCATGAGATTTCACTTTGTAGAAACAAATATTGGTTTGTGAGTTGCTAATGAGGGTAGATATAGTTTTTAGGACATTCCCTTGGATATGTTGTTCGTGCTTCTCTGGGTAAATAAGTTGTTTACGTATTTGATGAAGAGAGGTGAGACTGTCTGAAGCAATGTGTGAATAAGAGTGCGTGATGGCAGCAGCAATTGCTGCTAATTCAGCTCGACATATGGTGTTAGAGCTCCAGGAGCTGCGAGTTTTGGATCCAGGAAAGTGATTTTGTTAAACACAAACTCATGCCACCTCCAAACCAGACTCTTCTAAATGTAACCTTGTTATCACACCAGACTCTACTACATGCTGCAACCCATACTCCCCTCCGACAATTTGGCTGGAGGTCCAATCCCAGTGTTACTTTGTTACCTCTCAAATGCAAATGCATCATGCTTGCTGTCCAGTGTGGACTGTTACTCGCACTTTTTCTATTTAGGCTGGGGCGCCTGAGATGAGTCGGCGGTGGCTGGTCCGGAGTGTAGGTTTTCCTGGATAAAATAGAAAGCTTATAAGCTTAAGCATGGTGAAAACAAGAGTACTTCTTGCAGCCTGGTTATGGAGCCGGGTGCTTCCAATAACCCTCCAGATCCCCATTAGAGTCTTCTTTTTGTAGCTTCGTGGTGGAGGGGACTCACGGCTCTTCTGAGCCAATGTGTCTCCTTTTCCTTAATTGATGTAGGGAGAGTTTCCTCTGCCTACGTAGTTTTTCTTCTTTTCTTTTCATGGTGATTTCTTCAGTCAGCGCTCCAGCAAGGCAATCGCACCGCAGATGTAGCATGTAAACTAAGATGATCATTTTGGCTCAAAGTACAATTCTGTTGGCAAAGATGTGGGAATGCTGAAACCAACCATATTGTGAACCGTTTCCTCTGATTTGTCAAGACAGAGGGGTCTGCTACTGAAAATCCTTGGTGACATATCTCCTTGAAGTGCGCACATACACAAGGAAAGAGCACGTCCTGGAAAGGAACATAAAGAATGAGTCCCAAATCCAGATTTGCCAGTGGATACTATGTTACAACTGCATCTCTCTTTGCAAGTAAATGCAAATAAAATACATAAGCCGTCAAGCTGTGGCAGCCTGGCCTTTGGGCGCCCCCAGCAAGCTCACACACTCGTAATTTGTACACCCCCTCCTCTCATCCCTCTCAGATCGTCACAACTCTCCCCATCTATCCTCCTCCACAGAGACAGGCGTTCGCTGTGGGGCAGTGGTCCTTCCGTTGCTGCTTTGCCTCGTGTCTCTGGAAATGCCCAGCTTCCTGTCAAACTCGGAGGCTTCCAGATCGTTCACCTGCAGGGCAGGTGAGCGAGACAAGAAAAGGTCCAGTTGAGAACCGCTGCTGATTGTGCAGTGGCACAAATCAAATTGGTGAGAAACGATCCTCTGTGATTCCATGATCAAAATGCAGCGGGTGAAGATACACTTTCAGCATAAGTAGGTGGCTTTGTGCGAACCTTGAGCTCATACGAAACAATTGTGGGGCGGTACACCCATGCCACACAACCATGCTACACTGCAGCCATGATCTCATGATTAAAAAGGCGCATCGAGACACACAAGCTGTTCGTGTTGCAGGGGTGGAGACCGATGGGACGCTCACAAAAGTTGACAGGTTTTGTATCAGTGTTGTTACTAGTGATTTTTGGGGTGTAGCATTTTTGCCTCTGAGTGCTACACAGGGGGGTTTGAGCGGAATTAGGGTGTAGCACACTCGAAAACTTTTTGCACCAAACTTCATAATAGCACTTTTGTCAGGCTACACCAAAGCCTTTCCCTCTTAGAAACACTCTGTTTAGGTTGGTGCATACCCACCAAATGTTATTGAACACTGAGGTCAGGTTGGTGCATACCACCAAGGGAACCAACGCAAATTAGCCATCTGAGTCAATCTGTATCACAACAGGCTGCTGTGCCTGCTGAGGCTGCCTAGGCACTGCTGCAAGCCGGTGCAGCTCGGGCAGCTGAATAGGCAAGCAGAGGGTGCTGATGATGGAGGTGCGCACGTGCATGACCACGGCATAGTGTATGAGTTTTTTACAAGTCGCTCCATCCTAGCAGCTCGTAGCTCCAGGTGCTGCCAAGGATGCTGCCTTGCTGTGCTGGTACCTCCTGCTGCTGCTGCTACTTAGTGTGTGTGTCAGTGTTTCCTTTTTGGTTTTCCAAAAACCTTCATTTTATGTCTCACCCCGATATGCTAATTTATGAAACCTTAATTTTATAGCTTCTGTCAACATGCCTCCAGCCCGCCGGAAGGCCGCAGGCCTCCCGGCTATTCACTTGTCTGCATTGCTTTCCACAAGACCCTGCAGAGTGCTTCATTACAGTACATGCAGGGTGCAAAAAGCCATCATTATGTGGCTTAAGTCAACACTTGCCCAGGTGTGTCACCCCGTTCAGACATGTTTGTCTTTATGCTTAGCTATTTGAGTCCATATCGGCCGTGCTTGCTGGCATCTAGCCATTTGCCAATGGCTGCTGGGTAGGGAAACGAGGCAACGCTGACTTCCTTGCTCTTGAATGCCCGCGCGCATGCTGTGAGGTGCTGCTCTTTTATCCTGTTGCGCTGGGGGTCCTTCAGGTACTTCATTGCTGAGAACATCCGCTCATCTTCCACTGAGCCTGGCACCATAACCATCACCCCCTTGTGCTTCTTGCCACCCTCATGCGCTTTCACATTCTGGAGCCTGCTCTGGAAGCTGGTATTGCAGAAGAGGGACTTTGCCACATACTCATTATTGCCAACCAGACCACCATCCCTGAGCCAATGGGGGCAGTTGGGGTCCTTCAACCAGGATGGCTGGAATCTGTTGGTGAGGCCATGTGGCTTGTTGGCCTTGTATCCACCGTCACTGTGTCCCTTTTTAAACCCTTTTCCTACTCTTGTCTTCACCCATTGAAAATTTTTGTAAATTGGGCTACTGAAGTCAAAATTGCGAGGGAGTCGAAGGTATTCTAAGGTGTTACGACCCCTTTTTCACCAAAACCTCTCTGCCCTCCAAAACCTTGATTTTATAGCTTTCAACAATCCCGAAAAACCTGGATTTTATGGCGATCGGGATAATATGGCGCCAAAAAGGAAACACTGGTGTGTGTGTATATGTGTGTATGTGCGCGCGAGCATGCGTGCATGTGGATGCGTGTGTGTGTGTGTGCGTGTGTGTATGTGTGTGTGTGTGTGCGTGCGCACGCATGCACGCGTTGTGCTCATGATGCACATTAAAATGAATCAAAATGGTTTCATGTGATGATCCACACACAACATGCTCATGATAGCCAGGAGGCTTGCAGTCTGTTTGGTCTGCGATTTGTGCAAGGCCGTTCTGCTGCTGCTGCTGCTGCTGCTGCTCCCTTCGTGCCACATCCTGCTGATGGGGGTTGATAGACTCCTGCAGGGTCAGGATGGGTGCTGAGGGACCTGCTGCTCCTGCTGCTGGTGCTGGCATGCTTTTGCGGTCCTTGGTGCCTATGTGCGGATGAACAGAACCTGCTTTGTATGCTCTGACCTGCACCTCCTTGCGCATGGCCCAGCTGCATGCTCACAAGCCAGCCCCGCATACTGGGGCCTACCTCCTTAAAGTTGCCCTGCTTACAGATTCAGCCACAGCTGCACTGGCCTCTGCAGATGCCAATGGCTGGGCAATGGGACCAGGCTGGATTGTGGGAGGGGGAGGACCAGGCTGCTCCGGGGCAGGCTGTCCCCGAGCAGGAGAGCGCCCCTGCCCTCGTCTCCCCACAAAGCGCTTGCGCTTGGTTGTGCAACGGCCAAACAACATAACAACCAAAACAACTTATAATTTTCCAAGCGACACAGGGTGCTCAAAACCTAAAAGCCTGTGTCGCTCCGAGCGACACAGGGGGGTTCAGCGACGCCCTTCGGGCATCGCTGGGTAGCACCTCCAAGTATGAAAAGTGCTACCTAAAGCGACGCGTCGCCACTAATAACAACACTGTTTTGTATTTTCACCTGTGCACTGGCTTCTTTGCCGGATGAGAAGATCATGTCTCCTTCAGCTAGTGTCAGCCGTTGGCCTTCCCGCCGAGCAGCTGCTAGCTTCTGCATTTCAAAATGGGCAAGCAAGGTCCACGTGGTATGCAATGAGCATAAAGGAACTACAAGAGTCCATGCAGGTGCCACATGTGTTTTAGAGCAGCATGCCAGGCCCAAGCTGTAGGCACTGAGCAGTCATATGGCACAGTTTGATCAAAGGAGAACAGCGGAAGCAAACAGCAGTTGCACCCATTCCAGGGAAAAGTCAGAAGTCTACACTGGACAGCGAGTAACGTGCATAGGGAAAGACCCAACAGACAGTGGGAACGACAGCGTGCATAAGGAAAGACCCAACAGACAGTGGGAACGACAGTGTGCACAAGGAAAGACCCAACAGACAGCGGGAACGACAGCGTGCATAAGGAAAGACCCAACAGACAGCGGGAACGACAGCGTGCATAAGGAAAGACCCAACAGACAGTGCTGGCAGTAACAGTGAGTTCCACCAGGGTCCTTGCAGGGACAGAGCTTGGGGCCTGTCCAACCTGCTGAAGCATAACAATAGAGAACCAGCACAACAGCATTCCAAAGCGAACAGCGTTTTGAGGCACCCATGTGAAGAACCAGCATAGCAGCTGATGAGGAGGCACACATCTGTTTCTCTGCACTTCATCCATGACTTCCTTGTTAAATGTCTTTGCACAAAGTGATTGCCAGCAAAAGCTATTGAGGCCATGGACAATCCCAACCAGACAGAGGGACACCTTGCAAGCGCACCTGGACTGCAAGTCAACAGGAGACACCGAGTGAACATGTGCTCTGCTCTGCCTGCTCAACCAATAGCTGATTGCTTGACTGAAACTTGCATGAGGTCCTTCAGCTGCAAGATCTCAAAGCAGGCACTCAACGTTAAGTGCCTGCCTGACTCCTATAACACCCTCAGCTGCTTTTGCAGGGTGAATGCAAGCCATGCCATTCTTTTTAAAATGCAAGCCATAGCACTCAGAGATTGTTGCATGCAGCCCAGCAAAATGCTCCTTAAGGTGCTGACCAGCAAAACACCCCTCAAATTGCTCTTTAACGTTGCTGCGTGCAGCCCGGTAAAAAATTCCACAAATTACTCCTCAAGGCGCCAGCCAGGCCAGCTGGCGCACTGGACTTATTCGCTCCATCTCATTCTTCCTCCATTCTTTTCTGCACAGTCATTTCCTCTGTCCATACCGCGCTAAGTTGCTTGTCGCTCCTGAAGGCGTTGACTAGGCGTGCCGCCATTGCGCGCGCCTCATTTCGATCCTCTATGGCTGCGTTCCGCCGCTGGTTGATGAGCCATCGGAGGGCGGGGATGGCGAAGAAGGCAAATGCGTAGAGCTGAGGGGTGGGAAGGAAAAGGGTCACACATTTGTGAAATACGAGTCTGCCAAAGGTGGTCATATGTCAAAGGGGGACGAAGAGGTGAACACTGGGAGCTGGGAGGAAGGACAAAGGAGAAGGTCGGATACCATTGAGCAATGTCATGCAAAGGCACTAGTGTGTGAGTGCCGGGCAGGGAAATGAAGAAATAGAGGGGAAAAGAGCGACTTGTGAGGGCCGAAGGAAGCACATCAAGGATGGAGGGAGTGACAGGGGCAAGAGCACATGTGACAGGCACAAGCACGGGTGGAAGGGAGGGACAGGCACAAGGGCACAAGTGGCAAGCACAAGAGAGGAGGGAGGGAAGTGACAGGCACAAAGGCACAAATGCAGGCACAAGTGAGGGTTGAGGGGAGTGACAGGCTTGAGACCGCAGTGGCAGGCACGAGTGGAGATGGAAGGGAGTGATAGGCACAAGGGCACACGTAACAGCTACAAGTGAGGAAGGAAGGGAGTGACAGGCACATGGGAGGGAAAAAATGATGCTGAACAGCAACAGGTGACAGATTTAAGATCGGAGCACGACCAGGACCAAGCCTTCCTCAGCAACCGCAAAAGAGGACTAGGAGACGTGCCAAAGCCCATTCGTCTGCATGCATTTTACATTACAAGGGTCCCCTTCCCCGCAGAACAGAGAAAAACAACAGGGGGAAAAAACATTCCATTGTAGACAAGTATAAATGCGGTGCCATTCCATGTTTGTTTATTTTGCTTCCTGCTTTCTCTCTTTGAACTGCAGCCCGCCATTCACCTCTTTTCTGTCCCTCCCTCCCTCCCTCACACACACACACACGCACACACGCACACACACGCGCGCGCACGCACACACCTGAAGCGCTGGCATTGCATTGGCAATCCACCCTAAGCCCTGTGCGAAGAGCACATAGCGAGAGCCTGCATGTGCTCAAAGCAACATGAACACCAGATGTTGGCTTGATTGCAGGCAAACAGAACAAATCAGCCATTTCTGGCATGGCACTGTCTAGCTACCATCAGATAGCCTGCCGACGCTCCCTTTTTTTGAAGGATCATCCAAACCACAAAATTGACATCATTCATTGAATGATACACTGTTAGCATGGCATTGCATTATTCTTGTCAAACAGGCATGTTGAAAGTAGTGCATTTTGTATAGTAATTAACTTGCATGCTGGTTTCAGACATTGCTCCCTCAAAGGGACATGCCATTCTCTCCTCTTCCTTTGGGGCCTGCTTGCATCCCCAATTTGTGATATCATGAGGGGAAAGCCGAATGAATGATGATGCAAGCATGTGGCAGGTGGGTGGTGCAGGCAGGTGGGTTGTGTATGCATGCAAGCATGCAAGTGTTTAGATACGAGAAGGCTTGGCTTGTTCCGTAATGATATGCCGCATGTTTCAGCTAGATTGCAGGGGAAAATATGAAAAAGTATGTATAAAATTGGCTAGCGTAGATATGAAGTGATGATGCAAGTGCAAGCATACCTGGCAGGTGGGGTGCATGCGTAGCAACCGTGCCAGGAGAAACGAACGAGTGATGACGCATACGCATGCAACCATGCAGGGAAACACAAATTAGTGATGATGCAAGCGAGCACATCTAGCAGGCGATTGTGAGGGTGCATGTACTATCCACCTGCAACCTGAGATTTGAACGGGTTATTTGTGAGCATGCCGCCACCTTGCCCACAATTAGTTACAAAAACGACCCTTCATACAGCATGCATCAGTTGGTGTAGCAGCGTCATACAGTGTCCTAGTGTGAAACTTCATACACACACATTACACTGCATACTGCCTGTTGCTGACGGACCTGGGTCTGTCAACATGCTGCTCAAGACGCCCACTCCCAGTACATTGAAGCCGCCCAGACCAGCTGCGATGGCCACCTGCGTCAGTTGAAATCACAATTGTATGGACTGGCTTGTAGGGGACACGCGTGGAGTTGGACTGAGATGGCCACCATGAATGGATGGATGGATGGATGGTGGAGGTAGAATGATATGGCCACTAATTTAAAGCACGGTTTCTCACACTAACCCGTAAGGCGCATAATTAATGGGCCAGCCCATAGGGGGACAGATTATCAATTAGACCATAGGGAACCAACAATTTAATGGGCTGCCCCGTAGGGCACACAGATTATGGACAGGCTCTCAGGCTCTCCAAGGATGTTGAAGCTGCCCTAGACGGCTGCAATGGCCACCTGCATCAGTTGTAAGCGCAGGTTTATGGGCTCATACGCATTCCAAGTACGCTGACGCCCACTCCCAGTACATTGAAGCCACCCAGACTGGCAGAAATGGCCACCTGCATCAGCTATAAGCACAACATCGATAAGTAGTGCAATGGCATTCATAGGCACCCCAAGGTCAATGAATCCGGCCGCAATGGCCACCTGCATCACTTGTTTGTGCAGCTTCAAGCAACACTACACTGTTGCTGCAAGGCATTCCAGTGCATTAAAGGCTCCCAGAGGGGCTGCATACACAGAGATTGTTTGTGGGACCGCAGGTGAGCAGCACAGGCACCCAAATCATATGCAGATGCACACACAATGGTTGCTTCGGGATCTGCAGGCGAGCAGCCCACATCAAAAGCAGATGCACACACATCAGGCACCCACATCATACGCAGATGCATACCCGGTGGTTATTTCTGGCTCTGCAGGCGAGCAGCCCACATCAAAAGCAAATGCACACCCGGTGGTTATTTCTGGCTCTGCAGGCGAGCAGCCCACATCAAAAGCAGATGCACACTCGGTGGTTATTTCTGGCTCTGCAGGCGAGCAGCCCACATCAAAAGCAAATGCACACCCGGTAGTTATTTCTGGCTCGGCAGGCGAGCAGCCCACATCAAAAGCAGATGCACACCCGGTGGTTATTTCTGGCTCTGCAGGCGAGCAGCCCACATCAAAAGCAAATGCACACCTGGTGGTTATTTCTGGCTCGGCAGGCGAGCAGCCCACATCAAAAGCAGATGCACACCCGGTGGTTATTTCTGGCTCGGCAGGCGAGCAGCCCACATCAAAAGCAGATGCACACCCGGTGGTTATTTCTGGCTCGGCAGGCGAGCAGCCCACATCAAAAGCAAATGCACACCCGGTGGTTATTCTGGCTCTGCAGGCGAGCAGCACTGGCTCCCAAATCCCGCAGCAGTGAAAAGGGGAAGGAAGAAGAAACAAAGAAGAAGACGCAGGGGGAAGGAAAAATACGCAGCAGTGAAGGAGAAGGGGAAAGGAAAAGAATGAAGCGTGCAGGTGGCACGTCTACCATGTTTGTAAATTCCAAGTTGTTCCTTGACCTTGCTATGAGAACAGTGAAAGGGAAGGGATGAGGAAGAAGGGAGCAGTGACGGAAAAGGGACAAGGAACACGGCATGGCGTGTGCAGCTCGCATGTCACAGCATGTGTGCATGCCATGCATGTCGTGCCATGTATGTCGTGCCAGCCATGTGCATGCCATGCATGTCGTGCCATGTATGTCGTGCCATGTATGTCGTGCCATGTATGTCGTGCCATGTATGTCGTGCGTGTCATGCTATGGAGATAAGCATGCAACTTGGATGTAGATGATGTCTGTGTACTTTTGACCCTGCCTCTGATATCACCACGGTGTTGATTGTCACACCATGCTCAAAAAAGAGACCAATATGTGCATATTACACACAAACACACAACATACACACAAGCGCGCGCACACACACACACGCATGCATGCATGCACGCACACAATTACACACACACCTGCAATCCCTCAGCTTTTGTGAGCTTCCACTCCTCCTCTTGTACCAATGATGCCTCCCGTCGATATTCCCAGCCTTTGTCACTCTGCAGAGTTTTGCGTAAGACGTTGAGAAAGGGTAAAAATCTCCTCTAACGAGACATGCACGGCATGGGGTCCGAGATCCATTCTCAGCCTCCGTCACTCTGCAGCGGTATGCATGCGTTGAGCTAGGGTGGACGATTCCAATTCATTCTCCAATGTGGCATGTATGGCGCTGAGTTAGGATGACAGGTCCTCTAGTGAGGCACACATGGCCAAGAGGTCATTGTTTGGGGCACGTCAAGAGATAATCTTATAATTATGACCTGCTGCAAACACAGAGGTGAAGTAAATGCAAGGAGCTTTTGCACTGGCGAGCAGAAGCCGTGCGCAAATTTCGCTGGGGCGGATAGATTAAGCATATGGGTCAGGGATAGTTCCAACCAAAGCCTTTGGCAAAGGGCAAATTTTGGTGGGGCGGGTAGATGAAGCATGGATCAGAGGGACAGATCCATCCAAAAATTGCGTGCCCCTCACGTTCACACTTGTGCAGCGCCCATGATTGAACACTCCAATTGCACAAAGCCATAAAAGACATGCGAAGATTTAACAGCAGACAGCACGGACCTCACACCCGCCTGCATATACAGCATGCACACTTGTCAACATGGGCCATGTATGCACTTGCAATAACATATGCACTTGCGTCAACACGGGCCATGTATGCACCTGCGTATACAGCATACACACTTTTCAACATGGGCCATGTATGCACTTGCAACAACAAATGCACTTGTGTCAACACGGGCCATGCATGCACTTACAACGACACGCACATACACACATACACACACAAGCTACAAGCTGGTGTGGGCCAGACGCAAGCACGCATCAGACATTGGACAAACACTGAAGCAATCAAGCGTGGTTGTTTTGCTTGGAGCGCAGTACGTGGTTGGGAACAAGCACATGGCAGTGAAGCAGGGGGCATGCTACCTGGCCACGCGTGGTTCTCTGCAAGCTGCAGGAGCTGCTTACACCAGCACAATATGTGGTTGGGAACAAACACATGGCAGTGAAGCAGGGGGCATGCTACCTGGCCACGCGTGGTTCTCTGCAAGCTGCAGAAGCTGCTTACACCAGCACAATATGTGGTTGGGAACAAACACATGGCAGTGAAGCAGGGGGCATGCTACCTGGCCACGCGTGGTTCTCTGCAAGCTGGGGAATTTGTACAGCAGGCCGCCTGTGGATTCATCCACGATGGGCTCCCCTCCAAAGCGCAGCAGCGCAGGCAGCACAAACGACTCATCCTCATACGCCTGCAATGTGAAGCGCGTCATGTATGTGCACGCATGTGCATGTGTGGGCCTATATATGTGTGCGCATGAGTGCGTGCATGCCCTGCGCGTGGTGTGTGCACGCACATGCATGCAAGGTGTACATCCCCTTGTGCATCTTTCCTTGCTGGAGGTTCAACAATGCGGGTTGCTCAAGAGCTCCTGAATTCAGACAAGCAAGCACTGACTGCCATGTATCCCTCCTTGGCCATGACTCAGCACACGTTTCACTTGCGTGCTGTTCAGGCTGAAAATCTTGCCAAACGTTTCAGGTCTGGAGCAGAATACATCCATTTGCACACACACACACAACTCACGCTTGTGCTGGCTGCCCCTATCCCTCTCTCTGCAGCCATGGTTGGCTCAGGTGGGTCTAAAAATGGGGCCATCTCCTCAGCTGTCACCACTCCATCCCTGCGCATGCAGCATTGTTGGCACGGCATGCCGTGACTTTCAGGGAGCCATTGCCAAAAATAAAGGGGGCCATCTCTCCAAGGTCACTATTCTATCCCTACGCATGCACCGTTGCTGCAACAACATGACACGTCATGTCATCGTCGCCATGCTACCATAACATGTCATCGTCACAACTCCATCCCCGCACATGCATCATTGTTGCGACAACATGACGTGTCATGATCATCGTCCCCAGATCACCATAACATAACATGTCATCGTCACAACTCCATCCCCGCACATGCATCATTGTTGCGACAACATGACGTGTCATGATCATCGTCCCCAGATCACCATAACATGACATAGTCACCACTTCATGCATCTTTGTTGACACAACATGTCAGTTCCATCGCAAGCATCAAGTCATGCAGTCAGCGTTCACACTTGTTAAGATGGAAGCAATGGAGTTAATGAGTTGTCGCCAAGATTGAGTCACCAAGTCTGTGATGGGGACCCAGAAATTGTCATACAATTTCCTGCTCCCGAATGATGACTTGATCCCAATGTGGCGACGAAGGAGTCGTTGCAATTTTACATTGAGTTACAGACCAGGGGGCCCTGAATTTTAGACCAGGGGGTCTCTACTCGGGCCAGGCAATGATTCCAGCATGCGCATGGAGGACTAGCTCAGAACAAGAGTTCAATAGCAGCTTAAATAAGTGCCCCTGGCGCCTTCTACACCCATTCTCAAGTGGCATGGCCTTGAACATAAACAAGTATACACCAAGCAAATTACTCCATATCAACATTCCCTCACCTTGCTTGAATGAGCGTCCCCAGCGCCTTCCACCGCCTCTCCTCAAACGTTGCATTGGGGTCACCATCGCCAAATACAAACGAGAAAATGGCAGCCACCAGAGACATCTGCTCCCCACTCTGGCGCTCATAGCGGGCTTGTGGTGACAGCCGAGGGTCCTGTATGTGTGTGTGTGTGTGAATAACCAAACGTCCTATATGTGGAGGGGGGAGGAGTGCGTAGGAAAAGCAAGGTTCGAAGAGACGAACACTCTTCTTGAAATGTCATGGATCATGCATTTAGGGGCTCAAAGAAAGTATGTACAACAAGAACGACCTTGCATTTGCTTGCCAAATGACTGAAGGGTACAGTGATCTTAGTGTGCGCCAAGGCCGTGAATCTGGTGCGCAACAAACAAGAGGATCAAATTCCAAGAGCCAAGACATCCTCACTCTAAAACCCAGGAGGCAGTGAGGAGTGCTCAGGAAGCTTTTGCAAAAGCTTTGGCAAAAACATGCTGCACTGCTAAGATTATGACCTCCCCAACTTCAGAGAGATTTGCAAGGCGACTCACAAAGTAGTAGAATAGGTCTGTGAGGTTAAAGAAAACGTTGACACCTCGGTAGCCCCCCATTGCGCCATAGCCACCACCCCTGCATGCAGCAACAAACGCCACAACAGCAAGCCAAGGTCTGACTTGTTTTGAGCCACAACCTGAGTGGCACCTTGACCTCAGTGACGTAGGGAGCGTTCCACAGCTAACGCACTTTTCCTTTTGCTCTCCTTTTTTCACAACTAAAGTGCTCCTTTTTCATACAGCTCCCAGCATGTGCGTGTTAGCAGTGTGTGTTTAAGCACGCAGATGCTGCTCAAGCTGCGCACTCAAGCTCTCAGATGTCAGGAACACGGGGTAAGCCTGCGTGCACTGATCTACCTTGGACAAAAGAAGAAAAGAAAAAGAAAAGGCTATGCAAGCCCCCTTGCAAGCATGATCTCTGTAACCAGAAGTCCCAACTGATCTGTCTGTGACTAACCCTAGATTTACAAGAACACAAGTTTTAAACTGCGACTAGTCTGGTGGTTGATGAGAGAGCAGATCTCTTATGAATCCGTTCCAAGCTGCCCATAACTATCTGGTAGCATGAATTCCTTGCCTTGCAATGAAATTTTTGCACTTAGCTTTAAGGCTGCCACTGTGCAGAGTGTTGTGGCATCACAGAATGGCACCAAAGAATAGGAGAGCAGGCTAATGCGCAAATGTACCGCGTGCTGGAGCACTCATAATGTCCCATAAAAAAACATGTAGGCATCGACCACGGATATGTTTAGCATTCTCTGCAAATGTGTGCTCAAAGCCATAGGAGAGCTCTGAAGGTCTAAAAGCAAAACGCGTGAACACACACATGCACGCGCACGCACCTGTCTCTGTCTCTATCTCTGTTGCTGCTGAGGATGACTGTGATGGCAAGCCACACGATGAAGATGGAGGACACAAGCGCAGTGCCAAATGCAGCCCGTACCAGCCACCCACCAAACGCCTGCAAACAGAGACGATCGGACAAAGACGACAGGGGTGGAGTTCGGCTCGAACCAGCATGCAACAAGAATGGTAGGGATGCAACTTGCACTCGCCACCCATTAAACACCTGCACAGGATGACGATTGAAAGGCCACTCATAGAATGCCTGAAGCAAACATCAGGAATGACTGAGGAAAGAAAGGGGACCCTGCTAGAAAGAACTAGGTGTGCCAAAACATGCGCCTGCGGCAGATAATCGGTCACTTATAGCTGAATGAGCATTGCTAAACGCACCAAGCATAGCCCTCAGCAGTCAGCAATTACAGAAACCAGAAATTAAAAACCACCTGACGACCATGGACACCCAATCACACAAGAAAATGCAAAAGCAAGCGACGTGAACATACAGATGCATGCCTGCACGCTTGAAGCACCAGGCTTGCTGCAACAAGCATAATGGTAGATGTATAAAACAATGAAAGAGAATGCTTAGGCCAAGTACGCTTTTTGGAGCACTCAAAAGACGGCACCAGGCATGCTTGAGCTGCTGGGCATGCTTGAGCTGCTGGGGGACGCACCGCACCTGCAATTTCTGTAACAAAGGCCGAGCAGCAAGCACGACGGACCGGTTCCTCAAAGTCTGACGGAATGAGGGGGACAATGCGTACACCACATCGCCCTCTGCTGACACCTGTGTGCGTGTGTGCGTGTACATGTGTAAATGTATGTGTACGTGTGTGTGGCCTTATCCTTGTTAACCTTGTAAACCTTGTATGTGTGTGTGTCTGTGCGCGCGCGTGTGTATGTAGGCTTGCGTCCATTGGCCCTGCCCATCAACACATACTCTTCGAACCGCTACTCCAAATGTAAGGCAATAATTAAAGCGCATCTGTAGAGCCAGCACGCAGTGCAAAAGTGCAGGGTGGCATATGCTTAGCACATCTGCAGCGCCATTATACAGCGCCAAAATGCAGGGTGGCATATGTTAAGCGCATCTGCAGCGCCAAAATGCAGCGCCAAACTGCAGGGTGACATACGCTAAGCGTATCTGCAGTGCCATAATGCAGCGCCAAACTGCAGGGTGGGTGGCATACGCTAAGCGCATCTGCAGCGCCAAAATGCAGGGTGGCATGCTGAATGCATCTGCAGAACTTAGACATAGGGATCTAGCAGCCCTCCCTAAGCAAAACAGGGTTCCTCTCTGAGGTGGCCAAGGACACCGTTGAGGTCGCGTGCCCCACTGGAATGCAGCATTGCTCACCTCTAGAGCCCCTTCTGTGTCAAAGGTCAGCGCCTGCAGTGCTTCATCTGCTTCTGCCACTTTCACACCTGCTCGAGCCGCCACGTCACCTGCCTGCGTGCGCACAAAAACAGCACAGCTTTCATTTTCAGGCCTCCTGTGGAAAAGATGGTTCAGTCGTTTCCTGATGCGTCGCCTGCCTGCATGTGCACACATTAGAAGCACAACTAGTGCTTCAAACCCCCCTGTGGAAAGGATGGTTCAGTGATTGCTGGTGTTCCCTCCTTCACCGCACGAGCCAACAAGCAGACACGAGCAGTTTGCAGAGTTCGACTCAATTTGCAGCTGGCATAGAGCCTCTTCATGGGTTAGTCTGTCCTTGATGAATCAGGCAAAGCAATGCTGCTGAAAACCTTCCTTATGACCTACTACCAGCGCACATCCAGGGTAACACAAAATAGTACAGGCAAACAAATTCCTAAAACTACCATATGTGTCTCTCCTTGTCCAGTTGGCGTGCCTGCTTTCCAGTTGGCCATATCCATGAACACACCCAACCCTGCTAGCCATGAGGCTCCCTTCTTTTTCAGGTTGTCATTACAAGCTTGCGTGCTCCTGCCCCTCTAAGCATAGATACCCCAAAACAATTGACAACTCCGCGGCCAAGGAACCTCACTTGATCAAATAGACAGATAAATCGGGAACAACACCAGATGCATGTATGCATTCCTGGCTCAACAAGGCATGCAGGCCCGATGCCTGACCACATTACTTTGCCCTTAGAAGCTTCCAAATGCTTGCATAGCTGCATTATACGTGCAAACACCACACAGACATAAGCTTGACAGCAAGGGCTCCTTTTCACTGTTGCCTTCGCCAGGAAACCATGTTGACAAAATCACCAGGGCTTTAACCATTGTGCTTACCGTGACCCGATACCCTAGGCCCTCCACGGCTGCCTCAACACGCTCACGGACATCCGAATTCAACCTGCAGGTGCAGTGTAGGTGAGCTGGTGCTCAAATGCTTACCAAGCCCAATGCAAGAACAAAGGGCTATGAGCATAGTGGACCCAACTCCATCTTGCCGGGAGACTGAGATGTTGTGACATGTTGTGTTTGTTGCCCGAAAAGGGCGTGCGCTGTGCTAGGAAAGAGCGCGGAATAGTTCACACAGCCATGGACCAACCATTCGCCCTCTTGGCCCCTGTCACCTGTTGCTCTGCAAGGACTGCTCTCGCTTTATGACTGCAGCTGGGTTCCTCCAGTTAGGCCCGGCTGTGTCTGAACCAGAGAAAGCTTTGGCTGGGGTGAGAATGCGCTGGGAGGAGAGCAGCCTGGATTGCAGCAGCATGCTGCTGCATATATTTGGTCTGCATAGTGTGGGCCTACACAAGGGAGAACTTTGAAATTGTGGCCTTGTGTCTGACCGGCTCCCCAAGCTCCTACAATCAAACTTTGAAACACCAAGCATTGTATGCAAAAGTGTTTTATGGCCGAAACATTAATAATTGTTCCTTGCCTCTCCCCATCCGTAATATATTTTCCGAGATGCAACAGCCCCTGACAACAAGAAGTTTGGCTGATATTGTTTCAAATTATAATTATGACACATGAATTCATCAGAGCACGGAGAATTTTGTGTGAAGAGTTGGCTCGCCAAGGACTGGGGAGACCCTGCCAGGCCCTTCAGCGTACTGAGACCCCAGCAGGTGGCTGAGATTGAGCATGCTCACCCTGCATTAAGCGTGTATTATTGTTGCACAAAGCATGGCTCTTTGCGTTCCCACACAGGCGTGGCTGTTCGCGTGCCTGACCCATATCCATGTTAGCGGAAGGAGACAGTTTTCCTTCCAGAAACATGCCAGAAAGTACAGGGCTAATTTATTTGTGAATGGAAAAAGGCAGGGATTGTAGCTTTGTCTGGCACCAACTTGTTTGACTCATCACGGTTTCGCTCTACACCATTGACCCACACTGTCCATCCACAGGTTGGATGCTGGACAAAAGAATCTGCAAAGTCTGCATCACAAGCCGGGGAGTATTTATATGGAAGCAAGACTGGGTTGATGCACTACGCATCCCCACAGCTCCCACAAGATTTAAATCAAGGTAACATTGATCCCCAATTCGATATCTGCGCACTTTAGGGTTTAAGATGGGAGGCATAACATGCATGAATACCAGCCTCACCTGCAGAAGGTTTGGAAAACCTTATGGGTCCAATGTGATGGAAGGCCTGCTGCTTCTTCTCATTAGACCATGTCAGATTGCCTTCCCACACTGGCTGAGAACAACCATTTCTGTTAAACAATATGCCCTGAAAGTAATTTGAGGTGTGCTTGCGTCCACGCAGTAAAATTTCCAATTGGAAAGGGAATGCTGGATGAAAGATCAGCTTGCTCGCTCTGGCGTCGCACGCCACTCTCAGGCACCAACATCCCATGCAAACATTTCAACCATTTGTCCTCTTGATGATGCTTGAATTAGGAATTAAGCAACACAATGATGGGCAGCAAGCATCTATTGGAATGAGGTTACATTTAGCAGTTTCATTCTCCTTGCAAGGGGAGTAACCAATTAACTCTCTCTCTCTCTCTCTCTCTCTCTCTCTCTCTCTCTCTCTCTCTCTCTCTCTCTCTCTCTCTCTCTCTCTCTCTCTCTCTCTCTCTCTCTCTCTCTCTCTCTCTCCAGCATTAGCTCCTGCTTAAGAAATCTTTGTGCGAGAGCATCCTGTCCAATCATGATCATAAACACATTTTTTAAGACCTCCAGAAAATGAGCCTCAAGGCATGGGCTTCCTTGCATCTATGCCCCAGCATAATTCAAGCAACTGGGAAGGTAGGGTGCCTGTGTTTTGTGAATGTGCTCCCTTTGCCACTGTACTTTTGTCCGCATCATATGACTGGCTGTGCTTTCTCTGCTATCGCGCCCTTGGCCTATTTTCACATATTGCCTGCCTTCTTTTGCCACTGTGCCTTTGCTTGTATCAAGCATGTGAGTGTGCCTTCTTTGCCGCCATTACTTGTGTGCATGAATGTAACTTCTTTGCCACTGCGCCTTTGCCTGTACCACGCGAGTGACTGTACTTTCTTTCGCCGCTGTGCCCCGTCCTCAAAAAGAATGCGAGCAGCGGCTGCAGCTCTGCCCCGAGCAGCTCACTCCATCCAAGGGCACCAGCTCACTTGGGCCTTCGTTTCTATGACGCAGGAGAGTGCCCTCTCTGCCACTGCGGTTCTGTCTATTGTCACGCAACTGTCTGTGTCTTCTTTGACCACTATGCGTTTGTCTGTATCAATCGTGTGACTGTGCCTTCTTTGCCGCCGTGCCTGTTTGTCACGCACATGACTGTGCCTTTTTTTGCCACTGCACCTTTGTCTGTGTTAGCGCCATTGACTGTGCCTTCTTTTGCCACTGCACCTTTGTCTGTGTTAGCGCCATTGACTGTGCCTTCTTTTGCCACTGTGTCATTTGTCTGTTACGTGAAGGTGACTGTGCCTTCTTTTGCCACTGCACCTTTGTCTGTGATAGCGCCATTGACTGTGCCTTCTTTTGCCACTGCACCTTTGTCTGTGTTAGCGCCATTGACTGTGCCTTCTTTTGCCACTGTGTCATTTGTCTGTTACGTGAAGGTGACTGTGCCTTCTTTGCCGCCGTGCCTCCTCCCTGCCAGGGGCAACAGCTCACTTGCGCCTTTGTCTATTTGACGCAAGTAACTGTGCCTTCTATCTTCACCTCATGCCTGTTTCTTTTCATGCAAGCGACTGTGCCTTCTTTGCCGCCGTGCCTCCCCCCAGCCAAGGCGCAACAGCTCACTTGAGCCACGTGCACGCATCCTCCACATGCAGGGTACCCGGAAGCTTTTGAGCGCAAGCCTGAGGATGAGGGCGCGCCCGTGGAGACCATCATCCGAGGTGCCATGCATCCATCAACACTGGCTAATATAGATGGGCTGCAGCAGCACCCACAGCAGGAACATCTCAAAGAGCACTGCGCGCGGAGCTTGATACAGGGAGCAGACGTGGTGACGTTCCGCAACAACCTGAACAAAATCTGTGGGACGCCGCTCAGCCCTCGCGATGGATGGGTGGTGGAGGCTTGCATGCACGACGGCACCCTCTTCCTGGAGATCAGCAAATCAGGTACAGAGATCATCAGAGGTTGGATTTCAGTTACAGAGTTTCATGATCATTAAGGTTTTGGTGGTGTAGGCCCACAGGGTCCCAACTCAAGTGTGCAACTTTCAACTGCTGTAATTTTGCACAGAACGCTTGTGCCAAGATGAAAAGTAATGCGATGGAAGGGCTTTTGCTGGCAGTACTTTTCATCCTGATCTAGGTCTGGTCAAAGTTTGGCTGGAAATCCGGGCAAACCTCAGAATTTCGACCCAAGATTTTGAATTCAGGCTTAATTATGGTAGAACAAATGTTGTACCGTACCCGATTGGACTCATCCCGCACCCCCAAAAAAATTAATTAGTTATGCAACCACGCATCAACAGCACACCCTGGAATTAATTATTTTCACAACTATGCATAATCCACGCAGGGCCTCTGAAGCCCCTGCATGCCCCTGAAAGACACAATAAGCATCAGTTTAGAGGTTCCATGCAAGTTGAGCACCGGTGCCTCCAAGTTGGTACCAACTTGGAGGCAAGTCAAGGTCTGTTTGAGGTATTCTACTCTACATATTGAACCAGCTCGGTTCTAATGTCATGCTCATGCACTACTTATTCCCTTCCACCCAGGTCCTGCCCAAGCGCCTTCCATTCAAACAAACTCATTTGACCTTAGTGCTGCTCCCCTCCTGCGAGCATGCTCCCATTCCTCTCCATCTGTTGCCCTGCTTGCTTGTGCCCTTGTTGCTGTTGTGAAGGGTAGTGCTGCAGAGAGGCTGCGAGGGGAAGGCCGGGCAGGTCCGGGGCATTATCATCCACTCATACTTCAAACTGTTCAAAACGTTTATTTCCACAACCAAGCACGACCGTGCATCCTCAAAGTAAATACATATTTTCTGTGCACGCAGTCACCGCGCAGGGCACAAAACGATATTTATGCGCGATGATATACATGGTACGGTACTCAAAGAATTGTGAAAAAAGCCCCCGGGAAGTGCTCTTTGAGTGAAAACAGAGATGAGGGCTTAGAGTTCCACTTTCCCCCCAAGACGGTGTCGCCCACCCTGAGTCAGCCAGACCACCAAATGACCTTCTTTCTTCTGCAATTTCTTCTGCAATGGTATCTGCTGTATCACTGCTACACACCTGAGGGTAAATTTGACAAAGTAGGGTAGGGTGGAAAATTCCCATTTTTCACCACATTGCCCCCTTTTCCTCTTTTTGAGCACCATAGCTAACCCACCGAGCCGAGTTTCCCACAACTTTTTGGCAGAGTTGTGTCTTTATAATCATAGTACATGACTGCATAAAAAGTTTTTGGGGGGACGAGGCCAGGGAGGCTCAGAAAAAGTTTCCTGTGATAGACCCTCCCAAAATGGCCAAGTTAGGACCCTCCGGTGTAGGCCTGCATGCACTAACGAAATCTCCTTCCTGGGCATCAGCAAGTCGGGTACAGAGGACATCAGAGGTTTGAACTCAGTTTTAAAATTAAGATAGAGATCTTGGGTGGTGGAGGCCTGCATGCACAACGGCACCCTCTTCCTGGACGTCAGCACATCAGGTACAGAGGACATCAGAGGTTTGAATTCAGGTATAGAGGTCCAGGTCTATCAAAGGGGTCCGGTGGTATAGGCTTGCATGCACGACAAGGCCCTCGTCCTGAACATCAGCCAGTCAGGTGCACAGATGCACAGATGCAGGGATCAGATGTGTTCATGCTTCATGCTTCTTACCTTATCTATTATCTTACAACTTTATGATTTTATTGGTCCGCTGTTCATCAAACAAACTGGATACATGAGAAGGGAAGGAAAGAGCTGCGTGTCTGTACCTGCCTGTGAGGGCACTCTGTCTGGATCACCTATTGTGTAAACCGCTGCATGCCCAGGTGCATGCGCACGAGACTTGCGCTCAAGGCCCATGCTCACTCTGGCCTGGTTTGCACACTGTCTGCTCAAACTCTCCTGCTGCCCAGCTTGCATTCCTCTGTGAGCATGCAGCTGCGGGACACTTGCTACCAGAGTTGCACCTTGCACAGGCTATCCTCCGTCCTCTTGCCTCACTCACACGCTCCTGCCCATCCCATTGTTTGGTTGTTGATGCTTGACAGGAAGGCTTTTGCTTTCCCCATACATCATCTGTGTGCATGACTCAGTCATGATTCAGCGTGCTCAGCAGTAAAACCTTGCATGGAACTTATTTTTGAGCAAGTACCCTGGCGTCAAGGCACCCTGGACACTGCACATCATATGCAACTCCTGAGGCTTTGGCTGTGTCAATTTAGCTTTGAGGTAAGGCCTGCTGGTGAGGCCTCGGGTAGCAAGCAAGTCAGGGACCCTTTCCTTGATGCTCACGGCCTGTTTGGCCAGCGTAGTCTTTCCTTTCATACCCTTGATACTAGCTGGACAAGCAGCTTTGACTAACCTCTATGTAGCATCATCCCGCCCCTTTCTTTCCCTCTGCTGCTGCCTTGCTGCAGAGCAGGCCTCCTTCCCAGACGCAGATCGCTTCAACTACTATGGTTACAAGTTTGAGTCCCTGTGCACCTCAGCGCCACTGCAAGACAGTGGGACGGACACAGATGGAAAGCCTGCACCACCAACCACAAGCGGGGGCCATCCCATCGTGGATGCCACCAGCGAATTTGCAATTCTAGTCAAGGTGGGCCGTGCATGGCGTGGGTAGACAATGTTGCAGAGCTGTTCGAAGTTGGCCAAAATACATGGCAACTTCGATGTCCCATGAAGGAGACATTGTACAAGGTGTGTGAAATCGAACAAGCAGCAGTCAAACAACATTGTTTGACGTCCTTTGCATGCAGACAATTTTGGAGCGCCCCTGCAAACCTTTGTGCCCTCGTTTTGTTGCTCCCATTCAAGTCATCCTCCTGAGTTGAAGAAATACTTGCACACCATTACAGATCATGACGTCCATTTCACATTCAGCAGTATGCTGGCATCAATGATTAGGCACAATTGATTTGCCTTTTGCTTTCGTAAGAGCTTGTTGTGAAGAGCCAGCCTCTTCCCCTACTCTGCGCTGAACTGGTGCAGGCTCTTGATCCTCAATGCATGCTGTTGTTTTCAGTTCTCTGGTACAAGCCTTCAAGTGCATGCTTTCCAACATGCTGTGATTGGGGATGCATTCGATACTTATGATGTTTGGTGATCTAAGTTGCAGTGCAGCTCAGGCAGCAGCAAACAGTGAAGGACTTCCAAGTGTACGCTTTTCATTATGACGTGATTGGGGATGCATTCGATACTTTTGTTTGGTGATCTGAGTCGCAATGCAGCTCAGGAGGTAGCAAATGGTGATGGCCATCAAGCTGGGCTTCATCTGCTTTTTCAATGACCCAGCTTTCAAGCAAAGCGCTTGTGCTTGCATGTCGCCAATCTAACATGTAGGTCAAGCTTGGGCAGCTTCAATGACCCAGCTTTCAAGCAAAGCGCTTGTGCTTGCATGTCGCCAATCTAACATGTAGGTCAATCTTGGGCAGCTTCAATGACCCAGCTTTCAAGCAAAGCGCTTGTGCTTGCATGTCGCCAATCTAACATGTAGGTCAAGCTTGGCCAGCAGTCTGTCCTGATGGCAGCGGAGGTGGACTGCGTGGACCCAGCAGCTCAAAGTGTAGCTACTGGCAGCACCAGCTCTGGTGGGCCTCATGCCACACACATGGAGCCGTACCTGGAGCTGAAGACCTACAAGTAGGCAATTATGCCTGTGGGTGTGTGTTGTGTGTGTTTGTGTATGTGTGTGATACCTACTTTGTGTGGTCTTTTAATGCAGATCTGGACTGCTCCAGTCCCTCAGATCAAGAATGACCATGCAGCAAAAGGGCGTGCAGCGAAAATCTTCTTTGGATGAAGGCAGCGACTTTTGGGTGTCTTTGCCCTCCATAAGGAAAACCTCTTGAAGGATTTTGCTCTTGCTTTGCCTCCAAAAAGCGGAGCCATTTGATTTCGTCTTGTTGTTTTTGTCTCCAAAAGCTAAGTTACTTGGAAGAGTCTTGCTCTTACTTTGCCTCTATGAAGGGAGCTCCTCGGAAGAGTCTTGCTGCTCTTGATTCCTGCCTTTCCAGTGCTGGACCCCTGCAAGCTTTTGATGCTATTTATCACGAGTTAACCTGAACGACGGCATTCAATGCTGCAGCATTCCCCTCCTGAATGCTGCTCAGCGTTCCTAAGCACCAAATGACTTTTCTTAAGGTTACAAGGGTTTTGTTACAGCCCAAGACTCTGGCAGTGCTCCTAAGCACCAAAAGACTTCTCTCTAATGGCTCTCAGGCCAAATGTCCCACTCTAACCCTTCGCCCTCTTGTGATGAGCTAAATTTTGGATTGAAAGGGTGCTTTGTGCTGGGCATAGACTGTTCCCTCCTTAAGTTGCTTCTTGTTTTGCCGAGAAGTTCATCGCTATGGAGGGATCTACGACAGCCCTGCCTACTTTGAAAAGATGAGGCCTTGAAGGTATTTGATGGATCTCATGATGCTGAGGTCATGATGCCAATTTGCCTGCGCTGCCTGCAGCTCATGGCGGAGCTGAACCATGATGTCCCTAATGCCCCAGTGGGGTTGCAAGATATGAGCCGTATGATGTGGGCAGCTGTCTGATACCTGCCGCCAAATCTGCCCGTGCTACCTGCAGCTCATGGCGGAGCCGAACCATGATGCCCTCAATGCCCGATGGGGTTGCAAAATGTGTGCCATATGATGTGGGCAACTCTCTGATCCCTTCCTTCCAAGTCCTCCCTGATGCATGCAGCTCAAGGCAGAGCTGTTGATCCTCAACCACTGTTCAGCACTTGTCGATCCTGCCCCCTGCATGCTTCCTCTCATCACTCATTGGCTGCAGCTCATTTTCCAATGCTCTCCCCAAAGAGCAGTGCAGGTTGCCAAGCTCATTTTGGACAGCTTTCCTTGAAGGGCTCGTGATGTATGATGCAAGAGCTCATGATGCGGTGTTTCTTATCCCTGCAGGTGTGCCAGGGCACCAGCATAGGAATGGAAGCTTGCAGAAAACATGAAGCGTTTGCACAGTGTGACGGCTCTCAATGTAGCAAGAGCTCATGATGCACCGGTGTTTCTTATCCCTGCAGGTGTGCCAGAGCACCAACATAGGAATGGAAGCTTACTGAAGACATGAAGCGCTTGCACAGTTTGACGGCTCTCAATGCACCCTTCATGAATTGCAGAATCCCAGACCACCCAGGGCAGTTGAGAACACTGTACGCCCACAAGTACCCAAAGTGGTGGCTACAAAGCTTCTTGGCAGGTTTGTGGGGGTGTGGGAGGGAGGGTAATCATGTGACCAAAGGTTCCTGCACCTCTAATTTGTTTTGCCAATGTGCCCAGGAGGTCAACTATGCTTGCTTTGCTCATAAGCCTTGATGAAGCAGCCTGTTCAAATGTTCAGGCGCAGGTTTCTTGCCATCCTTGTAAGAAAGATCTGCTGTGGGCGTCGTAATTGGGTAAAGTGCAAACATCTACCAGGAGGAGGAAGCAAAAGGGACAGGAGAGTAGCAAAGCTGGAGAAACATTCTGCCTGCTAGAATCAGCAACACTTGCAAGAGTACTTCATTACAAATGCTCTTCTCCTTAATGGCATGCCCGTCTGTCCCTGAGTTTTATATCCCTTTCTGTCCTGGGGCAGTGGCTTTCCTTGGATCAACTCGAATTTGCTCTGTCTTTGCCCCAAGGCTCGTTCCCACTCCTGGTGCAAATACATAAAGAGTTAAAAGTGGGACACCTAGAGGTCTTCCTTCTGCCAGCTTGTTGATGTCTCTGAGCTGAACCTGGTGGCTAATGCTGCTGTAAAAATGCAAAAGAGCTTTGATGATATGAGCCTGATATTGTGCTCCTATTTGTCTGGTTGCAGGTGTACCCGAGCTGATCTTAGGTGGGCGAGACAGTCAAGGTTTTCTCACAGAGGTGTGTGATGTGCAAGGAGCACAATATCATTGAAAACAGGTTTCTCTGTTTCCAGTTGTGAATTACTGGAAAGGACTCAGGATACTCAAAATGGCTCGAAAATGTCCCAAAGAAGTGCGTGGTGTGCAAGAAGCATTTGTGAATATAGGGGACTCACTGCTTCCAGTTGTGAACAACTGAGAAATGGTCAACTTGAGGATTGGGTGCAAGCAAGGCCAACAGAGCTACAAAACCTGGGAGCTGTATTTCACATCGTGTAAAGAAGCATGTTCAACACCAAGCAAATTGTACATATGGACTGCTGCTGTAGTGCCATGGCGCTTAGGTTCTTTGCTTTGTTCGTCTCCTGCATATGAAGACGCTTGTGAATGCAGGCATGTATTTTTATAGATGGGTGCGAGCATTTGAATGTGCGAACTTTCCTGTTTAGGTCTACTGCTCATTAAGACATTAGTGGGTTTAGGCATTTGCACATGCAATAGCAATTTTTATCTGATCATGCATGTATGAACTGCTTTGTACGCATGCCAATAGGGTTAGTGGAAGTCAATTTAATGTTACTTCATTCCGTACATGTGTTTGGTCCTGTTTCCAGGTACAACGTATCCCAGTCAAGACACTCCCCTCTGCTGCTCAAAAGGCCGGCCACAAGTGGGTGAGTGATTGCTGTATGCACTCTTGCTATCTGTTCATGGTCAACAAATTTGCAGCGATTTGTACATCGTCAGGCTGGTCATGCCAGCCTGAGAAATTGTGCGCCAAAAGTATGAATTAATCAGCTGATTTCCAGTAAGTCCACGAATGGCTCGTACGCACAGAGTCCACAGCTAGAGCAGGTTTCATTGAGATGAATCTCCATATTGGCGTGATAGAGCTGTCTTGGCACACCAAGGTAACTAACGCACGCAGGCTGAGCTTGCAGACCGTGTAATAATGCAATGCTTCATGCAATTGCGCAACCAGGATGCGTGGAAGCTGCTTCGCTTTGGGGAAGATGCGCTGGGGTGGATGCAATCTGTGGGCAGGTGAGAAATGGGTCATACTCACAAACTCATCACTGCTATGCATGCAATTGAAAGCAAAAGCAGCTTCTGAAACCAATTGCTGCTAGGAACCCTTCAGATCTACACGTAGAGAGTTCTCACTGCCTGTATAGCTATAAATTACTTTTTTGCATGTGTCAGGGGCTGTTTCTCAAGAGTCATACGTGCCTTTTATGACTGTAACGCTGATTGGCATGGCAAAGGGCACGCTTATTCAAATGCAACTCTTTGATTGCATGCAATAGCTGGAATATTTGTGTTCATTCTTTTCCGCCCTCCCTTTTTGCAAATGAACATGCCTGGGTGGGCACATATCAGAAAGAAAAGGAAGATTACGTAGGCAGAGAAAACTCTCCCTCCATCAATTTAGGGAAAGGAGATACATGCAGGCACACTTCAGATGCGACCTGACGGCTTTGAATTTTGTGCATCTGCTCTCTTAGGTTGTACCCTGGGGAAGCTCTGCGCTTTGAGTACAAACCTGACCAAGGCTGCATAAGCTGGAGTAGGCAACGTGAGCACAATACACTTGCACAGCGCCTGCGACAGATACTTCCTGACTAGATCAGACTGGTCTGTTTTCCTCTGGCAACTGAATGTATCATGACGTGTAGAGCCTCCGTACGTCTCCTGCATGTAGATTAACAAAGTGAGTTCCATCATGGTATTCGGAATGAAGGCAGAGAAGAAGAAAGCAGACCTGAAGTAGGCACTTGAAAGGGACCAATTAGTATGCTCAGGAATGCAAGGCTATACTAATTAAGGAAAAGGAGATGCAGCGGCTTGAAGTCCCATGAGCCCCTTTCACACAAGGAAGCAAACAAAGATATTTAGGCAGGGATTGCCCTTTGAACCTCCCGTTGAACCTTTCCTTAATGCACGCAGCCTTTTGGCTAGCAAAGCCTTTTCTTTTCTTTTCTTTTCTGTGTAGGCAGGGAAAGCTCTTCTGCATCATGAAGGAAAAGGCTCACATCAGCTCAAAGAGTCCCCTTTACCACAGCTTGTGTTGGACTTCAAGGGTAAAAAGGTTGGTGGGGGTTCTGGAGGTTGAATGGAAGCATCTGGCTGCAGAACCGTGCTGGGGGGGGAAATTTGGGCGGCGCACTGAGGGCTTTTGTAGCTGCCTGCCTGGGGTTCTGGGAAGTTCTTGTGGTCCACTCTTGAGGGCGATTTGGCAAACCGGCGGGGAAAAGGAAAAAACATCTGTGTTGGCAGTGAATACGCTCCCACATCAGTTAAGGGAAAGAGGACATCTAGGGCCAAAACGCAATGTATCCTCTCCACCGAGGGAAGGGAAAAATCCATGGGTTCAGGAGGGTTTTAGCAGCACCCCATACCAGAGGTTTTCTCAAGAATGCGCCTGGTGCTAGCAAGTTTAAAAGCGTACTGGACAGGTTGAGTATGAAGCTTCAGAGCAAGCTTCAAGCCAAGTTGGTGACTTCGTTGGTGTCAGGGCCATCACTACAAGGGGCCCCAAAGTGTGAGGGGTGTAGATCGCCCCAACCCACACCTAACAGATTGGAATGAAGGGTAACTTGGGCTGAGGCCCTTGAAGATGGCGGCAAATTTCGCGATGCTGCTGCTTGGAGGCCTCAGGCTGGTTCTTGGGCTGGTGTCTTTAATATACTTGACCTCCAAAAGATGGATATGCCTCTGTTCTGGGAAGAGCTGGCTAGGATGACGGACCTTGGAAGCAGGGGAGTGGCTGGTGCTGATGGCTCCCTGTTTCCCTTGCGCCCCCCTCTACTTCTCAACGGTGGGGATTTATGTTGGTCCTTTCCTTGATGAATGCTTCCCGCCATTGGCTCGTACCTTTTTCTTTTTCCCCTCTTTTACTCCAGTACCTGCCAATGAGGGCAGCATGAATGAAGCAGATTGGTGGTTCTTCTAGGGTAGCCAGGTCAATCTGAAAGGGAAACAGCTCCTGTGTTTGATTGCAGCAAAAAATGCTGAAAGAAAAAACTACGTAGGCAGTGAAACCTCCTGACATCAATTAAGGTTAACCTATGTGGCCTCCTTTCCTTAATTGATGTGAAGAGTGTTTCACTGCCTACGTAGTTCCTCTTCCTTCTTTCTGAGGTAAAGGAGCCACCTTGGTTCTAAGACCGTATGACTCCCCATTACGAACTTCTGTCTGAGATAAGCGGGGCAGGCAGAGAAAGGAGACAGATCTTGCAAAGAGAAAGAGAGCAAGATGGCAGCTGCACGACTGGAGTCCGGACCTTCATGTGCGAGCAGAGTCAAGCACAGTCAGTGTAGAAATTCCAAATGACCAATTTAGAAACAAAACAGTTAATCTGCCAACTAAGGAAATCCATGCCCAGCGGCTTACTGCTGAGCACAACATAAAGGACGACAATAACAGCAATTGTGGATCTAGCGGGCTTTAAAGAACTATGGTGGCACCTGGCTCCAGGGCATGGCTTTGAGGATTGCTTTGAATGGAACTTAAGGTAACGTTAAATGAGTGCATGCACTGTACAGGATGGGTATTATGGTGTTAGGGTTTACATTTTGCTGTCGCTGCTGCTCACGAGGACAAGTGAGGGGCTTACATGAAGATAGGATGTGATATTTGACATGATATAAGGAGCCCATACTTGATATTACAGGCAAGGTTCACACTTCCTCACAAATATCCTGCTCCTGCTAGTTTAACCTTGTAACTGTTCCTTATCAACCGCGTTCTTGCAGTCCAGACAAGCAAAGAAGCCCAAATGAGGAAACACAAGTGATGGCAGAGAAGCTGCTCTGGGAAAGAGAAATGAAGCAAAGACTCCATAAAGTCGATCAAACTGTGCTCCATTCCTCAAGCAACACTTAACAGGTACAAGGTTTACGTGGCATACAATGGAATTCAGCCTTCAGCAAATAATTTTGGCTGTTCAGCCTATTGAGCGAATACAACCGAACAAGGAAAAAGTATGTGTCTCACTTGTGCAGGAATATACAGAGAAGATATGGCAAACAGGTGGAACAAAAGAGTCAGACGTTTCCAATTGAAGCAGCAAAATGAAGGCGTTTGGCACGTCTCTGTTTGGGAAGGACAAGTTCAACGTCCAGGAAACATTGGTGCACCATGTGTGAACAGCAGTTCAGCTCTGAGAGCTCTTCAAAGCTACTGTTGTGGGAAGAAGTCTCAGACTTTTACAGGCTGTAGGTACTATGTTTGACCAAACGATTTGCTCACTGTTGGGCATTTTGGGCCATCATTGCTTGACGCAAGTGTTTCTTCAACCTCAAGTTTCATTAGTTTGTTTCTGCAAGAAATGAAAGACATCTTCAAAAAGAGCTTGAGTATAGCAAGAGGCGCTTGACTCTTAGGAAAGACAAGTCTGCGCCAGCCAAAAGGCCGCGTGCAATAAGGAAAGGTACAAGGTTCCCTAACTAGCAAGCTAGCAAGGGTCTCACCTAAGGGCCCTCAAACCTGAACCAGACACAGCTAGCCTAGGAGAAAGCCAAACAGAGCTAATGGGAATCTGGATGTTTGCCCGCCATGCATGTGGACACTCAGACTTTTCTTCTCCCACTCTCCACTGCCATGCACCCAGCTATTAACCCCCACTGGGTTCTGGCAGAAGCCCCCTAAAAATGAAGAGCATTTCTGGTATTAATGATATTTGTTAATTTTTAGATAGCATGGCAACTTAATTTGGATGCTAGTAATTTAGACTTTTCCCTGGTTAGATACAAGTTGATAAGATGTTTGATGGTGTAGTCACTATTGATGATGCCTACCACGCAAATTGAATTAAGGTACAAGGCCACCCTGTTGAGCCTGGTTAAAGTGTTGGCATGCTGGGCAGTTGCTGCTTCTAGAGTGGGAAAGGGATTGGCATTTTGGCAAAATTTAAGGGATCTTAGTAGGATTAAGGAGGGCAGAATGTCCTAGGATAGAGCGCACAAAGACAGCATCAGGGCTGCTTTCAAAGCACCAAGTTGGTGTTGGGCAGAGGAGCCAGTACCATTAGAGAAAAGCCAATCAAGGGGATCTCAGGATATGTTTTCAGGTAGTTCATACCCTGTCCAGGAGTGTCTCACTTTGGCAGGCATCCACACTAATAAGGAATCATCCGCCTTTGCTGAGGGCTTTGACACAGGAGCTAAGACCGGCATGGCGCCTATTGGTGTGCATCCCACTCATTGTTGAGTTTGGACATCCAAGGGCAGTGTGGTTAATGCTGTCCGTTCCGCCACATAACAGACAGCAGGCAGATATGGAAGGCTTCTTGAACCTTTTGGCGTGGTTTTGTGTGTAAACTGTTCCCATGCGGTATTTTGACATAGTAGATAGGAGCCAGATGTATTAGCATAGCCTAGCTTAAGCCTCATGTGCATGTGTATTTTCAGCTTGTCTGCCAGGTTAGTGAGGTAGTGAATTGGAGCGTTGCGGGAGTGGTGTGCGTCACCGTTGCGTCCGTGTGGGAACTTTGATGCAAGCCAGAAGTCGTGGAAGGGATCCCTAGCACCTGAAACCTAATGTTAATTGTGTCTGTGAGAGCTGCAGTGCGTGCGTGGGCGCCAACCCCCTCATTGCCAATGATGCCAGAATAGGATTTAAATTTATAGAAATAGACAGGGTATGGGGAGTGTTGACCATATAAGGGAGGACTTATGACCCAGCTGGTAAGCTGAGCGCTCAGCTTACCAGCTGGGTCATAAGTCCTCCCTTATATGGTCAACAGGGAGTGCTCTAACACATTTGAGATGGCATGTATGATTTCTGAATGAAGGTGAGTTCTCATGCACATTGGATTGAGGGTCTGTGGATCACCAAGAGGCACAGGATGAACTATCAGAGGCTATGTCAGTGTGATCTTGTTACAGTGCAACGAGAATGCTAATCCTGCTAGTTCTGCTCTGTTGAATGTATTCGTAGGTCCATGTCCATTGGGCTTTATGTGCAGTCAGAGCTGCTGAGACACACAGAAATCCAGTCCATCCAGATTCTTAATTGGCGCAGCACTCTACGCCTTATTAAAATCCAACTTCCGCAAGCTCCTCACTGCCAATCTATTATGCGGATCCTTTTTTTTACAGTGCTGCGCCTTGGGGCCTGAACTGAAAAGGGGGTGGCAGGCTAGGCAGACTCTTGTCGTGACTGTGATGGACATCTTTGCTGCTGTTTGTTTTGGCGTGCATTGGGCACAAGTCAGGTAAGCACAGCAGATGAGGGTGAGGATGAAAGACTGGAGCTTTTGGCGGTGTAAGACTATGTTGAGCGTGTTTTTGCCACACATGATGGTGCAAGCCTGGGCATGCTGAGGATGCTTCTGTTGTGGCCTTTGGATGTGACCCGGATGTTATTTGATCTGTTACTACGCGTGGAAGCCGCTGTTGCTCGCTAGGACCCTGTTTTTGTTGAGAGAGTGAGGCTTGTAGTGAGGACTGGGACCCCTTTCATTATGGGTCTGCATTTGGCGCGCGAGTGCAAGATCCAAGTACTGTGTCAATGTATGGGCGGTGGCATAAGTAGGATATGGAATGGGATGATGTTTTCAGCATATCATGAAAGGACTGTGTAGTGGTGCAGTTGAATGTAGGGCCTGGATGATTGGCATCATGTCATCATGAGCCATGTAGTTGTGGCGGATGTGGTTAGTCTGGTAAGAGCTTGCATCTGTCCTTCATTGCTGTATGAGATCGATCTGGTCTTGACACCTCTTCTTGTGTGTAGTGCTATGTCATCCTGGCAGGCATGTATGCCAGTCAGATTTGGGCCACTCCCTACCTTCACAGGGAAATGAGATGGAAACAAAAGGAACAAAAGAAAAACTACGCAGGCAGTGAAATCAATCCCCACATCAATTGAGGAAAAGAGGATGCTTAGGGCCGAGGCACCGTGTATCCCCTCCACAAAGAGAAACAGAAGAGAGAAGTCAATGGGGATTAGGAGACTTACTTCCAGTAGCCCTCGCCTGATCTTGGTGATGAGAATTGAGAGGAGTCTTTTCAAGAGGGCGCCTGGTGCTAGCAAATTTTAAGGTGTCCTGGACAGAATGAGCATGAACCTTGAGAGCAAGCTTGGTGGCTGCATGAGTGTCAAGACCAGGCTCTGTAAGGGGCTCCAAAGTATGAGGGGTGTAGATGACCCTGCCCACACCTAACAAAATGGTATGGAGAGCGACTTGACCTGAGGCCCCAGAAACATGGCGACACAGATCACGATGCTGCTGCTTGGAGGCTTCAAGCTGATTCTTGGGCCTAATGTCTTCACAGAATTTGATGACAAATGGACGTGCCTCTGTTCTGGAGAAATCTGACTAGGGTGATGGACCTTGTAAGCAGATGAGTGGCTGTGGCTGGTGCTGAGTGCTCCCTTTTCCCCCCGCGCCCCCCTCTAGTTCTCAATAGATACCTGGAATTGGTCCCTGTCAACCTTTTTGTTAGAACAGCTCATATTGCATCAGGGCAACATAAGTAACTTACTCGAAGTCTTTATTTGTCAAGGAGAAGACGAGGGAAAATGAACTTAGGGAGGGTCACTGGGCGAGGCACTGCAGAGCAGGCGGAGGGGAGTCCACGCCCGTTACACCATGTTACGGATGGCGGGGCATTGACAACCTGAGAGAATGTGGAGGGCGGGATCCATATCATATGGATGATGGCATTCTGGGAGAGGGGATACAAGGCTAGTGGATCTTTAAAAGCGTAATGCATGTTCTTGGATGTAGAGGGTGCCTGTGCAGTATTGGAAGATCGTACGTTTCATTCGGGTTGAGACACAGGGTATGTTCCAAACAGCATTGCTAATGCCCTTATTTACATGAGGCAGCAAGCTCTGGTAATAAGTGTAATAGCCTGTCTTGCAATCTGCGTATCCAAGCCTGTGTTTAGCATGCATATGGGATTTCAAAGCATCCTTAAGGCCTGGGAAGTATACTAGACTGGGAATGGGGCGGGAATTCCCCTTCAAAGATTCAGGTGTACTCGGTCTTGCCTCTTCCCGAGTCAGCCGAGCAATGCTGTAGAAGGGGTTGCCGCCTGGGCCAGCGCTAGGGACACCAGCATCAGTCAGGTTGTTATTTTTGAGGCTAGCCTCATAGTGAGCAGCTGTATCTGCGCATTCATTCCCAGCTATTCCAGCATGAGATTTGACCTTATGGAAAAAGATGTGACCTTGAGAGGTGCGGGCAAGGTTTGATATTGTCTTCAGAACATCTCCTTGTACATGATGCATGTGCTTCTCTGGGTACAGGATTTGCATTTTGAGTTGGTGAAATGAGCTGAGTCTGACTTTGGCAATGTGTGTGTGTCCGTGAGTGAGTGTGGCCGCTATTGCAGCCAGCTCAGCTCTTCCTATGGTGTTGGTAATACCAGTGCCATTAGGCTCAACTAGAATTTTTGAGTCACTCATAGGATGGTACACGCCTGCCCCAATAACTGTTTTGCCATCCTAAACCTGGCAGCTACCGTCTGTGTATGCCCAGGACTTCCAACCAACAAATTTGAGCTGGAGGTTCTGTAACTTACTTGCTTTGAAAGCAAGACAATCTGTGCTGCCAATGTCCATGGAGGCAAGGCCTGCCCCAAGAGGGCCTTTGATGATAGCTTTAAGGAGGCTTCTGCTGGCAGTATTGTAGCAATCACTGATCGCTGGCAGTTACCATATTTGACGAGGTGGAATGTTTACACTCTGAAAGAACGTGGAGGGCACTGTCTGAATCGCATTAGTTGCTCTCCATTGGTTCATAGCTTGGTTTAGGCTGGGCCTGTGAACCTCCTCGGTGAGGCCCTATCTAGCTTGCTAGTCAGGGGACCTTTCCTTTATGCACGCAGCTGGACCTGGCTTGCGTAGTCTTTTCTTTTCTTTTCTTTTCTTTCTTTACTGTCTGAATCCCTGCAGAGGGGACATTGTAGGCTGTTCACCACGGTGGACATTTTCATGCGCACTGCGCGCTTTTGATTGAAGAGGGTACCCGTGTGGTACTTCAGAACGTTTTGTTTCATGTTTGGAAGTGTTGGCATGGTCCAGAAGGCATTGCTGACCTTTTTATGGACTGTGAGAAGACTCTGAGTAAGAAAGAACCTTGTGTCGATGTTTTCCTTTCCATGTCTGTGTTTTGAATGTATGTGCGTCCTCAGAGCATCGTTGAGGTTGGAGAAGTATTCAAACTCTGGGGCAGGTGAGTTGGGCAGTTCTGATGTACTTGCATGGGTGCGGGCAGCTTCCTTGAAAGCAGATGTATAACTTCATTCAGAGATCGCTTTTGAGATACTTGAAAACCATGTTGGGAGTCAGATCCTCAACTCCTTCAAGGAGTGTGCTCCACAAGTGTGGGGTACAGCCTATCCCGTCAAACTGGTCCCAATAACCCTCCAGATCCCCATCAGGGTCTTCTTTTTGTAGCTTCGTGGTGGAGGGGACTCACGGCTCTTCTGAGCCAATGTGTTTCCTTTTCCTTAATTCATGTAGGGAGAGTTTCCTCTGCCTACGTAGTTTTTCTTTTCTTTTCTTTCTGGTTCAGAGCCTGTGCACGTCTTTACAATTACCTCATCCATTATAACAGCCCTCTTCTACAAAAAGTTTTCCATGCTGATATTTCCCTTAGTTCCAGAAATACCTCTTGCTGGACTACCCACCTTGTGACACCTATTGTTCGGCACGAATGGCTTACATCATGCTCATGGCTTCCAACAGAAATTTCGTTCAACTCACCCTTTAGATTTGAGTCAGCTTGCAGTGGATCTCAGGTCTTGTCACCTGGCATACTGGAGACAATATCCTCTTATCGCCCTTGAGGCCTCAACAGCAAAATTTACCTGTCATCACTGGTGTGCTCCCCCAACCAAGAATGTGCATGTCACATATTCCCCTTACATTCTGCCCAAATATCTAAAGCTAGACTTACCGAAGCACGTTGTACGCAGCATGGCCAATCCCGTCTTCGTGTCCATACTAAGTTGAGCAAGCCACATGGCATGACACCGTTTCTTCTACCTGTAATCTTTGTGATGATCAAGATGATGTGCGGCAATGATGGAGTGTTTATGCCATTTTCAAATGCACTCACCCCAGGTCTGTTCTTTTTGGCTCAAGTATGCTTCCTTGTTCCCTAACCCTCTTATGCCTCTCTCCCACCGTGGGTGACCCTTCTCCTCAGATGGCTCCTTACCTGCCTGCCATGTACAGTCTTTTTGTATGTTTTACTTCGCACAATCAAGAAAAATAACAAGCTTTATCCTTTCATACATGAGCTTACTCTTTTTTATGTACAGGCTAGCAGTCAGTCATTTTGGCTTGAGGCCTTCTTTTCCCTGTATCCTGTGTAGCAGTAGCCAGAGGGTATGCAGGTGCTGTAAATTGCTGGTTCTGTGGTAAGGTGTACACTGCGTACGTGTGGGAGTACGAGCTGTGTTCATAGAACCCATGGGCTGCTTGCAGAGGGTCTTGCTGGTTGAGGGAACTCATGAGGTGCAAAGGCAGCACATTTTTAAACTTGGGCGGGACATTTTGATAGGTCGCACTTCATCAGATGTATGACTCACTCAAAGTGAGTTTTGGCAATGTGCCCCTGCGGGAAAGATACTGCTCAGCTAGCTTAACTTTGTTTCAGCTGAACTCCTGTCGTTTGTCTTGGAGCAGGAGGGTCGAGTATGCTTGGAATTCTGCAATCCTTCAAGTTGTGGCTATGTCAGGGAACTTCGGAGTTCTTGTGATTTTTTGTGCCTTTGATTCATGCTCGTTTTGCCTAGGCTAGTTTTGACTAGTGTAGTTTTGAGGGACCTTCGGTGAGGCCCTTGCTAGCTTGCTGGTTAAGGGACCTTTCCTTGATGCACGCGGCCTTTGGCTTGCGTAGACTTTTCTTTTTCTTTTCATGCTTGTGTACGCTTCTGTGGCATAGCTAATTTTGTTTTAGATTGGACTGGTTTGCTTACAGGCACGTTTTGCTTCAGCTAAGCTGCCCCCGCAGGCAGGTACAGCTATGTAACCCTTCCCTTCCCTTCTGTGGCATCAAAATCCCATTCCTTTGGGTACCAGGAAATCCTTGTTTGCAGGGAGCTTAGTTCATGAGGTGTTCAGACGCTGTTCTGGCTGCATCACGTTGTCAGCTTGGCAAAGGAAAAAGAAAAGAGAAGAAAATCTTGACAAAGGTTTTCTTAGGGTTGGAGAGGAAATCTATAAAGGGATCGGAGCGAAAATTGCTGATGCAAACTGTCCTGCCTCTTCCAGCACACGCCATGCAATGTTAGAGAGGGGTTTATTGTCAGGGCTAGTCCTGGTATTGGTCGAGTCGTAGTCCTTGAGACTAGCCTGGAAATTCAACTGTACTTGCGCATTATTTTCCAGCAATCCCAGTATAGGATCTGATTTGTAGAGGAACACTATCTGTCACAAGCAGAAAGAGTAAGAAGAATATCTTCATGATGCGCCTTCCTACCTTGCATACATTTCAAGCAATGCCCATTCCCCCTGAGCAAAACAGCGCCTTGTAATGAGGCAAGTAAGAGTGCTGCAAGGGTTGCAGACTGCAGAGAATCTGTGGCCAGCAAGCATGAAATCAGCGGACACATTTTGTACAAGGGTTACAAGGGAGAAAAGGCCTCAGTCAAGACGTTTGACTGCTAGCCACATTTTGTACACTTTGCTTAGCCTGGTGCAATGGAACAGGAACCCACAAAATAATCGCAAAAGCAAATGTGTAGCATATTAAGAAGTCTACATCAACCAAAAGAGGTAAGTATTTATAAATCCATACAGGACTTGGCTTGACTGAGCTCGTGCTTCTTATTGTCCCCATTTGTTGAAGATATCTCTCAATTATGAACCTTCATCTTTCTATACAGCAAATGTCTTTTATTCAATTTCATGCACAAGCGTGATTAATACAAAGGCCACCGTAGACAAAGCAAAACATTACCAAAACGCAAAAAACACTTGGCTAAAGCAACAAGTGCCATGCAGCCCTGCATGCAGCCTGCATGCAATTTCCCGTTGCATAAATGCAAAGCCAAGCATTGACTTTACCATGGCTTGGGGCCCCATGCATTTGGTACAGAACGCTTGCTATTTTTTGCTTCTTCAATCTTAATGAGATCAGAAAGGGTCATCTTTTTCACCTGGGGCTTCTTCCTGCCCTTTGCGCCACTATGTGTGGCATATGGATCGACAAGGCCCTGTGCATGCCCCTCAACGGCAGGCTTGCAGGCAGATGTTTCGTCTAATCCAGGATCCTCAAACTGCCAGGCGCTGCTGCTGCTACTGGGGCTCTGTGTTTTGGTGCCCGAAAGTGCTGGGAAGTCATGGGGGCTTACCTCTGCAGTACATAAAATAAAACACAGAAGTAGTTGCCACCTTGTTTGCTGTATTTTAACAGGGATTGCCATAATGTCTGTGAAGCTTGACATTTGCTGTTTTTCTATCCTGGATTCGCAGAGTCTTTGTGTTTGCATGCGTGCGTGTGTGTATGTGGTGTGTGTGTATGTGTGTGTGTGTGTCTGTGTGTGCAGGGTTGGGTCATACGCGAGTTTGGGCTTAACAGTACGCGTGTATATATATGTAAAATACGCGTATGTCTCGTATGTACGTAAATTGGGAGGGCCATTTTGGGCCGGGAGGGTCTTGGGTGGGAGGGAGGGTCCCGACTACCCCCCAACCACCCCTACACACCCCCAAGGCCCACAAACACTTACACATGCCAAAATAGAAGGGTCCTGGGTGGCGAAGTGCGCAGCAGCTCTCTCTAGAGGTCTCTTGAAGGTCTGTCGAAGGTCTTACTTAGGGCATGTCAAGGCAATTTACATACGTATTTTCTGACGTTTAGCGAAAAGCCACTTTTTATGAAAAGCGTTTTTTCATCAACTTTTACGATACGCGAAAATACGCGTATTCACGTGCGTGCATGTGTATGTGTCTGTGTGTGCACGCGTGCAGTTCCAGACATGGATTCCGTTTTCTGTCAAGCAATTCCAACCATTGAATGAGGAGTTGTTGAATCTTGTGCAAGGTGGCACACTTTTTTAACCCAAGAGGTGCATGGCTGCACTTGCATCCAACAGGCTCTTAATCGCTTCCAAGCATCAGATCAGATGTCAAAGAAAGGAGGAAAAAGGTGTACAGGAGGCCTTCATCCCGGTATCCTGGATGATATTGAAAGGATGAAAGCTACACCACGAGATGCGCTTATCATCCCATTTCGTATGCAGAGATCTGAAGGCTTGCCACTGCATTATGGCTTAGGATGGGTGAAAGAGGTCAAATGCTTCAAAAGGTTCAGAAGAAGCTTACCATCGTGGCGCCAGCTTTGCCACCCATGCCACAGCTGTGCAAGGTGTGAGGCGCATATTTTTTGCCGCCAAGGCTTGTGCTTGCATAAGGATCTTGATACAGCCCTGACATCCCAAGTCTTTTAATTCAACTGCATCAACCCTGAATACAGAAGATTGTTATCTTGAGTGAAAGCCTGACTCACCTGCTGGGACCTGCGCAGCAGCATGCCTACCTTGAGCAATCCTTAGCTTGTCAGCAATGGTGAGCTTTGGCAGGGCACATGTGGCTGAGGGCGGTGTAGGGGTGGAAAAGGCTGTTGGATTGCCTGCAGTGAGCAGGCCAGGAAGAAGCAGAAGTAATGCAGGCAATGAGAAGGATAAGTACTCCAACTTGAGGTGGGCTTTGTCGGGCCAGCTTGGCAAGCAGTGATAGCGGTGCGCATGGCAAGAAATCAACAAGATACACGTACAAAAAAGTAGCACGCAAGTATATAGTCTGGTCTGACCCCAACCTTTCTCTGACAATGAAACACCTCCTCCCTATTTTGATGGTACCTTCTTCCCAAGAAGTAAGGCCCCTGATCACCCCTCCTCACCCTCAAAAGAAACATTGCTAGGAATAACAAGCCCACAATGAGTGTGGGTAGTGTGCTGGGGACCAACCATGCTCTGGGCCACAGGAAGGGCAGAGGAACAGCAGGTGCTGCTTATGGCTCCATGTATATGCGTGAGGTTGATAAGTAACCTAAACAAAAAAGTTTTGATGATGGGATGAATTGGATAATCAGCGCTTTTCGTACCAAAAAAATGCCCTCATACCACGAGTTGATCAGGGATACTTTCACAGTGAAAGGCAGAGTTCATCTTGAAAATGGTCTACACAGGGCCATTGATGCGGTTAGGCCAAATCTTGGCCCTTAGGTACAGGGCCTGGCACTGCAGGAAGTGCCTTATACCCAAACTCAAACCACTTTTTACCTGTGAAACACTGCATTTCCTCTACTGTTGAGACTCAGTTATTTGCTGAACAAACAAAGCTTAAATGGCAAGCACTAATTTCTCTGGGCATTACTATGTGGTCACGTTTCCTCATGTTTGGGTTTAATGCCAGAGGGGGCTATCTGAGGCCTAAAATCAGCCACTTTTTGCATGCTCCCTGAGGCATGGGCCCCTTACCTGGGAAATTTAAAACTTGGCTTCCTCTGGTGGCCTGTTTTGCAGGCTTTCTCTAGCACTGACGTTTGTCAGTTACCAGTTGGGGGGCACACGCCAAACTAGCCTCGGCGTGAACCCTAGTTTCCACCAGTAAACTCCATTCCCGACCACCCACTGCACCAAATTGGGTGGTTTTTGATGATTTGGAGTTCTCGTAACAAAAGAAAATTATTGCAAAAACAATGAAGTGAAAGGACCCAGTGGCTGGTGTTATGTGGCGATTTCAGCCATTTTCCAATTATTAGGGTTCACGTGCCCCATGTGAGCTTTAGCCCAGTCTATCTCAGCATACAGGGCGACTTACACAAATCTAAGCATATCCTCTTGTAGCTTGTAGAGCCAAATACATTGTAGAGCTAAAATTGTCACAATCTGATGAAGTGGCTGTGGGTGGGCGCATTTTAAATGCAAAAAAAAGCATACTTGGGCACATGCTCAAATAGCCCCCTCTGGTTTAATGCTTTTTCTTACGGCGTCAACCTGGCCAACTTCCATGCTTTGGCCAGCATATTTCTTGATACCTGCCATTGGGAAATCACTGCCAAAATTGCTGCGGGTGAACCCAACTTTGCCACCAATCTCCATTCCAGATCATCTCCGGCACCAAGGTGAGTGGTTGGTGGTTCAAAATCCTTGTACCAAGATACAGCCATTGCTCTTTGAGCCAACGTGTCTCTCTTTCCTAAATTGATGAAGGGAGAGTTTTCTCTGCCTACGTAGCTTTTCTTTTTTTCTTTTTTTAAGCCATTGCAAAAGAAATGCAGCAAGGAGATCCAGTAGTTCTTCAAATACAGAGTTACAGTCGTTTTTCTTGGAGGAGGTCCAGAATTGTTTGAAGTCAATAATTGACCTCCTTGGCATGTCCTTGAATAAGCGGAATGATTGCACGGTAAATGAAGTCAATAAGCTGATTTTGGGGTATGGAAAATCCCAGGGTGGAGCTGTGAGCCCTTTTGTGAGAATCGAGACCAGGAATGATCTGAGATCACCTCATTTCCACCATGTTTCTTACCTAGATGTAGCAATGATCACAGTTGGGTCATCGCGGGTTTGAGAGTTATCAATTGCTTATGTACGTGTGAAAGGCATGTTTGTTGCATAGATACACGGATTTAAAGGGCAGTTTTGGGGAGGGAGGATCTTGGGTGGGATGTACCTCCAGGGAGGGGTTCCAACTACCCCCCCCCCCCCCAAAGCCATAGATGATAAGCATGCCACGAGTCAGGTCAGCCAAGCTATGTGTAAAAATGAGGAGATAAAGTTGATCAATCCTCCATAAATATCTCCTACTATGGTGAATTAAGATGAAATGGAAATCTGCATTACCGCGCAGCATACTGAGACAGTGAATGAATACGGTCATGTTTATCCCGAAAGGAAGCAGCTGCTCTGTCAAGCATGAGCATCCATGCGGAAAAAGACGCTTGGTGCATCAGTGCTTGCACCAGTGCAAAAATGTGCAAGGTGTTTGCTTGCTGGGACGGGTGCTCAGAGGCAGAATGCGCCATCAAAGGTCCATAAATTCCAAAGCATGCTGCCCATCAAAAAGGTAGCACTTCCAAGGCAAGATGAGCACCTGTCTATACCCACCTGCTGGGGAGTGGATTTTGGGGCAGGCAGGCCCATCTGGGCAGCCATGACCCTCGGGGCACATGTCTCCACCAAAAATCGAGTAGGGCAAAGCCACCAGCCGAGCCTTTGCTGGCCCTCCCAGCTTGCTGTCACACTGCTGCACAGCAATCACAAACTCTTGGTGCCGCCCCTCAAAGCCAAACCGCACCCCAGCTTCAGCTGCGCTCTTCTGCTTCTTTTTGTTGCTCTCCAAAGCACTCTTCTTTTCGTCCGGGTACATGGTAGACAGGTGCAGCATTCCTGGCAGGTGGTCGTATCCCACAAAGAGCCGGTCAGCCACATCGATCCAGTGATCCCCTGCTTTGCCACATTCTCTGCATATTTCCGCAAGCAGCACCTGCTTCTCTTCCTTGGAGACGTTTACTGCCTTTGCTTTAAGCTCTGCAATGCACAGGCACAAGCGAGAAGAGGAATGCGCTCGGTGACGAGGCGACAAACACACAGGATTGCAAAGCAAGCTACAAGCTAAGAGTGTCGTAGGGGACCCTCAGCTTCAAAAGAGAATGTTTTTTTCTGGCAAGATGTTGTTTTTAGAGGGCACAAGCCAGCTGTGGGGTAGCTAACAAAGTAAGCCTAAGAGCAAAAGTGACTCTGTGAGAGGTGCATGTGGGCAAGGCTGTAACACTCCAGTGTAAAGAATGATGACAGTGACATGGTTTTCAAAAGAGTAGGTTGGCTCATTCTTTATTTGCCTGAGAACAAAAGTGGCTCTATGGGTGGTTCATGTGGGGTAGGCTGTGATAGTCTATGTTTACAGAATGATGACCACTAAAATGGTTTACAAAACAGTGGCTCATTCTGTGTTTGCAAATGCATATGTTGTTTTTGCCCAGAGGGAGCTATCATTAATAGGGTTTCTCCCAAACTAATCTAAGCCTGCTGAAGCTTTCAGAGCAGAAACCTATGATGCAGATCAGTTCTTTGTGTGCTTCTGGGACAAACAAAAAGTTTGGTAGAAGGTGCCCCCATGTTCGTGTGGCGGTGAAAGAGAGAGCACTAAATGCTGAGGCTCGGTATTGGATCCAACTGCTTCCATCACGAGAACTAGTGTTGGGAAGCAGCAAATCACATCAATGCGTCCTGCACCATCAAGTGGCTCGGAGAGGGGCTACGTTTCTTCTGTTGTCGGCTGAGACAAGAGATCGAAACTTTTGGCGAAGCCCCATTCATGGGGCGTAAGCCCCTAGAGTTGCCGGCTTCTGGTAAAGTTCACACCTTGCTGCCCTGGCCCGCCCAGCGCACCCCCCACCCTAAAATGTTGGCTACCCTCCCAAACAAAATTGCTTGGTAGCCTTGCAGTGCTAGGGCGCTGTGGGAGGCAGTGGTTGCTGTGGAATCATTTGCAACGAGTTTCGCAGGCAGTTCTTGGTCAGAGACATTCAGCCTACCATCCAACCTGAAACTTGGCATGCAGGACCAGCAAAACCTGTTGTCATTGATTCCAAGTTTTCATGGCTTCCGGTGCAGTGGGGCAGAACTGCAGGACACATTGTTATGTTTGGCAGCTGAGAGAAGCTGGTTAGTTGCTCCCATCCAGGCCCCCGGAACAGCTCCAATCGACACAAACTTCATCAGCATACTTTTGTGGATGCCCCTGCTAGGTCTGGGGCCTGGGGGTGGCCCGTTCCGGAAATTTCACAGTCAAACTGTGGAACCCTCCAGCTTGCCATTGAGCCAACGGAATTGCATACCGTAGAGAGACGTGACCAATACGCACCTTTTTTAAGAGTGATTAGTTTTACACATACGCATCACTTCGCACCCATGATAGAAGTTAATATTTCAAAAACGCACATATACGCAGTGCCAGAAGGGCCTCAGTCCACAAAAACCAACCTCACTCCTACTCCCTTCATCACTGCTGCCACCCCCATCCTCGCTCTTGCTGCCCTCATTGCTGCTGCTGCTGTTGCTACTGCTGCCATCCCATTCTTTGCTCTCCTCACTGCCCTCCTCTTCCGTTTGACACATGCTCACCCCTCCTGGGGCGCACCCTTGCTTGAGCGTGCGCACTTGCTTGTGCTTGCATGCTTGCTTTCACCCCTGCCCTTGCTGGCACCCTCCTTTGCTGCCTTTGCTGCTGAATGGGTTGTGTGGGGTTCCTGGAACTCGTTGAGGAGGCGGAGGGGGTTGCTGCTGCTCACCACTCTCACCGCTACAAATAATTATTTTCCCACTTACGCACACATACGCACTGCTTCAGATAGTTATTTTTTCACCAGCTGCAATTTCTACGCATGGCCCAAAACATGTATTTTTCTGTAATGATATATGATCTCTACGGTAATTTCAATTGCGATGGGTTATTGAATTTATTTTTTAATGATGGTGTGAGTTGCTGCATAAATAAAAAGGTCAAGGCACGAAACTTGCTGATGCGATATGGAGCAGGACTTGCACCCCCTGCCCTGGTGTGTGGATGAGGGAGCCTCTGGTGTAGGGTCTGCTGCTGATTTTCTATGGAGAGCCTGCAATAAGCAATGAATGGCAGGAGGAGCTTGCATGGCGTGCACTCAGCTACGCATGCATGCATGCGTGAACAAGGCATGGAGTAGACTGCTGCAGGAAGGTCCTGTGGTTGCCCCAGGCACTGCATACCAATGCCACCTCTGTGTCAAAAAGGACTGGCTTCGCCAATTTTTCAGCGTCGCTTGCGACGCTTCCCTCACTTGTCCTCAATTGCAACAATCTGATCCCAAAAACCTGTAAACTTAAAACATTGGTGATTGAATGGGACAAATTGGAGTTCAGGCTGCAACAGGCTCTGCCAAAAATGGCTGAAAGTTTGCTCTGGCACCTGCAGACTTTTTGGTGCGCGCCCGACATTACAGATTTTATGACATAGTTTCTTTTGACCGATAACGGCACCTAGCTTGCACTTGTAATGTAATTACTGCTATTTCATGGACACTTTCCTGGAAGCTGCATGCACATATTGAGTATAAAGAGCATCAACATTACTTGATGTCCATAAAAAGTTAATGTGACCTTGATCTGCCCATAAATTGAGATGGCATGGATGATCCCAGATCAAAGTATAAGCGTTTACTGGTAATACCAGAGGTGAGCAACTCCCCCCAAAAGACCTCCCAAAAGATATTTTCAAGATACTCATTGCATGGAGGCCCGCATCTTGGACAGTCAAACATGGTTGTGAAATATTATGCTTTCAAGTCGCAAGAGCTAGACTGACCAAAGTTGGAAGAAACCTGCCAAATCAGCTGCATGTTAACCCTGTTTTCCACCACAAAATGTCCATTCCAGATCACCCACCACAAATTGTTATGTGAAGAATAATTTTGCAATACAAAGGAGCAAAACAACCCACAGTAGTTGGTCAGGCACAGCGCTTCAGCCATTTCCCTAAAACAATCCAGGGCAAGGCCTAATATTGGGGGGCAAATGGTCCTATGTTGGAGCTCAGGGCCATGTTGTGTGATCTGGCGCCAGGAGAGTGATCTAGGGTCCAATTTTTATACTTCTCGGTGCACATGATAACCTCACAGAAAATATGCTTGGCAAGGTCAGATCAGAGAAAAGAAACAGGAAAAGAACAGATCCAGCGATGTAAGGGAGTTGCTTGCCTTTGGGGGAAATGTATTGACAAATTTTGATACAAAATCAGCCATGCATAGGTTTGGGTAGCTACCTTGCAGAGCCTTGTAGGGGGCGAGACTCTGAGAGGCTTGGTGTGCTCCTTTTCAAGATTGGGCACACCTTCCACTCTAAACATGAAATGTAAGCACCTAGGTATTGGTTTGGCCAACCCTAAGAAAGTAAATTTCAAATAGATGAACTGCCCACCAAGTTCAAACACATCGAATGCCATGCAAAATCATAAAGTAAATGTGTCTCAAATAGGTGCAGAGTACATGGTCTGCCACCGATGCTAGCCAAAACATGAGTATGAATGTTCATAGGTGTGTTCTTGTGTTGCATGTCTGTGTATGTCTTGTTTGTGTTGCATGTGTGTAGATTGCGTGTGTGTGTGTGTGTGTGTATGTGTGCGTGCGTGTGTGTGTGTGTGTGTCTGTGTGCGCGCTCGCTGTGTATGTGTGTGTGTGTGTGTGCGCTCGCGTGTGTGTTTGTTTGTTTGCTTGTTTGTGTGTGTGTGTGTGTGTGTTGCATGTGTGTGGATTGCGTGTGTGTGTGTGTGTGTGTGTGTGTGTGTGTGTGTGTGTGTGTGTGTGTGTGTGTGAGCGAGCGCGCACGCTCCCTGGCCCTTACCTTGCAATTTTTGCTGCCACAGATCTTGGCAGCCGCACTCCTCCACTTTGATCAATCCGTACACGTTGAACCTGGGTTTTGTCTCATCAAAGGGATCCTCGTCCTCTCGTTTATGCCAGATTCGGTATTGTGTCTTGATTCTGCTGGAGTCCTTTGAGACAAAATTCACTACGAAGCCATGGTAGTTGCGCCCACTGCAGAAGTGGCTGCTGTTGGAATTACATGTGTCAAACACTGCGTCCTTGTGCCTGCAAGGGTAGAATATAAAACGATTAATAAGAGCATTGAAAGCACAGCAGAAAGATGTTGAAGGAACGATCAGCAAACCTTCAGGCATAATCTCATGCCGCATAAATAAAGATCTGCCTGATAATCAATGACAGGGAGCAGCGTCCCTCTTACTGGCTCGTATTCCCTCATGTTCCAGAGTAGAATGGGAGAGGAGACGGGTACCAGCAGGCAGTAATTAAAAAATCATGTATGCATCCATCTTTTTATGGCAGAGCACAACATCCCTGTCACTGGCTTGCAATCCCTTTGCTTAGAGAGGAGGATGGTAAGGACAATAGGTACCAGTAGGCAGTGATCAACAAAAGCACACTTGACTCCTTTTCATGGCAGGAGCACAGCATCCTGTTTTATGTAAGGGGTCTCATGAATAAAACACATCAGGGTGCAATGCCTGCATGTACAACACAGCCTCCTGAACAGGCTTTATGATCATGCGATGGTGTGCATTTACATAAGTAAGTTCTGCCATGAGGACGTACATATGAATCCATGAACAAACAACACGTTCCCTGGACTTGCCCTACATTTGCGTACAAACTGCTGCAATCTGAGCAGAGCTCAAGGTGTACTCACCCGTCTGGAATTAAACCCTGTATTTGCATGCACAGTGAACAGCTCAAGGTGTACTTACCCTGCCTTCGCATACAATTTGCTGCAATCTGAGCAAAGCTCAGGGTGGGCGCTCGCCACCTCGTCCTCCAAGCTTGCTGAGAGGCAGGCGTCGCTATCCAAACCTTTAGGCTTGATGAGGGACACAGGGTGTGCCATCGGGCAGTGAATAGGGAAGCAGCAGTATGGGCCAAACAGACATGTGGCCTGGGCTGGATTGGTTGGGAGAGGGACACGGCGCAGCTTTGAGGTGCTCGGAGGGCCAACGGGGTCGTTGCGCATGACAAAAACAAACCTCACATGTGCCTGCACAATGCAGCAGCATACATGTACGAAAAGGCCAGTTGGCACAGTGGCCAGCTGTTGCACATATCTCCTGTTAAATTAGCAGTGGCCGGTTACTGCATATGTCTTGTGTGAAATTGGCAAAAGCCTGTTACCATATGCCTTACGTTACACAGCAGCTGCATACGTCTTGTGATAAAAAGCAGAGCATAAATTGGAGCGCAGGGGACACAAGTATTTCATGTGTACGATGGCAAGAGTGGTTTAAGAAAATAAAGGGTTACACACTTACAAAACATCCCTTGGTGCTCAACAGCTCCAGGGTGGATTTGTCAAGGCCAATATGCCTCTGATCTAATTGGCGGCGCAGAGTGCAGTGTTGCAGCCAGATAGCTTGGAAGCAATTAGAAAGATGGGTCAGATAGACTGGTAGGTCGGGCAAGGGGTGATGCAGTGGTTTTCACAAGCCTCCTCGTTTTGACACCGCTCAGACATTAGACCATCGAATGACTTTCTGATATTGTTTTACAAGCAACCATGTTTCACGTGACCCTCATGTTTTAGCAACCCGACAGCGACTATGCTCACAAGCTTAGGCCACTGGCTAGCTGTCGAACATTGCGTCTTTGGTAGCATTAAACCAGACCCCCTACAGGAAAGCTTTGCTGAGCTCAAGCCTTTTAACAGCATGTAATACGGCTTCCAACTTAGACCCCACTCAGCCTGTAGCTTCTTTAGAACTCACCAGCGAATAATCAAGTTGAGGGAGGCTGTAAGTGATGCGATCACCAGAATATACATTCCAGATGCCAGCATTTGCTCCGGGAGGGTACTCATCCTTCAGCAAATCCAACCTGACACTGCCTTCATGGGAATGCTTGGTGCAGATGTGCTCCTTCTGCATTTGCCGTAAAAAGCAAGCAAAATAAACTTGCTAGCATTCTCTCACCCCTTACTTTCACTAAACCCCTAAGTAGCCTCAGACTACCATCCTCAAGCATAAGTTTGGTGCATTAAAAGTAAGGGTGCTACTACTCGCACCCCCTTTCTAATTCCAAAAACATTCACTAAAGAAAGTTCAAACATTTGTGTCTCCTCTCTTATTTCCCACATGCACTCACCAAGGTGGCACAGCCGGAGCACAGCTGCAGTGGCTGATGATAAAAGATGTCTGCACAACATTTTCGAGCCCAATCCAAAGTGCTGAGTGGACTTGTCAGGCTGGCGAAACATTGGAGGTACGAAGGGCATGGGTCTTCCCTGCAATGTGTTTTGACACAAGGTTTCTTATGCAGGCAGCTAGGTTAATTAAATAGATCAATACTGAGAATGCTGGGCAATAAGGCACAGGTGCAATGTCTATGCATCTGAGGACATGCCATCTTGATGCCTCCTAACAACGAGCATGGCACCAATTCACCAAAAAAGGAGTCGCTAAATAATTATAAAGGACGCATATGCAAATCGCTTCAATTTGCTTACTTGCTATCAATATAATGTTTGAATAGGCTGCTTGCATGCATTTTGTTCAAAGCTATTTTGTGCCGGAGAAAGCAGTGGTTGTTGGCACATAAAAACACGGGTCAAGAAACCAGACAAGCTTCTAGGCTAAGTAACCTACCAGGCCAGGTGCGGAGAATAGCACTGGCTGTAAGGCAGATTATAAGACAAGCTTTCTGCAAATGAGCAGGGACTCGTACCTATTAGGAGACTTGCGGGAGTACCGGAAGGGGATTATCTTGAACGCCTGCTGGTCTGCTGGGAGCACTTCTGCTGGGTAGCATAATCCTGGGAGCTCTGAATGGCAATACCCTGGGAGTCCAACTGATGTACTGGAAGATTCATGGTGTGCACCGAAAAGGGTGACCCAGCACCTGGCAACAACAAACTCTAGCTGATCGCCTTCCGCACCGGATACACTTGGTTCAATGGTATACACATTGACTGTGCATTCGTTACCAGGACCACCGATACCACCATTGAGGAAGACCTCATAATCAGGACTCTGCACAAAAGATAAGAGCAAGCAAAAGAGTTTGTTAAGGTGTGCTCTGTATTGATCAAGGAGAAAACGGGAGCAATTGTCAGGAAGTGAGCAGCCAGTACACTTTTAAGTCACAATGAACAGCATGCTCTTTTAAAGAACACATCCTGAAGTTTGCTTTCTACAGCACAAATTTGTCTCTTTGTGCTCAGGTTCTCTAAAACACCTCTATAACACTCCTATCCAAATGGCTCTCTACTCATCGTCCATCCACCATTTCAGTCCTTTAATACAATTATTACCGTTTGTCCACGACCAGTTTGAATATTATTGATTCTGGAGCCAAAATTCGAAAAATTTTGTTAATTTTTGCCAGGCGTTCGAACCCATTCGAATTGGGAAATTAATTAATTTTGGGGCTGAAAAGGGCTTGTGCAGAAAAATGGCCTCCCAGGCCCCCAGCTCAAGCTCCAACCCCTTAGCTAGGTGGCTCAAGCCTGTAAACCCCGTCCAGCAGCTTGCAGCAGGACAAGTCAGTCTTGCCAAGGCCAAGGCAGCCAGGAACGAGCAGCCAGTGAAGCAAAAGAACCCAGTGGGGCGTCCTTCAGGTGACAGCTTGGTTGATGTTGCTTGCGTGAGCTCCAGTGTGCTGGGCACCTTGTGACAGCGATTGGATAGCTTGGATTGCTTGCTGATGGTAAGGTGTGTTCTTCTCAGGGAGCAAGAATGCGCCCAAGCCTCCCCAGCCCCCTGCCCAGCAGCAGCAGCAGCAGCAGCAGCAGCAGCAGCAGCAGCAGCAGCAGCAGCAGCAGCAAAGATTTGAATTAGGCTGCAGCAAGGATTCGAATTGAGAAATTAATGTCAGCCAGAGGCCAATCGAACCCATTCAAACTGAAAAATTAATTATGGGACCTCCATTCGAACTAAAATCAAAATTTTCATTAATTTTCAGAAGGAGGCCATTCGAACTGGTCGTGGACAAACGGTATGTCCGCTTTCATCAACCAAATTATGAAAATCTTCTATCCTTCTTTAACCAAACTATTCTTTATCTTTACATAGGCCAGCGATAAGTTGCCATTAAACCACGCATACAATGGACTTAAAAAACTTGCACAAGTGCCTCATCCAAACAAGGAGTTTTGCGACATCCTCATCCACAACCCACCGATTGTCTTTTCAGCTGCAGGAGATACCATGATTCGTTGCCTGTGGGCTTGAGAGATGCTTTGCTTGGATCTTCAAGGATGCGTACATTGTGGTAACTGTAATAAGGCAGGCAATAGCAAGCAAACATAAGAGAGGGCATGCACTAGGCCAAAATGTTGGAATAGAATTGAGTACCAAAAATTCGAGCGTTTAAAAACAACTTGTGTCAGAGATCTCATGCACAACATTTCCGGGGTGTACGCTGTCGAATTTTGACTGCAGGAATAGAAGCAGATGAGCCTCGGGGATTTGCTAGCCCTGAAAGTTTCAAGGCTCAAGTCCCAAGCTCCACTGCACACACCCCTCCCTTCTAGCTGAGGCTTGCTTGGAGAAGTTGACACACTTAAATTTAGCATCCAAAGCCTCTACCTTCCATTGGAAAACATGCATTCTGAAGGATGTAAAATAGCAAGCTGGAGCAATGTACAGACATCTACAGCTGTAATAAAAGAAATTTGGACCTGTACCTTGGGTCCCTGCCTCGCATGAATTGAGCACCTGGTTTGCTAAAATGGGCCCACAGGAACTTTCCTCATGCTCAGCATATGGTGGCAACGTGAAAGCAAGTACCGGCTAGCAGTTGCTCGCTCTGACTGGGGCCCTTCTTGTATCCGTAACATTAAACACGCAAGCAGCTTGGCTGTCCTCACAGACAGCAACAACTCAAACAGGTGCATACAAGGTTTCCAATACAAGGTTTAAATTTCTTAGCCTGAAGGCAGCCACTCAACCAACCTCATTAGTACAACTCAAATAGAAAATACAAAACGCATGGCTTTTGGATGGCATGTCGACCTATCCTAAAACTGTTTTGTTGGGGGCCTGTGCCTCGTAAGGATTGTATGCATGAGCGCCTGCAGCTCAGCATTTCCTTCCATACCTCTGCTGAAATTTACTGTTGGTTGTGAGGGTGTTGAAGAAGAGTAGAATGATGCTTTTTTTGTCAGAGGTACGGAGCACTTTAAGGGGGCTTGGGGTTAAATGGTGGGCCAGGAGGGTCCAGCTTAAACCTTGGACTTTTTAATAAGCCGCTGCGAGAAACTGGTGTCCAAGGATCAAACATTCAAAGCACAGCGGCTCACTTGGCTCTAAAGTTAATTTCCAGGGGCTCATGCACTGGGCGTTTCATAACTTCTATGGACACTGTAAGCACTGTTGCAAGCACTGTAAGCACTGTTGCAAAAGCCCTCTGTAGCCTCACAAGCGCCACAGCAAATGTGACACTTGACCCCGCTTGCACCTCGTACACCTGTAATTTTAATGAAATGAAATGCTTCAACACCTGAATGAAACATTCAAATAAGACAAGCGCACCCTGGCTGTGGCCCTGGATGCAAAGGGAGTGGCTAAGAATCTGCTCGGCCAAACGAACGATATCACAGCATCACCCCCAAATGTCACTTGACCAAAGACTGGGAACACCCTTTTCCATCCCTCTTGGCTAACTTGACTGAAACTAAAACATTCAGCACGTATGCTGGCCCATGCAGCTTCCTTCTTGGGCAATTACCACCTCAGCATTGGAGCCCCCAAGGAAAGCACCTGTGCTGAAACACTTCAGACAAATTCAGCCTAAATGGGGTACCCAAGGGTCAGCACCTTGTAACCATATCTTTCACCATACAATAAATAAATAGTAATGCAAGCATCCAGAAATGCTCATAATGAACGTGCCCCAGCAGCCAAGGTACATGCTTTTTAGGTTGTGTGCTCTCATCTACAATGCCTTTGTGGGCGTTACTACAAGCATCATCATGGAATGAAGGCAAGCAAACAAAAGCAGCTTTGTTGGATTGTAACACACTTTTTTTAGTCCCAGCCATGACTTTGAAGCCAGAATTGTTTTGCCCCTTGCCAGGTGGTAGAGACGCTAGTGTCGGCAAACCCAAATACCATTGTCAACGATTTGAAGCACATGCGGAGCATGCCCCTGCACGCCTCCTATAGTTATGGTCACTTTGGACGTTAAATTGGAAACCATCCATTAGAAAGGCTATAATCTTGGAATCAGGAAATTCATGTCTGGCTCACGTGCAGTTGATGACTCTGGTCAATATTTGATTCTAACTGAAGTCAGAGGCCCCCTGAGCAGGCAAATTGTGTCTATCCTCTTGCCACAGAGATGCACTTCAGAAAGAATGAACAAAAGAAAGGCAACATAATTTCTATTGCGGGAGTAAGCAGCAAAGTCCCAGTTTTGAGCATCAGGCAATTTCATTGTATGTCCACCGCGGACTTGAGGTAGCAGAGGCTGATATTTACATGTCTGCTGCTAATGCATGTAAGTTACGGTGTGTCTATGCTGCAGCTTTGATCAGGTATTGCTGCACCATTGCTCAGGTGCTGCAAGGATGATCATATGGATAACTCGCAGGAACTCAAAATCATTGCAACGACCAGTCTTTAATTGTGTTGCAGCCATGCTGGGTTATTAAGGGAGATTAGCTCTCTCCTTGACGCCTTCATACCTGACTTCATTGCAGAAGTGGTCAAGACGGGCCATACATTGTGAGCATCCTTGGAGAGCGCCTGGGTCTGTGTCACCGTGCTTGCTCATAAACAGCTGGCAGCAAGCTGAAGTGCAAACCTGGGGGCTGCTATCAAACGTGCTGCTTTTGCCGTCTGTATCCAGGAAGTCTTGCAAAGTCACTATGCACAGAGGAAGGTATGGGTTTGCAGGATCCATCAATGGAGGCAACCTGCATAGGCAGAGCAAGGTCAGAGGAGGCAGCCGTGGACAGTAATTGTACGCAAACACCAGCACTGTAAAGCAACTCATGTGTATGCAGATTTCTACATTGGAATTATAAGCATGACCGAGGATCCACTTGCTCAAAAAAATAACAGGGTTTTGGTGCTGCACCTGACTGCTTGAATGGGGGAATGTTTGACGAGAGAACTCTCACCTTGGATCCTGATTGGCAAGCCGAGAGAACATCCTGCCCAGCAACTGCTTGTCACCGCAACTGCAATGTCAGGAGTGCTTGTACGAAAGAACAATGGGGCAGACTTCACTCTGTTTAGCAGGCCCACAACACATACTGTGCACGGACAGCTCTTGAGACCACAGTCTGGTACATTACCTAGCTTACATGAGGCAAATAAGTCAGGAAGCCTTAGTTTGATTGCTCATAAAAGGTTTGAGACTCAAAGTAGCTTCTGAGGATGTCCAACGTTGGGTCTCAGGTATTTGGCCAGCAAATGCACACTTAATCTAAGTTCTGTCAGAAATGCATGGTGCTGGAGACGCCATGTATGCGATCAGCATTGACAGAAATGAAGCACACACAAAAAAGGCAACATGGTCAAGGTTTTAGAAAAGGCAAGCAAAAATCGCCTCCAAAAATGGATACAATGCTGATCGATTGATACACCAAGGTTAAAAGCCTTTGGTGTATATTTCTGGGCTTTAGACTCCTATGAACATGCTGCATTTTCAGACATGAATCCGCACCTCAAAAATGCAAAAATGTGACCCGCCCGGTCTGCAGCTGTCCAAAAGAGGGGGTGTGCCAAGACTTCATGGACAGTTGGACGCCTGCGCGGATCTCTCTGTAGCATGCTCTCTATCAGGTTGCCTGCCAGCACATCCTGCTTGCCACATACCAAGCGTGGGGCCTCTGTTGAAAGCCTCCTTTGTCTCCAGATATTTATAAATTGAGAAGGTGCCATTGCAGGCCCTGACCACTATTGTTCACAGTTGCAGTTAAAACACACCTAATTTTCATGCATTCTTTGCCTTGTTCTTGAGAGCTCCATTAACTGTACTGGCGCTCTGAGGTGGCATTAGATGCCAGCTTGGCTTTGTTTGACTCGTCCAGAAATAACCCAGCTTTTGAGCAAAACCCGCAACATGTTATTTCTATCTATTATCAAATGTTACTCATTGTTCACCTCCTTCCCCCCTAATTTCAAAGACCACATGCAAAGTATGCACTCTCTTGTAAAAGGGAGTGAATATTCTTCATTTCATATGGTTTTGCATTTAAATGAAGGTGATTTTGGGAGGACGTTGCAAATGGAACTGCTGCCAGGTGAGTCCTCATGCTTTGGTGGCATGGAAGGTTTCCCTGACCCAAGTCCCAAAAGAAGAGAACTGCTGCTTTTCCACACAGCCACAATAATAACATCTTTTCACATGAACACAGCAATCGTGCCGGGCAAGAAATAAATTTTCGCGTGAAGAACAATGCTTTGCCGACGTCATGTAAAACACAAGCGTTAAGCAGGCCAATGCCTGAGTGCTATGCAAGAAAATTGCTCTTTTATAAGTTACACAGCGCTGAATGCCTTGACCTTACTTGACGGCAAGCCATAGCAAAATGGAGTTGGCATTCAGCACCGTGCACCCAAAGGCAAAGGAGTCAAGACATGAATCACCTGGGTGCTTATCGGATCAAGCCAATCACTGGCCAGCTGGTATCGTATAATGTTGTCATGAAGGCACAAGGCGCGATTGAAGGTGCCTCCACGCGTACGTGCACTATCAAAGGGATGCGGGAGCATAAGTGCACCTTCACGCATGGCCAGTAGCTGGTAAGCCAGAACTCCCAGGGAAAAAACATCTTGAGGAAACTGGGCTGTTTGCAGGCCTTCTCCCGATTCAGGGGGCATGTAGCCATGTGAACCTGGAGTTTGGCACATGGTAAGGAGCAAAAAGCCTTTGCTGATTTGGTCTCCAAGCCACCTTTTGAAGGTGTTGTGCTGAATAAGAGTCACAATTTACATGCATCTACCTATTTTGGAAGCAGCACAGGGTATGCACATTCACCCTCAAACTGTTTTGCTGCCGCAAAGATATCATCAAAACAAACAGCGTCTGTGCCTACTTCTTCCCTCTGCCACTGCAATCCATTTGCTGTCCAGATCTGGAAAAAGATGCCTGGATACGAGCTTTTCATAAGATGTACTGAGAGCATGATGACTCTTGTCAGTGGTACCTCTGGACAGCCAAGAGATGATCCCCTACCTTGCCTGCCACAGTGGTGGCCCGCCTTGCTTGCAATCCCAAAATCTGTGTATTTGTGAGGAAATGTACTTGAGAGCAAGTGATCATGATACTTGTAGAGCACCAAGGATGTAGTCTCGCAGCAACGAATACTGGGGCAAGGGCTGTTGAGCAAGTGGTCATGATACTTGCAAAGCAACAATCACGAAGTTTTGCAGCAACAAATACTGGGGCTCGCAAGCAGGATGCAAGGACTGCTGGAGTTTGAAATTCATATTTCAAATTGATTACACTCCCATATCGATCAAAGAAACCGGGAATGGTCTGAGCATTTCCAGGACCTGGTGTTTAGGGCGGATTTCAACTTTACTGCCGTACATCCCTACCCTCCCTCCTGTACTTTGACCAAGCACAATCCCACGCTACAAATTTGACAATTACGAGGACTCCCTCAACGCATATTTTTTCAACTGCCAGCTTGGGGGCAGTACATCATTGCGCACACATACTCTTTCTCTCTCTCTCCTCCCCCCAACTCTCTCTCTCTCTCTCTCTCTCTCTCTCTCTCTCTCTCACACACCTGCCAGCTTAGAGGCAGTCCAATGAGAACCAACCAGGACATTGCTGGGCTTCAGGTCTCTGTGCACGTAGCCCAAGGAGTGCACAAGAGCCAAGCCCTTCACAATGCCATGCAGCATCTGCTTGCGCTCCTCAAAGGTGAGATGACGGCCATCGTAACCCTGCAAAGAGAAGCCCACCTTTGCTCTACACTGGACATGCAAATGGTTGCCTTCCTGAGGAGCAGTGCACAGCTGCTTCTATCCTTTTGAAAGCGGATTGTTTCAAAATGGGCAGAGCTCACGAGCACTCCAACAAAGGATGATTGACCAATGTTGGCCGACTCACCTGCAACAGGACTGACTCCAGGTCCCCATGATCACAGTACTCCATGGCCAGGGGCAAGAGGGACTGATCCTTGGATTTCTCTTTCCATTGCGGAAAGGATTTGACAATGTGCTTGGCCCAAGGGTGATTTCCAGACTCATGCAGATCTGTCAAAACTTGCTGCTCGCCTGCTTTGACCTCTTTGACAGCACAAGGCAGGTTATCTGGGCCAGCAGTGCCATGATAGAGTCCTGGCGTGTGTGCGTGTGTGCGTGTGTGTGTGTGTGTGCGCGTGCGCGTGTGCGTGTGCGTGTGCGTGTGCGTGTGCGTGTGCGCGTGTGTGTGTGTGTTTGTGTGTGTGTGTGTGTGTGTGTGTGTGTGTGTGTGTGTGTGTGTGTGTGTGTGTGTGTGTGTGTGTGTGTGTGTGTGTGTGTGTGTGTGTGTGTGTGTGTGTGTGTGTGTGTGTGTGTGTGTGTGTGTGTGTGTGTGTGTGTGTGTGTGTGTGTGTGTGTGTGTGTGTGTGTGTGTGTGTGTGTGTGTGTGTGTGTGTGTGTGTGTGTGTGTGTGTGTGTGTGTGTGTGTGTGTGTGTGTGTGTGTGTGTGTGTGTGTGTGTGTGTGTGTGTGTGTGTGTGTGTGTGTGTGTGTGTGTGTGTGTGTGTGTGTGTGTGTGTGTGTGTGTGTGTGTGTGTGTGTGTGTGTGTGTGTGTGTGTGTGTGTGTGTGTGTGTGTGTGTGTGTGTGTGTGTGTGTGTGTGTGTGTGTGTGTGTGTGTGTGTGTGTGTGTGTGTGTGTGTGTGTGTGTGTGTGTGTGTGTGTGTGTGTGTGTGTGTGTGTGTGTGTGTGTGTGTGTGTGTGTGTGTGTGTGTGTGTGTGTGTGTGTGTGTGTGTGTGTGTGTGTGTGTGTGTGTGTGTGTGTGTGTGTGTGTGTGTGTGTGTGTGTGTGTGTGTGTGTGTGTGTGTGCTCTCACGCACATGTGTGCTTTCGATGTCGCACCTTTAGCAATTAGCTTGCTCCGATCGATATGTAGGAAATTATCTTCATTCATCATTCCTCAAATGGCATCATCCGCACTCAGGAAATTTGCAAGGAAGCCAGCCATGGTTTATGAAGATGCTGCCTGCATCAAGCATTCCTAATTGTTTATTTCATTTTTTGAACTTTGAAATATATTATTTCTATGTGGAGTGCAAGCCTGAATCTCGCTTGCGCACAGGTATGTTGCCCCTGGTCGAACGCGCCAAAGGTTGCGAATTACCGACGCACTTTTTTCGCTTTGACACAGGTTGTTTGGATCCAATAAGGCTTGAGCTCCCGTGACGTTGTGTGCAAGCCCGGGTGCCCCAGGAAATTCCTCGCCAGTACCCGCAAGACCAAGACAGGGCTCTATTGAGGTACATCCAATTTCTCTTAAGCCACTGTGCAAGCCAGGTTTCAAGTACACACACACACACACGCACACACACACACACACACACACACACACACACACACACACACACACACACACACACACACACACACACACACACACACACACACACACACATACACACACACGCACACACACACACACGCAAGCAAGCGCGCGCACGCATGCACACACACACACACACACACGCGCACACACACAAACACACACACACACACGCACACACACACACACACACACACACACACACACACACACACACACACACACACACACACACATACACACGCAAGCAAGCGCGCGCACGCACACACACACGCACACACACACACACATACACACACACACACACAAACACAAACACACACACATGCACACACACATGCACGCACATGCACCAAAACAGCTCGAAGGCCCCTTTTCCTTCCTTGATGGACTTGGGGAGTGTTTTCACTGCCCACAAAGTTTTTGGGAGTGCAGTGTCAAGGGAATTTCTATAGCCATTAAGAGTTCCACTCCAGGGCCCAGGAAAAATGCTGGGTCAGTATTAGTTTTAGTCAGGCCCCGCAGACCACATGGTTTGTTCTCAGAAAAGATGCCCATGGAACCCAGGCTACAATTATTTTGCGAGAGAGGAGGGTGGGGGAAGGACAACTTTATTTTCATCTGTTCTTCCCTGGAATCTCTTAGGGGCTGGTGTTGTACACGTGCATCTCAAGTGATGGGCCCAGTAAGCACATCTGACACCTCGCAAAACTGGCCAAAACCCCTGCACACCATCGCTCCTGCCCGAACAGATTTGGAATGCATGCAAATGAGCTATGGTGACTGGCCCAGACCATCCAGCCCAAGTCCAACCTGATATCTTTCGCGCATTTTGAGAACTTTTGGCAAACAAAGTTATGCCCTTGTCCTTTGCAGCCAGGGGCCCCGTACCCCTCGATCAGGTCCTTTTGACACTACCGTACTACTTTTAGATCATCCCACAAAAATAATGTTTTTGAGGGTTGCGGGATGAGTGCGGGACGACCTGAAAATAATTACTTTAAGGGCTGCGGGAATGTGTGGGAAAGTGAAAATAAATATATTAGAGAATTTTAAGGGTTAACAAGGGGACTACTGGCCCTGCGGGATAGTGCGGGATTGTAAAAAATATTTAATGAGAGGGGTGCGGGAGTGGTGCAGGATTGTGAAAATAATTATTTGTTTTGGGGGTGCGGGATGATCACCTGGTAGTACGGTACTTTATGCCCATGAAGCAGCGCTGTTGCAATGAGCCTCGAAAATCAAGCAATGGAAAATTCCCCTTAGGTGCAATGAGGGGCAGGATAAGCACTTTGGACGTATATGATAAAATAATGTGTATCCTGCTGGTTGTATAACAATGCTTCTTGACACGCTGGGCACATCTGAGCACTGTCTGACAGCTACGGACTTCTGGGGCATTGACCGCATTTCCCTCAATGATCTGCATTTGTCAGATATCATAATCAGGCCACGATCATGTACAAACATAATTTTTGCAGTGGTCCATACAGCAATCCGCATAAGGACCAATCACTTAGGCATGAGCTTATAGTCTCACTGATAGAACTTAGATTTTGAAGAGTAGGTCAAGGGGACCCGGAGACACTCAAAAAAAGGACTTCCCCCAACCAGACCCAAGAAAACCCCACCAAACCAATAGGTTTGACTTCTGCCTTCCGGCAAGGGCTCGCCTGATCACACAGTCTTTATTAACGGCAACGATGGGTAATTGTCTTGCTTTGCTACTGTTTACAGGGCAAACAATGGAAAACGTCATCTTGAGGGAAGGACGGTTTGGGCAGTACGAGCAAGTCAATGACTCAAACCTGTGGATTAATTGGACAAAGCAGATCTCAGCTGAGGGCACCACAGGTAGGGCCCTGGACCCCTGCCTCTGCACTGTTTGGCAGCCATGTCAAGCACAGTGCACAGAGATGATCCAGGTCATGTCATGGTGCACCTGATGAAACATTGCTTGTCCAGCACTGAGCACAATGCCCAGCTGTGCTGCTGAGGCTGTAAGCCTGCAATAAGGCACTGAGGTGCCTCAGGTCACACATCAGAGCAGGTATCAACACACCAAGCTTTTTGTGTTTTCCTGCCGCCCGCCTCTGATTCCTTTTGTTTGCTTCTTGGATCTTGCAGGGCGGGATCGAGTGCCAGGGCCAGGCGTGTTCTATGGGCAGATCCGGGAGAAGGATGACCCGGACACAGCATACGACTGTGTGGTAAGGGTTCCTGCCTGTTTTTCCTTGACATGAAAGGCTTGACGCATTGGGCCTGACAAAAGCAGTTGATGCGATCTGAAGCTCCCCATGTGGGTGACAGCAATACATGCCATGTTCCATTCTCAGACACCACACGCCATGGTCAATTCCTAGACACCACACGCCATGGTCCATTCCTAGACACCACGCGCCATGGTCCACTCCTACACGACACATTCACTGGTCCATTCCTAGACACCAATAGTGCGTAGTCTGATTGGTGCAGGTCAAGTGCCACCTGTCTGAAGCCTAGTCGCAGTGGTTTACATTTCTAGACACCAATTGTGCATACTCCAATCGAAACAGGTCAAGTGCCACCTGTCTGAAGCCTAGTCACACTGTGTTTGGATCCCAGACACTAATGGTGCTTACTCCGACTGAAACAGGTAAAGTGCCACCTGTCTGAAGCCTTCACGGAGGAGTCACGGAGGGAGGTGTCTGAAAAGCGTGCCGCAGCAAACATCAAGCTGCTCAAGCAAGCACGAAGTCCGGTGCATAGGGGCAAGGCGGACCATGACCTTGCGTACCATGTTGTGAGCTCATACTCTACAGAGGCCATTGAGCCGCATGGCTATAGTGGACGGAAGCGGTACATCCTGCAGCCACTTGAGCTCTGCTCTGCAAACCTTCAAAACTACATGATGAGCAAGGGACAGGTGAGACACATTGAGCTGTGCTCTGCAGACCTTACGAAGAACCTGATGAGCGAGGCACATCTATGCCTACTTAATCACTGATCACACAGCAGTCATCCTCAAGAGATGTGCAATCCACTCCTTGTCACGAGCTTGGTTCAACCTTGTGGTCGTTTTGCTCACTTGTGCAATTAAGTCGACACACTAATATGCCAGTTACTAAATGTTTGCATGTAGGGTCCGCTCATGCACATGATGGGGCTTCATGCCCGAGTGAACCTTTTCTTAGCAAGCTCCCACCTCCATGATTCCTCATGCGTTGTGTTTGTTGCAAGATGCAGCTGCTTTGCTTGCTCCTCTTCCTTGCCTGCTATGCTGCCTTGTGTTGTTCCTGAACTTCAGCTTCCTTTTGTACATATGCACGACAACTGTGTCTACATCTCGTGCAGTATTCCCCACTACCGGAGGAAAACAACTATAGTGTGCGGAAGCAACTGCTGAAAGACATCGTGTGCGGCCTCAAGTTTGTCCACAACAAGGGATACTCTCATCGGAAGATTGAGCCTACCAGCATCTTGTTGACAGAGGATGATCAAGGGAACCTTGTCGCAAAGTTATCTGGTGAGCCCTGGATGTGATGTGGCAAAGAAACAGATAAGAAGGGAAAACTACTTGTGCAGTGAATCACGTCAGTAAGGGAAAGAGCATGCAGCTGCCTGGTGGCAGAGCAGGAAGAAGATTCAGCACAGGGCGCATGAGGCACACAAGGCCCATCAGACTGGTATGACTTGAACCTGCTCTGTTGGAAGACAGGAGAAGGAAGGTTGATGAGCACCAGGTGGGTGACTAACAAAGGCCCGTTTCAGATCTTTGGAAAACTAAACGGTCATTAGTCTTCCCCTCAGGGAAAAGACTATGCATGCATAGTGTTGGCAAGTTCATTAGCAGATGAGCTAGGGTGCGGCAAGGGTTTCATATCAGAATGCTTCAATCCTGGGGAATGAGGTTCACAGGCTCAATCAAAACGCTTGACTGCTGTGCTCTTGCCAAAAGAAAGCTTTGTCAAAAAGATGCACAGTGATTTGTGTTTGAGTAATGCCCTTGTGCAGCAGCATCACTGATGAATAAGATGAGTGAAGAAGACCACTCCCAGCACTCTTAAAAAAGGCAACAAGGAGTATACACAAACTGCAAGAGCAAAGGGTCATTATACAGGCAAACTTTGGGGATTCAGCAATGTGACGCCAATGAATGAGCACAACGGTTGCGCTTGGCGCTTTCTTGGATGTTCCTTGACAGCTTAAGAAAATACTTGTACAAGGACAGTCCGGACCAAGACAAGAACAGGTAACAGAGGGGATTTTGAAGGAACCATTTAGCCTTGGAATCAAAAGCAGCAAGGATAGATTCACCTTTTAGGGAACCCTAGAGAGTGCAACATCGGCAAACAAGGAAATTGGGGTAATTTGAAATGTGGGAGAAGAGAGCACAAAAACTGGGAGATTGAAGTGTGAATTTCTCTTTTGTTTGTAGCATTTAAATCTTGTAGCCTCTATAATCGCTCCTAATTGCCCATCTTGGACGCCTACAAGGAGTTATAGGCTTCATACAAATATTGTAAAGTCAAACAAACTGTGAAGCAAACAATGTGTCCAGGTTTGTTTTGGTGATTTGTATCCAGCTCAACACATGGTATAAAGGAAAATAGTGTTTGCCATCACTTTAAGGCAGCAGAACCTTCCCTGCCACACTTGCCTTGTACAGATTTTGCGCTTGTCAAGGAGGACAACGCCCGATATGGAGACACAACACGTGAGTAGCCTTTCTGAAGTTATGTTCCAACAGACATGCATGCGCACTGTGCCTGAGGAGGCAAATGATTTGAACCTGTGCTTGGTTCCATTGCTTATAGAAGTTGGCAAAGATGAGCGCGACCATTCCAGGCCTGAAAAGTGCACAGGGAAACCATAGATACCTGGGCTCTAAGCTATCTCAGAACTCGTACACTGTCACTGTTTCTATACAGCTTTTCAAAATTGGGTGTATGCATGCTTAACAATTGGTCCTGCTGAGACGGGGGGAAAGGGAGGTGTTGCAAGCAACCCGGATTATTGGAGAGCTCATGCAAGCATGAGCCCATGCATGTGCATGTGTGGGTGGTGTGTGCGTGGGCACCAGCAAAGCTCCAGCAGTCTGGCAGCGACTAAGCAAGTCCAGGCTACCCCCTGGACCCCCTTCGCCAACCCCTTTTACTAATATTTGGCTCTCTATTGAGGACCACTTGCACACCATTTACATTTAGTCGTCCAGCTATTCGATGAAATCCTCTGCTTGCATTGAAAAGTGAAATCATCACAATAAATGCGACCCTCTGCCAGAAAATGTGACTTCTTAAAAACATGTGCAAGCAGGGCATGGAGTTGCTGGCGTTTCAGCAAGCATCAGCACATTTTTTGGCAAAGCCCCAGGCATGGAGCATAAACTCCTAGGTTTGTCCACTTACTCCAAAGTCCACACCTGGTCTGGCCTGCCGGCGTACCCCGCGTCCTGTAACTCCGCATGCAGGCCAAGCAGACAATGCTAAATAGTCCTGCAATATTTTTGGGGGGGACAATACCAGGAAAGGTCAGGAAAGGCCATAGGCAGAGTACAAGGAACTTCTTTGTCCAATACCGTAGCCAGCCAGCAAAAATGGCCAGCACAGCCCGCCCAGTGCATTGGCCGCCTTGGCACTTGGCATGCAGGCCGAGCAAAATGATTTACTGGGGTTTCCTAGTTGAGGTTGCTTGTATGATTCTGCTAGCCATAAGAAGCTGACCTGCCCTGCATGCCTAGCCTGGCCACCCCACGCCTGCAGAACGGCACCTGGAGGCACAGGCTCACTCAGCATCGTCATGCTGGCATTACTGCTGAGCCCAGGGCCTGGGAGTCGGCCTGGCTGACAAAATCCAATTCCTTCTACGGACAATTGCAGTTCACTGATGGCTTCACGGATCTTCATAAATTGAATTGCAATGGATTATACAATCCATGCATTAACGATGTCGTGATGTGCACAGCAAGTGGAACAGAAAAGCCTTTGCAGTTTGCTGGTGCACCGAGGGCCAGGACCCTCTGCACCATACCACTGTGCTTTAGTGCAGCGTCTCTTCACAATAATCCAGGAAGTTGAGTGGCTCTGGTGCATGATTTGCTTGGGTCAAGCCAAGGAGAACGCATAGGCAATAGCTGATGGCTCGCTTTCGGCAATTGTCATGCAGCATGCACTCAGCAACTATCATGCAGATTGCATGCAGCAACCATCATGCGGAATGCACTCAGCAGTGCTACACAGATGGTTTACATGCGCTTGCATGTACATCATGGCATTCTCTGGTGTTGTCATGGACGTTGTGCCTCTGGAGCCATGATAAGAGTTATCAGTCAAGGCTGGCTTTGCCAACTTTCAGAATTACTTGCAATGTCTCCGCCACATGTCTCTGGTTCTTCCTGCATGCGCGCTCTTGCTGGCATAATTGCATCATGGTGGCAAAGTCAACGGAGGGGAGAGAAGCTGCTATTGAGCTCAGTCAAACCCTTGCTTAAGTCAACCATTCCGTTTGCAGATGAATGCACAGTGGCAGATACAGTTTGATACAAATATTTCAAGTGCTATCAGTTTCAGCTCAGGGAACCAGGGAAGTGGCTGGCTGGCTCGCCTATTTTATTGGAAAGCTTTGCGGAATTGAGCATTGCGTGCACAGGAGCCTGAGTTGGTCTGAGTAAACCTCCATGGCCCTGTATGAACAAAAATAAAATTATTAAAACATAAAACCATCGGGCTTGCTTCCTGGGGTACGGCCCTCGGAATCCGCCTCTTTCCATAGTGACACCGAAACAGCTTAGTTTGTACACTTTCACAATCCCTAAACGCTTCAAACCTCTTAAGGACGTTTCACATCGTCCCTTCCTGCTTAAGGCTCAATTAAGGGAATGAGCCTCCATCCCATGGCGTCCAAGATGTGCCAAAGTTTATAGTTTACTTTTCTCGATTTGCAAATGGAATCGGAATCAAAAATAGAAGCTCCAAACTGACAGTGCTGCGGCCCTTTCCTGCCTGTCCTCCGCTGGGGCAAGACGCCAAGCGCCATGCTCTTCCCCTCACACCCCCTCAGCCAGCCATGAAGAGTTCCTGCCTCTCCTAGTAGCTCATGACCTGGTAGCCCTACTGGAAAGTTGTACACGTTCAGGTGTAATGTTTTTGCGCCTTTAAACAAAAATTTTACAGCAATGGGTCATGTAAGGTATGTGGCAACGGGTCATTTAAGATAGAAGAAATAGAATAGCATTGACCAAAGAATGGAATGCAAAGTTTCAATTTGTGTTGCTTAGGCATGTTGCTTTGATCTGCCTGTTGCAACTTTTATGCAGGCCTTGCCGACCCTGGATCTCTTGGATACATTGCCCCGGAGCTGCAGAACAGGAAGGAAGGGGATGGCAGCTACAAGAAATCCATGGTGTGCTATTGTCATGACAGTTGTTTTTAGATTGCAAGCTGTGGTTCCTAAGGAAACTGCAGATGACGGTGTACTGTGCTGCAGGGTGCAAGAGGCTCTTTGCGTGAACCTACTATGATGATATTGATAGGCTGTGCAGGTGCAGCTGCAGCGTAACAGGCTTTAATATGTTTTCAGATCATCTAAACGAGGCAACCTAAAAACGAGATCAATTGTTGAAGCTTTCTGTACAGGCAGGTAGAAAAAAGTGCTGCTTTGTCCAGACCCCCTGCAGACTCAGATCCGACAGGAGCAGTATCTTGCACATTAGGCTTTTGGCTCCAAGATTTCCCTGTGACGTTTTGCCTGCTTCTCTCTTGTCTGTTTATTTGTCTCTCACAGGACATCTTCAGCCTGGGCATTGTGGCTTACCAGCTCATGGCTGTGAACTGCCCTGCAAGCGAGCACCTGCCCCACCCATTTGACTCACAGCTTCCAGATCAAGAGAGCACATATGACAGGATGGTTCGGCTCCAGGTTGCCATCAACGAGGGTAAGCTGCCTCCAAAGTGGCAGGACGGCCTTGACCCTCAGGTATGTAGGCGGTAGTGAAATGCCTCTTTGCATGAGCTTTTGGATTGCCTTTGTTTTTTATTGGCTTAATCGCTGGCTCATGGCAAGGGATAAGTACCCGTACCTTGGCATCACTAAAATCTTCACCCTTAAAGATGAGTGATCTTTGAATGAGCCTGTGCAAAGGAGGTGGCAGATCCATACTGGAATGAGCTGATGGTTGCACATTATGCACTTCATACCAGCACGTGACCTCCTCTTATTTCCTACTGAGCTGTTGCCTTGCAAAGAAAGAAAAGCACGACAGTCAAATGGGGGATGCATGGTTTAATGGGACCTTGTGAAAAGGGTGTGAAATCGATGGCTTGGGCATGGCTCGAACGTGTGAGGCACGTCCCCATTACCAACACAACAGCATCAGCCGATATGCAGCTAAATGGCGTTCCACCCAACCAAAGTTACTTTGAAACTCAGGCAGGCACGAGCTGCCAGGTCCATGCAATTAATAACTTGGTAGGCTACCAACTTACCTGATGCACTTAAGGCCTATTATATAGATGCATGAAAAACTGCATAATGCAGAAATACAGAATGCTGCTCATGGCATAGAACACTGGATGCGTTGCCAAATTGAAAGCACTTGCAAAGGGATCAGGGAGGACCTCATTGATGCCTGGCTGGCAGAACACCTATAATTGTGCCTCTCTTGATTGATTACTTGAAGGACGTCTACAGTTGCGCCTCTCTTTAAATGCATACATGCAGGATGCAGAGGCTTGCAACCTGATCGAGTGCATGCTTCTCCGGGACCCTGCCATGCGACTTGATGTGAACGAAGTGCTGCAGCACCCATTTTTCTGGACGCCAAAGGAGCGCATGAAACATCTGTGTGACCTTTCCACCTGGTTGCGTGACCGCCCCCACAGTCTTGGCCTCAAAATTTCAGGCATTGGGAAAGCACGGTGCGCTTGAAACTCATTGGCCCGTAGAGAAGAATCAGTATTTTTTACGGAGTCCATCTTCCAGGGATTCAATGTTCAGCTCTGAAGCCCGGTAGAACCTCATATCATGCAAAAAAATTCACGTGCTGTGTTGGTGGAGCAGATGCAAGATCAAAAGTAATTGCGTGCTTTGCAAACACAGGCTGCAAAAGTGCAGTCCTCCTTTCAACTACTGCGTTGCCCATGATAGGCTTTGAAATACTGTTTTGTTAAGGGCCTCTGCTCTCAGTAAGCACCACGCCACTGTTTTAACCTAGAAGCACCACAAATGATGCTTGCAGGTCTGAGCAGGAGGTCGTTACAGACGCCTTGTTTCCCACATTAAGTGTCTTCAATACCAGTGATTGGACGCATCTTGCCACTTTTGACAGAGGTGTACTCTACTCTGTGTTCAAAGACTGCCAGGAGGACTCAGGTGGGACATCACGTTGATGGAAGGAGCTCTTTGATCCCTTTGCCCTTAATTCTTGGAATCTGCCAACACAGTTTATGATTAAATCAGGAGAGCATGTGTTACAGGTTCATTTACCAGGTGGCAAAGCTCACCGAATCATCATTCGTTCTTTGGATTCATCAGTGTAGATCTGGTAGGTCGGCCATCCGTCCAGGCGTTCACCTGGCATTCCTGCAAACAGCCCGTCCAGTCCTCACTCGACCGACCTGCTTACTTTGGTTGTGAATTTCCTAGGTTCTGAGTAGGCCCAATTCATGCTCTGGATATATGAAACATTCCTGTTCCTGCAGTTGAAGGACTTGTTGGGAAGCCTGAGGATCTTTGAATCTTGCATGCTCCTTACAGATGGCAAGAGAACAGCTGCAAGGCACAGCACGCTTATTTGTTAGAGCTTTTGTTCTGTACTCTATCCTGCAACTACCGACACTGCCAACAGAAAGCATTTAAAGCTGCTGCCTACTAGCTTCCACTGCCATATAGTAGGCTGGCCCTACCCAGTGAGATACCCCTTGTTGTCAGTTTATTGACCTTATGCAGATACCTGCCTGTACTATGACGCAATTGATGTGGAGGGAATTGTGTATCCGTGATGGAACAGGGCAGCCTTTTAACAACTTTGCACTACTAGGTAGCCAAGAGCATGTCGAAGGTGGAGCATGCCCTTTTGGCCCAGACTAAGCAGGCAGCTGGAACCTGAAACCTGTATTCACCACCACCACCCATTCATATTGTTTGCCTGTCCTACCCGAATGAGGGCACTAGCTGGAGATATGTAGGAACGTACAAGGCTCTTGTCTTCAGCAATTGCCCAGGGGGCTCCCATGCCCTTCTTGAATGCCACACCTTTGTACTAGTTTCTAATTTCCATTTTTTTTCCCATTTGCCTTTGCTAACTGCTAATGTTCCGCCCCTCATCATGAGGTTTGGCCCTAGATGCCCTAGATGGCCGTTATAAAGGCTGTGCACATCCAATGATGAACCGCAAAAACCAGCAGGTGCACAGCTAGGGGTTGCGCTGACCAGTCCCCTTAAATTGGGCTGTACCACTGCAATTTCCTGGAAGCTCTCCAACTTTCCATGCTTTTTGCCTGGTTGTCTAAACCTTTGCTGCTGCTCATTGTGCTTTGTGATCAACTTGCCTGAATTGGCGAATTTGATTTGAACTAGCATGCTTTTGTAAGTAGGGGGGGGGGGGGACTCTGAACCTTTTACGCCTTTTGCAAACATACATCACACTCAAGGTTTCCTGTCACCGTGTCTGTGCTTTCACAGATCAGCAGGCCCGCATTGGCTCACGCTCCTCCTTTCTAGCATCTGTCGTCGGCAATGTGTGGCGCCACTTTACTGAGAATGAGATCAAGACACACTGCCTGGATGCAATCCGGATGGCACAACCAAACAACGTGGCTACTGAGCTATCCAAGGCAGCCATTGAGGACCCCCTGCTTCATGGAGCTCACCAAGATGAGCTGCTTGCTGCGTGAGTATTCAGAGTATTCACCTAGATCTCGCATCCTCTTGGCTCTACAGTTGGACCTTCAGGATGCATTCAATCCTTCTGGTTGGGTCATTTTTTGATTTTCCAGACATGATGAAAATGGAATGTCTAGCTCACGCTACCGACCAACCAAAACTAAATTTATGACTGTATCGTGTGTATGCTCACATCATGCAAGAATACAAGCAGGGAAATGCTAGAAGGGACTCATTTGCCAGTCTTGAAAATGCCAGCAAGGGGTCCCATGAGCTCGGACTGCTTGAACTGTGTTTTTGGTCTCGGTCAGCTCTAAAGAATATGCAAAATCTTAGCGTGGTCAAAAATAAACTAGACTCGACTGCAAAGGCCATATAACTCAGAACTCACGCCCTTTTATGCGCTTTGAAGGTCATCACCCTATGGACCATGCTTGTCACATGTAGGTACTTCCAGCTCAAGTTCCCAAAGCTGGCACTGATGCTCAAGACAATGCAAGAGTACTTTCCTTGCAAGGATCTACCTCAGCCAACAAAGGGCATGTCAGCATGCTGCCGCCTGTTCTACCAGAAGCATGCAGACCCAGGGCTTGCTGAAGATTGTCTGGAGGATTCCCGTTTGCGGGAGTGCAAGAAAGGGCATGACTTTGTTGTTTTGGAGAAGGGAGGCAAAGGGAAGGGTTGCCTGAAGTGCGCAAGGCAGGAGGACCATTTCTGCAGCAAGAAGTAAGTGTACATGGAGCTTCCTATTATTCTGCAAACTTGGATTTGTCTAGAAGGACTGGGCACAGTAAACTTGACTGACATGGCAAGGTGGCGGAGGTACAGGGCAAATCATGCATTCAGACAAAAAAATGCTCACAAATTCTGTTGGAGTTTTGTTCCTGTCACAAAATTGACGCTTGAACCTGTCGTGTATGCCAAATCTTTGGCAAGATAGATCATTGATGCACTCATTATCATCATACACCATTGCCATTCAGCACTCATTAAAGTGTTTGATCTTCCTAAGAATAAGCAGAATGCTGGCATTATGAGCATGCATTTTTGACAGAGTGTCCTGTGGTTATCGTTGCTGGCAATTAAAGTGGACATGCCATGCTGAAAAGGTACTTTTCATCAATTGCCTTTTTCTTACGCAGCTATGATGGTGTAGGGCTCCTAGGCCCTCCCAGCGTGCCAAGCTTCTCACGCTTTGCAGTGCTCAAGCGAAAGGTAGGACGCCAGCTGCTGACAATGCCCTGGTACCACTTATCAGTACAAGTGTGGCCGCACTCCCTGCATCTCCAGTTCCTTGAGCTTCCACTTTCCAGGTCACCTGGAGCTGCAAAGCTATGGAGGCCTGCACCTCAAATCAGGATGCTCCCATCTTCTCTCACTCTGCTACACCTGCTGCTTTAGCCTCATCACCATTTCATTAAGAACCCCATTCAGCGCTGATTTTCTGATGCATGCTGCATTCACATATTAGAACTCAGGATCATAGTGGCTCATCACCATTATGTATATGAACCCTAATTCATGCTGACTTTTGACGCATGCTGCTTCACACTGTACATCTTTTGCTGCAGGAGTCTCCATTGGTCAGAACTTTGGAAACTACATATCCTGTCCTTAGGGACATGCATTGGTCATCTTCCTTGAGCCTGACTGAAGGCCTGGGCCAGGTAGGGCCCCAGGTAGAGACTAGCATACCTCTTACATATGGTGATACGGGACTGATGCTGATCTTGCATGACAAAGGAACTGGTGGAACGGCAGGTCTCTCTGTAGCCTAATGCTCTCTTCAAGTAGCACGACTCGCTTTTGTGATGGTTCTGGACATTGGTAGTGGTACAGGGGGGCCCCAAAAGGTTATACTTGGTCATTTGCAGGGGTCTATCACAGAAAACTTTTCTGAGCCTCCTTGGCCCCACCATCCCAATTTTTTTCAATCTTGCTCTATGCTTACTCCGCACAAAAGGATCTGGATATATTGGCTCAGTGTGCGTGTATGGTGAGGAAAAGGGGTGAATGTGGTGAAACAAAAGGATTTTCCTCAACTAACACAAGCTTGACAAAGTACTCTAGCATGCATGGCAGCGGTATAGTAGGTACCACTACAAATAATGGGGGTCAGGGTGGGCAAGAACACCTGAAGGGGCAGGTGGAATCTCTCTGAGTTCCTACCTTCTACACTCAGGAAATGAATTCTTGAACGTTTAAAGCACGGGTAAAGACCCTGTGGGGGGGTCACGGTTTATTTGGTGTGCTGCAAAGGGCGCCTGCTCAGATACGATGCATACTATGCGGCGTAGCCTGTCTTCAGCTTCTTTTACAAGAGTTCTGTATGCCTGATGCCATTAGGCGTCACTTACAATTCTTACTGTCAAGAAATAAGTTTTAGACGTTAACGACGGTGACATTATTTTTGACGTCTGACAGATGGGCATGCCCATAATTTATGGCCCAAAACCGGCAGCAGTTAAAAATGCCACCCGCCTGCTTTATGGGATGCAATTTAGCATCATGCGAATGTCATCTTATGCCAGTCAACTAAATTTTCAGTTGTGTACAACCCTTCCACAGGCTGATTTCTCGACGCTGCAAGCGATGTTTGACAGCCTGCCAGGAGAAGTGGAGAGGTTGCTGGTTGATCTGCAGCATACCAATGCCAACTTTGACAGCCTTCAGCAAGAGCAGCTGAGCAGGCCCGCGCCAGAACTGCAAGAGCAGGCTCAGCGCCTAGGGCAGCAGCTGCAGGTCATCAAAACTCAGGCAGCACATATGGGGCAGCGGCAGCAGCAGCAACAAGATGGGGCCTCTGATGTTGCAGCAGGGGCGTGGCAAGCTCTGAGTGCAGCTGCAGATCAGCAGCTGCAGCAGATGTGCGCTAGCCTGTCCAATCTGCTGGTTAGCTCCAGGGTCCTCCTTAAAAAGCAGGTACTTGATCAACTACACTTCCCTGTACTTGCACATCTGAGTTGTCATCTCGTGCTAGGCCCTTATGACTCCTACTCTACGTTTACATTGCACTATAGGGAGGCGCCCTATCATTTAGTGTTATATTGTTCTTGCACTATAGGGAGGCGCCCTATCATTTAGTGTTATATTGTTCTTGCACTATAGGGAGGCGCCCTATCATTTAGTGTTATATTGTTCTTGCACTATAGGGAGGCGCCCTATCATTTAGTGTTATATTGTTCTTGCACTATAGGGAGGCGCCCTATCATTTAGTGTTATATTGTTCTTGCACCATAGGGAGGCGCCCTGGGCGTGTACACCATTGTCCACAGTCTTGATGGCGAGCACAACGAGGGGTCTGATGAGTACATGCTTGCCAAGTGTTGGGCACATTACCCCACACCTGAGAGCCTGGTCAGCTCAGCTGCCATCCCCCAGGATGCAGATAGGGGTGGGTATCTGCTTGTCCCTGTCCCATTGAAGCCCACGCAGCAGCTGAGAGCTGCCATGGACACCATGATCCCCAGCACAGTGCCCGAGATGTGGAGGAAGCTTGCCTGCCTAGGGCGTAGCCGCTGTAGCAAGGTGGTGAGGAGCTTCCTGGGAGGGGAAAGCGTGCAATGCCATGCACTGCACGGCCCCTCGTGGGAGCCACCTCCCTGTGAGCTCTGCCACCCGTCTCGATACTCAGGCATTGCAGCCTGTTTTGACCATATCTGCACCTCAACGTGAGTACTTGTGGGGTCTACCACAGCTCAAGGCCTCCTGTGTGTCTGCCCACCATTGTTTCTTTGGTTCTGTTCCAGCTTTGCTCCTCAGTCCTATTTGAGTGTTCAAGGCGACCTCAGTTGGTCTGCTGCCTTGAAATCAAGTGCATGCTGGATTTTGGTGTGGGAACTTCCGAGGATTTTTTGAGGGGGAGCGATGACTGTTGTGTGGTGCATGTTGCAGCTTCACGCTTGGGGTGAACCCACAAAATGCCAAGAGAGAGCCTGCCTGCAGGTAATGTAGATCTAAGGATCGGCAAATTACCTTGTGGCTGACATAGGCAGCATTGGCTGCAGTAAGGAGCCAGGTGCCAACTTAAAAGAAAAATACTGGCACCAGGACATACTTGAGTTGCTCTGCTCATCTTGGTGTTCTGCTCATAATGGCGATCATGGATATGTACATCCTACATCTTGCTTAGTGCTAACCCCTTGCGGTAAAGCCTAAAAGGGTGGCAACATTCATTTAACGTATGAACAGGTTCCATGGTGGTTACGCGCCTGTGGACCTGCGTGGAGATGCTCAGCAGCAGCTGCTGCATGACTTTGAGCTCCAGGTTGACTCTGAGGTCAACGGCATCTACACAAGCCCCACATGCAGCACGGATGCTACTCAAGTAAGGCCAGGTTTTGTGTGGATCCTGTGAGGTGCATGGGGGCATCGTTGTTGCCCCAGGACACCAGGTATGCAGCTTGGGCACTGTGTGGCTTGCATGAGCTGCCTATGTATCAGCGTAAACAACATGCAAAGTAACTACTTTGAACGTACAATTGATTGGGGGTTGGAGGCCCAAGATGTTGTGGATTTTTTCAGAGCTTGCACACCATGAGATGGGGGAGGAAGAAGGAGAAACGCCAGCCTTGCTTGCCATTTAAAGTTGCATTGGAATGTACATTGTTTGTGCAGAAGACTAGACAATTTCCTCAATGCGTCGTATTCACCGTCCTCGCATGGGATTTCACAAGCCTGTCCTGCACACATTCACGCCTTTTCTTTTGTGCCTCTTGGCTCCCAATCTTGACAATCAGTGCCTGCCAATGTGCCCTACACTCCGCGGATTATCAATGATGCCTTGTCCACACGTACAACTTGCTTGCAGCATTCTAGATTAGAACCCTGCTCCCCGCTGATGCCCTGCAGAAGTTCATTTTTGCCAGGGTGGCTGATGGCAATACTAAGAGGCGAATACCGCTGAATTGGAGCCCTGGTCAAGCTGACTGTGTGTTTGGTGCGCACTGCCTCTACCCTGTCACTTGCCCTTTTCACCATGGTCGCCTGGACAAGCCACAAGAGTCTTTGCGACCCTTGCAAGAACAGTGCAGCGAGTGCAGCGGGTGCTTGGAGGCCATGCAATGCCAGCGGCTTTTGTTGGAATTGCAGCAAGAAGAGTATGAGATGCGGTGCAGCTGGTGCTTCAAGAGCGAGCAGCTGGACTGCTGCGAGGAAGATGAGGGGCAGCTGAAACTAATGTGGCAGGGGCAGCTGCAGGGCCTAGAGCAGCAGCTGCAGAGGCTGCAGGGAAGGATTGAGCAAGTGCAGGTACAGCTCAAGCAACTGGATCGAGACAAGCAACAGCTGGACCATTTCTGCAGCCGACGCATCTATGGCTGGTTCATGGCATCGAGCCATCCCGAAGACCTGTGTGAAGGTGGGTGCACCCTGGTCCTTGTGTTGGATGCGCAGTGGGCCTTGCGGTGACTGCGCACTGGACCTTGTTGTGGGTGCGCTCTGGGCCTTGTGTGGTGAATGCGCACTGGGCCTTGTGTAGTGGGTGCGTACAGGGCCGTGGCGTCACTAGGCTAACTGTGTGTGCTGGCCAGTGGACGGTTTGAGCAAAGCACTCGTCTTGCTTATCAATTTGTCTCTGTAAGGTTTGTTGGGTAGCACAACCCTCAGTGAGACTGGTGCCCATCTGCTAAGTGCACTCAGCAGATATGCCTGCCATGGTGACTTATTGCACGCTGCAGGGTCTCAGTTGCTGCCTCGCTTGCTGTGCACGCTGCAGGGTCCCAGTCCCTGCCTTACTCTATGTGCACGCTGCAGAGTCTCAGTCGCTGCCTTACTTTTTGTGCGTATAGCAGATGTGCCTGCCATGCTGATTCATTGCACGCTGCAGGGTCTCAGTCGCTGCCTCACTTGTTGTACATAAAGCAGATGTGCCTGCCATGCTGATTCATTGCATGCTGCAAGGTCTCAGTCGCTGCCTCACTTGTTGTACATAAAGCAGATGTGCCTGCCATGCTGATTCATTGCACGCTGCAGGGTCTCAGTCGCTGCCTCACTTGTTGTACATAAAGCAGATGTGCCTGCCATGCTGATTCATTGCACGCTGCAGGGTCTCAGTCGCTGCCTCACTTGTTGTACATAAAGCAGATGTGCCTGCCATGCTGATTCATTGCTCGCTGCAAGGTCTCAGTCGCTGCCTCACTTGTTGTACATAAAGCAGATGTGCCTGCCATGCTGATTCATTGCACGCTGCAGGGTCTCAGTCGCTGCCTCACTTGTTGTACATAAAGCAGATGTGCCTGCCATGCTGATTCATCGCACGCTGCAGGGTCTCAGTCGCTGCCTTACTTGTTGTACATAAAGCAGGTGTGCCTGCCATGCTGATTCATTGCACGCTGCAGGGTCTCAACCGCTGCCTTACGGGCACGAAGCATGACATCTTGTGATACTAGTGTTGTTAAATAGAAGAGAGATGGTTTTGACCTCGTTGGCAGCTTTTTAGGTCAAAGAAGCGTACCTGTTGAATTTTGCAGGCCTGCAAAGCATGTGCGGCTTGTTTGCCAACCTGTGTTGTCACTGTGCTTATCCAATCTTATCACATCTTGATTGCAATGCCCTTTGACACAACCAATTGGAAAGCAGCAAAGCCTGCGTAACATTTGACCATCAGCACCAATGAGATGAACAGGAGATGTTTAATGTACCTGCAAAGGCAGTACCTGAGTGGTGCAGGCCATTCCCTTGCAGCTGGGCACCCAAATCCTATAGCTTTCCTCCTTTTCATTTGTCTTTTGCAGGCGGCATTCAGATGGTGCTGGTCCATCCCCCTTCAAAGACACTGAGGGGCATGGTGCCAGGATTGTATGCCCTGTCCCAGGAGAGCTCTGACAGATTTATTGCGGCGGTTCAGCATGTGGAGTTGCCCCAATTTAGCTCCAGCTACTACACTGTCGTGCCGCTACGGGTGTACAGGTGTGTGAGCCTGCGGAGGCTGCTCTTCTTTCAAGGCTTGAGTCTCATATCCATGTCAGACTTGTTTTCTTGCCAAGAAGGGTAATCGAGATGCCTCATTGCTTTGGTGCGAGGCATTGTCATACAATGATGTAAGAAGTGATTATTTTTACATTGTTTGCTGTCTTGCTTACATGGCCAGGGTTGGATTGGCTTTTATTGGCAAGATTTGCAAGCTTTGCATGGAAGCTCGACGGCAAGTTTGGCTGTGACCGCAGACAAAAAAAGAGGAAAAGAAAAATTTTAGAAGAGGAAAAGTCAAACATCTCTTTCTTGTATCTTTCTCAAATCCTACCATGCCAACCATTATTTGGTGAACACTAAAATTCATTAAACAGAATGCCCACCAACGTGATGAAAACAGGAGGACTCCAGATCACGTTCCTGGCCTCAGATCACCCAATAAGGGAACACAGGTCCACCATGGGAACATGTTTTAACTCAGACATTATGTTTTGTGACCTGCATACTATGCTAGTATCCTGCATACACAAAAAAGAAAGGAGGTCAATAATTTACCTTTATGGCACCCCTTGTGATGTTTTTTTAAGGGAAATGGCTGGATTTCTGTATCTTGTCAACCACTGGGTCTTTTCCCTTTGTTTCTTATGGAATAATGTTTTAAAATACAGGGACTCCAAATCACTTAAAATATCCCAACCTCGTGCAGCAGGTGGTCTGAAATAGAGATTTTGTAGTGAAAAGTAAGGTTCACGCCGCGGTTTATTAGGCATACGGGCCGGAAACTTAATCTCTAGTGCAAAGACAGCTTCTACATTTTGTAACCAAGCTTGAATGTCCCAGGTTATTGTCCACCTATGCTGGGAGCATGTAGGAAATATGCTTTTGATTGGGAGGAGTTGTCCACCTCTGAAAACCTGTTTCTTGTCTGGACACTACTGATTTTCTCGCTTTATTTGATATATTTTTGGTACAAGGACTCCCAAATACCCAAATTGACTTAATTTCATGCAATGGATGAATGGCAATGAAGATTCAGCAATATAAGTAGGGTTTACGCCGTGATTAGTTAGGCAACTGTGCCACAACAGGGTTTTTTATTAGGCCTTGTCAGGTCTGTGCCATAAAAAGTCACACTTATGCAGGGAGGATTAAAAAAACACCTGTTTTATGGCCTGAGGTAACCCCCTCTGCAAATGGACCAATTAAAAAAAAACATGGTGTAAGTTACCATGGTGAAGTATTGATAATGGCCAACTTACATAACAAGAGTGTTGAAATTGTGTGCTGGAGTAGGTCAATAAAATTATACTGGGCTCAGGGATGGCTTCTCATCAATGCAGGCAGAGCAGAAGGTTTTGCTAAAGAAGCATTTCCTCAATCAAAAGGATTGTTCTTGAACAATCTTCACAAAGGCATGACCAATCCATTCCTGCGGTCAGGCATCTAGGGTTGAGTGTCCTGGCTTAGGTCTCGCTCTTCGTCAACGCAGGCAGAGCGTAAGATTTTGCTAAAGCATTTCCTCAATCAAAATGAGTGTGCTTTAACGATCTTCACAAGAGCATGACCAATCCATTTCTGCAGTATGACGTCTTCTTCAATCCATCCATAGGTCAAGAAGAAAGCTATAATGCATTGCATAGTGAGTAATGGTGGATGTTCCAACATGAAATTTTAATTTTTTCAATAGTTTATTGCGTGAATTTGTTGGCACATCAAGTTTGTACTGTTTTCATCCAACTCAGAAATAAGTGCTGTATTTAGATAAGTACAGCTTAGTCTTGCACGCAAATTTTTCACACACAGCATCCGCAATTTATCTGAAGCGATGACCCCAAAAAACAATGCCTGCAGCAGCAAAAGCGAGGACAAATGTGCCAGGGGTTGTAGCTGCCCGGATGGGCTTGCCTGCCCAAAGGATCATTCACCCCCCGGGATGCAACCCTGCACAGACCAGCGTGGACCAGCAAGTGCTGCAGGTGTGCGCAGCTTCAAGCAGGCTTCCATGGGGACTGGAAAGCCATCACAAGGAGGTCAGCCCAAGTCCGCCACTACAACGGAGCGGGGGACCGGGGCACCATCAAGCCTACCTTGCAATGCCACGAGCGCGCCAAGCTTAACAGGCCCAATCGCATGGGCAAGCTCGCCATGGCACGGAAGGCAGCCTGTGGCCACTTTGAGTGCATCCCTGGACAAGGGGGCTCTCATGGGCGCACCTGCTGCATTGGGAGGTGGGGCTGCAGCATCATCAAGCCCACCGTCGCATGCCATGGGTGTGCCAAGCTCCAAGGGAGCACCCATGGGGGCTGGCTTGCCACTGCATGGGGCCCAGCCTGAGGCTGCTTCCATGGGTTTGCCAGGTATTTCAAGAGTGGGGGCTGGGGCATCACCGAGCGTGGCATGCCCTGCAGGGACAACATCAAATGCAGCAGCAGGGGACGAAAAGGATTCAACCGCAGCTTCCGTTGCCAGAGGTAAAAAGGGCAAGAAGAAAGGCAAGGTTGAAGAGAGTTTCAGCCTGGCTGCCCTGCGCGGAAAATAAACGGCGGTTGAGTGATGTCTTTGCATGATGAAGTGAATGAAGTCTGCCGTTTTTTGGTGTTGGTAGAGTCAAGTAGAAATGGTCAGGCAAATTCCCTATGCAGTCAAGTGCAGTCTGTATTTTGAGAGATGGTGGAGGGGATGATGGTCAAGAGAAGCCGCTTCATGGTTGAAGGGAGTCTCTACGTCTTTTGCCTTGGCAAGGGCCTATCATTTGTAGGCCAGCTCAAATAAAATGGCCAGGCCGGTAGCACGCATCTACCAGACGCACTGTTGGAGGTCTGTATCAAAGGAGGTGGTCCTGCCTAGTCGCCTTAAATGACAAGCTCGTTAATAGTTGTTTTGTGGATCCTAACGGTGTATTTGACTTGCAAGGCTCGCTGGGTCAATCTTCTGCTCTGAGGCAGGTCCGCCCTTTGCCATACTCTCAGTAGAATTTGGCAAGGTGATACCTTGATGTGTGGTCCAGTGTAGCTTTGTGGCAGTAAGGCTGTGGTTGTTACCCGTGCTCCTCTTTGAAGTCGTAAGATGCTCCTACACAGAGTTGGCAAATTCTCTTTGGTTCAGATATTTAGGATAAGGCCACATTTTCAAGCATGTTCCTTTTTATTGAATGAATGGTAACTGAGCCAATTTCGGACTCAGCTTTTCGAGATCATTCTGCATCCAAGCATATTAAAGGACATCATTGTCGGTCTCTGTCTCCCATCTCCTTACGTTGGGAATCTTGTCTGGCTATAAATTATTTACACAGCCTGGCAACGATAAACGGATGTGAGGCTGAACTCATCATATCATGCTACTCTTTTTGAGGGGGGGGGGGCGTGTTGTGCTGCAGATCCCCGCGTGATCCTGCATTCATCAATTTGTGACAATATTATTTTTAACGAGACCCGTTTTGAGCTGAGCCGTTATAGAGTGCCAGCATTGGCTTCCAGTTTCATTATTCATGGCAGATTGATTTCTTTGTTGACTCCTTGCTTTTCCTTATATGTTGGTACAGACGTTGTTCTGAGTACAAAAGCCCCTGTTAATGCCATGTGTCTTGCCATGTCAGATTTACAGATTAACAGAATTAATGTCAAAGGTTTGCATTGTGTTGAAGGAATCTAGCCCCAGGTGCTGAGTCTTGCAGGAGGGCAAGAACTCCTACCTGTTGTCTTTGAAAAACAAAGAGTTTAGGAAGTAACTCGCAGGACAGAAACCTAAACGTGCCCTTGGCGTGCAACAAGTTTACTACCTGCAAGCTTTTTGAAAATGTTTTGCTTAAAGGTCCCTTATAAAAAGTCGATGTCTCAGCTAGTGCTACTGAAAGAAGGGTGTAACCAGAGAATTGCAGCTCATGTATGCGAAGGAAAGGATTACATAGCGGTACATGTTTACCAGGGCAGCTTAGCCAAAGCAAACAGTGCCTGCAACCAAGCCAAATCAACTTGGAATAGAAACGCCAACTAGAAGAGGAAAAGACTTGTGCAAAAACAAAGAACCGAAAAGTCTCATGCTGGCCTTAACTTCTGTGTTAAAGCCCTTAGCAAAGGCAGGTTCGGCTCATCCCTTATTGGTAAGGATGCCTGCCGTAATGAGAGACTTCTGGATCAGGGCATACAAGTCCCAGAAAACAACTCACGAGCCATTCCAGACTGGGTTTTCCTAATGGTACTGGCTCCTCTGTCTGGCACCAGAGCCGCCCTGATGTTACCTTTGTAAGATCTATCCCAGGCAGACAAGGAAAGGAAAGGGTTACATAGCTGTACCTGCCTACGAGGGCAGCTTAGCTCAAGCATAAAGAGATGCCTGCAAACCAGACCTGAGTTTGAAACTAAAAGAAAAGTCTGAAGTCTACAACTGTTTTTGCGTTGCTAAAAAACAGAGATATAGGAAGCGTAGAAGTTGCTCAAATTGTTTCTCAAAAACCATGCCACATTCATGTACGGCCCCATGCTCGCCAGGATAGCAATGAGGTACGTGTTCAGCAACCAGAGGATTGACAGACATGTGTGTAGCTCCAACAAAGCATACATGTGCGCAAACCCAAACTCAGGCAGACAAGCTCACCTTGATCCTTCTAAGATCCCTCCTCAAGACAGAGACATTCACCTTGTTTTCAGGGAGCATCTGGGAGGGGAGGGTTTGCTGGGCGCGCGGCAACGGCTGAGGATGGAAGGAGGAGAGTCCGAGCGCTCAGGGGCATGGCGGCCAATCCCCCGGATCCCCATTAGTTTTGCTTCTTGCTCTCTCCTAGGCTAGTTTTGGCTAGTTTAGGTGGAGGGCCTCTTGGTGAGGCCTCTAACTTTTGTTAGGGGTTCTTCCCTTAATGCACGCGGCCTCGAGACTGCGTAGACTTTTCTTTTCTTTTTTCTTTTCTTTTCCTTGTTGAATTAAAATTTTGTCCAGACACCAACCCTTTCATCACTTTAGAAACTGCAGCAACTCAACATGCTCACACTATAACCAGACTTAAAACCCGCAGCTCAAGGAATCCAAACAGGAACAACTAAGTGACTCTCCACATCATCCTGATTGGTGTGGCTGGCACTACTTACAATGAGTACACGATCAAATCTCTTGTCGATTTGGGCCTATCCAAACAAAAAGCAAAATCCCTAGCTTTCAAGCCGAGCTGTCATGCCATGCAGGAACTAACCACAATCGTTAACACCAGACACGCTTTTTGCTTAAAGGGGGCTTCGGGGGGGGGGGGGGGGGGGTGTCGCTGGGCGCTCGGAGGTGGATACAAGGAGAAGGAGAGTCTGGGCGTCTCAGAGCATGGCCGACAACCCGCCCGATCCTCTTTAGTTTGGTCTCTTTCCCTCTCCTAGGCTAGCTGTTGCTAGTGTATTGAACCAGAACAACAACAAACTTCCTTAAACCTTAGAGCTAGTGTAGTTTTGAGGGACCTCTGGTGAGGCCCTTGCTAGCTTGCTAGTTATGGGACCTTTCCTCAATGCACGCGGCTTTCGTCTTGCATATAAATTTTTTTCTTTTCACTCTCCAGTGCCTCTTCCCAGATTGTTCCATACCTGTCTTCAACTCATCATTTGCATTCCTGTGATTTTTCACTTTCTTGAATCCAAACAACGAATTGCATCCTTTTCTCATAACTCCTCCATTGTTATTCTTATTCTTGTCACTCCTCTCAACTCTCGTCACCAAGATCAGGCAAAGAAAAGAAAAGAAAAAGGAAAGTCTACGCAAGCCAAAGCCCGCGTGCATTAAGGGAAGAACCCCTAACAAAAGTTAGAGGCCTCACCAGGAGGCCCTCCACCTAAACTAGACAAAACTAGCCTAGGAGAGAGCAAGAGACAGAACTAATGGGAATTCGAGGGATTGCTTGCCATGCCCCTGAGCGCTCGGACTCTCCTTCTCCCATCCTCTCGTCAGATCAGGCACAGGCTACTGCTAGTAATCCTCCTGATCCCCATTGACTTCTTTCTTTTGTTTCTCATGGTGAAGGGGATACACAGTGCCTCGGCCCTAGGTATCCTCTTTTCCTTAATTGATGTGGGGAGTATTTTCACTGCCTGCGCAGTTTTTCTTTTCTTTTCTTACCGGTAGGTATTCAATGAGTTATGCAGTCAGACGTTTTGACAGGAGGCCTTATTTGTTTCTGTAATCTAGCTTGCTTGCTAGTTAAGCTGACCCCAAGTCACAAAAAGGGTCCAGTGACAGATCCAGGGAATTACAGGATGATTGCAGTGAGTAGCACGCTGTACAGGCTGTATGCCAACCTGCTGCGCTCCATGATTCAAGACTGGTGTAGCCAACACAACAAAATTCCGGACACACAGTTTGGTTACTAACCGGGCCGTAGTACACTGCAACCCCTGTTCATCCTGCGGCACTTGCGAGGTGCGGCTCAGAAAGTACAAGGGGGATCATCACGATTGTACACTGCTTTCATTAACTTCACTGGCAAGCAAGCATATGATTCCATCCCAAGGAGCAAGCTGTGGGAACATTTACACAACTGTCAGATGCCAAACCACATTGTCTCTATCCTGAAAGACTTATACCATGAGGATGAATACGCGCTGCTGGATGGGGACAAGAGAGCAAATGTGCAGCCATTAATTGGGGTCAAACAAGGGTGCCCTCTCTCCCCCTTGCTGTTTTCAATTTACTTGAACGACATTGACTGTCTGGCTGAAGGGGTGCAGGGTGCGCTCACCGGTATTCCCAATTTCATGGTGACTCACTTACTGTTCGCTGATGACCTCTCTCTCATGTCCAATGACCATACCAACGTGCAGACCATGCTAAACAAATTGAGAGCCTATGCTGAAAGGAAATCGCTGACTGTCAACACATTGAAATCTGAGGTGATGTGCTTTAATTCCAGGTCTGATAATCTGCCCCCACTTTACTTTGATGGTACGCAGCTCCCCTACACAGATACTTTCAAATATCTTGGCATGGTGTGTGACAAAACAATCAATCTGGATGTTGCGGCCGATGCAGAGTTGAGGCCATTCACAGCTGGTACTTTCCGAGTCAAAACGTTTGTCCAGGAGCACGACCTTGCCAACAGATTACACGCCCAGATTTGGCTCCTCAAGACGTATGCAATCCCTGCTGGCATGTATGCAAGTCGGATCTGGGCTACCCCTTACCTTCGACAAGGCAAAGAGATGGACAATCCCATACAGAAGTGGCTGCTAACAGTGCTTAAAATAACTCTGGGGTACAGGGACACTACTCCCTCTTGGTGCATCATGCAAGAATGTGGTCTGGAGCCCTTACAATTCATCTGGTTCCAAGCAGCAATGCGTCTTTACAACTCCTTGACCGATGCAACAGCTCCACAATGAAAAAGATTTTGCAGGCTGACATGCGGCTGAGCTCGAGATCTGATGATTGTTGGTCTTCCCGTATTCTATCAGCCATGGATGGTTTGGCACACTCCCATATTTTTAAACAGAAGCTGCTGAATTGTGAGCCCATTGATCTCAGTCGTTTTGTTGTAGATCTCAGGACCAGGCATCTACAATATTGGGAGCCTTTTCCCAACACACACCCTAGAGAGCGCAACAGTAAACGCTTGACCTATCACCAGTGGTGCGCTCCTCCTACTGAAAGGGCCTTGGTTACGCATTCTTCTTATAGTCTCCCCAAATACATGTTCCTTGACCTCCTCCATGATGTCATTCGCAGCGTGGCTCGGTTTAGACTCCGCACTCACACCCTTCGCTATGAGACAGCAACTTGAAATCACAGCTCTTCCCCAAACTGTGACCTTTATGAGGCTGATGATGATGTCCAGGATGAACAACATGTCCTCTTCCATTGCACACATCCCCAGGTGGTCTCTCTCCGCAGGAAATATGCTCCCTTGTTCTCACAGGCAGAATCTCATGATGTGTCTGCTTTTTTGAATCAGAACAACAACAAACTTCCTTATTTCCTTCATGAATTGCAGCAGCAGGAACGACAGCAGCATCAGGAACGAGAGCAGCAGGAGCGACAGCAGCTGCAGCAAGAGGATCCCCAGTCACTCCCACCACGCGGAAGCGCACCAGCCAAGAGCCCAATCCTGTCCAGCACCAACACTGCCCTCCCCCAGCAGCAGGAGCAGCAGCACCAGTACACATTCATGCAGGTACCTTTGGAGGAGCCAAGAGGCACGGACAAACTGCGGACCAAGAGACCCGAGTTTGAGCACACAAGGCTGCGCATGCAAAAAAAGCGACATGGGTCCCTGATAGGAGGTATGGGGGAGTGTATGGGGGTTAAGTCACCACACGAACACACATATGTTGCTCTCCTCCCTTTCTTTTGTTGCAGTCGGTTGGTCCTGGCAAACTTTTGATGTTTATTCGCCGTTGCTTTGTCATACAAACACCAGTGGAAATTTTTTCCCTTGTTCTTGGCAAGGTTTTTTTTTGTACACTTACATGCATGGGCTACACAAACACTCCGTAGTATTTTATAATACAGTCTTTCACATGAACAGCCTAGCAGTCGCACTTCTTGACTGATGGCTTAATTTGTAAAACCTTGTATGGGTCCTCAAGGGCCGTCCATACCCCGTGTTATATCTTGGAGAGACTACAGAGGGTACTTATCTGCTGAAGAGAATCAAGCAAGCCAATGCAACTGATACCTTTCCTTGACTTGTGCACTCACCAGGCTGTATTGGCGGTTACCCTTCTTGAAGCATTGCAATGCATCTATAATAGTGGATGCTGAGAACTGAAGTACAAAGCATCACTTGAACACATTTGTCATGGCCACTTGGACCTTTTTTCAGAGAGATGCTGTTCTCAAACTTTCTGTGCTTCTTGTGGAAACACGAAAGTGTATTTTCCTGACACTGCAGCTTTATGGAGTTTTTGTGCATGACTCAGCTTGCTTGTTTCATTTGGAATGACAGTGTGTTTTTTACAGTTCTGAACTCAGCTCAAGGCTTTCAGTCGACATTTACACATTTTTGGTTTGGTTTGGTTACAGGCACCTTTTGCTTCAGCTAAGCTGCCCTTGTAGGCAGGTACAGCTATGTAACCCTATCCTAGAGGACCAGTCACAGGCCGATCAGCCGAACAGTCTGGCTGAAGGTCCCCCCGTGTAAATCTAATTCTAACCCTATCCTATCCTTCATGAATTGATTGCCTTTTATGAGCAGGCTAGCAGTCGCACTTCTTGACTGAAGGCCTAATCCTTGTAAACCTTGTCATCTAGCTTGCTTGCTAGTTAAGGAACCTTTCCTCAATGCACGCAGCAGGACCTGGCTTGCTACTTCTTTTCTTCTCTTTTCTTTGCTATGGTCAGGCGGGTCAGGGATCCTGCTATGTGTGCATTATTGTAAGCTGCTTTTACAAAAGCAAGCTAAATGGCTAAGTGTGACGGGATTCTATCACTACAGACACAAGGATTGTCTGTAGGAGAACCATCCCCCTGTACAGCCTGTTGGTTGACAATGGTGTATGCGCAATTATTACCAAATGTGGAATTGGACAGAAGAAAAAAAGAGGAACAACAAAATGCATCACAAGCACCATCACAGCAAATCGTTGTCTTATGCATCTTGGTTTGCATCCCACACAGCAGCCTTGTATCCGAATGGCAAGGCATGTTAGAAATACACCCCACTTGCAAGCCTGGCAGCAGCCAGCTGCGGCAAATCTATTTTACCGGTGTTCCGCCTGGAGCACGTGTGAAAATTGCTTTCCTTCAAAAAATTGAACACAATGCAACGTTTGCTCACCAACAATAGCTCAGGGGATTTTGGAAACATAGAATGGCATGCTGGCATCTATACTTTTGAGATCCTTGTCCTGTGTTTGCTCCAGCTGCTGCCTTCTACAGAAAGAAAAGAGTAAAGCATGCAGAAAGTAAAACACTCCCTACAAATTCAGGAAAAAGAGGCACTTTTAACCAAAGCGCACGAGTCCCCTGCAATAGGAAATCAAGAGCTGCCTTGTAAAGCGCACATGTTTGAGGATTGCTCAAACATTCTGCAGTTGCTGTGCAGCAGGAAGGCAAACATATTGCTAAACCAGTTCCATCTTTCCACCCCTTTAGAAAAGCCATATCTGTGAACTCTCCAAGACAAGGATGCTCTGGTCCAAAATCAAAACTTTGCCCTTCAACTGTCAATTTCTGACATCGACTTGTCTGGTCAGCTGGATTGAGGTCTGAAACACGCACAAGTTGCATTCCTCAGAAGATTCACAGGAAAAAGCAAACTGTGCACACCACCAAATGCTCGAGGAGGTCCTGATGCTGTAGCATGACATTGAGGATTGAGGTCTGAAACATTCACAAGTTGCATTCCTTAGAAGATTTACAGGAAAAAGCGATCTGTGCACACCACCAAATGCTCGAGGAGGTCCTGATGCTGTAGCATGACATGCAAGCGAAGTGCGACATGTGTGAATATGTGTCTGGCAAGGTAGCATGTGTAAACACGGCACTCGAAATTGCACACTAGAAGCTCAGCAGCAAAGAAACCACATGGCTTGGGGCTGTTGCTAATTTATTGCAAACCCACACACTCTTTCCTCCCAAGCAGGAAAAATTGTTTCAAAATCTTCAAGGCAAGGACACCCAGTATAATTTGCAATGTAGCCCTCTCACGCTGACTTCAGGCATCATTCCAACTGAAAAGCTGGTTTTAGGCCTAAAGCATGCACACACATCACGCTCCTTCGTTTGCACGTTTGCAACAAGAAAAATAAATTGCACATACGCCTAATAAAAAGCTCAAAGAAACTCTGCCACTGAAGCACGACACACAAGCACATACTCAACCAGGATCACCAGAGGGTGAGGGGTGCCTTTTCAATAATTGTACACTAGTTGCTCGGCAGCCCAACGCAGTACTTCCTTTTAAATTATTAGTGGCAAGCCCACCTTCTTTTCCCCCTGGTAGACAAAGCTTTAATTGCATTTCTTCAAGGCAAGGATGCTCCCACCCAAGAGCAAGAACCAGCCCTTCAACTTTGATTTCAGGCACCAATTCTCATCAGTGCATTTGCATGCACTTGTAATTGCATGCATGCATGTGTGTGTGTGTGTGTGTGTGTGTGTGTGTGTGTGTGTGTGTGTGTGTGTGTGTGTGTGTGTGTGTTTGTGTGTGTAGGAACGCCCATGCAGGAGCAAATGGAGGCAAGCAGCAACACCAAATCAAAATTTGAATGACCCAGCCAGCTGAAGAGAAGACGACATGTGCGAGCACAATGCTGCCATGAAGGTGATCAGCCTAGTCTGGCTAAACGAAACCTGTTGTATCAATGCAGGCCTAACCGAAAGACACAAAGGAGGCACCAACAGTGTACAAGTCCTTGCGGCCATCAAGAGTAAGATCAGTCAAGCTTTCAGAGCCTACGAGTCATAATTATTTGAATTATGACATCTTCTGTGGATACGGTATGTCATAACTCCTCACCCGTGGTGTGCAGGTGGCCTGTCATGAAATCAGGCCCCATGCATACTGGCGACAAGGATGGGAACCACTCATGGGAATGGATCATCTAAGTTGAATGGGACCCAATCAAGTCCTAGTCACCCATTCAAGGGACCCATTCATGGGAATGCATTCATGCATGAATGACAGATTGCCTTATGGAGTGTAGGCGGCTAGCTGCTCGCGCAGCTGGAATCTTATTGCCTCCCCTGGGCAATCAACTGTGGCCTGGAGCGGGTACGCTGCCAATGCAGGTACCATTTGGTTTGCGTCCAGCGTGCACGATTGTCCTGCAAACGCGTCACCAAAATTCACACAGGTGTGTGTGTATGTGTGTGCATGAGAGTGCATGTGTGCGAGCGTGTGTGTGTGTGTGTGTGTGTGTGTATGTGTGTGCATGGTGTGTGTGTGTGTGTTTGTGCGTGTGTGTGTGTGTGTGTGTGTGTGTGTGTGTGTGTGTGTGTGCATGGTGTGTGTGTGTGTGTGTGTGTGTGTGTGTGTGTGTGTGTGTGTGTGTGTGTGTGTGTGTGTGTATGTGTGTGTGTGTGTGTGCGCGCGCGCGCCTTGTACTGGGGACGTAACGCTTCTGCAATATGGACCCTATGCGTGTGCACACAGCTGCCACCCACCTCTCCTTGCGCGGCTTCCAGGTACTCAACAATTGATCCATTGCCTGCATCAATGGGAGCACAATCAGGGACTTGTAAACCGAGCACAGGAAAAGGTACATGGGTATTGCTCAAGGATTGTGCATACACCCTTGATGGCCTGATCCATGAGTCGACCAGGGCGAGCATACATGCAACTTTTTGAGCTCTTCCCACCTATAAGAATTCCATAAGCCAGCCTCACTCAGTCAGGGCAACTCAGCGCCAAATACCACTCCCTCTGCCCACATAACTGGTTTGGCCTGCACACGCCTCTCAACAGTACTCCCTTTGCAGCACGAGGAATCATTTGGCACAGCTTGGCAGGGCCTGCATGGCTGCAAAACTGCCTTTCTTACATAATCAGTTGGGGCCTCACATCATTGTTACATGCTTTCCTTGCTGGGGCATTTCCTTGCATAATCAGCTTGGCAGGGCCTGCATGGCTGCGCACCTGCTTTCCTTGCATAATCAGCGGGAGTGCGGTTGAAGCGGTCGAGGGCATCCACACAGGCATTCCCTTCCTCCACCAGGACCTCAACCTGCAAAGCGTGTTTGCAATTACAGCAATATCATACACGCTTCACAGTTTTCAAGGTGCTTTCATACATGTGCAGCCTAGATGGAAAGCTCCCTCACTTTGCTTGGCGCATTAGACTGATTGGCTTCCATCAGAGATTTTAGAAACAGATTCATGTGTATGATTGAACGATGCACAAGCCAGTTGAAACCACTGCAGCTGATGAGAAACCGTGTATATGTAACTTGCACCATCAATGGTAACGCCATCATCAGCTCGAGATAAAGCTTTTTTTTTCTGGCGTGAGCAACATGAATCTGTTGACAACTCAGTCTGGTACAAGAGAAGTAGTGTTCTGCCTCTAAAGAACAAAACAGGCATGGAAGAACAGAGGAAAAAAGCTACGTAGACATACATGAATAGGGCAGATTCTGCCTCTAAAGGACAAAACAGGCATGCATGAAGCAAAGTTTTTTACCACAGCAGGTATGCACAAAGTAAAGTGTGGCTTTTACCACAGCGGCCACTCAAACAGTTGCCCTATGTAAGCTGCCTTGAGCACTTCCTATATACCAAAAGCATGACAAAATAGCACCCTTGTAAGGGACACCCACCGCCGCAATGTTGCCTTCTCCCGCAGCAAAATGCAGAGGGGTCCGGCCATCATGATCACCCCATGTTGCCTCAACACCTGCAGACGTTTTCCCACAAATTAGCGCGTTTATAGATGTCCGTACACACACCTTCATGAAACTTTAGAATGAGGCTATAAAGGGCAGTTTGGGTTAGCATCATGCCACTGCACAATTCCTATCTTTACGATTTAAGATCCCACCTGTCTATGCCGCCTATTTACAGTCTTGCCTACAAGGGCAACATGCACACTTTGCAGAGCAAGATTCAGATGAACTGGGCAGGCTCCAGAAAAAGAAGCCACCTGGCTGCTTGATGGGCACACAGGTGCAATGATGCCAGCAGCCTCACGCACCTATGTCAAGGAGAGAGCGTAGCTGCGGCAGGTCTCCAGCTATCACAGCCTCTGTGATGACGCCTACTGTCTTAGCTTCGTCCGTACCAAGCCTGCACGGGCACCAACAGCACAGCAAGCAATACAGGCACGTGAAAATGGGTGCATTTTGCTCACCCTCCTTGCAACGCAGCCTTTCTTGCCCAGAACCAAGCCTGTACAGGCACCAACAGCACAGCAAGTGAGCTCAGCAAGTGGGCCTGGGTTTTATTCCAGGGCAATGGGGTGCAGTCTGTGCTATGTGGGCTTCAGGAGTGAAGTTCGTGGACATGGGCAAGCCCTCAGACAGAGGTTTTGCCTTGATGCTAAAGCGTGGCCTCACGCCAAGCTGCCATTGCACAGGCGAGGAAATGAGGGACCTTATAAGCACGGGTGAATTACTAATGAGCAGTAATAAGTGCTCATTAATTCTCAGCAGTAATGCATTATTGCAGCAAAAAAGACCATAGCTTCCCTGAACTTATAAAGTATTGAGCTGCAGGACTTTCCTATTCGTCTCATCCTTGTCCCACCATTTCTCTAGTGTGCACATGCCCGTAAATTATTTACCGTGTACAAACATCATGCACAAGAAGCTTGAGCATGAGCACACATGCATAAGTGGCTTGCAAAGACACCCATGCACACATCAACTTACTTGGCATCATGCTCTTTGAGCACTTGAATGACCTCAGCGTGGCCCATGCGCACAGCCTCATACATAGCTGTTATCCCAAAAGCATCCTGGGATTGCATTTGGGCAATGTGAACAGCAAAAGGACATTGAAGCCGAGATTTGAAGATGATTTGAGTACAAAGCTGTTTCTGCTGCAAGATCCATGCCCACGTAGGTCATCATGGCGGCCAAGCAAGATGAGCGCAAAGCGAGATCATAACTCATGTAGTAAATCAAGACAGCCTAGCAAAAAATGGTGATTTTCATGCTCTTTAAGGTAAAGCGTCTGGAACAATGCAAGTTGAAAGTGTGCAGGATATGGCCTCGGGAACAAGGATGTCTGGCAAAGTCAATAAAAAGCGGAATTGGAGGCATGACCAAAATCCCTTTCCTACCACCTGGTCAGGAGGAGGCGCACCCAACCAAAAATCATTTTTTCCATTACCTGGTCTTTAGGAGGCGCACCCTACCAAAAATCCTTTTTCCATGTATTACCATTACCTGGTCATTAGGAGGCGCACCCACTTCCAGCAAGTACTTGGCCACTGACTGCAGGGAGGCAACCGTATGAGAAATGGAAATGTGCTGAACATGTTGCTGCTGGAGAGCATAATGTCTTGCACGTATTGCTACCCCAACACATCATACACACTGTTGGAGGTCTAGCCCAAATTGCGAATTTCATGCAATTTAATCAACATATCTACAGCCTTGAAGACGTGTGTGTTTTCCAAGGATCTCTCTCCTAAGCCATGTTATACAGCCAATTAACGGTCTTGCAATATTCCAAATAAGAGCCTGGGGACTACGCAATCCATCTAAGGGGTCTTTTGGATGATGCTTGTTCCTTAATACACAGGCTTGGAGCATGCTCTGTAGCCAAATTGTGGGCTTTAAATGAGCAATCACACAGGCTCTTTTAAACAGATGCACACTACTGATTGAAATGCTGCAAGTGAAGGATTGTGGCTTGAGCCTTCTGCTTGCTAACCCTTCAGTACTCTGTAAAGAAAAGCCTTTTGTTTACTAATTTTTCCTTTGCTTGTGATAATCCCGTCCTCCTGTTGCTGCCCCGCTCTCCTTCAAGCATTCAAACAAATCAAGCATTTTCCAAGGAGCTTGGCTGCATGTGCTTCTGCTTGCATTGCCTGCCATTCCACCAAGGAAGACCCACTCAGGAGCAACTGCTATACATGTTGCCGCCCCACCAATGATAACCGGATTTGACGACTCACTGGCATGCAAGCACGCAGACAGTCCTTCCAGCATGAAAACAACCCTTAAATCACTCACTTTAATCTCACTACGACCTTTTCATCATACAAGTTTTGAACTCATTGCTTTCATGCAATATCCCACACTGTATTGGTGCCATGTGTCGTTTTCACCTTCTGTATTATTTTCAAACGTTGCCTTCACTCTGCATTGCTTTCATTGCTATTTCCACCACTGTATTGCTTTCATGCGCTGTTTTTACTCACTGCATTGTTTGCATGCGCAGCAACCATTAGGGCTGTCCGCCTGCAGATGTGCATTAAAGCATTCTGAACCTGTTAGCAAAAACGCCTCACAAGGGCAGCAGCAGAAGCCACACAAGCCACAGAAAGCAGCAGCTCCCATGAGGGATGTCTGTCGGCTGATACATTTTGGCAGCAGCAGCAGCAGCAGCAGCAGCTCAAAGGAAAAGCACCAGCACCCACAAGGAACAACAAAGGTAACACCATTTTTTTGGACAATAACAGGAGCAGTGCATGGAGGTGGTGAGCTTGGTTTGGGACTATCCTGGTCGGCCGCAGCTGAACTAAATAAACCCACCTGCCACTCACCCTTATGCTCCATCGCAAAATGAAGAATCAGGGCACGTTTTGTCCTTCCTTTCAAAGGGATGGCACACAAAAGCACTGTGTTCTGATACCAGGACGAACACTGTCCTTGAAGTACACGTCACAACTCCAACGGCGGCAAAACAGCAACTACAAGTACTCACTGCTCCAAAGCACTGCTCACCTGTCGTAGTCCATGCTCCCAGGTGAGACTCCCCATGCTACAAGCCTATTGAGTGTGGACAATTTGTATGAGCTCAAATCAGTATTCATGGTGATCTTGAGAGCGCGCAGGGTGTTTGAAATGCTGAAACTCACTCATGGCCAGCATGCAGCACAAAGACACTCATAGCATGCACAGCAACAATTGAAGCATGGTGCTCACTCATGGCCAGCATGCAGCACAAAGACACTCATAGCATGCAAAGCAACAATTGAAGCATGGCAATCAAGAACATGCGTGGGAATGGCACAGCAGAGCTGATTGGTGCTGGAGCAGGCAACTTGCGATCAATGACGTTGGCAATACTTGGTTTCCAAGGTCCTGGTAGCATTGGAACGAGCACCCTTTGGTTGATGGCACTTAAAAACATTGGTTTTCTTGCCCGTGAGCGGGTAGGTGCAAGAACAAGCAGCATGTCCAGTGTGATACCATGGTGCCAGCTGTAGAATCTTGTTCCTGATGCTAAAAACAAGATGGCACACTGTAACATTACACAAATCAGGACTTGCGTCACTCGAGGCATGCACAGCAACAAGTTTCAGTTTAAAAGAGCATCCGCCCTTCTCCACCGTATAGCTGCTCAAAAGCAAACAAGAAGCGTGGAGAGGGCGCGCTGCCCCTTTTACTCACTTTTTTACTGTTGCAATGTCTGCCTCTGCGGCAGCTGCAATGATCTGGTACACATTCTGCTGTTCCTGCAGCGGCCACCAAGTACAAGAAGCTGTGTTTTTCCCTGGTATGAAATATAGACTTGTACTTAGCATCAATATCATATATACAAAATGAAATGGGAACCTCCACGTGGCAACTACAAAGGGACTCCCAGGCCTCCTCAGGATGCCAACACCAATTGAGTCCAAAGTTAACAAAGAACTATGAAAACGCAAAAATAGAGAATGCATAGAGGCAGCATACAAATCAATTTCCGCACCTGTGTCCTCAGGTACTCCAAGGTCATTTCACGAGCCTGTGCAGTATAAGTGGGGAGAATGCATAAGGAAAAGTTTTGAATGAAGAGCCACACAGCTGTGCCTGCTTGCAATGGCAGCTAGATTGAAACAAGAACAAGTGTGCTAGGATCAGTCTTGAGCCATTGGGAGCCAACATTTTTAGTGCTTGGTGATATTCTATCATCAGCCTGCACAGCATCAAGGAGGGTAGAGTGTGCTAGATATGGTAATGTCAAGCAACTGGGATGCTGGCGGCTATGATGACTGTAATGTCACGAGTCTGCACAGCATGAAGAAAGCAGATTGTGCCAGATATAGTTACGTCAAGCCATTGGGTTGTTACAGGGGCTCTGGTAACTGTAAATGAGTATCATGAGCCTGCAAAGCGTGAGGGAGGGCAGAGAATGCTGGATTTATTATTGGTAAGAGCCAAGAGGCCACTTAGCTCGTACTCAGTGACCGTGCCATGGGTCTGCAAAGCATGAGAAATGCAGCGATAAGTCCTAAAATGACAGGTCACTAACTATTAACTATTAACAAAGATGCCTTTTCCAAGACAGACACAGACAACACCAGAGATTGTGCTGGCCTAGGGGCACATGAAACCCCCTTGCCATTATACACGGATACATTTGTTGTCTCATTCTTTAATCTCCTGTTCCTTTGAGGAGTACTGAGTGCCCTAGTTGCAGTGCCACTAAGCCACAGTGTCAATTTGCTGCCTCTCCATTCGCACACAGCGTGATGCAACAAAACAGCCGCGTGAGCTCAGTGTGATGCTGGAGTTCAATCACAAATGTGGCTGCAGGACTGTGGTTCCAGGAATGTGTTGTACAATAAAACACCTCAAATTTATTGTGCTATGCCAGAAATAACACAGGGCATCCATAAAAAGTAACACCATCAATGTAGGGGAAACAAAGGCATGCTGGATCCAAGCCAATTGGCTCTACAGGTAGAGCCTCTATAGTTGGCTCTGGCGCACCTCTTGCCAGTACTGGATGTTGCAGCGCTCATCAACCGGCATGAGGCCTGAATACAAGGTATCAGGATGATCACATCGAGCAGATCTTTGCTTGGTAGGACAACGTAGCAGTGAAAACAAATGTTCAAGCAAAGCTCACTATGTGACCCAAGTGACATATGTGATTAATTGGAAAACAATCCACTGCCTGGATGTTTGAGCAAAGCTGGGTCAGCATGCAGGCTAAGCTTCTTACAATCTAGTTGCAGGAGAGGCAGGAATAAGTTTGAAAGAGGGTGAGCAAGGTAAGGTTTATTAGGTACTGTTCAGCACCCTGGTTGAATAAGCGGTAAATTGTGATCTGGAGATCTCTAAGAACATCACATTCAGGTGACACAGTCCGTTAGGGCATCACAAAACGCAGTATCATTACAGCACAAAGCGCCCAGAGCACACACAGCCCACTATTTCCTTGGATCACACACCCACACATGCATTCACCTCCCACCTTTCAGGCGATTCAAGGGCCGCTGCACAGCAGGTAGTGAGAAGGATTGCCTGCCGGCCAGGGCTGTCTGGAGCACTTCTGTCTCCTCTTTGCTCAGAGGAGCGATTTCCACAGCCCCATCTGGAGGAGTGAAGCTCTGGCTGCCTAAGAAGCCTGTGAGATCTGTGTCCAAGGATTTAGCCTGCTTGGCAAGCGCATCGGCCACGGCTGGCCTGAATTTCTGTGTGAACACAAAAGGAAAAGAGGCAAAGCTGGAGGAGTGGATGGAAGAGAAGGAAGATGCACACCACGGAGGATTGGATGGAAGAAAAGGAAGATGCAGACCACGGAGGATTGGATGACAGACAAGGAAAGATGATGAAAAACATGGATGGCTATGCGCATTTCTTAAAGTAGCTAAGGAAAGGAGGGAGAAGGCAACAAAGATCCATGGTGGCCATGCGCTGTAAGGAAAGGCTAATAAGCTCGCACGATAAGGAGACAAAAGGCTGCGCAGACTATAAGTGGTCGTGTAAATAAAGGGAAATCCTCCTGTCTAGCTTGCTAGGGATTAACAAAGAGGCCTCAGAGCCCAGCATAATTATATCAAGAGCAAGAAACTTATTGAACCAGGACATTAATGCACTATTTTTTTGTGTGGATACAGATGGACAAGGCTGTCATAAAGTAAGTTGAGGTTCCATACACCTTTGACACCTCTCTCTCTCTCTCTCTCTCTCTCTCTCTCTCTCTCTCTCTCTCTCTCTCTCTCTCTCTCTCTCTCTCTCTCTCTCTCTCTCTGCCTTGGGGACGTTTGGGAATGCTGACCTGCCTTAAAATGCACCTGACTTAATGCATCTGAGCCAATGCATGGACTTTCAAAAAGTTCCTGGAAAATGCAAGCAAGCTGAAGATCACCCATCAGAATGGCCAACGATTTGGACGTCCAAACAGTCATAGCTTATCTGCTGCACAAGGCCGGCTAATGAGCACCCAGCAAAGGTATACCTCCTTCACTTGAATAACTGTGCATCTGGCTCATTGTAAGCACACCCACCAAGGTCCCAGGCAAGTGCAAGGCAGGCTTAAGACCACCCAGCAGAGGTACCCACCTCATCTACTTGCTGTCTGAGGTTGAAGAGCACCAGCTTTACTTGCTTCGGGTGCCTGATAGCCTGGCAATGCAGCAAATGTTGGAACAAGAATTGGAACAAGAGGACACATCAAGACAGTGCAATTCAGAGCTATTTTGAGGGTTCCGGGTAGCCCTTAAGGTGTTTTGATTCATGTGCTGCTCAAGGGCCTTCAGGAATAGTTGCGGTTTTGAAAGAAAAAAATTCCCAACGAATGAGTGCTCAATGTATTTGATTCCTTGGTAATTCAAGGGGAGCGCAGGTGCAAACAGGCATTGATGCTCCACCCTCTCTCTCACGCACACACCCATGCACCTACACACACAGGCATGCATATGCAAGAGCGCGCACACACACACACACACACACACACACACACACACACACACACACACACATGCACGCACGTGCACACAACGCACGCATGAGCACACACACACACACACACACACATACACACATGCATGCACAATCAAGCAATTGCAAGCATGCATGCATGTGCAAGCATACACACAGCATACACACATGCACGCACACGCGCACACACACGCATGCAAGGCATGCAGCCACAGGCACGAGTGTCTCAAAGGGGCCAAAGAGAGGCATATGATAAGGAAGGGAAGGGACCTTAGGAAGCACATGCTGCTGATGTTGCTGCTGCTCTTACTGTTCCTGGGGCTGAGACTTTGGTTCCCCCCCTTCCGCCCCTGACCCTCTCTACTCCTACTTGGTCTCGGCTATAATATATGCTTTTGCTACTAACCATAACTATTTGCCCAATACAAGATAAAAATGTTTTTGGGCTACCTGAGGCAACCTCCGATTTGGTCACAGCCACGGCCCTTTGGGCCAGCACAAAACTTCATTAATTTTTCTGCGCGCCTTGCGGGCTGAACAGCACTGCGTCAAGAGCATCAGCTTTACTTGCTTTTGGTGCCTAGTAGCCTAGCAACACAGCAAATGCGTAAAAAATAATTAAATGATCAAGACAGGCAGTACTGGGCAAAGAAAGTGATTGTAACTGGCCAAGGCGCCGGGTTATTTAGCTTTTTAAGTATAAACATGTTTATATCTATATTGTAAACAGTAGAAGTCCAAGCATGTTTGGCTGAGGTCACAACAAAGCTGGACTATTGCTACATGCCTGGCTTCTGCTTATCAAAGATAACGGATGGTGTTTTTACAACAAGAAAGCACATAAGACGTACCAGGAGCTGTAGGTTTGCCTGGGATATAGCATGCTGAGCAAAGGACCTCTTGTGACATGTAATCGCCTTGCGGCTAATGCAAGCCCGGTACCTTACATGCAATGTTTTTCATGCACAGTATGTAGGGGGGGAAGGGGGGAGACGTAAACTTACGTAAGTAAACCTCATTTTTGCAGAAGTGATGTACTAAAAAAACGTGGAGTTGAAAGTGAAGCAAGTACAAATATGGCTGAGTGCTAAGGATTGAGGGCTGAGGGTGTGGTGCGGCAAATGGCTTCTCTGATAGGGATTGAACCTAGAATCCCAAGGGTGTGCATGCCTAGAGCACTAGGCTATACGCTGAAGGGCCCATGCCACATCAGTATTTTGGAATGATTATAATATTACATTTGATCGCATGAGCGATGTCTACAAATAAAAGGGCGCATCTGCAGCCTGCACGCGCTGGGGTGATGAAGGTTACTTGCAACAGTTAAAACATGTTGCTTAAAAGATGTCTTGTAATTTCTGAGGGAAATCAGCGTGCGGAATGTGAAACTGGTCATTTGCGGCGCATTTCTGAGGATCCGTGTGCTTCAAGTGCGTTTATATATTTGTCAAAGGGTTGTTCTAATTTAGAAGGCGATTTGGACAAGGTTAAAATAGTGTGGTGAAAAGAGTGCTCTAGTGTGTATGTCTAAGGCCGGCGCTATGCTGTGCATGCTGCGTCGCGCGAATGCTGTTTAAATTTTAAGCGCCTTGGAAGGATTTTGCAGGCTTTTGTGTTATGAGTATCATGGTTGCATATATGAACAAATCTATCTCCTCAGCATAGCTGAATCTTTTCACTTATCTGTATGCACGAGCTTATAAGTTCCAACAAGCACGATTCTCTTTTGACCTCAAGTAAAGTACATCCTTGATTGACGGAGGACATTGCTATCTGGAACACCATAACTCCATAAAAAGGAATGCAGATTTCCTACCAGCTCATTTATCTGGGCCTTGCTCAAAATCATTATTCGTGCCAAACTGCCAGTCCAGTAGTCTTGGAGACAAGGTCCATCTGCATTTTAGAATGACAGAAAGATCTGGATAAGTGAGTGGTTGAGCAATAAAGATCACCACTTTTGCAGGTACTCAAGCGTGTGCAAGATGCTCAATACCCAAGGAAGCATTACTGACTGACTGACAAAAACACCACATGAATCCGTCTACAGTGTTAGCCTTGTGGTATGCACGCAATCCATAAGCGCTCGGTAATGTTCGAGCACTCTCAAGGTGAGATTTCAAAGGCCAAAGCAAGCACCAGCTTGCATTTCATTCTATCTTGTTAAAAGGCGGTATATAACTTTCAATATCAAGCGTATGTACATTTCCACCCTGACTCACCTGTGAAGAAGCTGTAGTGGCCAAAAGCCTGGCTGGTGGTGTAAGTGTTGACCTTTGAATCCGCTTCAAACTTGGCTGCGTCATTGCCTGCGGATTAATACATAAATAAAGGGTGCATGTTTATTGCACGCTTCTGTTTGCTTTCTTGGGGTACTTGTGTGTCTGCATACTTGTAAATGCAAAATTATGAGCAAATTCCCACCTCTTGCACAACCTGAATGTCAATAAGCAATATACGACTTGCACTGTTTGGCACAGTTCCATGAAATCATGCTCAATCTGAGAGGCAAATCCAGATTCATGGAGCAAAAAGGAAGAATCATCTGAGTGTGGTACCCTTTAACTTCTGGCAACTGCAAATTTTTAATTTCTGGAAGTTGCGGGCAAAATCCTCAACCATTTGTTCAACGAAGATCCCTTAGGCTGCATGCATGATCAAGGTTAGTGCTCCTGTAGGGTGCATGCATGGTATTGGTGCGCCTGGAAGAATGGTACTGTGGACTTTCACACCAAAGCTGTTACTTAATTTTGAATAACACAGAATTAAGTAAAAAATGGGGAGATCATAATTTGTCATGTTACCTGAGGAGCATCTGATGACAGAGGGCTGGCAACTTCCAGGACATGCGCGCGCAAACACAAGCAAACTATAACCGGGCTAGACGAGAGCTTGCTGGATCATGAGGGAGCCCTCCCCTCCAGACATGTTGCCCACACCTCTGTCCACGATTCCCACCCCCCCCCCTCCCCGCACCTGTCCCTGGGCTGGAGTGCTGCCCCTTCAGGCTACCGTCCTTGAAGTTGGCAGAGGACCGTCTGCTCCCTTCCTCCATGCTCATGCCACTTCTCATGCTGTCGCCCCCATAGTTGCTCATGCTCTGCATGGAATCCTCACGTTGGCTGGCAGAAAGCCGACTGAGGCTGCCGCTGCTTCCAAACCTGAAGAGTTGGCCAGTTATGTATCAGCCAGACCTTGCATATTCACTGATGTAGGAGAGATGAACTGTGCAATTCGCAACACGAATAGTATGAGTTACAGGATTCGGTCATTTGCGGGCTTGGGAGTTATCAATTGTGTACATACGCGGTAAAAATGCCTTTGTTGCAAATAAACGCGGATTTAGAGGGCTATTTTGGGGAGGAAAGGTCTGGGTGACAGGAATCCCCCAGAGAGGAAGTGAGACTCCCCTCCAACCCCCTTTGCCCTCCCCCCTCCAAGACCATAGAAATGTCTCAACCATTCAAAGTGGAAGCTGGATCGGATTGTGTTCCATTGGTCTAGCCTGGGCACAGAAGGGAAAGACAAGAACAGGTGAGTGCAAACTTGCGAGCTGTGAGCATTATTATGGAGGTTCCACTCACGCCAGACAGTGCTATTGGAAGTTCCAGGCTGTGGGGTGGCCATGTGTGCAGAAGCTGTGGACAGAGAGAAGAAATGGCCACCACAGATATTGCACCTTGGGCAGGGATGGCTGCTGATAACCAGGGTAGCCATGGCAGGAGAATGAGGAGCAGCAGTAGCAGCAGGAGGAAGTGGGGGGAAAGGAGGCATTGAAATGCTGGGCCTGCAAGGCATCTTCACCTACAAATTTGACCACGCACACAAGACTGCCAACTTTGTCTGTTGCAATTTTTAGGCTCTAGTAACCGTTCCTTAAAATTTACAAATCACAAAAGACCCATCTAGGTGAGTTTGGGCACGGAGATTGCCTATCCTAGATACCTTTTTGAGGACTTTGAGGACCTGGAGCGCAGCTTGGCTGCCTTCCTCCGTTGGGATGCACTGGATGCGGCCCTAGCCCCGTACACAAGGCCGTCCACAATGATATACAGCTCTTGTACCACATCACCCTCCAGTACAACCTCCACCTGTGTGTGTACGTATGTGTGTGTAGGTGTAGGTGTGCGCGTGTGCGCGCACGCACATCAGTGGGGTGGGGAGGTCAGCGGATGGTGGAAGAAGGGAGGGGGGGATCCCTTAGTGGGGTATGCCCAGCATATAGAAACTAAGCAAATAGGTCAGTAAGCTGGCATGCTCCAGATAGCATGATTGACATTTTAGAGACAGTTCATAATTACCAGCAATGGCCAGTGGACCCTAGGCATGATCAGGCATTGTACCAGCCTAAAAGTCAAGGCCTTCATTGCCCTTACACACTTGGTTTTTCCCACTCTTAGCTCCTGTCCAAGCATGAAGAGAAGAATAGACTTCAAGCAAATTTGCATGCCCTTTGGGGATGGCCAGCATTCAGTTGCCGCTTAAAAAAGCTTCCCTTTATGAGATTTTGTGAGCAGAGGCCACACAAAAATAAACTTTGGGACCTGCACATGCAACCAATAGACCAAAGGACCAGTACAACTAAAAGGCAATGGGACCTGTGCAGCCAAGAGAGCATTTTAGGAGCTGTACATCTGCTGCACGAGAGTAAACTGTCAAGCATTGGAGGTACGAACTGCAATGGTAACAGCCAATTTATCCTCTACAGCACTCAAACATATGCAGCTGACGCCAAACCAAAGGCTCACCTCAGGGTTAAATATTTCCATACGTGCCATGCCGATGACCTCCTCCAAAAAGCGGGTCTTGCAGCCACGGAAAGGTTGGCACTTCCGGAAGATATCCAGGTAGAGATGCCTGCCCCAGGGAATCGAGAGCAGAATTCAGTGTTGCACCAATTTAAAACTAAAATTTGAAGAAAGGCAACCTCCAGAGCAGGTCTGCATGACCTTTCTTCCAAGGTGGGAAAACAGCTGCCGGAGCTAATCAGGATCACAATGAGTTAAAACAGCAGCACATCGGTTGCATGGCAACAAAACGTGCGAATAATGAAAGATGTGCAACACGCCTGGAAAAAATCACCTCTTTTGACGTTCCCTTAATGCCTGCCCTTGAGTTAGTTATAAATGTCACTCCTATGCTTGAAATCTGACACAAAAACAGTTAGCAACATTCCCCCGAGCACTAGCCATTTAAAAAAACAGGTTAGGGGAGTACCTTTCCAGGCTGAGCTCATTAGCACTTACTCTCAGCGTGAGGGGTATTTGTGTGGGATGAGCTTGTCACTGGTGGCTGCAGTGTGGTAACAAAGCTCCAAATGCTCTTGCACTCACCGGAGGACCTTTTTCCTCAGAGTAGGCGGATATCTGTGCAGGATGAGCTCATCACTGGTGGCTTCAGTGTGGTGAAGCAGCTCCAAATGCTCTCTCATGAGTTCTTTCAGCGTCTGCAGAGTGACACAAGATAGGATTAATTTAAAGCTCAAAGCGCCCTCAAAAGCAAAGAGGCAAAAATTCTTGAAGGGCCTCGTACTTGGCCCGCACAGAGCTGAGGTTTATTCGCAGAAAATGTGCAACACTAGCCGGAACAAATCTCCAGGAATGCAGCATGTGCAATTCCAAGGTCTTGTGTACATTATCAGAGCTGGACAACTCCCCCCCAAATAGACGTGTTTTAAACACTTCCTGCATAGGTGGGCCCAAACCTTGGACACTTGAACTTGGTTGAGAAACGTCTTGCATCAGGGCTCAACTGTCCAAAATTTGGACCCTCAAATCTCCATTTTGGACCACCTACTGCACTTAATGGGGTGATTATTCGTAATTTGGTGTCCTTGTACCAAAAGAATATCACTGCAAATCTTTGGGAGTGAAAATTGGTCCCAGGGTGGAGCTGTGGGCCATTTTTGAGTGTCTGAGGTACTCCAACTTTCATCATTATTTGGCAAATGTACAATTCTTGTTTCATTTCAATCTAATGAGAAGTTATTTGATTTTTTATAAATAATAATGGTTAGCATGATTGGATTCGAGAAAGAAAACCGGGAAAGAGCATATCCAGCAGTATATGTTGGGGAGTTGTTACTAAACAACTCCCCAACAGCTGTCCACCTCTGGTACTTTATCATAAGGCACTCTGTACATTGTAAGGCACTCCTCCAGTACAAGGTGCATTTTGAGGGTGTGTCTGAAGGCGTGCTTTGAGGTGGTGTCACGCATTTGCTTTGAGACAATGCCAGTTGGTGACCTTGCTGGCCCACAGCACAGTATCCACAAAGACATCCGTATCTCTTCCCACCCCCCAAAACAAGCAGACTAAGCCTGTCAGAGGGGCTTCACAAACCTCTGGCAGCTCCTTCTGTTCAGCAAACGCATTGAGGGCCTCCACGCGTTCACGGTACGTGTTGGAGCGTTCGTCGTCTGAGACCATGACTGTGGTGATGGAGCCTGTCACCAGGAAGCGCAGCAGAGAAATGACTGATCATGAGGCAGCCCATGGCAGAAAAGTTGTGACAGGTCACCATTGGGAGACGTCGGCTTTGGTGATGACTTCTTAGAAGTGCACACTTGGAAGGTACTTCACAGAACGTGAGCTTGCGCAGCAAAAAATCTGCTGCTGTCCAAGGATCAGCTTGGCCCAAGGCAAGGTGGCAAAGCATCATGTTAATGACAGGAAAGCAAGGAAGCAGGTAGTGATCCTGGAACAAATCCACTCTTAGACAGGTCTTCAATGAGGGGCTGCTTCGCTGAAACCTGCTGCAGGTTGGTTAAATAAGTGGACGCATTTTCTTTATCTTTTCAATTGCACAGCTGGGGCGGTAATTTGATCTTAATCATGCGATTTTTGGACACAGTTGGGCCAGCATCACTTTCTCACCCTGAAGCTTTTGGCATCCGCGTCAGAAAGAAAAGAGAAGATTGTGCTAGCCACAAGGCCGTATGCATTAGGAAAGGCCGGCGACAGCCTCTTAAGGCACCATACATAAATCCTGGACCAAAAAACATGTTTTGATGCTGCAAGAGTATGTGTCAACAGCGCCCGATCAGCAAGGATACCATGCCGTAGGCCTCTTGTAATCTCCTTGAATCCTGGACCAAGATTTAAACTAAATAAACATGTACCATGACTATCGACTGCTGCAATTATGGCTCAACAGCAATTCCAAGCATCACAATAACACTCCATAAAAAGAAATAAGCATGCCAGGTCATGCTGGGTCATGCTTATGTCCAGTTCCATATGCTCACCTAGGATGTACGCATTCAGCAACACGCAGATGAGGAGGTAGCCGACCACAAAGCACGACTCAACCGCATTCTTATCGTAGAAGGTGTTGTCTCCAAAGCCAGTAAGGATCACGAATGAGAAGTACAGGGACAAAAAGTACCTGTGAGCAGCCAAAGTGCAAAGCGGCATGGTTTACAGTAAATACGCTGTTTCTGGCAACGGCACGGAGCATCCTCTGATTTGCATTAGTGCTATGTGCAAAGTGTTGCTAGCATCGACCATTTCTGGGCAGTGTCACATTTGCCACAGCCTTTCTGGTATGGTTAGTGCATGCTATACATGGATGAACTGAGGATCTAATTGCCACACTTATGTCTTTGCACTCGTGTCTGGGCAAGACCAAGTCAACCTCACTCACTTCTTTCCACAAACTGCATGTCAAACAGCATCAATGAATGATTCAGTTTGTACGCCCAATGGATACAGCACCAATCCTCATTGAGAGGGTTGTTTTTCATAGGTCCATGTGGCCTTTCCTCCACTTTTAACTGTGCACCTACTTACACCCTCTGCATTCACACACCTTCCCCAAGGTTCAGCCTCGACCATGATCTCCTCTGAACCAGCCCAAGAGTCATTTGAAAAACCTTCGGCTCGTGCTATGAAGTAGAACAGGCAGCCCATACAGTGCGCCTGCGCAGTGGTAAAAAAATGTAGCAATAATTCTTAAACAGCACATTGAAAACAGCCATGTGTCATTGGTGCCCATTCATGCGCTTGTGCAGTGTTGGGAAAACACATTTCTAATTCCCACAAAGAGCAGAGTACAATACGGCCTAGTGTCGTTTATGACCACCCAGTGCTTCTGTGCAGTATCAAGAGGGACGCTTCATATGGCACAACGTAACACTAGCCAAGTGTCATACTCGGTGCTTCAGCACAGTGACACATTGACAGAAAGCGCAGAAGGCAATGGGCAGGAAAAGGGGATACACACATGGGAGACATAAGGGGTCTGGGGCAGGTAGTTTCCTTGCGTAATTGCTTCTGTGCTTTCCTGGTGGGGGTTGTGAGGTCACAATTCAGTACGTCAAGAAATGGAAGGGCCTACTAGTTGCCTGATCAATTTTCATTGTGGGTGGTCAGAGCACTTACTCACAGGGAAGGACACTCTTAAGCACGTTCAGAAGTGAATGAGCCTATTGACTGCTTAATTCACCTCACAGTGGGCTGTTTGGACAAGCACTTACCACAAAGAACAGCAAGGTGGTTGTGCGCAATAGCGTGAGCGCAACCTGGCCCAGCACCATCTTGCGGTCCATGTATTCAAAGAACCCAGCGACCCGATAGAGGCGTGCCTGTCGGTAGGAGCATTCAAAGCAATTAAATAGGAACAAAATAGAACAAACAAAGAGTAACCAGTGAACCGGCACAGGCGTGCCTGTGAGTAGAAAAATAAAACAATTCAAGCACTTGGTAACAAAATTAAACCAAAATTAAACCAAGCAACCAATGACCTGGTACATGTATGAGTAAGTGTGAGTTGGGACAAGATTGACCTAAGCAATTAATGGTTGGTACATGCGTGAGAAGGAACAAAATTGTGGATGGAATCTCATTCAAGGCAACTGGTGAAAAGGTGATGATAATGGCTTGACTGGCAATTCATGAGAGAAGCAGACAAAGCTGATGCCAACAGTGCAAAAGGGACATTGTATTGAGCTTATAGCTTTGCAATTGCCTGTGAACGAAGGGATAAATCAGTTAAGAAAATAGGTGTGGTTGATATTAAAATCACAAAGCTTTAAGCATTTACCCCATCTTTCTCCTATTTTTTTCTTGAAGTGAGTTGACAAACACTAGTGTGTGCACACTTGCAACTAAAGGCTGATGGACAGGCAAAAATAGGCTTGTCCTTTCTAACACCTGCAAAACATCCCCATGTGCATCTATGAAAATTGGCACCCCTTGCCCTGTTCTTCACTAGCTCAATGACACACATTCTGCAGCAAGCTGTCTACAAGGGCAAAAGAAAGAAGGGGGATGATCATCGTCAGCAAAATGAGTTTATGAACCCAAAATCCAGCATAGAGATGGTAGGAATATGACCTGGTAGTACTCAGGTGTTGTGAAGTGGCCAAAATCTCAATGAGAATGGTGTAACAGGCTGCAAACCACAGGGAGCGCATTATCTGGGTTTGGGTTCAGGGAAACTGGTATTGTAGAACTGGGTCAGGCTCAGGAAATCTTTTGCTGTTACCGTGTTGCAGCTTTGCAACAATGCAAATTCCAATCACTCGCCTCTAAAGCACGTGGAGACAGTGTAAGAAAAATCCAATGGCCTAGGTTTGTTACCATGGTTGGCCTATGTAGAGGTGAAAAAAGGTGAACTTGAGATGCTATGAAGTGATTCCAATGGCCCTCATCACTGCTCTATTTGTGACCTCCTGTAACCAGTGCATTGAAAACTTAATTAGCTCTCAAGCCAGCAAGAAGTTTGTGAAGGTGAAACCCAAGTTTGGCTCGTTGAAATGCCCATGTGCATCTATTTATATATATATATATATATATATATATATATATATATATATATATATTCACAGATGTACAGGTCTTTGCAGTTGTGCAGATGTCTATTATTTGGAATGAAGTTGGCCTAGAAGGTGCATTTCAAATGCAGGCCATGCATATGCGCACTTATGGTTGCCCGGCAACTCACCAGATTGATCCATCTGATTAAGCCCAAAAATAGGCATTCTCTGTCGTTGTAGCCCTGATTTCCTCCAGCTCCTTCCAGTGCAAGGATAAAACACAGGAAAAATGTTCAGTAAAGCTTGTGCAAAAGTCTTGGGCATCAGCAAAACTGGTCATATGATGAGGTTACTAAACAAATTGAGGTATAACGGGTACGTCTCTGGACTGCGATAAATATTCATGCTTGGTACGTACCAGCGATGGCAATGCTCTCTATGGGAAGCGTTGTCACCAGATCAACCCAGAACCAGAACCTGCAGCCAGTCGCAAGAGCGGCCTCTTTTCTAGTTGCAAAAAACTGGTAGTGCCTCCCAGTTTAGTCAGGGAGGATATTAAATGGTTTTTGGATGCATTGCCCTTAATTGAGCCGATTAAACAATGTCTTTAGCCTTGGATAGGCCGTCCTCTGTAAGCAGGCACAGTAATATGAATTTTAACTTACCTCAAGTTTGGTGTGAAAAGTAAAATTGGTGCGCAATGCTTCTTTTGAATGACATGGGGACTTAAGCAACCAAGGTGACCATTCGCCTGCCACACATACATGATGCCATACATGCATGATACAACGCAGGCCTGATGAGGTTTACCTGAAGTAGTTCAGGGCAATGAGCTTGGGCTCGTACACCATTCCAATTTGTGGATCATTATACGCAACAAAAAACTTCAAGGCCTGCATAAAAAAGGGGTAAAACACAGCTCTTGCCTTTAGTGTACACGGCAGTGTTTCTTCCTAATTTGCTTTAACATTGGGCATGGCAAGAGGCAGCATGGCCCAGTGCTTGGCAAGCTGCTTTACTGGCACTGGGTGAGACCAACAGTGACCCACAGAGATCGTTGAGTGCACTGAGGCTGCAGCACCATATTACGCCTTAACAATGCTCCTTAAAGGGGTAACAAGAGGACTCCTGTCCTGGCCTGGCTACCTTGCTTGACAATGTGGGGCTGTTGGTGTGTTATTCCCTTTATGCGTCATGACCAGTTTGTCTGGCCTTTATGGGGTGCTATGCATGCAAACCAGCTTTTGAGCCTAAAATCTTAAAATGTGCAATGCCGCTGCGCAAGGCACGGGCTCAATTTCTTCAGGGATCCTTTCAAAACAAAGAATCAACCATCAAGTTTGTTTTGGCGCTAATGATCATTATTTCCGGGAAGCATCCTACTGCACAATGATGCATGATGTGACACCTGCAAATGATTGCGTTTGCAAGCAACTGCATTGACAAGGTACATGACAAGCACACTTCCTGTAATGAAGGGATGCTGAGACAAGAGGAGAAAGCACAGGCTTATGAACTGGATTGATAAGATGAAATGGGACAGCATGAGCAAACCTGCCAAAAGATAGGTTTCGATGGTGGATGAGGTTTATGAACACGACCAGGCGAGCACTCCTGTCAGTGCTAGGTATTGCATGAGCAAGAACAGGCAAAAGAAAGCACACGCCCGGGTGAGAACTCTCCTGCCAGGGCCAGGTGTTGCACGAGCAAGAGCAGGCAAAAGGAAGCACACGCCCAGGTGAGCACTCTCCTGTCAGGGCCAGGTGTTGCATGAGCAAGAGCAAGCAAAAGGAAGCACACGCCCAGGTGAGCACACTCCTGTAAGGGCGAGGTGTTGCCTGAGCAAGAGCAGGCCAAAAAATGCATAGGCGCAGGTGAGCATACTCTCCTGTCAGGGCCAGGTTCGCATGAGCTAAAGAGCAGAGGCAAAAGAAAGCACACGTCCAGGAAAATTCTTGAATGCTTCAGGAAGTGTGGCCACCAGCATTCTTCTTACAGCCCCCAACAGGGCATCAGCATGCTCTTGGATAGAAGTGCGATTGGTCTTCGAAGACGACTCAGGCATAAGAAATGAGATACCATGGAAGAGCTTGGGCGGAATTGACGCAACAAATTGAGGGAGCAACAGTGCCAATCAATCTTCGGGCTCACCATGTCTGTTGCAAATATGATCATCACGATATATTCCATGGCGGCCCAAAAATCATTGTAGGGACTGCACGGAAGGGGGCATGTGCCAAATAGAGAACGATCGGCGCACTGGCTCTTGGAATCATGTCATCCACAACCTTAACACTGGAAAATGAAAAACAGATCCCTGAAACTACATGTATGCTCCAGATGCAGCATGCTATGAACAAAAGCAGGATTTCAAGATGATTGAGCGCTTTTACACACACACACACATCCAGCTTTTAACCTCTCCTGTAACATGCTTTCTTAAATGATGCTTGGTGCTACATTTCTTTGCCATCCTTTTGCTCCAGAAAGTGTTTCTCTCCTGCTGTGTTCAAATTAGGGTCGGGGAGACGTCAGTACAGGCATGTGCATCAGGATGCAAGCAGCTCGGGGACCAACTCACTAAAGGCCATCAGCTGCTGCAAACGCCTGCATGTGACAGAACACAAGTGGTGGTTTTTCTCATGGGCACTGGTTGTCTTAGTGCCTCGGTGCTGGATACTCACTCACATACCTTACAACATATGTGCAGAGAATTAGCAGGCAGACTTAAGAAACCCCGACTGATTTGCGAACACTTGCACATAGGAAATGCAGGATGCAACCCACCAGATGGATTGGATCAATGACCGCCATCAGCATGGCTAATGCCGCAGCACCTAAGCACCTGCAATAGGCAGTTGCAGGAAGCACCATAGTCAAGAAAAAAAAGGACAACGCAGGCCAGCTGTGTGCATTAAGGAAAGGTTAGCAAGCTGTGTGCATTAAGGAAAGCTGTGTGCATTAAGGAAAGCTGTGTGCATTAAGGAAAGGTTAGCAAGCTAGCTAGGGCCTCACCACTGAGGCCACAGGCCTAGCACAAACACTAAGCTAGGAGCCGACGAGATATAAGTGAGGGTCTGGCTCTGGCCATAGTCACAGCTGTTCAAGTTGACAATGATTTGAACAATGGATACCTGGATGGACCCATTGGTATGCTTGAGAAGCAGCATTTGGTTTCACGAGCCAGCAGCATAGGTTGGGGCATGGAAGCAATCACATGGAAGTTTGAAAGAGCTTGCAAAAGCTTTTTGCATTCGTTGCTTCCATTCGTACCAATTCTCCAAAGCAATCCTGACAAACACCTGCTCAGGCACAGCACTCATCCTTACCACTGCTTGTAGTATTTGTTGTGAGGGCTGAGGATTCGCCCTTTTGATTGTGCTGCATTGAACCCTTTGGCTGCGAGCAACTGCAATGACAGATGTGTACATCAGGGGGTGTTGGAAAGCACATCCATGAACGCAGTTGCAGAATATGTTGCTGGCAGTTTCAGGGATCGAAATTTTTTCACATAAGCGTACAAATGAAGGGCGCACAAGTTAATTACATTTGAGAGCACACTTTTTGCAACGGCAGATCGTCCAGTTCTGAACATACATGTGTAAGAACCAAAAAGGACTTTCATGGATGTTTTTTTGCCCTGAACTTCTCTGTGTTTCTGCTCTGCATGCAGACAGACACGCTGCGGATAGTAGGGTTTGAACTTGACTAGCTACAATGGACATGCCTTGTCACATCGTTGCTAAAAGAAGCTTTCTAAGATCAGATCAACCATTCCTAGCAACCACCCTGGAGCAACCTCAGGCACAGGTTAGGCTGCTGAGTTGGCGGCAGCAGTGCGCGCTGTCCAGTACATGACAGGGTTGAAATTTGTTGTCCCTTCCCTGTTTTACTGGTCCCCTGCTTGCACTATGCAAGCCCCCATCAGGCCAGGCATGACCCCCCTACCCACCCGCTCTGTTGCCAGGACCGAGCTAGACTTCGCCCTGAGCGGTTGCTCCAGAGCCAGTTCCTCACTGTCTTGCAGCATGTTGCTACCGCGGCAGGCCGACAGGTCACTCACACATACAGCAATTCGTCGTTGAAAAAATGGTTCTTTGGTTTTTACGTTGCAAGTGTCCGCTGATGAAATTCCCTTCTTCCACGTGGTAGGGATTATTTTCGCTTGGCAGTCGACGTGGTGGATTATGCCCCATTATTCTTGGCCAGGGTTGCAGAGTTTTCTAATTTCGTCTCCATGTCCTGCTGAGCTATTTGATATGTCTATCTGGTTTCACCCAAATTGATGCTTACGGCGTCTCCTCATTTTACCTACCACGATTTGTCGACTGCCATCGTTTGCAACACTTCTTGCCGTTTTGCGTGACTGTGAAATTAGTGGTCTTTCGAGCTAATAGCGCAACCAGCTTCTAGGGAAGGGAAGGGCTGCCCAAGCTTAAAACATCTAGTTCAGAGCTTGGGGCCAGCCCTTTCAGTTGAGAGGGCCAGGCCAACAGTCACATGCAAGCTTGAGGCCGTCTGCAACGACTGCTTGAGCAACTCTTCAGCGTGAATGAGCTACAGCAACAACAAGTGAGCAATGTGGGAAATGCTGTTAACCAGTTGGGCAAGGAGGCTGAACCATGGTGGTGTTTCGTGCATGCACAATGGATTATATAGGTTGCATTCATACGTCCCCAGAAGTCAAGGGCAGGCAGGCCAGGAGCTCTCAAATTGTTAAATGCACAAGCTACTATTCCGTGCTTGTCATTATCAACAAGCTACTGGCTAGCCTCGCAAGATAGGTATTTGCCTTCCAGTTTGTTTTTGCGGGCTAGGAGCCCCAGTATCTCAGATTCAAAGCTTGCTGGTGGGGGGCAGATGTTATTATGCAGACCTTCTGCTTTGGACCTTTGGAAAGCTTCGAAAAGGACGTCAAAACGTTGAGGGGTTATCATCATACTGTGTAAAACCAGTGATGATACCCTCTTGTGGAGCTCATAAGCTGGTTTTTGAAGGCACCCAATTAAATTTCCACTCTACCATTCTCTACCTTGACAGAATCCACCCCTTGGGCATGATAGGAGTGGAGGACCCTAGCTCGCCCCTTCCCAATGCCACTGATGCCCCCTCAGAGCCCATTTCCACTACCTATGCATTTCCAACATGGCAGCCCCCTGAGCTTGGAGTGTCTCCCTCTGACCGCCAAAGTTTTGGGTCAAGGGGGAGTGTAGATGAAGAGCTTTCCGGAGCCCTCCAGAGCTCTCCAGAGGATCCCGCAGCATCCCGTGTGACCAGCGTTTGCCAGCGTTGGTTGGCAAGCTGCCTCCTGTGGATTTCGTCTTTCCTGAAGGTAAATATAGAAACTTCTTTCCCCGTGTCCATGCATGGGCTGCCAAGACTGCCAAGTGAATGGCTTGGTTTGGACGGTGCACTTCAGTACAACACTGAATTCACATCAACAAGCCATCATTTTCTAAGGTTGGGCTGATGCTGCGCAGGCTGAGACAGAGAAGCAAACACCAGGGCCTGCTTTGGGGAGCTCCAGATTTGTGGTCCATCCCCACAGCGCATTATACATCCGATGGTAAGGCAATGTAAGGAAGCATATTAGAATGCAGTAGAGAATGAATCAGAGAGAGAATGATCCTCCAAATAGTTGGCTGACTCAGTCAGACCCAAAGCCTCATCCTAAAGGGTGGTTGGTGATCTAATCTGGGAAAGCCTGGTGTCGTTGTAGACAAACATACCCTAATTTAGGAAATTGTCTCACAGTAGTGCATGCATGCGCCTCTTGCAATTCTTGCAGTTCTGCAGAGAAGGATGAGCATTGCAAGAGTCACAGAAGCTTGGTTTGTTTTCTTGGCCTGCCCCGTTTGACATACTTGAGGTACATGGATGCATACTTGCACTCTCCCTGCCGCTTTTGGACTTTCCAGCAAGAAATGCAAGCCTTAGAGTGATTCTTTGCATTAGCCAACCAGGGTTGGAACCCCTGACCTCATGAGGTGCATAAAAGCTATGCATGGGCTTAGCCGCGACACCTTGGGGGTTTGCCTGGCTCGACTACCAAGAGTAGTGCTTGCCCACCTGGCCAGCACTTTTCAACTACTGTACTGACACATACTCCTTCCGCACCCGTTTAAAACATATTTAGTTTAGCAAGTCCGCAGTAAACCCGCACCCCCTTAAGTAAGTAAAAACGTGCAATCCGCACAATTCTGCGGGGGCAAACAGCTTCTGCTCTGCCCTCCTACTTATGAGAAAGGACAATGGTGCTTGCTGTGCAGTTCCATGCATGAGCTCTTATGTTTTCAGGAAAGTCAAGTTCTTCAAGGTCTTGACAGCAGCAAGCCTGCTGTAACCCAGGAAGCCATGCATACCATTTGTGCATCCTCTGGCCTGGAAGAATCCTTGCCAACCACACCCTCAAACAATAAAAAAATGATGTATTTACTTAATGTGCCTGCATGACTCCGCACTTCCAAAGATAATATTTTTTTGAGGTGCATTCTTTGTCCCCACCCGTCAAGGACACAATTTTTGCGGCGTGGTATAATTTCAGCACGGTACCTGAGGAAATGATAACTTATTGCTGCATTAACAAAGGTCCAGCCTTACTGCCTGGCCGATGCAAGGATTTCCGAATGTACCATCACACGGTCCGGTGAGGCAGGCGCATCCCAGTGAACACTGGGATACCTGCTCGCAGTGCGGTAAAAATGTACATCATTCCTTATTTTGTTTGTGAATGTCGGCGTAATTTTCCTGCTGAACCAGTGCGCTGGAAAATTAGTGTTCATGTGTTTGTTTGATAACTAGCACATTTCATTCATTTGATGAAAACCATGCTGTCCACAGCAGCAGCAGCAGCAGCAGCAGGCAGGCAGGCACCTTTTGCTGACAACACAGCGTGCAACTTCCCCTGCCTCTTCTCAGGTACATACTCATCGTAACCGTGGCCCTTCTGGTTGCCATCTTTGATCCGTACAATGCAGCTTTTGTGGACACTGCGGGCATGTAGTGAGTACCAGATATTGAATGTTATTTCTCCTGGAAGACTATCTGTTTGGAGCATCACTGCAAATTCAGCTACACTTTGGGCAAGGCTTTGATGCTCAATGTTCACATTCCCTTTGCTCTTCCACAGCCCATTCTACAACTTCTGGGCGGTATCAGACTACGTCGCTACAACCTTTTTAACAGTAAGCTTCAGTATTCCTCACCTTGTCGTTCTATTGGAGCGTGTACTTCACCATGTTTGCCAGGCAACATGCAATTGGTCGTTGCAGCAACCTTGCTGTGTGTTTTGGATGATGATGGGAGCACTAAGCAGTGATCAGGGCTGCTGTCAGACATTTAGGCCACATTCCCACCTGTTATGCTGTACAGGCTGACATCGTGTTGAATTTCTTCTTGGCATACAAGGATGAGAAGAACAAGTGCATCATCACTGACAACAGAGCAATCGCTTGGCGGTATTTCACGTGAGTGTGGTGAAGGCAGGAAAATACAACCCAAAAGGCACCATATAAGGGCAAAAGGGAAGTCCAGGGCCCCCTCGTGTATGTCCGGTTCGCCCGGAACTGCGTCAGCAAAACGTCCGGGGGAAGTGGGAATCAAACCCTAGACCTCCTTAGGCAAAAATCCGACATTTTTCCTCGTTTTTTTTCTAATTTGCCCGGACGAACTTTCAAAACATTTCCGGTTTATTTTCCAAATATTAAAAAGTCTGCGATCCCTGGACGGCGTGAACATCCCTCAGGGGCAATCAGGAAAGCTTTCAGTCAGCACTTAATTAAGGTCCCAAACCAAAACTGATTTTGGCACCTGGGAGTCTGACCCGGTTTCTGAACTTGTGCTACAATGTCCTTTTCGAATGAGACCCGATGTCAAGGTAGAAGAAAAGAGAGGACATGCAGCTACTGCAAAACTGATTCACAGGGCTTTTCCTGTTATCCCATTCAATGAATGTTTGATGCAATATGCATTTAGATAGGGGCCGGCTTGTCAATTTAAGTGAAAAACCTTGCAGCGACTCAAGGGAAACATAATAAAAGAGTGTGTAAGCAGTTGTACATTCCTAGAAGGGGCAAAATGAGGCCCAAAATGAACGTAATTTTTGCCTGCTCTGCGCACAGGGTGCCTGTAGATTGCTATTTTTAACTTATGCAGCTTTAAGAGAACCAGTGGACGTCACGTCAATTTTTGGGACGGACCCCTGCCTCCCCCCTTTGAGTGCCCCTGCATAGACAATGAGGGTACCAATCTGCTCCTGTCTAAGTTCCCATCCATCTGCAATCTCAACGCAGTGAAAAAATTTGTTGCAGCAGAGATATGGAGCAAAAACTGAGCAGCGGACGCCCATGTGTACTCCCCTGCCAGACACCTACAACTGGCTTGAAAGTCCACAAACTGCCCCCCTTACTTCACCATCCCATAACACATTGTACATTTACTGTCCTGGAAGTTTGGGTTCATCTGCTACATGTACCGCCTACACACACACACAACACACACACACAACACACACACACACACACGCACGCACGCACGCACGCACGCACGCAAGCACGCACGCACACACACACGTACACACACACACACATGCCGCACCAAACTTTTCTTCCTGCAGCTCAAAGTTCTGGTTTGACTTGGTGGTGAGCATTCCTGTGGAGCCCATTGTGGCGGGTGGCCTAGGCTACACGGTTCGAGATACGCAGACAGCCAAGTTTGTGGGGCTGCTTCGATGGCTAAGGGTTGGGCGCATGTACCCTATTTTTGGGGTGTTTGCCACCATCCAGCACAAGCAAATCCTACCTCCGGTCTTCCTTACCCTGGCACGGAACTATGTAAGTTCGTAGTGTTTGCACCCAAGCTCTTGCACCGCATACTTTTAAATAGGCTGTCTGTTAATGAAGTAGCAGTTCTGAGTAAGTCCAACCTCAGGTCTGACTTACACTGGCACGGAATCATGTGGGTTCATCTGATCACATGCAAAGCTGTTGCTCCACATCCTTCCAACTAGGTTGTCTGCTAATGATGTTCAAATTCTGGCTAAGTTACAAAGGAAGAGAGACCCTGAGTAAACGCATCTCAATTGTTGCTCCTCCCCCCCCTTTGCTTAGCTACCTCACCCTCTTTGCATATGGACATGAACGTGTGCTCAAGTTTGTGCGCGTGTGTACATGCCCATATTTGCTTTCATACCTGATGCCTAAACAGTTTTTTTTCTCAAGGCTGTGTTAATGATGCATGCATCCATCCATTCATCCTATCTATTATGTATGTCTGGCTGCAGACGTACCTGTTCTACATCGTGCACTGGATGGCATGCGTGATTTATTTCATTGGGCGTGCAGGCAACTATGGAGAAGACACATGGGTAAGCAAACCTACAGCAGCATTACTACTCATGAACTCCAGCTTCAAGGCTCACCAGCATTTAAATTGTTTCCGGATTCCAGGCTCTTCAGCAATTGCTAGATTTACAAGCCGGCAACCGTGAATTCTTATGTTTTTCATTATGCTTGTAGAGTTGCCTTATTCTTGCATGCCTTATACTTCAGCTAATTGGCATAAAAGGGGGAAACAAGTTGTGCATATGTACACACACGGAATTGGCCAACCTACCTACTTGCAGATTGGTCGGGATGAAGCACAATACCGATTAAGACCCCTGGATGGCTGGGCAGACTACATGTACAGCTTTTATCTTTCCATTGGGGTGTTTACAGGCTTTTCCAACGAGGTAGACGTGCTGCTACACACAAGAGCCACTTTTGCAAGTGGCATTTGTTGTGCTAGATATAGAATATGCATGTATTAAGAAAAGAAGTAGACTAAGCTTCACCAAGGTTGCACTCTAGTTCATATGTTGTCGACATGTAGCAGATGTCAACAGCATGCTTTCAGGATGTGCAACATGTGTTGCTTGTGATTTGTATCACCTCCCCCCAAAGGCCACAGCTGCGTGAATTTGAGACACTCTTCTGGTGAGCATTTGTACCCGATTTTGAACCTGAAACACCCTTCTCGTGCGCATGCTTGCAGGTGTTCTATAAGAATAATCCAGCTGAAGCCATCGTGCTGTGTCTTTACTTTGCGATCAACGTCGTGGCACAGGCATACATCTTGGGGTGAGTAATCAACGCAGGGGCGCATGTTGGGTGAAGCACTAGGCGACTGGCTCCTTATGTCCCCATGTATCGCATATACATTGCTTGACCTTCCACCCCCTCCTTCCAGTTCCAACCGTCCTCATGGGATGCTTCACAGGCCGTGTTTGCTGAACACACACACATGCACACACACACACACACACACACACACACACACACACACACACATGCACATGCACGGGGTAGTGTTCCCTTTATTCAAACTTGTTTGCACACTCTAGGTATGCCTGCCTACATGGTCATTCCACTTTTGCCTGTATCCCTTGAGCACGCATTTTACTTGCAGGTTTTCCAAGTACCCCAAGCCCAGCTGCCCATGTGTGCTCGCTAAGCTTTTGAAAATCCAAATCATTGAGTGCTTGTGGCCGTCAACACACACTTCTAAACAGGACCATCACTGTGCTGCTCGTGAAAAAGGACGTTGAGTCGGGTGAATACCGCAATGCAGTCATCAATCTTGACAAATACCTGAGCGACAAGGAGCTGCCCAAGGTGAATAGCACTTCTTCCCCGGACACATTAACATGTCAATAGTGCTCTCACATTACATTTGTTTAAAGCAGTGGCGCACCATAACTACAGCGACCAAGTAGACTCAGGGCCTTGCTGTATGATGAGTGCCTTGCCTAATGACTAGGGACCGGCATATAGTGATATACATCGCATTTTCCAGCGCTATACAGCGTTATATAATATAATGTTGCATGACGTTGCTCTGCGACCAATGTACAGCATTAATGTTGCACAACAAAAGTGCCTTGCTTAATGACTGCTGCATGGCTGCTTATGTGATTGCTCTATGACCGCTGTACGGAATTTTCTCTGTGACTGTTGCATAACAAGAGTGCCTTGCTTAATCACTGCTGCATGATCGCTGTATGGCATAGGTCTACGACTGCTGTACCACATCGCTTTCTGACTGTTGCACACTAACAGTGCCATGCTGTGTGACAATGGTGCCTTTGTGCTTAAGTTGTAAAATGGACTTCTAGGGCTAAAGGTGGAGATGAAGTGTGCCTGCTGACTTGACCGCTAACAAATGTGCAAACACTTGCCCCACTGGCTATTTGATTGCGTACGTCATTAGTGTGCAGCGCATCCGCTCCATTCCAATTACCAAAATACTTTTTCTGTAATGTGTACAGAGCCTCTAAGCGAGTTTGTGTGGAGGGTTACTCTGATGCAAGATGGTCTTGCAAACAGCACTTGTTTTCCTTTCAGATCACCATGGAAGTTCCCCTTTGAGTCCATCCCATTGCTACTTGAATGCATGCATTTATTTGTGCTTCTGCCCACATAATTTGTTTGCAGTCTTTACAGGCAGCAATGCGTGAGCACTTAGAGTTGCAGTCTTACAGGTATGCCTGACACTGCTCAATGAAGGCAGGTTTAAGGAGCATCACATGCACTGCTTGGATGCAGCAGAGTGCCTTTTTTGTCATATGTGGATGTGAGACACTCCACAAAAAGGTCATGCAGGTGCAGCAAAGGAACGAATTGAAAAGAAATGCAATGCGTTCCAAAAACGGCCGCAAGTGGTAAAGGTTCTTTGGCAAGGAAGCATGCTACAGTTTCACTTCAGGGCAACCAAGACGCTTAAAGTTTGTGCTTGTCCTTAAATTCTTCATAGACTTGATAATCAGCGTGCAGGTCCTCGTCTGAACATTGTCTTGCTTAGCAATGGGCATACTTGCCACATTATCTGCCTGTATGCATGCTCACACTGCTTGAGCGCTGAATTGAACTTGTTTTTTTGTTCTTGCTTGTTGCACTGTTGTGGCGTGCAGCGAGAAAACAGCCGACGAGAATATTTTGAAGCACCACCCCTCTACCATCAAGCAGAAGGTGCTGTGGTGAGTGATTGTGCTCAAGAACTTGCTGCTAGAGCTTGGGTTCCTTCCTTCCTTTGGGTTCATTACATGCGTTCTTTTGAAACCTTTGAAACCCAAAGGCAAGCAACCTGCCAGACGATGTGTAATTGCTTGTCAGAAGCTGCGGAAGCTCATCAAAGATAATCCTCAAATTGACGTATTGTTGCAAAGCTCCCCTTACGAAATGCGGTCTCTTAAAATAGAAAAGTTATTCTCCAAATCAATTGTGCCTTCCTGAGCAAGCCACAGGAGGTTTCACCGTACATGCCTGCTCTCTGCCGAATGCAATGTCAGCAAGCCTGAGCAATGGGAAATAAAAAGGGGCAAGGGGCAAGGAGCAATGGGATATGAAAAGGGGCAGGGGGCAAGGAGCAATGGGATATGAAAAGGGGCAGGGGGCAAGGAGCAATGGGATATGAGAAGGGGCAAGGGGATATGAAAAGGGACAGGGGCATATTCTTGTTTTGGCTGAACAGCGCCCAGTCTACCCCAGCATAAGCCGAAGCTTGGTTTGTTGATGTCGGTTATCCCAGATCATTGTGATCTGACCTGGTATTGCTGCACGCAGGCACCTTTACCAGGATGTACTCAAGGACTGCTACCTGCTGGCAGGCTGTACACCCCAGTTCTTGAATCTTCTACTCTCTGTCGCGCGCATGGAGCTTTTCATGCCCAATGTAGGTTTTGCTTTGTTACCTCAACATGAGTGCTTCGTTGCAATCCCATCGCTGTGCATCTTTTTTTAGTGAGGCAAAGATTTATAGCTATTCAGATTGAAGCCTCAAAGGGATACTGAAGCTTTTTGCAGGTACAAATAAAATAGATAACCTCACTGAGTCATGAGACGGAGTAGGCACAGCGCTGACAATCCTGGATTAAGGATCATGAGCTTTTTTCCTTATGAATGGCATGAAAAGAGGTAATCATTTGAATCTTCATGATATCCGCGAAGCAAAATCGTGTTGCTCCTGTTCCCTCCTTAATGTTTCAAAACCTTGATCCCATAAAGGCTCCTCCACATTACAAATAGGCCGTGTGAGTGCAAAGGGGAGGGCAAAGGGGGCCATGCAGGTGTGTGCACATGCGCAGCTGACTGTGTGTGTGTGTGTGTGTGTGTGTGTGTGTGTGTGTGTGTGTGTGTGTGTGTGTGTGTGTGTGTGTGTGTGCGTGTGTGCGTGTGCGTGCGCGTGAGCGCTTGTATGCGTGCGTGCGTGCGCGTGCGTCTGGTGCATATGTATTTGTGTGTGCCTGTATGATACATTGCTGGAAAACAATCTTTCTTTCCTTGCCCGAACACCTGGAATCTCAGGTCACCATCACTCAGCAAGGGGACACAGCAGCAGACTTGCTCATCATTGCAGATGGGATTGTTAGCGTGGCTCCACCCTCCTCAGCTGCCACTGACCCTCACGGCAGTGTCCCCTCAATGGGCGGCCCCTCAATGGGCACTTTTGACGCATCTGAACATGGATCCATGAGTCTGGATGTTTCCACAGCCTTGCCACCGATGGAGAGCGTTTTAGCTCAGCCCAGATCTGTCAAGCAGCGGGACAGTGCCATGAGTTATAACAGCACTTTAGCTAACACAATCTCTGTCAAGCAGCGGGACAGTGCCATGAGTGCTTCATCATTCAGGATGACGCGCTTTAGAGGTAAGCAGTGGGAAAGCGGCATCATGCCTAGGTTAGCAGGGGGGTGAGGGAGCACTGTGGCGCTTAATTCTTGATTTAACTTATAATTTAATCTGGCTTTTTTCAAGGCAGCAGGGCATTAAGCCATCTTGTCATGTACCGTACCAAATGTATATCACCGCGCATAAATATCGTTTTGTGCCCTGCGCGGTGACTGCGTGCACGGAAAATATTTATTTATTTTGAGGGTGCGCGGTCGTGCTTGGTTGTGGAAATAAACGTTTTGAACGGTTTGAAGTATGAGTGGATGATAATGCCCCAGACCTGCCCGGCCTTCCCCTCGCAGCCTCTCTGCAGCACTACCCTTCACAGCAGCAACAAGGGCACAAGCAAGCAGGGCAACAGATGGAGAGGAATGGGAGCATGCTCGCAGGGGAAGGGAGCAGCACTAAGGTCAAATGAGTTTGTTTGAATGGAAGGCATTTGAGCAGGGCCTGGGTGGAAGGGAATAAGTAGTGCATGAGCATGACATTAGAACCGAGTTGGTTCAATATGTAAAGTAGAATGCCTCAGACAAACCTTAACTTGCCTCCAAGTTGGCGCTCAACTTGCATGGAACCTCTAAACTGATGCTTATTGTGTCTTTCAGGGGCATGCAGGGGCTTCAGAGGCATGTAAGGCCCTGCGTGGTTTATGCATAGTTGTAAAAATAATTAATTCCAGGGTGCGCTGTTGATGCGTGGTTGCAGAACTATTTGATTTTTTGGGGGGTGCGGGATGAGTCCAATCGTGTACGGTATTGGAGAATTGAGATGTGAGCCACAACTACATTCTAGTCAATGCCATCCGTTATATCAGGGCTTCCATGCAGCTGTACCTCTCCTGATGAAGCTATCCCTGCCGCTACCGTCTTGCCAGGCACAATCCTTCTACAAGGAAATGCAAGAAGCTCCTTCAGACAGGGCTGGACTAGTATATAGTCCAGACAAGGTGTCAACCAAGGGGAATTAAAGAGAGTTGCAACCCTTGCCCGTATGACTGCAAAGTTTGTGCAGGGTCCACACTCTCTTGTGCCGTGTGCCCTTCCCATGAAGGCTTAGGCTCCCTGCACCTTTCGGTCCCTCTCATCTCCTATTGTTGTTTTCACACATGGATGTTTGGATGCCATCTTCTGCGCAGGTACATTCTCTGTCCAGGACTTGCCTTGGCAGTTTTAAATCATTTTCTGTCCTTTACTCGCCATGCCTAACAGTCATGCGCTTTAACAGATGGCTTCTTTTTGTCAACATGCAAACCCGAACCTCCACTTGCCGTGGCGCAACTGTTTTGACTAATGGCTTCTTCCTGTAAACCTGCAAACCTGAGCTTCACTTGCTGTGGCGGCGCAGGTGGAGGCTTGATGGCTGGAGGTAACGCCAATGGCGCTGACTCCAGTATTATCATTGTCGATGGTGGCACTCAAGTAAAGGGGGAAGACTCTCTCGAGAAGAAGAATGAGGGCATTATGTGGAACCTCTTGAAGGGTATAGACAGCTCAAACGGACGAGAGGACAGCGCACATGGAGGAGACGGCAGCCTACATGGCGGCAGCTCCTTTGGCAGTGGTAAGCAACGGCTTGTGTTTTGTTCTTAGAAAGGAAAGGAGAGGATTGCATAGGGGTTCCTGCTGGCTTGGAAGTTAGTCCAACTCGTAATGAGACAAAAGGAGTACATTGAACGCTGGACCACTGGGTTTTGGCTCCATTCTTGCACGGCTCCATTTTCGCATACAAGCACGTGACTCTCAAGTGGCCATAATACCCAACCAAAGCTGCTCTGAAGTACACCCTTTATGCATGTTTGTTAACATGCTTGTGCTACATTTATGCAGCTGAAAATTGGCTTGTTTTTTTGAACAAAAAAGCCCTTTGAGGATCAGAGTCACAAGCTGGCAGCAGCAGCAGCTCGTTATAGCAATTAGGAGGAAGTTGGTCGCCCTGTTACTTGCAAACTTCGAGGCCATGCTGTTGCAAATAGGAGTGATAGATCGTTGTTGCTTTATCCGGCTTTCCCAGGCTATGATGCGATTCTCTTCCTGTAAACAAATCCTCAAACCAGTGAAGACGCAGGAAGCCTGATGCTAAATTCATAGTTTGCAAGCATTTATTAGAGTATCAGTGTTGCAGTGCGCACACACCCTGACAATCTCCATAGAGCTACGCGTACTGCTGCCTCTTGCAATCAAGGTACTTTTCCTTCCTGCAGCGGCTTCTCAAAGGTACAGCCCATTGGCTGCATGCTTACAATGCTATGACAGACAGGACATACGGTGCCGGCAGATGATCATCCTGCGCCCCTTTAAAAACAGCTTTTTAATCCCACCCTAACCTTGCAGCCCTTGAAATCTTTACTTTGCACTATCCCGCACATTTCCGCAAGGACAAATAGCTCCTTCTCGCCTGCAAACTCCCCCTTCTTACCTGTACACATTTAGATGTTTAGCACGTGTATGGGGAGTAGGGAAAACTCGCCAAAGCTGCCACTGGAGGTATTCCAAGTCGGAAACGTACAGTCGATTGTCCCCATACACCAATCCAAAATGTATGCCATTCAGATGTAGTATATCTGCACGCTGCTCAAAAAATAAGCTACCATGCAGCTCAAAAACAGGGGCGCCCAGCCTTGCTTTTGCACTGCTGCTCCTCCAAAATGTGCTGAGCTATATCTCCATGCTGCCGCGCATTGTGCATCACACCAGCTGTTCCTGGAACTTCTTCCTCCCTGCATCCTGCTGCTCTTCCCGCTGATGTTGAGTGATGGATTGTGGGCTGCTAAGCTGTCCATACCCAGCTGATGACGGGTCTTTGGGGCCTTCCTCTCGCATTCTAAGATGTTTTTCCTCAATTTGCATTTCCTTGCAGCCCCCAAAACTTTTTCTACTCCGGTGCACACAGCCATTCCGTGCCCCTAGAACACAATGTTATTGCATTATGCTTACAACTTGGTACAGTGGAACCCATCTGCAAAACTACCTGTCCGCTGCTCCAAAGCTTGCAGCATCCTCATGGAGGCCATGGCAACCATCCACAGAGCTACCTGCTCCCTTTTTAAAAGCATGCAGCGTCTACATGCTAGACATGGTGCCCATGTGCAGAACCACCACTCATAAGCATGCAGCATTCCCATGGTTGCCGTGGTACCCATCCGAGAGCCACCTACCTCTGTTATGCAAATGTGCAGCATCCTCAATGCAGCAGAGCTTCATTCATGGACCACGCGGCAGAGCCACTATGCTGGGCACTTCCGATCCCCTAGGAGAAGTCCCCTTTTTTGCAGGTGCGCCAGCAACATAGTGCAAACATGTTAAAACTTGTTAGGTTACAAATTGTGAGAGATGTGTCAGAAGTGGACAAATGAGGCCTGAAATTGCCTGTTTTTTGCATGCTCCCTGCATAGGCTCTCCGTAGCTGGTACCATTCAAGCCTGGGTCCCTTTCTGTAGCACTTGAGTTCAGAGGTGCCAGTTACGGAGAACATTCCGAAATAGCCGTGGCGTGAACCCTACTTTTTGACCACCTTATCTTCATTCCTGACCACGCACTGCACCAAATTGGGTGATTTTAGTGACTTGTAGTCCTTGTATGAAAAGAATATCATTGCAAAAGAAATGGAGCGAAAAGACCCAGTGGTTGGTCAGATACAGAGTTCCAACCATTTCCCAGCCACTTTCCCTAAAGAAAGTCCACACAGCACAAGCGGTACCAAAAAGGTCAGATTTTGACCTTTCTTTTTTGAATATGCAGGGTAACATATCATGATTACTAGCACATGTTTTTGGATGAGAAAAATGGTCCCGAGGTGGAGCTGTGAGCTTGTTTTGGATGATCTGAGGCCAGGAGAGTGATCTGGGGTCCTCTGAATTTCATTATTTTTTGGTGAATGTGACATTTTATGAAAACATTTGGTTGGCGTGGTTGGATTTCAGAAGAAAAAACTCGAAAAAGAGCATGGTTAGCAAAGTTGGCCAGTTGATCCCCTCTGGAGAAGTGTATCGCTTTAAAAAAAATTACATATGATGCCAAAAAAATTCACAGGGACGCCTCCTTGCATAGACGCAAGCTTGCTCTTCTTGCCGGCTGCATGACCCAACAGGCCCCTTATCTTGTGATGCCTTGCATTCCCCTCCTGCAGCTTCAAGCCATAGCTTGAGTAGCAATTGCTTAACCCAGAGCCTTGCATTCTTCTCCTGTGGCTCCTGAAAAGAATAAAGCCCAAGCTTCAGTCAAAGCTTGTCGCTCAATGGCCATGCATGGAAGTTACCGCTGCTGAAGCTGCACCGCTTCACACCAAGAAATGCCTAAGTCAAGGGGACAGATCCATACATATCATAACTCTTCAGGTGGAGAGGACAGGTCCACACACATCAAAATCATCTGCTCTGCCAAAGGTCCTTGATTGGTTCAAGTAGTGATGCGGTGCTGTAAGTCACAGCCTGGGCCAATAGGGTTATTTAGTGCCATGGGTCCTTGCCTAGAGCCTTGAGTGGTAGGCCTTTGAAAGGTTTATGCTGTTTTTGATATGGGCCCTTGAGTGATGTATGCCACTTAGCAATGTGCCTTTGAATGATGCTTTGCCGGGTCTTTACCTGATTAAACCCTTGCCGGGTTCTGTGATACAACACTCCTCATGAGAAGGGTTGGCCACTGTGCACAGTGCATGAGTCTCTTCCTTGACCTTGTCCAACCAGTCATGGAACAGTTTACAACTGAACGCGCCAAACAGCATCTTTTTGTGTCAACATTTCTTTGAAGGCTTCCTTGCTTATTTTGGGTGTGCATGTAAACGGCTTCTTTGTTTCTGGAAAAAGCTTCTTTACCACTGTAGGTGTGCATGGAGAGGGCGTCCTCCTATCTGTGCTTCACACAACGCTTTGGATGTGCATGTAGAGGGCGTCTATACCTCCGCTGCAAGGACCTGCTCAGTCACACGGGTGCTCATTATCAGCTATACAGACTTCCAACGGCTCGCGGAATCCAACCCCAAGGATGTCAGTCGGATCTTCAAGAATTTGGTGAAACGGACAGAAAAGGTGAGGGCTTACCTGCTGACAGACATGCACAATGCAGCACGCACTACAGCTGTTCAAAGCTTTCAAAATTGCGCCTGGCACATTCTAATCCATTTGTGACGATGCAAGTACCTGGATCGATGGTGATTAGACGTGGAAAGCATGATTTGTTTGAATGTGCTTTTTGGGTCAAATATTTTGACCTTTTACCTACACACTTCCCCCAGACTCCACCAAGCTTTCAAAGCATTCAAGCACCCTCATTACATGTCCTGAGCCTAAAGAGCATATTCCATGTTCTAGGCAGGGATGGGTCATTCATGATTTATGGACGTTAAAGAACAGTAAAAAAAATAGCCTTTTGAACGTGATTGGCTGTTTCAAATGTGTGGCTAGATTCGTTAGTGGAGGCGCCTTGCAGGTCCTGTCTGAAACATGTTTTGAGCCAGTCCCAGCACTTCACTGTTTCCTCTTGGCCTTCTCTCTGTCCACATCATTTGCACGCATGGTCACCCCTCAGCTTGAGACTTCCACTATTGCCGCCTGATGTGGATGCCCAGGCAGAACCAATGGAACGAATTCCCACCCAAGCTCCTCTCTTTTGGAATGGGTAGACATGTTACTGGCCTTGGGTGGCAGGGGGGGTGGTTGGAGGAGCTAATCCCTGTTTGTGGACCCTCTCATCCAAAACCCTCCCCAACATGATTTCTGAAATCTGCGTATAAAAGCAACAAACACGCTTGCAACGCATAAACATGCCATCAGTAACTCTCAGACTGGCAAATGACTCATCCCTGGTCCCAGGCATTGGGAGTTCAAATACTCAGGCAGTTGGTGAGGCTCCGTATGGCTTGCTGGCTGTTTAGAACCATTTTTTGCAGCAGGAAGTGATAAAAGTTTCAAGATTTGATGGAATGGCCTGCAATCTGGAGTCCAAACTTACGAAGATCAATCTGTAATGCAGCAATGTTGGATAAACGGGGATACAGAAAAATAGGGGGGGGGGGCGGACACCACTTCCATGACAGCCTGATCACCTGCTTCTGTGATGTTTCGTGGGCAAAAATTAGTAACATGATGCCGTATATGCATGCAAAGAAGGCACAGGAACAAGTTCCAATTGGTTTCTTAATGTTTCCACTGCTTTAGGCCCAGTGTGAAAAAAAGCTGAACATGAGATTACCAGCTCAGGGTCCGTCATTTTGACCCTGCTGCAGCTCGTTTCATCCCCCCTTCCTCACTGCCCATAATTGTGGGAACATGTTATCTTTCGATCAGTGTCCATGTAAACTCCACATGTTGCCTGGGTAAAAGATGGTGGATTGCCTGTTTGTGACACCCAGATATGTCCTCTTGACTAGTGAGTGGTTCTTTTGGAGATTTCCATCTCTAACAGACTTGCTGAGTGTTACTGCTGTGGTCACGCATTTTTCTTGACTTTCTCCTTCGCCTTTTTTGCTCTGGAGTCAGGAGGGTACAAAAAAAAAGTAGTGGACGTCATGCCCAATTTTTGGGTGGGACCCCCCTGACCCACCCACCACCCCCAAACCACCCCTTGCGGTGCCCCAATGCAGACAGGGTACCAATCTGCTCGTCTTTAAATTCCACATTCATCTGCATACCCAGCACAATGAAAAACTGGTTTGTGGCAAAGTTATGGGGCAAAAACTGAGCAGCGGACGCCCATGCATACCTGCCCTTCCAGTCACTCACAACTGGCTTGCAAGTTCACAAACTGCCCTCCTAACTTCTCCAAACAATAACGCATTGTGTGTTGTCACTATCCTGGAAGTTTGGATTGGTTTGCTGCACCTTTGCATTTACACCCCTTGCTACTCACACCCTTGCGCGCATGGCACAGACTCCCAGCCATGCACACAGACCCCCCCTTTTACCCAATGTGCTCCAAAAGGGTGCCAATCGACAGCTCTTGAGCTCAGGAATCCGATGATATGTTTATAATTCCTTAGAAATGTCCCAGAAAAATTCTGGAGGGGAGGTCCCAAAAAGTCGAAACCCCCCTGAACCACCCACCACCCCCCACCTCCTCCGATTGGACCCATATATATACCAATCGATAGCTCTCGATGTGAGGATTCCGAATATATAGTTTTTAATAAGATTGACCCTTGACGTCCAAAAGTTATGCTTCCTGAAGCCTCCCGCTGGAGTGAAGAAACAATTAGCCACACCAGGAGGCTTCAGAATGCATAACTTTTGGGCAGCACGAGTTAATGCTTTCGAAAACTATTTATTACAGAATCCTGAGATTGAGAGCTATTGGTTGGTGTGTTTAATGGTTCCAATCAGAGAAGGTTGGTCATGGAGGCTGGGTCCGGGGGGTTTTGACTTATGGGACCCCCCCCCCCCCCCCAGAATATCTTTGGGCCACTTGTACAGATTCTAAATATGCCATCAGTTCCCTTGGCTCAAGACCTGTCGATTGGCCCTCTTTTAGTGCTCATGGATGAAAGGAGATCTGTGTGCATAACAGGAAGTCAGTTCCATGCCCGCAAGGGTGTGGGCAGTAGGTGGCAAGGAGGCAAAGTTGCAGCAAATCAAACCAAACTTCCAGGATAGTGAAAGCTTAAGCTTATTTTTTCAAATGAATTATGGAGTCGGGAAGGCATCAGGCAGAATGTTTTCGGTATTATTTTGCGCAAAGGTTCCTAATGGAAATTATGAAAATTGCACTATCTAGGCTCGGTATGCCGAAGTTTGGCATTTCATGCATTTTATTACTTGAGGATAGTGCACAGCCATAGGGAATCCATGAACTACTTGCAGCAATTAGGAGCGAGAGACCCTGTTCCGCTGCAACCGGATTGGCAGACACCTTATTTTCAATTGGGGATGAGAGTGCTCTGTTGGCATTCCAATTCTGGAATATACTCATTAAAAGCACTCTACAACGTGCACTCCTTAAGCTCACTCCTCAAGCATGCCCTTTGCATTAGACCCTCTTTGTTCTTGCATTGTTCATACACACACAAACATACACACATACACGCATGTGTCGTTCACTGTCATGTGCAGAGGCTAAAAGAGGTGGCAAAGCAAGCCATGGATGCAGGGCAGCTGGGGCCTGCCCATGCTCACACACTTATGCACATTGCCGAGGGGGAGTCCTTTGAAGCAGTGCCTTCCATTCAGCTGGCTGGCATCAAACGTAAGGGCAATTGACACCTGCTTTCACTTTTCTGCTCACAAATTGTGACCTGCCTACACACAAAATCAAACTGCTTTTCCTTCAATTCTGTCCTTGAACTGGGTCTTGGTATACCTGAGCGCATGCATGTCTCTCCTTTTTAATCCCTGTTTCTTCTTTCTAATCCCTGCACCATTTTGCTTGTGCTCATGCAGTGCACACCTCTTCAGGATCTCATACAGCTCAGACAGTCTTACTGGCACTCATCAATGGTTCTTGCCATGCCTTTCCTCACATCATGCTCCTCACAGGATCCCTCACGCCTGCGCAACTCATCATCATGGAACACCTTGGCGAGGCCAGGCGCTTTTCCAAGGAGGATGCAAAAAAGCATCAGAACCTCCGCATGACTGCTTGCCTGAATGCGGCTGTCAGTGGGAACACACAGAGGCTGCAAGCCTTGTTAGGCAGAGGGCGAGATGTGTCTGCAACAGATTATGACAACCGCAGCGCGCTCATGTTGGCATGCAGGAATAATCAAGAGGTGCGTGCAAGTGTGTATGCACCTTAGGTACGGGATGTGGAGTGTCAGCGGCGGGCTATGGCATGCTCCTTGGCAAATCGCTCTTTGTGAGAAAACTAAAAAAAGGGGTGAGCGTTGCTTTGAACGAGGGAGTGACAAGCCGCTGTTGCTGCAGGGCATACTATGAGCGTTTCTGATTGCTTGCATTGTTTTGCAATTTTTGAGTTACTCATGAGTATATGAGTTGCTTGTCCTCGGATGCCAATGCCATAATAAGCTGAATTTGTCAGCTAGTGTTTCAGCATGGGTCCTTTCCTCTGGGGCACCACTGCTGTAGGTGCTATATGCCCAAGCTGCAAGGGCCAGGCACATGTGCAGTGTCAGTGGCAAGTCGAAGGGGAAGGGTGTCCAATGCTCCTTGGTCAAGTGACCACTTAAAATGGACATTGTTCTTTGGCTTTTCGGATTCTTAGCTGCGCACGCTGCACCTGGCCTCACGGCAAGAGTGCTTGTATTATTTTACATGGGTCATTCAGGTATTCAAAAAGTTCTATAGATTACAAGTGCACTAGGTACAAACAGGGTCAAGTGTCACATTTGCTGTGGCGCTTGTGAGGCTACAGAGGGCTTTTGTAATAGTAACAGTGCCCATAAAATTTAAGACAGTCCCAGTGAAAGAACCCCCAATTACTAACTTTAGAGTCAAGCGCACCGCTGTGCCTTGGATCTTGGGACTCTTGTTTCTTGCAGCGGCTTTTAAAAAGGAGTAGGCGTCAGTGTTTGACTTTTGACAAGCGCAAAGCACTGTGATTTGCATGCATGAACACGGACAAATGAGTGTGAGAGCTAATTTCCTTGCATAAGCAAGCGCGTCTGTGATGGACTTTGAGAAGCGTTGTACACTGATGCTAGCACACAAGGTCAACTAGAAGGTGTTTGTGCCCTGATTCTTTGGGTTCACGATCCTTGACATGTGGTTATATGAGCGCACAGCACACAGCACCCATGCTGGTAGCTGAGGACAACAAAGAGTGCGCTGTGATGTCCACGTTCTCTCTACTCTCTCTACTCTCTACTCTCTACTCTCCAGCTGGTTGGTGAATGTAGGCATCAACCACCTGGACAAGAATGCAGGCATCAATGGGTTTGGCAGTTTAGTTATGAGTTTTAGGCCCATTGGCAAACTGCACTGTTGTTTTGCTAGGACCTACAGTAACAGACAACACCTTTGTCATGCACTTGCTTGCTGAGTAATGTTGCTTACACCTATCATGTACCCTATCCCTGCTGAAGAGTGCCGCTTACTCCTGCTAGGGACTGGTAGGAAGCTGTTTCCCTCCTCCTTGCGGCTGCTATTGCTGGCTGAGCTCACACGTGTGTTTGCTTTGCACACCCTCCTGAGCTGGGCTCCTGCACATTCCAGCCTGTGACTCACTTGTTTGCAGGAAGTTGTGGAAATGCTCTTGAAAGCTGGCGCAGACACATCCACTGTGGACAGCTTAGGCTACACTGCTCTGTTTGAGGCTGTGCGCAAGGGCAATGACGGCTGTATCAGCCTAATGCTCAAGTACAACGCCAAGTGGGTATTGCTGTGGTATGAAGGAATTAAGTGTGAAGTGGGCTGTGTGAAAAATTTGTTGGGCCTTGTTGCTGTTGGAAAGGTTGAGCTAGCTGGAGAGCTTCAGTCGGGGGTGGATCACTCGTGGGTTGAGATTTCCCCTTTGCACAATTGCGTACATACACGTTTGAAGTGCATTCATCGCATGTATATATATATATATGGTTAGCCAGTTCCGTATGTTGGAATCCCAAATAAATATTGTAGTTATACCATGCTCCATACCCGTTTCTACGTGTATTACACACCTACGGATCTGGCCAACCCTACGTATATACACAAACCTTGGGAGTAGGAGGAAAGGTAACCACTCCGCAACCAACCTCTTTGCCCCCCCCTCCATGGTCTGACTTTGTGTGGAGCATGGCTTTTTTGATTTAAGCACAAGAACTCTTGCGCACATCCTCTACCTCTCAGCTCTTGTGAATCCTGCCCATTTGAGAAAGCACACCTCCTTTCCCTTACCAGATCCTTTGCATGGTAAACGCTAGCGCGTGAGCGCAAACACATACACACACAAACACACGCACGCACACACACACACACACACACACACACAGGTTGGGCGTGGAGTCTCGCATAAGTGGCCCATTCATCTTCCAAGCCATCATTTCCAAGGACTTGGAATGCCTGAGGCGCTTGATTCGTGTGGGGGCAGACTTGGATTGCTCAGACCTGGATGGGCGCACCCCGCTGTTCTTGGCTGCGTCCGAGGGGCTGCTTGAAGTGGTGAGTGAAGAAGGACTGGAAACCTGTATGGGCTTCTCCAAAAAGTGGAAACCTGTACAGGCTTCTTCAAATAGTGGGTTAAGATGGTCCACACAGAATGGGCTTGTTGGAGTGATAAGTTCAGGAGGGCTGTATAGACCTGTCAAGAACAGGGCGCACCCCACTGTTCCTGGTAGTGTCTGAGGGGATGCTTGAAGTGTACATGAAGAAGGAGGGTTAGGGCTGCATTCATTGGTATATGGTTGGCAAGCGTGATGTTGGACTGAGTGCTGGCCAGTTGCTAGTAGAAACCAACACGACAGATGTGTGTGCATGGCTGAGATGAGGAATGCTAATACTTGGAGAGATTTACAAGGATGTGTGATAATTACTTTGCATGTATAAATCAGTTGAGGTCTTCAGGAGTATGCAGATGTTGCATGGACCTTAGAGCCCCAACCTCGGACTCAGGGAGGCTTTCTTTTTACGTCTTACATACGCAGAGCACCTTTTGAATCATGATAATACTTCCATTTAAAAGTTGGGGGCATCAAAGGGCTCTGAGGCTTTCCCAGATCTCCAGCCAGACCGTCATCTGGAAAAGGTCGAATCCACTGGTACCAAAATGAAAGGCAATCTTGATAAAAACATTCCAAAGCACTACTCTCCATCTTGGTACCAGGGCCCAGCACAAAATTACAGCAATTCCAAGTTGCACGCATGAATTGGGACCTCTTGTGGATGCCCTGCTGATGTTAAATGGAAACGATTAAAGCCCTACATGCTTTTACTTGAAACCCAGCTTGAATGTTCAGGCTATGCAGCATCAGGTGAGGCAGAAGCCTCTCAGATGGGCACGACCCTTATCCTCAAAGGGATGGCATGCATTGGTGGATTTGGGTGCACAAAACTTCGTATTAAGTGGATCTCTCCGTGCCTGAGTGGTCTCTTGTCCTTAATTAATGTGGGGATTGTTTTGCTGCCCACATGCTTGTCCATTCTTCATTTTCTGGGATGGCGTGCAGCATGCTGTTTTGGGGCAGGCAAGCAAGAACCCAAGCACTCCTCAAAGGTTCCTTCCTCTGGTGATATTTCTTCTCTACTCCTTGCTCCACTAAACTTGCTCTTACATTCCCATCACTGCTTACAACGGCAACCCTTGAATGGTGATCTTGTTGGTGTATGACTCATACAGTATGAGTGCGATGCAATATTGTACAGCTATGTGACCATTACGCATTATATATCTTTTTTCTAGGGGCGCAAAATGTGTAATGGGGTTTTTCAGGGGTTTGTGTAAAGGTGCGGAATCGGGGGAATATTTCCGTGGGAAGGCGGAAAAGGTGCTTATTACAGGGGGGGAAATTGCGTAATACAACATGTGTAATGCAAAAGAAATATTTGAGCAGGGTGCGTACTGATGCGTAATGGAGAAATTCAATTGCTGATAAAAGGGGGTGCGGCTGAAAAAACTGGTCACGGAGCTGTACGGTAGTGGGTGCAGTGGATAGGTAGGGACAGGCTAGTCCTTGCTCTTAATGCCTCTGGTTTCAAGGCCGACCCTTTAAAGGTTATCTTACAGTTGGTGAAGTGGAGCAGCAGAGTCGATGCAGTTAATGTGATTCACCAATCGACTTAAATTATCTCTGTTTCCAATGCCAATCCTTTGTAGGTGATTCTTCTGGTTAAGGAGGGCAATGTCGCGGTGGATACGGTGGACTCATGGGGTCACACTCCTGAAGGAGATGCGCGTCTTGCAGGGCACCATGAGGTTGCACAGTATTTACAAGTGAGTGCTGAACAAGACGGGTTTGCATTTTAATGCATAGAGCTCTTGAAGGAAGCTGAGCAATGCTTGGAGCAGGTGGGGCTCCTTGGTCACCTAACTAGGTGGCATCATTTGTCAGATTGTGATGGCTGGAACTACATTACCACACTGGGACCACCCTGGGACCAATTTTAATTCCCAGAACATGTTTTTGTGGATAGGATAGGATAGGATAGGATAGGGTTACATAGCTTTACCTGCCTACAAGGGCAGCTCAGCTGAAGCAAAAGGTGCCTGTAACCAAACCAAACCAAAAAAGTGTAAATGTCGACTGAAAGCCTTGAGCTGAGTTCAGAAGTGTCAACTGTAAAAAAACACACATACTGTCACTCTAATTGAAACAAGCACGCAAAGTCATGCAAAAAACTCAAAAAAGCTGCAGTGTCAGGAAGATGCACTTTCGAGTTTCCACAAGAAGCGCAGAAAGTTTGAGAACAGCATCTCTCTGAAAACGGTCCAAGTGGCCATGACAGATGTGTTCATGTGATGCTTTGCACTTCAATTCTCAGCTGTTCTTGTGACCTCCATATACTATGCCAACGTCCAGTATATTTAAGTAAGGAACAAGGTCAGAAATTGACCTTTTTTTCTGCCAGCCCTGTGCTGGATTTCCTCTTATGGGAGTGGCTGAAGTACCTCGTCAATTCCTGGGTCTTTCCACTCCATTTGTTTTTTGCAACATTTTCCTCTTGTTACAAGGACTACAAATCACTGTCAAGAAAGGTCATCCACTTTGGTGCGGCGGGCAATCAGGAATGGAGGTTTGGTGGTGAAAAATGGGGTTCACATTGCGGCTAAGGAGACATGTGCACTTATCGCAAGTTTAAAGTTCTAGTAGTCAGGTCAGCTAAGTAGGTTTAAGTTAATGCCACACTGCAACCAGATGAGTATGCAAGACCTTTGTCTAGACCTATCAAAGCAACTCTGCATACTCAGTTTGTGCCGGGGGGTGCCCAGGGTGTGTGGCCAGAAATCAGGCAAAATCCCTGCCAAAATGGGGTCTCCAGGAAGACGTCCCCCGGCTTGCCTGACCAGCAGCGATGGCTGGGCACTTCAACAGGAGCACATCCTGGGGGTTCTGGGGTGCTGGGGCGGGGGTCCAGGAAATCACTCCCCGGACCTCGATTTTGGCAGGGAAAATGGTGAGTTAACATAGCAGAGCAACCACTGCACCATTCAGGGTCGCGGCACTTTTGCTGGGACAGATAAGATATTTAAAGAAAATTTGAAAACTCAGCATGTGCTCCCTCCCTCAACACACGTAAGTCTGAGTTTTCAAGTTTCATCTTCGGGTGCAAAAGCATGCGTCTATCAAGTGAGCACACGCTCAGGCGGGCTGACCAGAGCCTCATCTTTTGGTCAAATGCCCAGCTGTCACTGCTTGCCAGGAGCCACTCCCTGCTCACCTGGGCCCCCAAACTTGGCAGGCATACCTAGAAAGTATGCTGAACAAGTCCTCATACTCAGGTTGCCTGTTTTCCCTGTTCGCACTTTTGCCTTGCAGGTGCGCACAGGTGACCATGCTCGAAGGCTGCGGTCACACACAATTTTTTTCAGCATTTTCTTCGGACTTTGTTTCCGTCCACTCAGGAGGGTAAAAAAAAAGTAGTGGACACAACGTCAAAATTCTGGGTGGGAGGCCCAAAAGGACCCCCCCCCCCCCGGCCACCCAATACTGGCCCCCTTGTAATAAAAAGGGTACCAATCTGCTCCTTTTCAAATTCTGCATCTACCTGCATCTTCAGGAAATAAAATAAATGAGTCTGTGAGACGCTATAAGCAGAAAACTGAGTTTGAGCATCTGCGCGCTGGAGCGTAAGGGAGGTGAGAATTTGTTTCATAATCATGCAAGCGCGCTTCCTCTTTGTGAGTGCCCCCTCAATTCTGAATTGAAGGGGCACTCATGCATGGGGCATGCATGGGACCCAATCCCTCTTCTCCTCCCTTCCGTCCTTCACACTCTACTCCTCCTGCCCTGCCCTTGCAATACAATCCTTCTTTTGGAATCTGGGAGAAGCAAGTGCTCAGGGACTGGGCCAACATTGGAAGGACTCAGCCTGAATATGAGGCTGTCCAGTTCAAGCAAGCTTTCCGCATGAGCAAGCCGGCCTTTAAAGCCCTGTGTGAAACGCATTGTGCCACTCTTGCAAGCGTGACACACAAATGCGGAATGCAATCCCTGTTGAGAAGAGGCAGGAAATATTTTTGGATTAGGCCGGTTCAAGTGCTCACTATCAGATGCTTGCGTGGACTTACGATAAGAGTAAGAGTGCAGTGTGTAATGTCATTCATTGAAGTTGTGTATGTACTATGCAAAGAATTTGTGCCAAGCATGATGGTCTTTCCAGACAGACATGAACTCATGCACGTCATGCGAGATTTCAGAGGATTGTGCAATTTGCCTTTTGTGCTGGTGCAATAGACGGAACGTTCATGAGGATTGAGAAACCATACCATTGGGGTGATGTCTATTACTACTTCATGAAGCACATGGCTATCATTCTTTTTGTATGTGTTGATGCTCATGGCAACTCCACATTTGTTAGTGCTGGAGGGGCAGGTCAAGTTGGTGATGCACACGCATGAAATTGTAGTGCTCTGCGTGCAAAGATAGATTATGGTTCTTGGCTTGCCTTGCCGCCAAATGCTCGCATGGAGGAAATGACAATAGATGGAACTGTTTTCAAGCCCTACATCTGTGCTGATTCAGCGTTTGCCTTAACCCCCAATCCCACAAAGTAGCAATTCAAATTTAATTATGCTCTAATTCGGAGGAGGCGTGTGGTTGAATGTTCATTTGGCAGGCTCAAAAAGCGGTTGCCAGTCCTCAAAAATAGCAGGCTTTTTAACCCTACCTTTGCGGCAAACGTTGCAACAGTTCTATGTGCACTTCAAAATTTTATTGAGAGTACTGGGGACACCTAACAACCCTCTGTGCTAAATGTTGACAACTTTGTTGCCTCTCATGTCATTAGTGCGGCTGGGCTCATGCAAAGCGGGCCTGATGCTGTGGGTGCTTATCAAGTCAGGGGCAAGCTTGCATCATACATGGCTCGTGTGCTCGATATTGACCCTGTAGCAGGCCCGCTGCCCACCACCACTGCCTCTGACATGTGCAAGTCCCTGCCAGGCCTATGCTCCACCTCACCTGACCTGGGCAACAATTGCTTGCTGGCGTGCTTTGGCCTCTTCCCCCTCACTTTGTCCCCTTTCTTGCCTTTGGGGGGCATTGATGGATTCTCAGAAATGAAATGGTGAAATGTAGATAGAATTGAAGATTTTTGGGTTTTTTAGGGTTTCCATGCAAGGGGCACTCCTAGGGGGAACTCCCAAACGGTTCCTGAAAAGTGACCCCAACCGAAAAAATTTCCCAAACACGGTCACTAGTGACTTCTGGCTTGAACAGAAAAAAAATTTTGGGTGGGCGAAAAAAAATTTCGTTTTTTGTGTGTGACCGCAATTTTTTTGCATGACTGACCTGACTGACTGACTGACTGAAACTGAATTTTTTTTTCAAAATCGGCGAAAAAAATTGTTGTGTGACCACCACCTAAGCGCTCCGGACCAAAATTTGCCCCCCCTTTTTTTTCCACTCCCAAGGATCAGGATTGACCTAAAACCTACTTGAGAGCCAAAATTTTGGCAAAATATGGGCCAGGGCAGGTGTTTTGGCACCCATTTTCCTGGAAATGGTCAAAAATGACCTGAAATGCCCCTGGCTCAATCCTAGAGCCCCACCCTCACTTTTTTGATGCAGAAGCACCACTTTAGGCACCCTAAACCGCTCTGCATACTCAGTTTGCAGCGGGGCATTAACTCCTCATTTTCACACATAGCTTGGATGAGCTGACTAGTAGTACTGAAAACCTGTAAAATTTGGGGACCCAAAAATCCGAGCTCGAAAGCTGCCCGTTAGAGGACAGCTATGCAGTGAGCATGCCAAAAAACAGGCAATTGATGCCTCAGATAACCTTTTTTGCAAAAATAATAGTGTTTTAGATGTCTGCAGCCAGCCTAAATCCCTCAAAAACATTGTTTTTGTGGGATAATTTAATTGATTTACAGAAAAGCCAGAGCATCGTCTTAACTGCTGTTTTTGTTTTTTATTAACGCGACCTTGATGCACTCAATCTCATGACTAGCAACCTTATGTGAGCGGGCTGCTTTTGGTGTTTGTGTTTTTAAATAATAGCAGCCAACACCAATTGTTTGTGTGATTGCACAGGCACACACTCGCTACCATTTTTACTCGTATCCATACTTACACCATGATGCATTACACCCGCTGGTTATTCATTACAAACATTGTTCGCAGTTCCAACGCGATGGAAAGCAGCCCCTGCTAGCCAAAGAAGGCAGCCTTTGTGCACAGCAGGCTGAAGAGCCCAGCTCCCTGGCCATCAAAGAGCCCCCTCACCGGCAGTCAGGCGAACTCGGCCACGCTCCCCGCTCCTCTCACTCCTATTCGCAGCTGATATTTCAGACGGGCTCAAAACACTTTCTGCCATCCAGCAACCGTTCCAGCATAGACCAGAAAAGGCAGGAGCTGCGGAAATCAATGCGTAACAGGACTGTGTCAGTGAATGGAATTGGAAGGTGAGTGTGTGCAGAAGCTGTAGACATCCCTCCAATGTCAGTCTCCATTGGAGTGCATGTGTGCAGGGCACGCACGCATGATGCCGCATGCTGCTGGATTCACCAGCAACTGCTCTGATGTGGGTTGGCTTTCTCTTCGTCGTCCTGGACTTGTGCTTCTGAGCATTCATTTGTTTTGCATTTCGCTGTGTAATGTTCATAGGTACTAGAGCACTGGGGCCAGCGTGAATTTGCTTTGGCAAACTTGACTTGCAAAGACACGTACAGCACTTATTCACAAGTGTTGCTGAGCAACCTCGCCACAAAGGCCATGCACGTCTCAGCTCAAGCCCCGGCTCAAATACTACCCCCTTTGGACGAAATCCCTGCCTGCAGCAATTATGCGCTTTAACTGATGGTTGTTTACTTTTACTTGTTCACTTTGTGAACCTTGGACCAGGTCCCTGCCTATCATTCATGTATGTATGTATGCATGCATGTATTTTGACTGATGTCGTTAGTGACAGCTTTGCACTTGTACACCTTGTGAACCTTGGACCAGGTCCCGCCTTGCTCCTTCCAACAGCGGCGCACGGCGCAGGCCCACATCACCCATTGCATTTGAGGAGCAGCTGCCCTCCACCTTCCCTGCAAACCTGTCAGGCTCCTCAAGCCCCAGACCAATGACACCCACTGCATTTGAGGAACAGTCGCCTTCCATCTCCCCGACAAGCCATACAGGCCCCACAGACAGCCCCTCATTCCATCTCCGTTCTACATCTCAGCTGATCGGGGACCCCAATTTTGAAGAGCACGACGCGCACAGACCGCCTGGCACGAGTCCAGCAGGGTGGATTGCATTTGACGGGGCTAACAGCCCAGGAAGCGGGCCAGGTGCTGAGCAGGCCCACCCCCTGCCTAAAGTGGGCAGCTTTCTAGCTGAAACGACTGGGGACAACAACGGTGGGGACAGCATGGTGCAGCCGTTTGTTGACCCTGAAAGTCAAGTGCAGCGCACTGCAAATTCTACTTTATCTGTTGCGAGTGTTGTGAGCTCCCAAGAAAAGTGATATGCAGGCGAGGTCAAGGTGAATTTTCGAGGTGGAGGTGTTTAATATCACTATCAAGGCCTGGGATAGGTCATACTTGACTTCAAGAGTTGCCAAATGCGTATGTGCTTGCTTTAAACGTAACTTGTGCAGTAAGTGTACCCGGAGGTGCTGGATTTTGAAAGTTGACAACCACATGAAATATACGCTCTTTTGGCACGTGTAGCTGTACATGTGTACACTCCAAGCGCATTTGACCTATTCCTGATCAGAACAAAGTGGTGAGGATGGAGCATTGAGCTAGGTCCGTTGCTTGCTGATTATCCTAGTCTCACTGTGGTGCGCTGGGCAAATGTGCCCTTCAAATTACACCTCAAGCTGCACCCGTAAAGAATTTTGATGAGTTTCTCCCAGCTACATATACTGTGGCGGGCTTTTAAAGTGATCATTGCTATTTCCGTGCTAATTTTAAATGATGATATGTCTTCATTCTGTTCTGCAGCAAGCTTCACTAAGTTCGCATGATTGGGTCTGTTTTACTATTGCATTAAGCCCTTGTCCCCTCTGGCAGCACTTTGAAATTAGAGGAACTCAGTCCTCTAAACTGGTCAACTGATCAACATTTTTTAACAAGCACTGCTGTGTTGTTTCCCTCTTGATTCCAAGTGTATTTGTCAACTGTAGAATAGCCTTATTCCCTCATGTGGACCTTCCTTTGTACATTTGTTTGTGGCTTGGAATGTTATCTCTTGTCCTAATTCTGGCTTCAAAGAGCCATGGAGCTGTGGCATAGCTGTGGAAGGAATGTCCACATTTGTTTCACTGTCCGAAAGTCTAAAGGCATGGCCAACAACCAGCCAAGTTCTCAGCAGTTTCAGACCCGCTGGCTTGTTGGTTTGCTAAGCCTGAGATCCGTAGGTGGGGCCCTAGCAAGCTGGCTAAATAGAGAACCTCGCAGTGACGCATGCAGCTGGACAAGGTGTGCGCAGTTTATATTTTTTAATCAAAGGGGGTCAGCTAAGCATCTGCCCAAATATGCTCTTTTTCAGGATTTAAAGTGCAGCCACTCACAGCCACTTCATCCTTTTGGGACAGTTCTAGTTTTGAACTATAGCTGACATTACAAGCTACCAGGACATATGCTCACAATTGTGTAAGTCACCTGTGTACTTAGATAGACTGGGCTAAAGCTCACCTGGGGAACGGAAACCCTAATACGGTGTTTTTATGGGAAAATGGTTGAAATTGCCACACAACCAGCCACAGAATATTTTCACTTCATTATTTTTGCAACGATGTCCTTTATATACAAGGACTCCACTACACTAAAAACCATCCAATTTGGTGCAGCAGATGGTCCGGAAAGGAGATTTGTTGGTAAAAACTAGGGTTCACGCTGCGGCTGATTAGGCAAGGTCTCCGTACCTGGTAACCTTGGAACCTTGGTTGTATAGAAAGTCCTCTCAGAGGGAGCCAAGTTTCAAAATAACCAGTTCCGGAGAACATATGAGAACACGGGAAGCGTGCAGGAAAACCTGTTTTCAGGCCTCAGCTGACCCCCTATGTTTTCCCAGTGTGGTTCGACCAACAATTTTGACATTTGATCGCTTTTTTTGTAATACAGAAGGTGTCATGCACAATAGTTGTGCACACTTTCCAGGAAATTCTTGTGAGCAACATCATGGTGGGCTGATCAGTACTGTTTGCTTGGCTAACCAAAGCGTTACAAATGAAAGGAAAGACAGAAACAGTTGGCGCCAGCATCCAAGATACCTTAAAACTGGCCAAAAGACGCGGTGCATACCACAGGCCCGCCCCCATGTTGTCTGTCCTTTTGTTGTGTTAATGGGTACAAGGGGGGGGGGTATAATAAGATATGCTGTTTGGCTGATCGGCTATCATCTTGACACAAAATGACAAGCTCTTGTGTTTTGCTGGTGACTGGAGAGCAAAAACAAGTTGTGGAAAAGTTGTAGCCATGCCTTTTTGGGGGGGTGGGAACCACACCCCTAAGACATTCCCCCTGAGGCACCCCCACCCCCTTGCAATGCCCCTTTCCAGGCAAAAAGGATACCAACCTGCTCGCCTTCAAGTTCCTCATCTATTTGCACATCCACTTAACCCAAGAAGCATATTGCGACCGAGTGATCAATCATTATGTCATGACCAGATTAATTTGCAAGCTTTTGCATACAGCTTGAGTCAGGACACGCAGGATACAACCCACCAGGTGGGTTGGATCAATGATTGCCATCATGGCCGAAGCTGCAGCATCTAGGCACCTGTGATTTTCAAGCGTTAGCAGAAAGCATCATTAATTTATTAAAGAAAAGACCATGCAAGCCAGGTCTAGCCGCATGCAAGGAATAAGGTCAATAAGGTCTTAAGGAAAGGATCTCTTAACTAGCTTGCTAGGGTCCCACCACTGAGGCTCACAGGCCCAGCCTAAACAAAGCTAGGAGCTGGCGATATGTGAGTGAGGGCCTGGTCATAGCCACAGCTGTCTGGGTTGAAATTGCTTTGAGCAATAGATATCCAGATGGATGTGTTGAGATGTTTGAGAAGCAGCAGCCCTAGGTTATAAGCATCAGCATGGGTTGTGACGAATCAGGGCATGAAAGTAACTACTTGAAAAATCGAAAGAGCTAGCAAAAGTTCTCATGCTCATTGCCTGGCACTTGTACAAATTTGTACACCACCCTTTAAAGGGGTCATTTTGGAAAACACCTGCTCAGGCACAGCCCTCAGAGTGCCCTCCTCCTCACCACTACTTACCACTGCTTGTACCATTTGTTGTGAGGGTTGAGGATTGGCCCTGATGGTTGTGCTACTTTGAGCCCTTTGGCAGCAAATTACTGCAATAACACATGTGTTCACCAGGGCATGTTGGGAAACATGACCATCACAGCAACTTGCAGGATAAGTGCAGCTGGCAGGTCTAGGGATGGAAAAAATCTTATGTGAAGCATCAAACAAAGGTGTAAGAGTTAATTAATATGGGATTGCACTTTTAGCAACAACTAATTGTTTGGTTCTGAACAAACATATGAATCATATAGAAATTTCATGAGTGATTTTCTGCCCTCAACTTTTTTGCATTCATTTTAAGCATGCAGGCAAACACGCTGCAAATTGTAGGGTATGACCTTACGGTTGCAAGCTTGACTTGCTGCATTGAACATTCCCTGTCGTATCGTTGCTAATTCCAGCTTTCCAAGATCAGATCAACCACTCCTAGCAACCACCCTGGAGCAACCTTAGGCACAGGTTTAGCTGGGTTGGCAGCGGCAGCACGCGCATCCAGTCATTAAAGGGTTGCAACAATTGTTTTTCGGGCCCTTTCCCTGCTTTACTGGTCACCTGCTTGTGCCTTGCATGCGCAATTGCAAGCCACCACCAGAGCATGCATGTGCCCTGCACTCACCCGCTCTGTTGCCCAGGACCGAGCTAGATTCGCCCTAAGGGGATGCTCCAGAGCCAGTTCATCACTATCTTGCATGTTGTTACCTCGGCAGGCCGACATGTAGGTTACTTATACAGCAGTCGTCTTGTCAGGAATAATTCCTCTTAGTGATGACTTGATGTTCGATTTCAACATGAAACTCCTTGTGGTAGGAGCTTTACCTTATCCACCGACGTTACCCCCCACCATCCTCCGTAACAGGGTTCTAATCTACGTCAAAACCCTGTGGGAGAACTTCTCGAAAGAGAGCTTCTCTTTATAAAGCGTTCAGGGAATATCCCAGTCCTCTCGATTCTGACGCTCAACTGCACCGTCTCCTTGCGTGCCCTCCTCGACTAAGCACGCGTACGGCAGGTCGACCAAGCAAAAAGAGACCTGACCGCAACACTCCCTGCTACTGCATCACTCAAGGCAGCTTTTCAGCGAGAATTATCGAATGAGCTACAGCAACAAGTGAGTGTGTCACAGGAATCATTGACTGCTATGAGCACTGGCTGAACCACGACGGGTGCTTGTGCGCACATGCATACATATAATCATGTTCATGAACATGCACCCACACGCATGGAAATTCTCACATGTTTCAAGGGTAAATTGGAACATCCCCAGGATGTCAAGAATGGTGAAAATTCATTGTTCTTTTCTAACAATGGTGCCCAAAACAACTCACCCTGCGGTGCCGTGGTAGCGGAGCTCGGGGCAGGGAGCTCATCCTTTGAGCACAAATGAGAGACTCCCCTTGCACCAGAAAACCAGCCAAATGTCCAGAACCAGACAAGGGGGACTGCAAACATATGCAGTCTGTGCACCAATGTGGCCCCCTTTCCTTAATTGATGTAGGGAGTGTTCACTGCAGTGCCTACGTAGTTTTTCTTTTTTTTTGTAAACATACATTCACACATCCCCATATCATCAATGCGGCAGCTGCAGGCAAGGCCAGGAGCTCTCCCTTTGTCACAGATAAAAAAAACATTCCTTTAAGCAGTTATTCTAGATCCAAGATCTTGGAATTATCACGCAAGCTACTGCCTAGCCTGGCAAGATTGTGCATATAAGAATCGTGATGACTCGATGTTTGCAACTAGTCTTTGTACTTCTGAGTCACTCATTTGGGTTGTTGCTTGCTGCTCCCTACTTGACATGTCTTCTGTACAGAATCCACCCCTTGGGTATGGTAGCAGTGGAGGACCTGAGCTCCCCCATCGTCACTAAAGCTGGTGAACCCTTGGAGCCCACTTCCTTCACCTTCCCAAAATGGCAGCCCCCAGAGCTTCAAGTGTCCCACTCTGACCGCTCAAGTTGGGGGTCCAAGGGGAGTGTAGAGGACGAGCTCTCTCCAAATGACCCTGCATCTTGTTTGAACAGCGTTTGCCGTCGTTGGTTGGCTAGCTGTCTCCCCTGGATCTCGACTTTTCCTAAGGTAAATGTGGATTATTTTTTTCCCCGTGCCCATGCATACACATCAATAACCTTGTGCGATTGGACTGATGCTCCGCAGGCTGAGACAGAGAAGCAGACAGCAGCGCCCTCTTTGAGAAGCTCCAGATTTGTGGTACATCCTCACAGTGCATTTTATATCCGATGGTAAGGCAATGTAAGGAAGCGTGTATGAATGCTGAACTCCTGACCTCATAAAGTGCACAAAAGCATGCATGGGCTTAGCCGCGCACCTTCAAGGTCTGACTGGCTCCATTACCAAAAGCAGAACCTACCTGGCCAGCACTTTTCAGCTGTCTGAGGAGGTGTCAATCCATTTTAGAAAAGAAAGGAAATATGCGTGGGCAGTGAAAACACCCCCCGCTTCAACTAAGGAAAAGAGGATACCTAGGGCCGAGCTCGAGGCCCTGGAGGCACCATGCATCCCCTCCGGATCCACCAAGAGGAAAAAAATCAGTCGGGATCAGGAAGATTACTAGCAGTACCCCCTGCCTGACCTTGTTGACAAGTGTTGAAAGAAGCCTTTTCAAGAGCATGTCTGGTGCTAGCAAGTTCACATGCGTACTGGACAGGTGTGCATGAAGCTTCAAAGCAAGCTTGGTGGCTTCATGAGTGTCAAGACCAAGCTCTTTTAAGGGGCTCCAAAGAGTGAGGGGTGTAGATGACCCCGCCCATACCTGACAGAATGGCATGAAGGGTATAATTCAAGCTGGGGCCCTTGAAAGATGGTGACATGGGCTGCGGTGCTGCCCCTCGGAGGCCTTGAGCTTTTCATTGCTGCAGTAGCAAAAATTAAGCCTTCCTGCTTGGCCGACATAAGGGGATATCTTAATGTATCATTACAAATACAGTATTGTTAATGCCGGTGCATGCACTGGGACTATTCCAACAGTGCGGTGAAAGTAATCCACTGTGCCTGTGAATGCTTACGCCATTGTCTTGCTGGACAACACAATGTAAGCGAGAAAGAAAAAAAGGTACGCAGGCAGAAAGAACTCTCCCTAGATTAAGTAAGGAAGGAGAGACACATTGGCTCAAAAGAGTCGCGAGTCCCCTCCGCCACAAAGCTAGAGAAGAGAGGACATTAATGGAGATCTAGAGGGTTTCTAGGAGCACCCGGCTCCAGAGCCTGGCTGCGAGAGGTAACTTTGTTTCCAGCGCCATGTCTCACTGGACCATGCACACTGGGAAGTATGTCTGTTTCACTTAGTTCGTTTTACACTGGATTGCATGGCTTGCCGAGTTGACTAGAAATTGCATGTTCATAGCCGCAGCAGTAGCAGGCAAGCGCCTTTTGCTGACAACGCAGCGTGCAAACCCCTATGCCTCTTCTCAGGTACATAACCATCGTGACCGTGGCCCTTCTGGTCGCCATCTTTGACCCGTACAATTTAGCTTTCGTGGAGACTGCGGGCATGTAGTGAGTATTGGAGTTTGGAATCCATTTTTTAATAGACTAGCCTACCTAAAAGGAGCGTTATGGCATGCTCAGCTAAACACAATAAGGCTTAAACACTCACATATGCACCTCCCCTTTGCACTCCCGCAGCCCATTCAACAATTTCTGGGCAGTATCAGACTACGTTGCCACAACATTCTTAACGGTAAGCAAGGCTGAGAGCAAGGGAGTAAGATCGATGGGCTTGATGGCTTTTCTACCAAGGCACAACTTACCTCAGAATTTCCCTCGTGTTGTTTCATTTCAACAATGCAGTTGTTCTATTTCAACAGTGCGATTCCTCGCCATGTTTGCCAGGCAACAAGCAATTGGTTGTTGAAGGCAATCTTGCTGTTTGTTTTGGATGGCCAAGGGAGCGCTAAGGGTTGCTGCTGTTGCAGACCTTGGCCACACTCCCACTTGTAATGCTGTACAGGCTGACATCGTGTTGAATTTCTTCTTGGCATACAAGGACGAGAAAAACAAGTGCATCATCACTGACAACAGAGCAATCGCTTGGCGGTATTTCACGTGAGTGTGGTGAAGAAAGGAAAATGCAACCTAAAAGTTGTCATATGAGGACAATCAGGAGAGCTTTCAGCCAGCACTAAATTAAGGTCCAAACCTGAAACTGATTTTGGCAGCTGGGAGTCTGACCTGGATTCTGAACTTCTGCTGCATTGTCCTTTTTCAATGAGACCCGATTTCAAGGTAAAAGAGAAGAGAGGACACGGAGCCACAGCAAAGCTGATTCACAGGACTTTATGTGCTGTATTGATTTTCCATTGCTTGATGCAATTTGCAATTGATAGGGATTGGCATGCCGATTGGCAAGCTAAGCAAAAAAGTCTTACAGCAATGCAGAAAAGCATAACACTATCACGTGTAGATGGAGGCCCAGAAGAGGCAAAGTTAGGTTCAAAATAGGTGTATTTTTTCCCTGCTCTGTGCACAGGGTGCCTGTAAGTTCCTTTTTGCAAATCTTTGCTTCAATATTCCCTGCGCCTGCTTTTAGTTCTGTATTGACGCTTGAAGAACGCCAGAGGGGGTCATCTGGCCTTAATTGCTCAGCATCCTTTTTGTCGCGTTTCTTTCTCAAACACACCATGCCAACCACTATTTCATTAATATCATGTTATTTACCAGAAGTTGATGAAAACCGGAGAACCCCGGATCACCCTCCCGGCCTCAGATCACCCAAAAAGGACCCATGGCTCCACACTGGGACTGATCTTCACTCCCAAATAAATGTCTTTGTAATCTGTATATACTATGCTAATATTCTGCTTGTTCATAACATAGAAGGAAGACAAAGAAAGGCCTTTTTGCCACCCTTGTTTGATATTCTTTAATGGGAATAGCTAAAATCCTGTACCTAAACAACCATCATGTCTTTTCATTCCATTTATTTTGCAACGATAATTTTTTCAGGGACAATGACTTGAACCACTGTTTTTTCGTCCCATTTAGTGCAAGAGGGAGTCTGGAACGCAGATGTAATGGTGAAATCTGGGTCCACGCTGCAGCTAATTAGACATGTGCGCCTTAACTAAATGTTTTGAGGCTTAAATGCTACAGAAAATATGAAAATAACACATTGAAGCCAAGCATGAGAATCAGTCAGTTCTCTGCGTAGCAGTAGAACTGAGGTTCTTGGAGGCGAGTGCGACGTGTGATCTGTCCTTATTGCTGCTCATGCAATAAGGGACACCATCTTTTCCTTTCTCGGGGTATTTGCAGACCTGTTAGGCTTAGTTTCGCTCTCGCCCCTAGCAGCTCTCAGACTTATCGTGCGTCAGCCAGTTCAGCTATGCTTTTCCCAGCAGGGCCCAGTGTCGTTAGGTGAGCTGGTCCCTTCTCTGTTAGCTGACATCCGTGGTGGAGTGTTACACCTGTGGATGTAGCTGGGTAAAGACATGTCCTCAGTGTCGCTGTTCTAGTCAATTCGTCTCAGTCTTTGCGTCTTGCTTTGAAGCAGTCCAGCTTCAACTTGGCTAGGCACCTAGTGTGTTCCTCCTGCCTTCCATGTTTTCAGCTGTCCCCTCAGCGTGTGTCTTTTGCTCCCTCTCATTGGAGCCGTGTTCTGAAGGCCATGCAGGCCAGGTTTTGTTCATGTGATCAGATGGTCTGCCCCCCCCTGTAACTGGAAATTGCCCATTACGGGGCAACTGTGTGGGGAGCATACAAAAAACAAGCAATCTCAGGTCTCAGGTTCCCGCCTCTGGAAGAAAGCTAGCTGGCAACGTGTACACCACCTCATGGATTGCGCCCCATATTTTACAGACAAGTTCAAATTCACCCATACACCATCTTGATAATGTTTGATGATTGATTTTACTTAAAAATTTAATTTGTTGCAATGTATAAAGCATAAACCAAGTAAGCAATGAAATGTTCGATGCTTGTATTTTTCGCACCTTTTAAATTCAGCACAATGGAGCCAAAGATTTACCCGAACCGGGATTTTTCTTAGCACTCAGGACCATCATTTACAATGAAGAGAGTGCACCTAGTGTGTTTTGCCAACATTGACCTCTAGCTAGGTTTTGTGGCAGACTAAGAAGTGCTACATGCAAACAAAAGCAGCCCACCTGCGGAAATTCCAGGGTCGATTCTTTTCAGGATAAATTTATCTTGGTGCCAAATGTTTTTTAGCAATATTAGACTCTTCCAAAGCAGACACCACTTCCAACCTCAGATTTAGGATGAGTTACACTGGGTCCTGGGCATTTGCATTGGGGACCGCTCTTATGCTAACACGTTTACTGCATTAAACATGTTTCCTCAAAACATGATGTCACAAGTAGGACATGCACAGAAAAACAGCATACTTGTAGACTTTTGTTCAAGGCCCCCTCCTATGAATTGCCTGCTCAGCTTCTTAAAACACCCACAGGTCAAGACAAAGCACCCTCAGGTTTGAAAGGTTGGTGGGGCATGCTGGTAAATGCCCTCACGTGAACAAAAAAAGCAAGTTTAAGAGTGACTGATCAGTCCATTGCCAGATCCACGGTCCAAATGAAATGGTTTAATCCAACGTACGTGTCAGCCTCCTGCAACCCTTGACAATGGAATCCTCCTACAAAAATGAGTTCATGCCAATTTTTAAGCTGTCATCCTGGCTTGCAGTCAAGCAAATGGTGGTTTACTTTTCTCCATGCGCAATCTGTCTCCATGCCTATTTTGTTTGATAAGTTGGCACAGATGCAAACAAGATGAAATTTGCTGCACAAAACATTTAAGGGATCAAGCATCGAGCGACTCAAATTGATAGTAGTTACACCTGTTGTTTGCAGCCGTTTCAGACCTAGAGGGAAATAGCAGAAGAATTCCTCATTGGCCTGGTCAGCCTGATAAGACTTGCTTAACGACAGGTTGCGAGGACACTTTCTTGCAGGGATAGCACGTCATGTTTGCCAGATGGGGGCGTACATCTTAAACCCAAACTTTATTATGATTAGTCCTGTTTTGGGTCATGATTATTTGGATTGAAATATATTGCAATGCCGCTCCTGATTTAGTCATGCCCAGTCACGTCTACCTGCTCAGCCTGCTACTGCCACAGGGGCGCTTGTTGGTAACCTACATCACTTTGGATTTGCAATGACACCATTCCCACAGCCATAGGAGATGATTCATTTGCCCCTAGAACCATTTAAAATGTTTTGATCTGCTCCGGAGCAATTTCTACCTTTAAGTACCAGTTTCCCTGCATGCCCAAGGAAAGAATGGGACACCCGATTTTTGCACCAAACCAGAACTCGCATTCTTCAGAAACATGTGCAAGCGCACACGCACGCATGCGCACATACACGCGAACACACACACAAACATACACACACAGACACACATGCACACTCAAACACACACACACACACACACACGCACGCACGCACGCACGCACTCACGCGCGCGCACACACACACACACACACACACACACACACACACACACACACACACACACACACACACACACACACACACACACACACAAACACGCACACACACACACACACAATCACACAATCACACACACAGCACCCAATTCTTCTCCCTGCAGTTCCAAGTTCTGGTTTGACTTGGTGGTGAGCATTCCTGTGGAGCCCATTGTGGCGGGTGGCCTAGGCTACACCGTCCGAGATACGCAGGGAGCCAAGTTTGTGGGGCTGCTTCGATGGTTAAGGATTGGGCGCATGTACCCCATCTTTGAGGTGTTTGCCACCATCCAGCACAAGCAAATCCTACCTCCGGTCTTCCTTTTACTGGCGCGGAACTACGTGAGTTCGTAGTGTTTCATGATCACACTTGGAGCTGTTGCACTAAATACTTCAGAGTACCCCGTCAGCTAAGGAGGTTGGGATTCTGATAAGCCCTTAGAGCAAAAAAGTTCCCATGTCAAAGCATCTGAAATATTGCTGCTGCACCTGCTGCTTACCTGCCTCCACTCTTTTTGCACATGGACATGATGGCGTTTGTATGTAATGCGTGAAAATTTTGTTTTTAAAAACTGTGCTGATGATGCATTAATTCTTTCTCTGTTCATCATACATGTCTGGATGCAGACATATCTCTTCTACATCGTTCACTGGATGGGGTGCGTGCTCTTCTTCATTGCGCGGGCGGAGAACTTTAAAGAGGACACTTGGGTAGGTGGACCCTGTGGACACTTGGATGGGAAAAAGGCTACGACAACGGTTACTCTCACAAATTCCAGAGTTCACAAATCTCCAGCATTGATATTTTTCCGTGTGCTGGGTCCATGGGTTGGCGAGCATGACATAAATTAACATAAATTTTTACTGTGGACAACTTGCCCCTAAAATATGGATGTTTCTTACATGCTCCCAGCATAGGTCTGCCCCAACCTTGGCCAGTCAAACCTGGTCAGATATAGGGCTTCCTGTAGGGCTAGAGCGTGGCCAGCCAAAATCGGGGCGCACCTGCCAAATTAATCGCAGCGTAGCACCCTGTGTTTTGCCCACCAAATCTCCATTCCGGTCCTTCTTTAGCACCCAATTGAGTTAGTTTTGGTCATTTGGAGTCTGTGTACTGAACAAGTGTCATTGCAGAGGGAACTGTTGTGGTGGATCACCTTTGCTGCACATTTGCTGTTCTAGAAGCAGGTTATACTTCCCCCCATTAAGCAATAATGATGATGATAAAGGTAGAAATATTGCCTAATATTTCTCCTCCCTCATAGAAAAATGCTGTTTGCGCAGAAACCGTCTTAAATGTAACAACAGGCATGGCGATGTTTTCGCCAGGGGCGTGGCATGTTCACAACTGACACATCCTGGTGTAATATTGAACCGTGCTGGGCTACCACAGGGCAACACGCCCAGAGCTGCCAATAACCATTCAACAAAGGGCCATGCTGCTCCACAGCATGTTCTCTACTGAGCTGCTCTTTCTGGTCTTGCTGCACATTGCTGGCTTGGCTGCAGCACACAGAGAACGTCAGGGTCAGGACTAGCTTATACTAGGTTAGCGATACATCAGGGACAAGAATCCCTGGCACAAGGCAGGGATGATAGAAACAGAACCAAACCTCAGTGAAAAGGTTGGAACAGAAGGTTACATAAGAGAGAGCATAAAAAAACACCACCCCACTTAAATGCAGTTCACACCACACGCACTAGGCTCTGGTATGATTCAGCAACAACCATGTGTTCATGTGACAGAACAAAGTGAAAGGACCCAGTGGTTGGTGAGGTACAGAATTTTAGCCATTTCCCTTGTAGAAACTTTAGCAAAAAGTGTTCCCCAAAGGTCAATTTGACCTCCTTCTTTTCCTTTGAATATGCAGGATGATAGCATATTCTATGAATGTTACAAAAACCAGTTTTTGGGAGTGAAAATTGGTCCCAGGGTGCAGTTGTGGGCCCTTTTTGGGTGATCTGAGGCAAGGAGAGTGACCTGGGGTCCTCTAATCTTTTATCCTTTTTTGGTTCGACATGATATCTTACGAGAAACTGATGTTTGGTTGGACTTGAGGAAGAAAACCGGGAAAGAGCCTATCCAACGATATAGGGGAGTTGTCCACCTTTGAAATTTTAATATCTGCCGCCACTCTTTTTTAAGGGTTGCAAAAACCATATATCAATGTCCTGCACGAGTTCATAGAGGTTGCCAACCCTAATCACTTGCAGTTTGGGCGGGAAGAAGCGCAATCCCGCGTGAGTTATCTGGATGCCTGGGCTGACTACCTTTACAGCTTTAAGTTCTCCATCGGGGTTTTTACAGGCTACTCCAATGAGGTAGGTGTGCTGTTCTACACAGCAGCCAATGTTGCAAGCGGCATTTCTTGCGCTGGATGTTAAATATGCATGCATTCAGAAAGTGAAAAGGCTCACCTTATCAAGAGTGTACACTTGTTAAGGTGTGTTGTTGACATGAAGCAGGTGTTGCCACCAGGATTTCAAATTGTGCAACGTAATGGCTTATTGTGGTTTGTATCGTCTCCCTGTACAGAGCAAAAATGCGTGAATCTGAGACGCATTTCAGGTGTGCAGCTTGACCTGATTTTCAACCTGAGGCACCTTTCTGGCATGCATGCTTACAGGTGTTCTACACAAACAACCCAGTTGAAGCCATTGTGATGTGTCTTTACTTTGGGATCAACGTCGTGGCACAAGCATACATCTTGGGGTGAGTTGCAGTGATCAATGCGCTGGCATAGTCATGCATCTCAGAATGAAGTGGCATTCATTTCGTGAATGCCAGAGTGGATCTGTCACACAGCTTGGTGTGTTAATTTCCTTTCTCTTGCACTGAATATGTTAAAAAGCTTGCACACAACGCCTTTCCTTTCAAAAAAGAACATCTTCTGGCATCAAGAGTTGTGCAATCCCAGGGAGCTATTGCATGCTTTATAGGTTGTGCTTGCTGAAAACACACACACACACGCACGCACGCACGCACGCACCCATGCACATGCAAATGCAAATGCAATGGCCAAATGTTCATTTGTCTGAATTTGTTTGCGCACTCTAGGTTTGCCTGCCTACACGATCTTTCCAGTTTTGCCTGTTTCTCTTTTGAGCTTACATCTTACTTGCAGGTACACCACATGTCCCAGGCTTATTGACCCAAGTGTGCTCGCAAAGTTGGAAAGTTAAATCACTGAGTACCTATGGCTGCCCACATGCGTCCTTCAACAGGACCATCACTGTGCTGCTCGTAAAAAAGGATGTTGAGTCGGGTGAATACCGCAACGCAGTCATCAACCTGGACGGATATCTGAGTGACAAAAAGCTGCCCAAGGTGAGCACCTGTTCCTGCCCAGCCTAACGCTGCTTACCAGTTGGAGTGCCCCTCCATCACTGTAGGAGTGCATTACTACTTCATTGGTCAAATCGCCTGAGTGCCTTGCTGAATCACTGCTGCATGACAAGAATGCCTTGCTTAATGACTGCTGCATGGACGCTTATGTTATTGCTCTACAACTGCTGTATGGAATCTTCTCTGTGACCGTTGCATAACAAGAGTGCCTTGCTGAATCACTGCTGCATGACCGCTGTATGGCATAAGTCTACAACTGTTGTACCACATCGCTCTCTGACTGTTGCACTCTAACAGTGCCTTGCTGCGTGACAAAGGCGCCTTTGTGCTTGAGTTGTAAAAAGGACTTTTAGGACTAAAGGTGGATATGAAGTGTGCTTGTTAACTTGACCGCTGACAAATGCGCAACACTCGCCCCACTGGCTATTTGAGTGTGTACACCAGAAATGTGCACAGCACATCCGCTTCATTCCCAATACCCAAATGCTTCTTCTATAATGTGCACAGAGCCTCTAAGAAGTTTTGTGCAGAGGGTTACTCTGATGCAATAGGGTCTAGCAAACAGCACTTCATTCTCTCACAGATCACCATGGAAGTTTACCTTTGAGTCCATGCCTTTGCTTCTTGAATGCATACAGTCACACATGTACTCCTGTCCACATTCTTTCCTGCAGTCCTTACAGGCAGCAATGCATGAGCACTTGGAGTTACAGTCTTACAGGTATGCCTGACACTGCTCAATGGAGGCAGGTTAAGGAGCATCACATGCAATGCTTGGATACAGCAGATTGCTTTTTTTGTCACATGCGGGTGTGGGGCATTCTACTGAGAGGTGTTTTGGGTGTGGTCAAAAAAAAGAAGGAAAAGAAGTTCAACACGGTTTTAAACTGGCCGCATGTGTTGAGGAAAGGTTCCCTAGCAAGCAACTTTGCTAGAGTCTCACTTCAGGGCAGTCGAGTTATTTAATTTCATTAATTTAGATTGCCACAATACCTGCCTGTGTGCATGCTCACACTGATTGAGTGCTGAATTGAACTTGGGGTTTCTTCTTGCTTGTTGCACTGCTGTGGCGTGCAGCGAGAAAACAGCCGACGAGAACATTTTGAAGCACCACCCCTCTACCATCAAGCAGAAGGTCCTGTGGTGAGTGGTTGTGGCTTGTGCTCAAGAACTTGCTGCTGGCTGGAGCTTAGCTTGCATAGCTCATTACATGCGTTCTTTTGAAACCCACAGGCAAGCACATTTGATATATGATGTGATTGCTTGACAGAAGCTGCAAAAGCTAAGCAAAGAGGACTATTAATTTAACGTTGTGCTGCAATGCAAAAGATCCTCAATCCCTTTAATTTCAGGTGAACCATGCCTGCTTTTTAGCCTTCAGCTTCAACATGAACACTCGTCGGTGCAAAGAACTCAAAGACATTAAGGGCGCTCTAAATAGAAATGCTTGTTGCTCACTTGAGAAAGTGTCGAGTTTTCTTGGACAGGCCACTGGAATTAACAATGTGTTTGCCTGCTCCCTGTCACATGCAGAATAAGGAAGGGTGAGCAATTCAATGAAAGTGCCAGGAGGGGAACAATTATTTTTATAGCTGAACAGCTCCCAGTCTTTCCAAGCATATACCTAAGCTTAATTATTGAGAGTTGGTGATCTAACCTGGATATACCTGGTATTGTTGCACGCAGGCACCTTTACCAGGATGTACTCAAGGACTGCTACCTGCTGGCAGGCTGTACACCCCAGTTCTTAACCCTTCTACTCTCTGTGGCGCGCATGGAGCTCTTCATGCCCAATGTAGGTCGGGTGTGTTTAGCTCGAAGTGAATGCGCAGTTGCAATTATAGGGCTGTACATCTCCTTTGGTGAGGTTAAAACTAATGGCTCAAAATAGGTAGAAGCATTGAAGGGATGCTGAAGCTTTTTGCAGAATAAGATATTATCTCACCAAACTACAAGACGGAGCAGGCACAGCGTTGACAATCTTGAATGAGCTTTTTTCCATTGTAAATGGCATAAAAAAGGTGCAACTAATCAGTTTTACATGTTGTTCACAAAGCAGAATCGTGTTACTCCCGTTCCCTCCTTAATGCTTCAAAACGCTGCTCTCACAAAGGCTCCTAAACATTACAAGTAGGCAGCGTTAGTGCAAGGGAGAGGGCAGAGGGGGGCATGCAGGCATGCGTGCATGTGCGTCCATGCGCTTGCTTGTGTGTGTGTGTGTGTGTGTGTGTGTGTGTGTGTGTGTGTGCATGTGTGTGTCTGGTGCATTTGTGCTTGTGTGCCCACATGTATGCCTGCACACATGCGATACATTGCTGGAAAACAATGGTGTCTTTCCTTGTCCAAACTCCTTCAGGTCACCATCACCCAGCAAGGGGATTCGGCTGGAGACTTGCTCATCATTGCAGATGGCGTTGTTAGCGTGGCGCCACCCTCCTCAGCTGCCACTGATCTGCATGGCAGTGCCCCTTCAATGGGCGGCCACTCAATGGGCAACTTTGAAGCTTCCGAACATGGATCTATGTGTCTGGATGTTTCCACAAAATTGCCAGCCATGGACATCACTTCAGACAACCTAACATCTTCCAAGAAGCGGGACAGCGTCATGAGTGTGGACAACGCTTCAGCCAACCCAGCATCTGTCAAAGATCAAGACAGCGCTATGAGTGTGAACAATCTTTTATCAAAACCGACATCTACCAAGAATCGGGACAGTGCCATGAGTGTGGACAAACTTTCAACCAACCCAACATTTGTTAAGCAGCGGGACAGCGCCATGAGTGCTTCTTCCTTCAAAATGACGCGCTTTGGAGGTAAGCTGAGAGCAAGTGTCGTCATGCTTGAGCCACTTGAGAGGAATCAATGTGGAGCTGCGCTCTTGATTTGCTGGTAGATGGGCCCTTTAAGCTGGCCATTGCTTTCATGGAATGGGATGGTAAAATGTGAACCACAACTGAATTGCGGTCAAGGACATCATTTATTTTGGGGGGGCAGCTGTATTTCTCCCGTGGAGCTGTCCAGCCAATTTGTACCTCCATGCTTAAAGTTCAAGCACACAGCACACATGAATGCCCTATTGCGAGCTGTTACCACCTCTTTCTCAGGCAAATTGTGCCATTAGCTTTGCATTTGCGTAGCTTGCACTTAAGTGTAATTCAGGGCCTGAAGGTTGTATGCTACCATGGTGCTTTAATGTATTGCAATTATATTTGCACTGCAAAGCCCCAAAACTATCGTTTTGTGAGGCAGTATCAAGACTTTACAAGGCCTCGTAATAAGTACAACATTTGCAAAGTTCTGCATTTGAGCCTCTCTCTCTCTCTCTCTCACACACACACTGCTCTTACTCATCCCTCTCACCCATCTGTTCATCATTGGTTTCATTTGCCTCTTCCATGGGCTCACTCGCCCTTGCCTACCACTGCCCTTACCCCTGCATCCTTCAGTAGCATTCTCCCAGGTAGCCTCTATCTCCCCTTCCGCTGTTTGTAGCTTAGGATCTTGGGTTCATTTACACCCTCCATGCCAGCAACCTTTCCAAATCCTCGCATTCCCTGCATGCTCCCATATTTCTAGCTGCTGTATGTTCCATGCTACCACCTCCATGGTGACACTGTACAGCTGATTTTACTTTACAATTTTAAACCAGGAATGTTGTCTGGAGACGTGTTTGAACAGGGTTTAAAGCACACTGATCACTCATATCACCAATTAGCCCCATTTAAATCATCTTGGTCGCCTTTCAATTGTTTGCCTTTAGGTACTTGCTTGCAAATGTGTGTGCATTACACAAGGGGATGCAGCAGGGCCAAGCAGTGCGCTTTCCTACATTGTCTGTATTCTGTGTCATGGATTTCCTCCTCCTGCTTTCTTGCTCATCTTTATTGCTCAGAGATGCCTTCTTGCAAAGCATGACATCCCAGCAATTCTGAGCAGCTTCAATCATGGCGCACTCAGTGACTGATGATTTAAATGGCATGCTTCTGAAATTGCAAAGTTTCCAGCCAAGTTGCAAGTGTGCATACTGGAACCCCTCTGCGCCACGCTGCACAAACAGACAATTTCAAATTTGAGGTATAAGAAACGTCTAAAGTACTTGGGCACTCAACAAAGCTTGAAGAAAGTGCAAGCGTGAAATGGATCTGGAGAATTGGGGGCTCAGCTGCAGGACAGTAAGCATTGTCATGCTATATATAGTTAAAGTTATATATAGTTGAGCATTGAGACAGCTGACAAGCTGGTGTATGTGAAGGCAAACGTGCCCAAGGAGTGGTACAGCTAGACAGCTGGCTCAGCAGATGGTTCTCAGCATTATGGCAGTAGAGCGGTGTAGTGGGGGATGAACTTGGTGCAATGGTATAGCAGCACAGTGGGCTTCATGTGGCAAACTGCCTACTTGACAGAAATAACGTTACTTTTCAGCTCCTGAGCTCAGATTGGACAACAGAATTGTTCTTTTGACCTCGTAATTTGTAATTGGGCATTATATACCCACATGCAGGTACCATCCAAATCTGATGGTGAAATTCATTGCCCCAAGGGGTGCTCTGGAGTGTATAACAGGGATCATATAACGTTATTCTGTTATATAACGGTATATAACGTTATGAATGTCTCCAAATAACGTTATATGCCGATCCCTACATAATTTTTCTAACAAGGAATGGGATGCTCTTCCAGATAGGGCTTAACTAGCACACAATGTGAACATGTTGACTAATAGAGGGTGCATTCAGGACGCTGAACCTTGTCCATTTGTAGTTGATGCAGAATGTAAAGTTTGTGCAAAATTCACACCTTCTTGACCTATGTGCCCTTCCCAATGACGTCCGGCTTGTGCATCTCCTGCTGCTGCTCTCACATAGATTTTCATTTTTTGCAAGTGCATTCCCTGTCCGACACTTGCCATTGCGCAAGCTTGTTGACTGACAGCTTCTTCCCACCTGGATACTCAAAATCTCAATTGCCATGGCACCACAGGTGGAGCCCTGATGACTGAAGATAGCACCAAGGGCCCTGACACTAGCATCATCATTGGCGATGGTGGCGCAGAAGGAAAGGTTGAAGACTCCATTGTGAAAAATGGAGGCATTACATGGAACTCCTTGAAGAGTGCGGACAGCTTGAGTGGACAAGGGCGCAGCGACCATGGAGGAGATGGCAACTCACATGGCGGCAGCTCCTTTGGTAGTGGTGAGTGGTTTACTTAGTGATGGTTTGTTAGTGGCTCCTTTGGTAGTGATATGCAGCGGCCTGGGTTTTGTGACAAGAGAGGAAAGGAAAGGGTTGCATGGTGATGCCTGCTTACTTGTTTCAATTGCAATATTGCCTCCAGTAACATCCCCTGAGCTGTTCTGGGCGTATTGGTCTAATCTGTCATGAGAGCTTGAGCAAGTGCACTGTGCAATGCTGGACCATGAGGTTGCTCTGGATTGTGCCCTCTTTGCTTGTCTTCTAGTGTGCTCGTGCTACATTTGTGCTTCCTGAAGATGTTACATCAACGTTTTGCCAAAAAAAGGCCTGTTGCTAATGATCAGAGGGGCGACAAACCAACAGCAGCGGCTTGTCAAATTTTGAGAAGGAAAGCGACGTCTCGCCATGTGCAACTTTGAAAAGACATCCATATTCCGTCAAAAAGGCCATGCTAGCCTATTGATCATATACAAAGAAGCAAGCTGCTGCTGCTGCTGCTGCTGTAACCAAGATTGTGAATAGTCTATGTTTGTTTTTATATGACTGCCAGACCAGCATGAGTTACTCCATAAGGTAGCACATGCATGCTGTGCTAGCTGGGTAAAGTGTGACTTATTGCTGAGGCTCTTGAGGCTACAGGTGTGGCTTTTGTGGACAGTGATTTGAATGACACCATGAATCACAGTCCACACGCGGCCAATAAATGCATCGTAGTTGCAGTGTGCCAATACCCTAAAAATAATCTAGTAGTCCAAGCACGCAGCTGCCTTGTGCACTTAAGGTTAATTCCTAGCAGCAGCTTCTACAAATTACAGCCCACTAGCTGCATACCCCTGACAATGGGACATAGTAATTCCTTCTTAAAATCACGCAGCATCCTTATGTTGGCCCTAGCAAGCTTCCACAAAACCACCTTGTACTTTCTCTGAAGCAAGCAGCATCCTCATGCTGGTCAAGTATCCGTCCACAATCATTCCTGCCTCTTTCTTCCTCAAAACTTGCAGTTTCCTCACAGCAACAAAACTTCATCCATGGGCCAAGCCGCCGAGCCGCTACGCTGAGCGCTTCGGATCCCCTGGGAGAAGTTCCTTTTTTTGCAGGTGAGCCAGCGGGTTATTATGAAAACATTATCCCCATGGAACAAACATCATAATTTAAGGGTAACATTGATACAACAGCAATTATAAAAAGTAGGCGCAATTTATGTTTGGACCTAGATGCTTTTGAAACCCTTTTGCTAGATTTATGATCCAACGGGTTCCTGGACATTAGTGCCTTGCAGTACCCTCCTCTAGCTTCAAGCAAAACATTTTAAAAGCCATAGCCTGAGCCATTACCTGGCATTCTTCTCCTGTGGCTTCAAGCCGTAGCTTGAGCCATAGCTTAAGAAGCTGGATGGCCATGCATAGAGGCCGCCGTGGTTTGAGCTGCAGCACACGCTTTGTGATGTACATGTCAAGGGTGCAGGATCGCATGCACCACAATTATTCAGTCGGCCAAGGCCCTGTCTTGGGCCCAAAAGCGATAGTGTACAAGAGGCCCTTGCTTGGTTCCAATTGATTTTGAATTGCTGGTACGAATCAGCCAAACAGTCGATTACCAGGCTGAAGGTCAAATGCCGTTGTGACTTTGCAAGGTCGTAGTTTTTTGTCTGGGCCCTCAGAGGGTGCTGTGACATCAGTTTTTGCCTGGACCGTTTAGTGACATATGCAATGATGGGTATTTGAGTGATACACGCTCAAGGTGGAAATTTGAATAAAACATGCGTTGGGTAATGAGCCCTTGAGTGTTTCATTTTGTTGAGTGATTATACTTAGATAAGTAAGCTGCTGAGTAATGGGCCTTTAATTTATGTATGCTGTTGAGGGATGGGCCTGTAAATGTATGTTGTTGAGTGATGGACCTTGGAGTGGTATATGCCCTTGTGCAATGGGCCCTTGGGCGATGCTCTTTGCCTGAGCAAAGCCTTCCCAGATTTTTGTGATGCACTAAAAAAAATCCCTGAGTTATAACCCATAAATATAACCATTAATATGGTTGGCCACAGCCATGCATGAGCGTATTCCTTACAAAAGCTTGGCATGTTCAACCAAGTTTGGATCATCTTACATACAAACGCGCCACACAGGGTGTGCTGTTATGGTCAAACTTCTTTAAAGTTCATTTGCTTCTTTGGGTGTGCAAGTGGAAGGCTTCTTTATCACTGCAGGCATGCATGTAAAGGGCTTCTGTAACTCTGTTTCACCTGGTGCTTTGGGTGTGCATGTAGAGGGCTTCTATACCTCTGCTGCAAGGACCTGCTCAGTCACACGGGTGCTACTTATCAGCTACACAGACTTCCAACGGCTCGCGGAATCTAACCCCAAGGATGTCAGCCGAATCTTCAAGAACTTGGTGAAACGGACAGAAAAGGTGAAGGCGCTTTCATCTGTTGAAAGACATGCACAATGCACCACGCACTGTAGCTGTTCAAAGCTTTCAAAATTTGCGCCTGGCGCGCTTTCCTTCACTTGTGACAATGCAAATACCTGGGCTGGAGATGTGGTCAGTGGACTAGGAAAGGATGTTCTAAGTGTATGGGCTCTTGACCCTCTCACCTAGACCCTCCAGGTTCCAACAAGCTTTTCCAACAAGGCACTCAAGTAACCTTGTTGCATGCCTTGGCCAACAAAGCAATGTATAGGAATGTCAACAGTTGATCAATAGTCACACACACACGCACACACTCAGCTAATGCATGCGCTGTTCTCTCAACTCGCGTTCACAGAGGCTGAAAGAGGTGGCAAAGCAAGCCATGGATGCAGGGCAGCTGGGGCCCGCCTCTGCACAAACACTCTTGCACATTGCCGAGGGCGAGTCCTTAGAAGCAGTGCCTTCCATACAGCTGGCTGCCATCAAACGTAAGGGTGGCTCATGCCTGCTTGATCTTTCCTGCTCGCACAACGGGGCCTATCTGTACACAAGGATGAACCGCTTGAAATCCCTTTTCTTTTGATTTTGTCCTTGGACTGGGATCTTGGTACACCTGAGTGCAAGCTGATATTTCTTCTTTCTAATCCCTGCGCTCCTTTGCTTGTGCTCTTACAGTGCACACCTCTTCAGCATCCCATACAGCCTAAAACAGTTTTATCGGCACTCATCAGTGATTCTTGCCATGCCTTTCCTCACATCATGCTCCTCACAGGATCCCTCACGCCTGCGCAACTCATCATCATGGAACACCTGAGCGAGGCCAGGCGTGTTTTCAGGGATGATGCAATCAAGCATCAGAACCTCCGCATGATGTCTTGCCTGAATGCGGCTATCAGTGGGAACACAAACAGGCTGCAAGCTTACATGGGCAGAGGGCGAGATGTGTCTGCAACAGATTATGACAACCGCAGCGCGCTCATGTTGGCATGCAGGAATAACCATGAGGTGCGTGCAAGTGTGTGTGCACTCGAGGCACGAGAGTAGGAGTGTCTGTAACGGGCTGTGATAAGCTGAGCGGAAAGACACTAAACTTTTACTAAAAAGACAGGTGCAAGAGTGCTGCTGCTTTGAGGAAGGGAGTAGGCGTCAGTGATTGACTTTGACAGGTGCAAAGCGCTTTGATTTGCATGCAAGGACAACCAAAACAAATTGAGTACGAGAGCTATTTCCCTTGTGCTGTAAATGAATGCAGAAATCAAAAGCTGACAATTGAGTACTAGGCATGTTGGTGGTAAATGTTTGGCACACGATTAATGGCGCACTGTTGCTTTTGCCAGGACCGTAATCCATCTGTATGTGGCACTTACTCTAATGGCACTCTAATGGCACTCACTTTATTGTGCTCTTTTCATCCACACGCGGCAACAGACAACACGTGCGCTATGCACTATGCTTGCAGAGTTATGTTGCTTACACCAGCCATGCGCCTCACCCCTGCCAAGAAGTGTCGCTTGCCCCTGCTTGAGACTAGGGGCACGCTATTTCCCTCCTCCTTGCAGCTGCTGTTGCTGGCTGGACTCACACATACGGGTGTGCACCGTGTACTTTTCTATAAGTCAGGCTCCTGCACATTTCAGCTTGTGGTACGCCTGTGCACAGGACGCTGTGGAGATGCTCCTGAAAGCTGGCGCTGACACGTCCACTGTGGACAGCATGGGTTACACTGCCCTATTTGAGGCCGTGCGCATGGGCAATGACGGCTGCATCAGCCAAATGCTCAAGTACAACGCCAAGTGGGTGTTGCTGCCTGCTGTGTGACAAAGCAGTTGGGCCTTGTTGCTAGTGAAAAGGTTAAGCTGCTGGAAAGCTTCAATGGTAGGATTTCTGGCTCGAGCAGAGTGGTTCAATCGTGGCAGGAAAATGGGGTTTGTTGTGGCAGGACGCATTGATTATGTGTGATGAAATTATGTGCACACACTTCAATTCCCAGCAGGCTCCTCCTGGCCATCTCAGTAGCAATGTTACATGGCAGTGATAATGAACTTCCATGATCTTACTTGGTGGAGCATGTTTTTGCGATAAGAGCAAAGGTCCTGCGCACATCCTCTACCTCTTGTGAACACTGCCCACTTGGGAGGGCGCACTTCTTTTCCCTTTCTAGCTCCTTTGCATGGTAAACCTTGCACGCATGCGCGCTTACGCACGCGCGCACACACACAACACAACCACATACAGGCTAGGCGTGGAGCCTCGCATAAGTGGTCCCTTCATCTTCCAAGCCATCACTTCCAAGGACTTGGAATGCTTGAGGCGCTTGATACGTGTGGGGGCAGACTTAGATTGCTCAGACCTGGATGGGCGCACCCCGCTGTTTTTGGCTGCGTCTGAGGGGCTGCTTGAAGTGGTGAGTGAAGAAGGACTGGTGCCCTGAATGGGCTTCTTTGGGTGGTGAGTTAAGATAGGCCTCTAAACCCAAATGGGCTTGTTGGGGTGGAAAGTTCTTTGAAGGGCTGCACAGACCTGGATGGGCGCACCTTGCTGTTCCTGGCGGCATTTGAACAGGCCTGTTTTCTATCACTGCTTTACGTGCTAGAAAGGATGGGGCTGCGTTCATTGCTATGCTGATTGACAGACATGAAGTTAGACTGTGTGCTGGACAAGCTCGCCCATTAGAGTGGTTCAACATGACAAGGATGTGGACATGGATGCCCCAGAGGGTCCTAAATGGACCGATTTTGGGGGGTCCGTCACATGAGACTTTTCTGAAGATCCCTGGCCACCCTCTTCCTACAAATTTTAATGCAGTCACACTCAAAAGCACAATTCTGCAAAACAATATTGTGAAGAAACTGGCTTGGTGTATTTATTAGGGTGCTCAAAAGGGGAAAGAGAGGGCAAGAGGGCACGCAATATGGTGAAAAGAAAATCTTCCAGCCAAAACTGTCTTGTCAAATTGACCCTAAAGTGTGTACCAGTTGTAGAATAGGTAATATTGCAAAAGAAATGAGGTCAATTGGTGGTCTAGCTGGGTCAGGGTGATTGAGAATGTCTAGGGGGAGGTAGACTGTAATGTTCTCTGGATACTTGTGCTTGCCACTGGGAACCTCTGCAATTGGTGTAGCTACACTGCCCAACACAATACAGTTAGCCAAAGCCACAACTCAATTTATAAACAATGCTATTATTATAGGGAGGTCAATTTTTTGCAACAGCAACCAAATGCGTAGCCAACATGTCTTCTTTTCCTTATTTGAATTGGGAGAGTTCTAGAAAGGAAAAACATTTTCAAAAAAATCAATGGGGATCAGGAGGGTTACTAGCAGTAGCCCATGTCTGATCCCGGTGATGAGAGTTGAGGGGAGTCTTCTCAAGAGCGCGTCTGGTGCTAAAACGTTTATAAGCGTACTGGACAGAATGAGCATGAAGCTTGAGAGCAAGTTTGATGGCTGCATGAGTGTCAAGACCAAGCTCTTTAAGAGGCTCCAAAGTGTGAGGGGTGTAGATGACCCCGCCCACACCTAACAGGATGGTATGGAGGGTAACTTGAGCTGAGGCCCTTGAAAGATGGCGACATAGATTGCGATGCTGCTGCTTGGAGGCCTCGAGCTGAATCTTGGGCCGGGGGTCTTCACAGTATTTTACCCCCCACAAGATGGATTTGCCTCTGTCCTGGAGGGTGCTGACTAGGGTGACGGACCTTGCAAGTGGGTGGAGTGGCTGTGGCTGGCGCTGTGTGTTCCCTGTTGCCCCCGCGCCCCCCTCTACTTCTGAACAGATACCGGGCATTGGTCATTTGCACTCATTTCATTGGAACAACTAATAATGCATGAGGGCAGCTAGAAGTGAGCCTTTGTTTGTTAGGAAAATTACGAGGGAAAATACATTTAAGGAGGGCTCTGTTTGTTGAGTTCAGGGATCTGGAGGTTCTGTAAAGCAAGACGATCTGCCAATATATATGGAGGCAAGGCCTGCCCCAAGGGGGCCTTTGCTGATACCATTAAGGAGGATCCTGCTAGCAATATTGTGGCGCTCATTTACATTATTTGATATGGTGGAATGTTTGCATCCTGAAAGGATGTGAATGGAACTGTCTGGCTCCCCACAAAGGTGGCATTGTAGATTGTTGGAAATTTTGAAGCGCACTGCATGATCTTGATTGAAGAGGATACCTTTGCGGTAGATTGAAATGCTTTTTTTCATTATGAAGGAAGCATTGGCATGGTCCAGAAGGCATTGCTGACCTTTTCATGTGCTGTGGAAGTAACTGAAGTTGGTAATAAGAGTAGCATCCTGTCTCGGTGTTGGCCTTTCCAAGTCTGTGTTTTGAGTGCAGTGTGTGTCCTCAGAGCATCATGAAGATTGGAAAAATGTTTAAACTTTGGGGCAGGTGAGTTGGGGCGTTTTGATGTACTTGCATGGGTGCGGGCAGTTTCCTCAAAGGCAAGCCAGGTGTTATCATGGAAAGGATTGCCTTCAATATTTACACATGGGAAGGCTGTGTCTGCATGGGTGTCGTCATCCTGAATAGCCTGATGTTTGGCAATGGCATCTGCGCATTTGTTGCCCGCAATTCCAGCATGAGGTTTGATCTTGTAGGAACAAATAGGGGTAGGTGAATTGCGAACAAGCTGTATGAGTATTTTAAAGATATGGCCTTGGACATGCTGATGGTGAAGCTCTGGTTACGATGTGTGTTTCTGATTTGGTGGAATGAAGAAAGGCTATCTGTGGCAGTGTGGGAGTGGCCCAGGAGAATGGCAGCTGCTATTGCATCTAATTCAGCCCTTACAATGGTATTGTTGGTTCCTGTTCTGTTTGGTTGGCCATTGTTGAAGCTATCATTATCAGAGTGGTAGAATCCTGCTCCTATCACTTGTATTCCAAGGTGGATATGGCAGCTGCCATCTGTGTATGCCCACTCTTTCCAGTTCTGAACTTTTCGGACCAGGTTTGGGCTAGATGCAGTAAGCGGTGAGAGGGATTGTTGCTTTTGGACAATGTCCTTAGGAATATGCTGCTGGTCAGAGGGTCGCTTTTCAAACTTCTTGAAACCAGTCTTGATGTCTGGGTATTTGGCATTGAGAACTGGGTCATTGCTGATGGTTCTTTTCCACCTGCTTGCTTCAGGGATATCTTGTGCTAAATCAGTGAGCCAAGTTGGGTTGTTCTCAATTAGGCGGATTCTTGCTGCAGTATTCCAGACAGCGATAACTTGTAGCTCCAGGAGTGGCGGGGAAGCATGATTCCTTTGTCGACCCAGAAGGGGAGGTAGCATAGATAAGTGTTGTTAAGGGTATGGTTCTCAATGTGGAATAGAGGTGAGGGTAGGCAATAAGCATTCCAGAGTACGGATTGGTGCTCATCGGATTTCCCCAGCTCGCTAAGAACATGAAAGCTGCTGTTGCGTTGGTTTATAGTATTGCAGAGTAAATGGCATGTTTCAGGATGAAATGAATTGCATGGTCGTCATAGATAGGCTGGCATGATGAAATGCCTGAGAATTTGGGTGATACAGCATCGTGGATAGCTCCAAAGATCCTGTCTTGAGGGTGTTCGCTCCAGTAGTGGATGCAATTGGGGCTGTGTTCTAGGGGCGAGGCCATTTTTTCCTGGGTCACTAGTGCCCACTTCTGGATAGCTGAGTGGATTGGTCAGGTAGGATACGCATGAAGGAGTCTTTGATTTTTTACTTTGGTGTTTGCTGCCGTTTCGGATAGAGCGCGAGAAGAGGCCCAGAAGCAAAACTTATAGGAGGAGGCTGGATTGTGTCATGTATCCCAAACCTTGGCTTTTTCATGCGTTATGGAAGATATCAATGCCTTTTGGGTGCGCATTCCTTGACATTTGCCATCTGTGCCGTAGGCTCATGCCACCTGTGAGGAGTATGTCTCCGGTAGCTTGAGGGTTGGTATGAAGGTGTGGAGGGGGAGTGGATGGCATTTACTCTGGGTGGAACGAGGTTAACTTTTGTCATCCAGAATTCACAGCTTTGGATCCCTAAAATTTCTGCTTGTGGGTTATTGGTTTGACATCAAAGAGGAACCTGTTGCAGAGTTCTGTGTCTAGTTTTTGTTTCCATGTATTACTGCTGTCTGTTTTGTCAAATCCTTGTCTTAAAAGGCTGTCTAATTCAAGGTCAGTAGCAGATATGAGTAAAGATCCGGCTCATCCTTATGGGCCTCAAATTTAAGGATGCGCTGAAAGTGAGATAGAGGTCCATGTTTCTTCTAGTGTCTTCTGGCTCCCAGCTTGGCTCCCAGGTAATGCGCAAAAGTTCTTTACTGAAGGAGCTGGGCTCTCTTCTGAGTACATCGTCGTTATTGAGATGGGCACGAGCATGGCAAGCCCAGAAGTCATTATTGTTAACATTACATCTATGCTCGTCAATGTTGTATCCAAGCTCTTTCATGCACGTCCAGTGATAGGTTCAATGGCAGACATCACAGATATACATATCAGGATAAGGGGGTTCAGAGTTCAGGGGCTCCTTGCCCCCAGGGTATTTGCATATCTCACAGCAGGCACAGTGGTGTCTGCATAGGCAGCAGGGCTGATGCTTGTAGGTGTGAGCCCAGCGTTTCTAAACATTGGCAAGGCCCATTTTTCTACGATCATGGGCGCAAAACTGTCTTTGTATTGTTTCTGCTGTAAGGGGGGATTGTTGCTTCTGTCTCTCTTCTTGGCTGTGAAGATTCTCCATGCATTGATATGTCTAGGTCATAATAATAGGTAACAATTATAGCATCTAGGGGGTTTGTTTGCTCTGCTAGTCCTTCCACTTTGTTTTTCCTTGTGGTTCCGAGATGTTCTGAGTTGTCTGCCTACAGAGTTTTCCTTTTTCTTTTTGCCTTTCCACTAAATGCGTACTAATCAATTGGGGTCCTTAGAAGTATGCAGATGTTGCATTGGCCTTTGAGCCCTGGCCTCAGACTCAGGGAGCACCTCCTGAGAGCTTGCTATATGCATTTCATATGCAGGACACCTTTCTATATCATAATAGAGCTTACATTCAATACCTGGGGTCGCAGGGTTCTGAAGCTTTTTGGGTATCCAGCCAGACTGTAATCTGGCAGAGATCAGGGCCAAGTACTGATGACAAGATAAAGAATAGTGCTGGTGCACACCATGGTACAAACGCCCGACGCAAAGTTACAACAGTTCATGAGTTGGGACCCTCTGTGGATACCCTGCTAGTGCAAAATGACAAAGGTAATACCAGACATGCTTTTGCTTCAGAGCCGGCTTGAATGTACTTAGGCTATGCAGCATCAGATCAGGCAGAAGCCTCTCAAATGGGCACAAACCTTATTCTCAATGAGATGGCACGCATTGGTGGGCAAGATGGATGACACACAGTATTCCGTGCCAAAGTGGCCTCTTGTCCTTAATTGATTGGATTACATAGGGATTGATTGGATTACATAGGGAGACCTTCAGCCAGACTGCTTGGCTGATCAGCCTGTGACTGGTCCATGCCAGCTGACAGTAAATCCAAAAGCTCAGGCATAAAATAGAAAAGTCACATGTTGTGTTGCAAGAGGAAACTAGATATAACCTTAACACTAAATTGATGCCGCAAGAAAGGGTGTGCAAGTGAAAAATTGGTTGGAGCAAGTGGAAAATTGGTCGGAACAAGTGAAAAATTGGTCGGAGCAAGTGAAAAATTGCTTGGAGTACTGTTGTCTTAGAGCACACAGCCCCTCATCCCTACACATGAAGAGGACATGGGTCTCGTCTTGAATTTGTTCGCATGAGCATCAATTACAAACAGGAGAAATCCCATCCTCCCAAGACACAGTTTCCTGATTCAAAATGTGAGCTCTTAACCTGAATTTACTAACATTCTGCGTGACATGATAAGGCAACTCCAGATGCAAATACCCTGGCAGCCAGATACGCTTGCGCACATTTTGGTCAAAAGGCATACGTCGCCAGTTTGTTATTTGTTGTTTGCGGATCCACTCCCTCAACAAATTTGCATGCACCGCGCAACCTGTGCCTCAAATCATCAGTGAAATCCTGCAGTGAAAAATAGGCGTATACGCCTATTTTAAAGGTACGTACCTTTAATTAATGTGGGGATTGTCATCTACTACCTGCTATTCTTTCTCGTTTTTCTGGGATTGTATGCGGGATGCTGTCCAAGGGTAGAAAAGCAGAAGCCCAAGCACATTGAAGGCTCCCTCTCCAAAGTGTTATTACTTCTCACTCCTCTATTCAGTTTTGTCCTTCAAACCCCACACACTGTTTTTGGCTTCAACCCTTGGTTGGTGATCTTGCTGGTCAAAGGGGACAATGCAACAGTGAATGCAGAGGATTGGTGGAATCAAACAAGTCCCTTTGTCCTATCAATGCCTCTGTTTTTAATGTCAACCCTTTGTAGGTGATTCTTCTGGTTGAGGAAGGCAATGTCACGGTGGATGCGGTGGACTCATGGGGTCACACCCCCGAAGGTGATGCGCGCCTTGCAGGGTACCATGCAGTTGCGCAGTATTTGCAAGTGAGTGCTGAACAAGGCAAGCCTGTACTTTTATCATATAGTGCTTGTAAGCCAGGCCATTTTTTGAACAGGTGAGGCTCCTTGTTAGGTGGCATCCTTTGTCTGATTGGGTTAAGAATTGACTGCTTGTGCAGGGGATGATACGGGGTGTTATTGATAATATTAAAGAGCAGGCAGGGCAATTTAAAGCTTGACCACTCTCAAAGCCACTGCTCTGTTTCTTATTTTGCGCTACCTTGATGCATGTGATGCACACCCAGCACCCTTATCTGAGCATGCTGCTTTTGGTGTTGTGTCCTTGGACAATAACAGCCAACACCAAATTTTTCTTTGCAAACAAGATTGAGTTTGGTAGGCCTAAAGCATGACCGTGGGTTGCATAGGCACACACTTGCAATCACCTAACTTGTATCCATCTGTTTTGCCTTGCATGGGCTCGGGTGAGAAAGGAAAAATATGTGGATTAGTAAGATGAAGGTCAGATGTAGTAGCCAGATGATTCCAGAGGGAGCCAGACAGGATTGTGAGAATGTTTCCACTAAGCTGATGCCAGCTTTCGTCTGTTGTGGGGCAGACATACACACAATCATGTTCATCATGCTCACAAATGATGCATCATAAACGCTGCACGCAGGTTCAAGGCGGTGGAAAGCAGCTCCTGCCAGCCAGTGAAGGCAGCCTTCCTGCACGGCAGGCTGAAGAGCCCAGCCCCCAGGCCACAGAAGAGTCTCCTCACTGGCAGTCAAGCAAACTTGGCCACGCTGCCCGCTCCTCTCACTCCTATTCACAGCTGACTTTTGGGACAAGCTCGAGACGCTTTCTGCAATCCGGCAGCCGTCCCAGCATAGACCAGAAAAGGCAGGAGCTGCGGAGATCAATGCGCAATAGGACAGTGTCGGTGAATGGAACAGGAAGGTAAGTGTGTGTGTTGTGCAGAAGCTATGGGCGTCTCTCCCATGTTGGGCCCCTTCCGAGCGCCCTCCTGCGCAGAATAGGCACACATCATGCCACATGCTGTTGGACTCACCAGCGAGTACTTGATGGGTTATTTCTTTCTTTGGCATCCTCAACTTGAGCTTCTGAGTGTTCATCTGTTTTGCATCCTGCCACCTTGTAATATCGCTGAGTATAAGGGGAGCATTTTTGGGCAGCATGAGTTTCTTTGTGAACTCTGACTTGCAAAGACACAAGCAAACTTTGCCTTTTGCTTACTCTTTGCATTTTATTTCCCATCCCTGACATGAGCGCACACAGCATCTGTGCAGGACCCACAGGAGCATGGAGGCAACAGCTGGTTCTTCACGTATACTCTAACGGTGCAATACGCTGTGGCACGCCATTTTGGAAGTGTGTTGCTGAGCACCCTCACCACAGAGGCCACGTGCACATGTTGCACAATGTCATCCACCCAGCGCACGTTGGCCCAAGCTCCATATTAAATCTATGTGCCCCTTCTTTGGACCAGAACGTGCCAAACAACTATGCACTTTGACGCCATCATTGATGGCTTTTCACTTGCAAACCTTGTGAACCTTGGACCAGGTCGCGGCTTGCTCCTTCCAGCAGCGGAACACGGCGCAGGCCCACGACACCCACTCCATTTCAGGAGCAGCCGCTCACTATCATTCTTACAAACCCGTCAGGCTCGGCAAGCCCCAGACCAATGACGCCCACTGCATTTGAGGAGCAGCCGCCCCACATCTCCTCCGATGGCCTTGCAGGCCCCACAAATAACCTCTCATTCCGCCTCCGACCTGCGTCCCAGCTGGTTGAGGACACCAGCTTTGAGAAGCCTGATGTGCTCAGACCGCCTGGCACGAGTCCTGCGGGGTGGGTAACACCTGATGGGGCCAACAGGCCAGAGAGCGGGCCTGGTACTGAGCATGCCCATCCCCTGCCCAAGGTCGGCAGCTTCCTAGCTGAAACGACTGGGGACAACGAGGCAGGGGAAAGCATGGTGCTGCCGTTTGTCGATCCTGAAAATCAGGTGCAGCACACTGCAATTCCTGCTATGTCAGAGGTGAGTGTGGTGGGCTCCCAAGAAGAGAGTGACATAGAGTTGGGGCCAATGTGAATTTCTGAGCATGGTTTTTTCCTTTTACTGTCAGGGCTGAGTGGTAAGGATAGAGCATTGGGCTAGGTCCTTTGCTTGCTGTGTAAAGTGATCTCACTGTGATGCGCTGGGCAGGTATGCCCTTCAGGTTGCACTTTCAGCTGCACATGTAAAAAGCTTGATGAGTGTGTCCCTGCTGTACACACAGCTGTAGCATGCTACTGTTCCTGGCCATTCCCTGCACTTACTGTTGCTATTTTGAAGTGTCGCTGTCCTACTCTGCGATGAGATTCACAAGTTCTGCATGTTTGGGTTGGGTTTCATGTTGCATTATCCCCTTTCCCATTCTGGCGGCACTTTAGAGGCCTCTAAGTAGGTCAGTGTTTTCAATCAAGCACCGCTGTGTTGTGCCCTCTTGGTTCAAAAGTGCCTTCTCTGCATCTGACAGCTGTAATATAGCCTTTTTAACTCACGTTGACCTTTTTGTACATTTGTTTGTGACCTTCAATGTTATCTCTTGTCCTAATCCTGGCTTCAAAAAAAAACTAGGAAGGCATGGCTATGGCTCTCTGGCTTCAAAAAGCCATAGAGGTGTGGCACAGCCTTTTTTTCTTACGTGGCTGGTTTAAATATTGTATTTTGACTTTTTTGGCAGAACTCAAAGGTCTCTAGAGGGATTGATGTTACCGATCAAGTACCGCTATGTTGTGCCCTGTTGGTTTAAGTGATACTCTGTACCTGTCAGCTATAACGAGTAGCCTTTTTTCCTCTTGTGGTGCCTGCTTTGTATCAAAATATTCCAAACAAGGAAGTGTCTCATTTTTTTGTTTGTAAACCTAAATGTGATCTCTTGTCCTGATTATGGCTTCAAAAAAACTAGGAAGGCATGGCTAATGGTTGTAATGGTTGCAATGGAATTTGAACTTCAGCCAGGTACTTTGGCTGCTCGGCTTGCTGGGCTGCTGGGCACCGTCTAAAATTCTAGAGGCATGGCTAATAAGCCAGCAGACCCTCAGCAGTTCTGACCCGCTGGCTCCTTGGTTTGCTAAAGCTGAGATCTTTATGTAGGATCCTAGCAAGCTGGCAAGCTAGGGGACCTTGCAGTGATGCATGCAGCTGGACACGGCATGCGGTGCCTTCTTTTTTACCTGTGCTTTGAACAGAATGTTGACCTTGAAATACCCTGATAATGCTGTGGAAAAGGTGTCATGCAAAACAGTGTGCACACGTTCCAGGAATTCCCTGTGACCAGCATCACGATGCCTGACCTGATTTGTTACAGAAAATTCTGGCAGCTGCAGTCAATAGGCTGACCTATAATGGAAGATTCCAATTTCAATCTGGAGACCGCAATTGCCAGTTCTGATGTGAAGGTTTTGATTTTGACTTTTTGGAGCACCGCTATGATGCTATAGAGAGGGTGCCATGCAAAACAGTTATGCACATGTTTCAGGGAATTCCTGTGACTAGCATCATGATGTCTGACCTACAATGGGGGATTCAAGGGTTGCAAGGATCACAGGGGGTTGACCTACAGCCCAAGACTCTGTCAACCTGCTGGAAGATTCTGGCAGCCGCAGCCAGTGGGCTGGTAGCTGCTGTCTGCTAGGCTGACTGTCATGATGAATTGCAGTCATTGCTGAACACGTTCAATTCTTTTGGTAGGTTGGTTACTCTTATTCTTTGCATGGCTCATCAACTGGCCAACCAGTTGTTGAGTGTCTTTGTCTACACTTGATGATTGTGGTGCATGGTTCCAGCTATATCAGACATTATGATACGCGATTGATTGATAATACCCCGTCAGCATGTTAACTCAACAATTGGTGGGAATTTCGCTGGTGGCAATTTCACCTAGCAGCAGCCTTCTTCTGTGGAGTAGCACATCTTCAGTGGTTGGAGGTTTGGGATTATTTTGGATGATCCTGTTGAATGTGCCCAATCTGTTAGAAACCTTCAAAGTCGGGAAAGTGTTACACATCATGCACTGGAGCTTTGCTCTCGTTTAATCGTGCAAAACTGTCCTTGGTTGCCTCTGTACTTTGAGCAGTCAACCTTCTGGAGGTGTCAATTTAGGACTCTTTTTTTTAGCATGCTGCTTGAGGCCGGTGGGTTATGATGTGTCTAAAATCCTGCTCTGCTGCAATGCTTGTCTGTCTGTGGGGCGATTCCTCTTTTTTCTAGCTTGCTTCACCATCAAGCACAAACTTTGCTCACATTTTCATTGTTTGCACGCTGTATTTGTAATTCCTATCACCTGCTGTCGTCTGTTTCACATTTTTGCATCTGCTAAGAAGGGGGGGGGTGATGTATGCTCCCAGGCTGGTGATGTGTGTGTGATTTAGATTTACACGGGGGGACCTTCAGCCAGACGTGTGTGTGATGCTGATACGAATAGGTAAGATGCTGATTAGGCTAGGTTAGAATGGAGGCTTACAGCCAACAAGTATGGCTGATCGGCCGGTGATTGGTCCACGCCGGCCAACAGCAAATCCATAGAAAGCTTGCTGTTGTGTTGCAAGAGGAAATAAAATACAACTTGAGTGCTAACTTGTGGGTGCTAGCGTAACATTGATCGTGCATGACAGCCATCACAATAGGTGTCATTGTTGAAGCATGGTCAAACAGTCTGTTTTTTTTTGTATATTCTTAGCGTGGATGAACAACTGGCCAACCCAGTATTGAGAATTGTTGTTTACATCACATTGTGGTACACATTGGATTTTGTCTTGAATGTTGCTAGTGGCATTTGACGGTCTTAATTTGACATCCACTCTTCTCAACCATGTAAACAACGCAAATAGCAGAGTAATGGTTACAATGGGGGTTGGCCTTCAGCCAGGTTGTTTTGCTGCTCGGCTTGTAGCTGGTCTCAGTCAGCCAGAAATAAATCCATAAGCTTAATCACAAAAAAGAAAAGCTTTGTGTTTTCAATGGTTACAATTAGGGGTGACCTTTGCTGATGAAGAAGTTGATATAAGATTTACACGGGGGACCTTCAGCCAGATTTAGATTCAGATTTACATGGGGGGATTTTCAGCCAGACTGTTCGGCTGATCGGCCTGTGACTGGTCCTCGCCAGTCAACACAATGCCCATAAGCTCAGAAACAAACGGGAAAAGCTTGTTGTTGTGTTGCAAGAGGAAAGATTTAGATTTAGATTTACACGGGGGACCTGCAGCCAGACTGTTCGGCTGATCGGCCTGTGACTGGTCCTCGCCAGTCAACATAATGCCCATAAGCTCAGAAACAAACGAAAAAAGCTTGTTGTTATGTTGCAAGAGGAAATCAGAAACATCCTGGACACTGGCTTGTTGTAAAAAAGGTTGCTCAATTGAAGAATCACCAGAGACGCAGTTGAACAGGTAAGCGCACTTTCTTCTCAAAGCACAAACATCTGCATCTCTGCACACCAAAAGGGCATGAGCTTCATCTTGAATCTCATCACAAGAACAGCGATCACACAAAAGAGCGTTCCGAGTATCCCAAGCCGCTGTCTCCACCTTCAGTGTGTGTGCCCTAAGTCTGAAGCGGCTAACATTCCTCATGACATGCTGAGACAAATCCAAATGCATGTGCCTTGGTAAACGGGCAGGGGCACGCACATTGTGATCAAAAGGCACTGCAAAAAAAGACTGGTAAGTTGCCAGCTTACTAAATGTGTCCCGCGGGTTCACTCCCCCAACATCTCTCCACACTGCCTGCAACCTGTGTCTGAGGTCATCTGTAAATTCTTGAATAGGAATAGGAGTGCCCTGCCGCACAGCTTGCGCAAAGGAATCACAGCGCCGTAGGCCTTGGAAAGCATCTAAAACTTGAGCAGTCCAGCAGGCAGGCGCACACGAAGGAATTGAGAAACAAGGGTTACAAGCGTTACAAGGGGGTTGGCCTACAGCACAAGACTCTGGCTGATCAGCTGCTGGTGAAACATTCTCATCCAGCATCGAAATTTGAAACCAATTCTGACAAAGATTTTGAAAATCTGTATTAGTCTTGATTTAGAAAAGCATTGACCTCAAGATCAGTCAAAATGTGGAAGCTCGCCAAAAAAGGAATAAAGTCAGGGATAGGGATAGGGATGGGGTTACCTGCCTATAAGGGCAGCTTAGCTGAAGCAAAAAGGTGCCTGTAACCAAACCAAACGTGTGTAATTGTCAACTGAAAGCCTTGAGCTGAGTTCAGGATAAAGTCAGCGCCTGGAAGCAAGGCAAAAGTATGTTATGGTTTAAATGGTTACAATGGTGAGGAACCGGCAGCCACAGACGGTGGGCTGATAGGCATTAATGTTTGCTAGGCACTGCTAGCGCGCTAAAAACAAAGAGGTAGGACACAAACTGGTCTAAACCAGCAAGCTAATGGTTACAATGGTTACAATGAGGGGTGACCTTCAGCCAGGTTGTTTGGCTGATCGGCTTGTGGCTGGTCTCTGCCAGCCAAAAATAAATCCATAATCTCAGACATGAAAAAGAAAAGCTTAGTGTTTCGCTGATGAAGGAATTGAGAAACAACTTGAGAACTCACTTGATGCAGCAAAAAATGTTGCGTCTTAGATAAATCTTGGAAGTAAGGGTCAAAAAGCACGTAATACTTGCTGTAATGACCATAATTGATGTTCACCCAGCGCTGTGTAGAGAACTTGATTGAGTAGACATACACACAAACTTGATTTATATCCTTTGCCTATTGAAGAGGCTAAGACCATGACTGCATTTGAGAAAACCATGCACACATACTTGAATTATTGAGTATGCTTGCCACTAGTTGAGACACATTGCTTTGGATTTGATAGCCATCTCTGCATTTATGTTGCCCTATGTTGCTAATGTGCAGCTGAAAATGAATATTAATATATCACCTTCTGTGTAGCATGTCACAGTGCAAGCATGCGGGCGTGCGGTTGCCAGTGTGGCTGAAGACATTTGGAGTGTGCAGAAGACAACATACCTGCACATGTCTTGGTTGGATATATTAGACTTCCCTCAGCCACTATGGCATGGATTCAAGAAATACTTTGGAGCACAGACTCGTCGAGCTGACCGTGTTAGTCTAAGTTGATTGAGAACCACACTTGCTTGCTTTGCTTATTGAAGCCAACACCTTGATATTTGCTTTCAGTTGCTTACAGCATGAGGCTTACCTTTTAGAAGAAGTAACTTGGAAGACATCGATACTTTGTTGGTCCCCTTTTGCTTTGCTACTTGATGTTGAGTTAGTTGAGAATACTTTGATACAATCGCTGAGACGCTAAGGCTATCTTTGGACAAGTGAGTGTTTGGATATACATTCTGCCTTTTTGTTGTGTGATTGCTATTGCTGGAGAATACTTTGAGTCATTGACCTCTTTGAGTATGTGGACACCACACATTTGTATGATGTTATAGATCTGCATCTCGTTTGAAGATTTGTGTTCAAGTGTCTGGACATTAAGTTCCGAGAAAGAACATGTGGTTGAGATTGATCTGTCGCAGATTTGGTTGAGAGACCTGACTATAAATTGCTGTACATTATTTTTTTCGTTTGCCTTTGCCTTAGCCTTAGCTTTTGGCTTTTGCCCTGGCCCTGGTGGTGAGTGTTGCTGCCACTTGTTGTAAATACTTGTAACACCTTGACGCCCTCTGTCTCTGCCACGCTCCGCCTCTCATAAGTACAAAAGGGCTAAGGTGAATTGTCAGCCACCCGCGAGTGCAACCCAACCTGAATTACAAGAACTACTGACGTGATGCCAGCTTGCGCCATTCAGCAGCCTTCTGGTTTTCACAAAATTTGTTGTTACGCTTGCGACGCAAAGAACAAACATGTACATCAGTACAATTTAAAAGCACATGTGCTTCATCTTGAATTTGATTGCAAGAACACCTGTCACACACAGAGATCCTGTCACACACAGAGGTTCCATCCTGCCAAACAGCCGATTCAACTTTCAAGGTATGAGCACGAAGCCAGAACCTGCTCACATTACACATAACTTGCTTAGGCACATCCAGAAAAAGATACCAAGGCAGGGGTACATAGGTTTGATGAGCGTTGCATGCAAAAGGAGTAGCAAACCAAGCTTGGCAAGTAGCAAGCTTATTGCTGTTGCCCCCGGGATCCACTGACTCAACTTCTCTCCAAGCTCCTTGCAACCTGTACCTCAAGTCTGCACTAAAATCATTCATAGAAATAGCACCTCCTGTCCTCACAGCCTGCTCAAAAATTTCAGAACCTACTCAAACCTTGGAAAGCTTGAATTATCTGTGCTGTCCAACACTTGTCATCCTTGGATTGTAACTTCAAATCGGCTTGCGCAACACGGCGTAAAGTACTACTATTTGTACCAAGCATGGTTGGTACCCACATTCCCTCAAAACAGCCCAATTAGCAAGCTAAGAACTGCCAAAAACATGAAAGTGGTCAATGCCACAAGCCAAGTTGTGCTGTCAACGTTCTGCTTAGATGATGTGATTCGCAAATACAAACCGTGAGTGTGTGGTTTTGCTCATATCAAGTGCTTTTGTTGTGTACAGTTCCACACACATCTCCAAACAAAATGGGCAAGGTCAAGCTGGTGCACCAGGAAGCACATCCTGGCCTACACTCAAAACAATCTGGAACCACAAAGCCTGCGCTGGCAGGAGCACGCGGCTGCAAAACATACAACCATGAGCCAACCGGTGTAAGGCACATGGTGCAGCACGTTTATGACAGCACACAGCAACCATGACAGGCAAATGCATGCCCGGAGCCATTTTGAGCCTGCCAAAGACCCACATAATGGTTTAAAAAGATCAATGAACAGGTTCTTGTATTTTCTGTTTACATACCTCAAAGCAATTGCAATAGAAGATAACGTGTTTCTTGTCCTCGGCTTCAGCACACTCACACTAATCACGAATATTCAAACACCCAGCCATTTACAGGACTCAACCTTCAAGCAGTGGACACGAAGCCTAAACCTAATCACATTCCTCATGACTCCTTAACCAGATCCTTAAATAGTTTAAATCTAAATATGATGGGATACAAAAGGGCGTGCATGCGTGCGTGCATGCTGTTTGATTTAAAGGTTTTCCGCGCCAACGATGGTGAGTCACTGCTTTCCTGTTCAACTCTCGGGGACTGAGTGCATCCGCTTCCCTTCATACCCTCTGCTGCCTGTATCCTACATGGTTTTTCTTTCTTTCTGGTACAAGTCCTTTTATTCAAAACGCAAGCCACAAAGCTCATAATATTGTAATTTAAGAGGGTATGCTTCTTGTCTTGCAATTTATCGCAGCCACACTTGTTGCATAAGTCCGTGCCACCAAGCCATTTGTGAGATTCAATTTTCAGACCATGGGCACGGAGTGTGAGCCTCCACATAACTAAGACTTGCCTTTGCAAGTCCTACTGGATTAACCCTGCCATAAGGCTTTCCCAAACAAGCTATCTTAGGTCGACCTAAGATGACGTCATCGTGGAGAAGCGAACCTATGGCTCTTTTGAGCCAATGTCTATCCTTTTTATTAATTGATGTAGAGGGAGTTCCTCTGGCTACACAGTTTTTCTTTTCACCATAGTCTCATACTTTCTTTTTAGGTGTCTCCTTTTCCTTAATTGATGTAGGGAGAGTTTCCTCTGCCTACGTAGTTTTCCTTTTTTCTTTTTTTTTTATAAGGTTACCACTTTCCTTCCATCCTGAAAAATTAATACTTCTGCTTCGTTTCAAACTTTGAATTGCCTGTGCCGTAATGAAGTTCTGCATTGGGCTGCTCGAGAAGCAAAAATTGATACCCACCAAAGGTCATTGCAAAGCAGTGTTTGATTTCAAAAGTCACTAGCATCAGCATGGGTTAGGGCATAAAAGTAATTACGTAGGAATTTAACTTTGATTGTCAAAATTTGAAAAAATTGGCCAATGCTTCCATGGTGAAAGGGTGAAAGGGTTCAACTGTACAGTCAACATGTTGCGCTCAGTGCCTGGAGTACCCATGTTTTCAAGTATCTCGGTTGGGCATCCGTAAAGGTGTTGCACCCAACCAATGATGCTTAACATTTCTTGAAGTTATTTTTATTGTACAAGACACATGCTTTGCATGACGAGGATTCTGCAGCGGTTAAACTGCATTGCAATTGATTCTCAATCTGCAGATTGAGACCCAGCTGGCGGGGTCAGATCCGCCAACTCCTATCAGTTAACGCGCTATTACTTTGTAAGGATACGACAACCGGTGGCTGGTCTGGTACCAGAGCAGGCCCAGGCATGTTCCTGTGTTGCAAATGTGTTCCCTGCTCTAAAGATCTCACCTGCTCTGATGCTAGGCTCAAGCTAGATTTGCCCTGCAGGTGAGAGGATACTCCAGGTACCTGGACCGGTCCAGCTCATCACTTTCTTGCATGTTCCTACCTCAGCAGGGCAACAGGTCACTAGTGAGAGTACTCTCACGTGTGCAGCGTGAATGACTTCGAAGTTGAAGAATCCTTTCCAATTGGAAATATGTACAGGTATTTGTGGTGATTACTCAAATGGCACCATGTAACATTTCGAATTACATGCGTTGGACTTTATCCTATATTTGATTTGGGACCTTATCGCCCCCATTCAATGATTGCTGGCCCAATCTTATCCTCTTTTTACCCCCCCCCCACCTTGTCCTTCTGTAGAGGGTTCTAAACCTACGTGCTAGACTTCAAGGTGAAAATTTTTTTGTCCACTTGCTAAAACATTCAATGAATTCGCCGGTTCCCTTTAAATCGACATTTCCGGCAGCTCCTCGACTACCACGACAAGCCGACCGCCGCTCGACCTCCCATTGAGTTACTCGGACAGCTTCCCAGTGCGAATGAGCTACAGCAACAACAAGTGAGTGAGAAGCCACTGGCTGTCACAGCAATAGTCTAATAATCAGCTGCCTGCAGGGCGACTCGAGTCGCATAGTCGTAGTCTCGCAAGGCGCAATTGCAAATTGGTTGCGCGACTAGGGGCGTCTGCAGGGAGGGCACACCTCAGGGAACTATAGGTATGGCGACATGACAAATTCTGAAGACCACCCTTCGTCGGTCCATTCCTAGTCAAAATATCTTTTGTGTGGCCATACATACCATGGTTATTACCATTCATGATATAACATGAAGGGAAGCAAGGCCTAGGAGCTTCTGCAGAAGGGCAGCTGCCCTTTGCTTTGACCCTCTGCCCTTTAAAGGGCAAAGCAAATTTGCTTTGAGCCTCTTGCAATTGCCAGTAACTGCCTTCTTCCAATTGGAATGCCCCATCAGCATCAGCAGCAAGCTTGAGCAGTGCTCCCCGCAGGCAGCAGCATGCATATGTGCAGCTGCAACTGCAGCAGCATGCATCAATTCGAATCGATGCAGCAGCAGCAAATGCAACAGCGGTGTTAGCCATCAAACAGTACTGGACAAATGCAGCACTAGTGTTAGACTAACACCATCAGCAGTGAACGTTAACGGGCTCTACCGGTTGCAAGCACACATGCATCTCCCTCAACACGTGTTGAGTGCGCACTAGGGGTAACAAATTGGGAAGGCCCCATCCTGTTTTTGAAAATGTTGTTGTATACGAATATTTTTCAATGAGTATTGAAAATCCAGCCAGAAACGGCTGTGCAACGCGCACGGTATCTTAAGAAGGGCGCCCTAAGCTTACCCTTAAGGTGCCAAAATGCTACAGCCATAGAAAAGTTAAAAAGTCACTGCTTATGAGCACTGAGGCTGAACTACCGAGGTGCCTGTGCATGCATGCATACATAAACATGCACCCACATGCGTGGAAATCCCACATATGTAGTAAGGATAAATTAAAACAACCCCAGGTTGTCAGGCACGGTAGGCAAAACAAATCCTTTTACCTCAATGGTATCCAAATCAAGGTAACCCTGCGATGCCGCGGTAGCGGTTCCCTGGAGGCAGGGGGCAATTTTTGAGCAACCTTTGAGCAAAAATGAGAGGCTCCCCTTGCACCAGGAAATCTTGCCAAAACGTCCCGAACCAGACAAGGGAGACTGTACAGGCACGTTCACACATCCCCAGATTGTCAAATGTAGCGGACAAGGCCAGGAGCTCTCCCTTTGTCACAGATCAAAAAACCTTCCTGGGGCAACTGTATTGCATTTGGCATTAACACCCAAGCTACTGCCTAGCCTGGCAAGAGCGTGCATACAAAACAAGTGATCATTCTTGGAATTGGAGCTAATCTTTGGGTGTGAATTCAAACTTTGTTGATCCCTGCTTTGCAGAATCCACCCCATGGGTATGGTAGCAGTAGAGGACGCTAGCCCTCTCACAATCACTGACACCGGTGATCCCTCGGAGCCCATTCCCACTCCCTTTGCCTTCCCAAAATGGCAGCCCCCTGAGCTTCAAGAGTCCCACTCTGACCGCTCAAGTTGGGGGTCCAAGGGGAGTGTAGAGGACGAGCCCTCTCCAAATGACCCTGCTTCCCGTTTGAAAAGCACTTGCCAGCGTTGGTTGACAAGGTGCCTTCTGTGGATCTTGCCTTTCCCTAAGGTAAACAACGAGTCGCCTTTTTTCTCCATGTTGGCTGCCAGGGCTGCAAGGTGTAGTGGCTTGATTTTGGATGGCGCACTTCAGTACATGCCTTGAACACATACGCATCAATGAAGCTCTGTTGCATTACCTTCCGTGGTTGGGCTGATGCTGTGCAGGTTGAGACAGAGGGGCAAACAGCAGAGCCTGCTCTGGAGAGCTCCAAATTTGTGGTCCATCCCCACAGCGCATTCTACATCCGATGGTAAGGCAATGTTGGGAAGCATGTGTGAACATAATAAGAGAATGGGTTAGAAAGATGAATGTAATTGCAGACGGGCATTCCCTTATTGAGGAAATTGTCTCACAGCTATTAGTTCACGCATGTGCAGAGAAGACGAGCAGTGCAAACATCACAGAAGCCTGGCCTGCTTTCCTAGCCTGCCCTGTCTAATTCTTTTGAGGTGCATGACGCATACTTACACTTCCCTGCCTGGTTCTTGGCTTCCCAGAAGGAAATGCAAGCTTTAGAAAGTTTTCCGCATAAGCCAACTAGGGATGGAACCCCTGACCTCACGAGGTGCACAAAAGCTATGCATAGGCTTGGTTGCGGTACCTTGAGTTTGCCTGGCTCCATTACCAAAAGAAGAGCTTACCTGCCTGGCCAGCACTTTTCATCTATTTAAGGAAGTGAGAATATATTATTGCAATAACCAAGGTTCAGCCTTCTTGCCTGGCCAATGTAAGGATATTGGAATGTACCGTTAGGAGTTTTCGTGAGGCAGGCGCATGCACTGGGGTGTCTGCTTGCAGTACGGTCACAATGTACAATGTCTCAGCGTGCTTGTGAATGCTTACACCTTTCTTTTGCTGGATCAGGGGCAATAAGACATATATCTGTCTCACTGTGCTCGTTTTACTACTTGATTGCACGGATCACCAAGTCTGCTAAAACCAGCATGTCCACAGCAGCAGCAGCAGCAGCAGCAGCAGCAGGCACCTTTTGCTGACAACACATCGTGCAACTTCCCCTGCCTCTTCTCAGGTACATACTCATCGTAACTGTGGCCCTTCTGGTTGCCATCTTTGATCCGTACAACGCAGCTTTTGTGGAGACTTCGGGCATGTAGTGAGTAACGGATGTTGAACATCATTTCTCCGTCTAATTGGAGTATCATTGCATGCTCAGCTAAACACAAAAAGGCTTTGACACTCACATATGCACATCCCCTTTGCACTCCTGCAGCCCATTCTACAATTTCTGGGCAGTAACAGACTACATCGCCACAACAATTCTAACGGTAAGCAAGGCAAAAGCAAAGGAGCAAGATCGATGGGCTTGATGGCCATAGAATACCAAGGCATAAACTTACATCAGAATTTCCCTCCGTGTTGTTCTATTTTAGCAATTATGTACCTTACCCTGTTTTTCAGGCAACATGCAAGTGGTGTTTGCAAATGTGTTTCTTGCTATGTTCCAGGAAGACGGGAAAGAAGATTACGTGAGGACACTCCCCACATCAATTAAGCACTAAGCAGTGTACAGGGCTGCAGCTGTTGCAGACCTTGGCCATACTCCCACTTGTATTGCTGTATAGGCTGACATCGTGTTGAAGTTCTTCTTGGCATACAAGGATGAGAAGAACAAGTGCATCATCACTGACAACAGAGCAGTTGCTTGGCATTATTTCACGTAAGTGCAGTGGGAATGAAAACAATGTGAAAGGAAGCAAAGAAGAGCAACCAAGAGAGGCTTTAAGGCAGTACTCAACCCAGGCTAAAAGTTGAAGATGATATGTTGGCAGCTAGTAGTCTGATCTTGAAATTTGATGCCCTTTTCCAGTTAGAACCTAAGTCAGATAGAGGGGAGGACATGCAGCCACTGCAAAGCTGATTCAAAGGGATTCCTCAACTGTTCAGTAGCTGATCTCCCATTGCTTGACGTAGTATGTATTTTGAGAGGGGCTGGCTTTTTTATGACAATTGAAGCAGAGACATTTTACAGCATATAAAAAGAAGCAAAACCCAAATGTTATAATGCTTGTACTTTCCAAGATGGGGCAAATTGAGGACCAAAATTGGTGTATTTCCCGCGTTCTCTGCACACAGGGCCTGTAAGCGGATATTTCTCAAATTTGCAGGAACAAGTTTTGCAACAATAAAGCTTGATGGAAGTTACTCGCAAGCGCATAACGCCTTGCGGCATGAACCCTACCTTCACCACGCATGGGACCAAAGTTAGCCATTTTTTTGGCTGTCATCTTGACCCACAGTCAAGCAGATGGATACTCACCTGTCTCCACGCAAAACCTGTATTCATACCGACTTTGTTTGGCAATGGGCATTGATGTGGCTTTGCAGCTGTGCAAGACGCTGCACAAATAAAACATTCAAACTCATGATTGACTTGAATTTATGTGAGTCCCTTGTGCTTTGTTACATCTCTTGGCGGCCATGCAGTTCTATGCAACAGAGCGAAGATGTGGCGAAGGATCACAAATACATCTTTTTGCTAGGATAGCGTGTCTATCTGCAAGGAGGGGGGGGGGGGGAGGGGGGGGGGGCGCACCTAGTTTTTTCTTACCCTGTTGCGGTCCAAGATCACCTTATTCAAATTATGTTGCTTTCCAATCCAGTCACGCCAAGCCACACATATTGCTCAGCCTGCTTCCAAAAGCACTTGTTGGGATTGCATGGAGCAACACCATTTGCATAGCCATAAGGGATGACACATTTGCCCTTTAATGGTTTAAAATGGTTCTTACCTGCTTCAAATCAATAAGGCTTCTGAGGACCACTTTGACTGCATGCCCAATGAGAATGGGTCACTTAACTCTTGCATCAGTCCAGAACTTGAACGATTTGAAAAAAGACAACCACTGTGGAGCAAGATGATGTGTGACGTTAGGGAACCTTTCCTTAATGCACGCAGCCTGACCTGTCATGTGTATTTTTCTTTTTTTTGTGTCACATCAAACTCCGTAAGGCACTCATTGACCGCGCGCGCAAACACACACACAAACTTTTCCTCCTGCAGTTCGAAGTTCTGGTTTGACTTGGTGGTGAGCATTCCTGTGGAGCCCATTGTGGCGGGTGGCCTAGGCTACACCGTCCGAGATACGCAGGGAGCCAAGTTTGTGGGGCTGCTTCGATGGCTAAGGATTGGGCGCATGTACCCCATCTTTGAGGTGTTTGCCACCATCCAGCACAAGCAAATCCTACCTCCGGTCTTCCTTTTACTGGCGCGGAACTACGTGAGTTCGTAGTGTTTCATGATCACACTTGGAGCTGTTGCACTAAATACTTCAGAGTACCCCATCAGCTAAGGAGGTTGGGATTCTGATGAGTCCTTACTAAGGAGGAAGGCTCTAGTAGAGCGAAAAAGTTCCCATGTCAAAGCATCTGAAATATTGCTGCTGCACCTGCTGCTTACCTGCCTCCACTCTTTTTGCACATGGACATGATGATGGTTGTATGTAATGCGTTAAAAATTTGTCTTTAAAGGCTGTGCTGATGATGCATTTATTCTTCCTTTGTTCATCATGCATGTCTGGTTGCAGACGTATCTCTTCTACATCGTTCACTGGATGGGGTGCGTGTTCTTCTTCATTGCGCGGGCAGAGAATTTTCAGGAGAACACTTGGGTAGGTAGACCCTGTGGACACTTGGGTAGGAAAAAAAGCTACAACAACGGTTACTCTCACAGACCCCAGAGCTCACAAATCTCCAGCATTGATATTTTTCTGTGCGTTAGGCCCATGGGTTGGCAAACATGAGTTGAAATAAATTTTTACGTCTGCCATAACTCTTTCTAGGTGCCAACACTATGTAACCATTTCCTGTACAAGTTCATAGAAATGGCCAACCCTATTCACTTGCAGTTTGGGCGGGAGGAAGCGCAATCCCGCGTGAGTTATCTGGATGCCTGGGGTGACTACCTTTACAGCTTTAAGTTCTCCACTGGGGTGTTTACAGGCTACTCCAATGAAGTAGGTGTGCTATTCCACACAGCAGCCAACGTTGCAAGCGGCATTTCTTGCGCTGGGTGTTAAATATGCATGCATTCAGAAAGTGAAAAGGCTCACCTTATCAAAATTGTGCACTTGTTTAGGTGTGTTGTTGACATGAACCAGATGTTGCTAGCAGGATTTCAAAATGTGCAACGTACTGGCTTATTGTGGTTTGCATCGTCTCCCTGTACAGAGCAAAACTGCGTGAATCTGAAACGCATTTCAGGTGTGCAGCTTGATCTGATTTTCGACCTGAGGCACCTTTCTGGCATGCATGCTTACAGGTGTTCTACACAAACAACCCAGTTGAAGCCATTGTGATGTGTCTTTACTTTGGGATCAACGTTGTGGCACAAGCATACATCTTGGGGTGAGTTGCAGTGATCAATGCAGTGGCATAGTCATGCATCCCAGAATGAAGTGGCATTCATTTTGTGAATGCCGGAGTGGAGCTGTCAATCAGCTTGGTGTGTTTATTTCCCTTCTCTTGCACTGAATATGTTTAAAAGCTTGCACACAACGCCTTTCCTTTCAAGAAGGAACATCTTCTGGCATCAAGGGTTGTTAAGTCCCAGGGAGTCATTGCATGCTTTATAGGTTGTGCTTGCTGAAAACACAAATACACACACGCACGCATGCACATGCACATGGAATGGCCAAATTTTTATTTGTCTAAATTTGTTTTCACACTAGGTGTGCCTACCTACACAATCTTTCCAGTTTTGCCTGCTTCCTTTGCGCATACATCTTACTTGCAGGTACACCACATGTCCCAGGCTTATTGACCCAAGTGTGCTCGCAAAATTGGAAATGGAATGGAGTTAAATCACTGAGTACCTATGGCTGCCCACATGCGTCCTTCAACAGGACCATCACTGTGCTGCTCGTAAAAAAGGATGTTGAGTCGGGTGAATACCGCAACGCAGTCATCAACCTGGACGGATATCTGAGTGACAAAAAGCTGCCCAAGGTGAGCACCTGTTCCTGCCCAGCCTAACACTGCTTACCAGTTGGAGTGCTCCTCCATCACTGTAGGAGTGCACCACAACTTCAGTGGTCAAGTAGCCTGAGTGCCTTGCTGAATCACTGTTGGATGGCAAGCATGCATGACCGCATATGTCATGCCCTACAACTGCTGTATGGTATTGCTCAATGACTGTTGCATGAGAACAGTGTGTATGACAATGGTGTATATGTGCTCAATTTCAGTGCTTCTGGAGATGAAGGTCAAGATGAAGTGTGTTTGCTAAGCTGACCACTAAGAAGTGTGCAGCAAGTATCCCACTGGCTATTTTATTTTTTACACCATAGCTGTGCATCACATCTGCTTCACATCTCAATTGAGAGATCATGAATATTGATGCTTTAGTACGTTCATTTATATGAACTCCTATCCATTTTTTGCGGTTTGCAGTCCTTACAGGCAGCAATGCATGAGCACTTGGAGTTGCAGTCTTACAGGTATGTGTGTGTAGGGGGGGGGTCATACGGTTTTTGAACCTAGGTGGCTTCTTTTCCTGAATTGATGTAGGAAGTGTTTCACCGCCTACGTAATTCTTCTTTTTTTCTATGTGAAAATTTCAATGAAGGCAGGCTCAAGCAGAATCAGTAACACTGCTTGAATGCAGCAGAGTTCCATTTAAGAGGGTGGTGCCTATGGTCTGGGGGACGGGCAAGGCATGCACTTAATGTGTCAGCACCAGTGCTCTAAGGGCGGTTCCACAGGCTTCTGCGTGGTCAGAAGTTGCTAGCAGCTAGTTAAGCTAGTCTGCCAGAATGCAGACTTTATTCGTGCTCAGCAGACAGCTGCTGGGCATGGCTTTCCTTGGTTGGAAGGCTGACAGTGCTGACTCTGCTTGTTGTTGAAGGTCTGGAACTCCAGTCTTTCAGCTATCATCCTGCTCTCTTTCTGGTTGCTGGACCTGTCTTCTTTCCCTGCCTGCCATGCTTTTCTCAGTCTGAACTTTGTGGTGGGGTGGTTATACGGTCTGTGCACCAATGTGGCCCCCTTTCCTTAATTGATGTGGGGAGTGTTTCACTGCCTACGTAGTTTTTCTTTTTCTTTTTCTTTCCATTCCATCATATGCGGATATGATACATTGCACTTACAGATTAACAGTTGCAGTTGGTGATCTGGCATGGAGGTCTGGTGGTTATAAAATAGTGTTCATGCAGAGGCTTGTTAGGCAAATGGGCCAAAATCTTGGCTAAGCTTTAACTACACTTTGTTCATCCAAGCTTGAAAGGTCAAAGTTTGGGCCCGTTAATGCTGGGAGCACATGCCCATTCTGAGGGGAGTTGTCCACCTCTGCAATGTCCCCTCTTTCTTTCCTTTTCTCAATGTAAAGTACCAATACGAAGGTATGTTGAAATAGTATGAGTAGGTCAATATTCTTTTAAGGATGAAAGATGCTCATAAAGTGGAGCTGTGGACCCCATTTGAATGATCTGAGGCCAGAAGAGCAAGTTTTATTTAGATTCTACGGGTAGCATTTAGGGCCAATTGCCTTAAAATAGGCTTGAGTGCCTCACTATCTGTCTGGATGCGTGCTCTCACCGCTTAAAATGCTGAAGCAGGACTTGGGGTCCCTCCTTGTTTTGTCGCGCTGTTGTGGCTTGCAGTGAGAAGACAGCTGACGAAAACATTTTAAAGCACCAACCCTCTCCCATCAAGCAAAAGGTCCTGTGGTGAGTGATTCTGTCTTTTGCTTTTCACTTGCTTAAACTTAGGTTGCTTGGCTCATTACTTGCGTTCTTTGCAAACCCTAAGGCAAGCACATCTGCTAGACGATGTTAAATCTCTTGTCAGGAGCTGTGGGAGCTAAGCAGAGAAACTCATAACCTGGCGTTGTACTGCAATGCAAAAGCTCCTCAGTCGAGACCCTTTAGTGCAAGGAAATCCATGCATGCTCCTTAGTCTTCAGTGTCTTCATGGACACTTGTTGGTGGTGCAAAGAATACATGGCATTGTAGGTGCTCTGAATAGAAATTCTTGTTACTCGCTTGAGTTGTTGAGCTTTCTTGGCAAGCCATTGAAATTAACGCTGCATTTGCCTGCTCTCTGTTGCATGCGGAGTAAGGAAGGGTGGGTAATGCAGTGAAAGTGCTAGCAAGGGAACATATCCTTGTTGTAGCCGCTATAAGCGGCTGAACAATGCCCAGTCTCTCCAAGCATAGCCTAAGCTTAATCATTGAGAGTTGGTGATCTGATCTGGATATGCGGGGTATTGTTGCACGCAGGCACCTTTACCAGGATGTACTCAAGGACTGCTACCTGCTGGCAGGCTGTACACCCCAGTTCTTGAATCTTCTACTCTCTATTGCCCGCATGGAGCTCTTCATGCCCAATGTAGGTTGTGTATAGCTAGCTCACGCGCTTTGGTGGGTGCTCAGTTGCAAGTCCAGCGCTGTTCATCATCGCAAAATTTGTGAGGCATAAATCAGAGGGTTCAAACTCATGTGTGCGTTAGAGACTTTTATTAGCAATAATTTTCATCATGGCATCAGAGCCAAGGCGTGGTCTTTCCTGGTCCAACTTTGGCTGGAAATAAGGGCAGGTCTCAGAATTTTGACCCCAACTTTTGAATTCAGGCTACATATGATATGAACATACGTTTTAAAAGGGAAATATGTATGAAAAAAGCTCCCAGGAAGTGCTCCCTGAGTGAAAATAGAGGTTAGGGCTTCAAGGTCCACCGACCCTCCCAAACGCTCTCGCCCACCCCGACCCTGCCAGTCCACCAATTGACCCATTCCTTTTGCAATGGTGTCTGCTATATCACTGCTATATACCCAAGGGTAATTTTGGCAAGATGGGTTCGATCGGAGAATTCACATTTCTCACCACATTGCCCCATTTGGCCCTTTTTGAGCAACCTAGCAAACATATAGAGCCAATTTTTCCAAATTATTCATGCAGACTGTGCCTTTATGTTCATAGAACAAAATGCATAATAAGTAGTTGGGAGGGTCGGGGCCAGGGAGGCTCAGAAAAAATTCCTGTGGCAGATCCCCCAAAATGGCCAAGTTAGGACTCTCTGGGAAGTGCTACCTGAGTGGAAACAGAGATGAGAGCTCAGACGTCCACCTACCCCACCAGATGTTCTCGCCCACCCTGACTCAGCTGGACCCATTTTCTTTTGCAATGATGTCTGTTATATCACTGCTACACACCTGTGGATAAACTTGACAAAAATGGGGTAGGGAACAAAAAATATCATTTTCATTACATTGCCCCCTTTTTCCCTTTTTGAGCATCTAGCACAAATGTTGAGCCAAAACTCCCAAAAGTTTATGTTCAGAGTTGTGCTTCTATAATGATGATGATAATAATAGTGACAATAATAATGATGACAATAATACTGGTAACTAACAATATTAATCGGAATATTAGTAATGATGATTACGATGATAATAATGATATAGGACTTTATAAAATGGTTTGGGAGGGGCAAGGCCAGGGAGGCTCAGGAAAGTTTCCTGTGACAGGTCCCCTTTAAATAGCCAATTCAGACCCTCAGGGCAGATATTCACAGCTTGAAACAGATAGAACCCTCGAATTGATGTTATGTATTTTTGAAGGAAAAAAATGGACATGAGGCAGAGCAGGGACAGCATTGACAATGCTTGATTGAAAGTTACTTTTTTTCATCGTAAATGGCATAAAGAGGTAAATTTAGTTAAATTGCCATGTTGCTCACACAAAGCAGAATGTAAAGTGTTGCTCCTGTTCCCTTCTCAAGGCTTCAAGAACCTGCTCTCACAAAGGCTTTTCAACATTACGAACAGGCTGTATTAATGCAAAAGGGAGGGCAGAGGGGGGCATGCAGGCGTGCATGCGTGCGTGTGTGTGTGTGTGTGCATGCGCGGACGTCCGTGCATGCTCTTGCACGTGTGATACTTTGCTGAAAAATAATGGTTTTCCTTGCCCAAACACCCAAAATATCAGGTCACCATCACTCAGCAAGGGGATTCAGCTGGAGACTTGCTCATCATTGCAGACGGCAATGTGAGTGTAGCTCCACCCTCCTCAGCTGCCACTGACCCACATGGCAGTGTCCCCTCAATGCGCGGGTTTGACGTTCCCAAACATGAATCCATGGTTTTGGATGTTTCCACAAACTTGCCAACCATGGACAGCACTTCAGCCAACCCAACATCTGCCGAGAAGCGGGACAGCGCCATGAGTGTGGACAACCTTTTAGCCAAAACAACATCTATCAAGCAGCGGGACAGCGCCATGAGTGTTACATCCTTCAAAATGACGCGCTTTGGAGGTAAGCGGCGGAAAATTAGCACCATTCTTAGACCAGTAGGGGTGAGAGGGGGCACTGTGGAGCCATTTCTTTGTACTTTTGTGCAGCTGGGCTTTTAAAGCTGGCCGTTCTTTTTTCATGGAATGGGATAATGGAATGTGAGCCACAACTGCAGCCAAAGACATAACAGCCAACAACATTTTCTATCATAGGGCTATCATGCAGCTATACCTCCCCTGTGGAGCTATACCACCGACTTAAACCACCACAGCCAGCGCTCTGCACATAAACATGCCTTGTCACACAGCTCATACCACATCTCTCTCTAGCATATTGCCATTACTTTTGCATTTGCATAGCTTGTGCTTTTGTAGATTTTAGGGCCAGAACTTCTAGTAGAAGGTTATATAATACTGTAGTGCTAGAAAAAGAAAAACCACGGAGGCGGTGGAAGCATTCCCTACATCAATCAAGGAAAAGGACACGTTGGCTCAAAGAGTTGTGCTCAGCAGTTAGCTGCTGGGCATGGCTTTCCTTGGTTGGCAGGCTAACTGTGCTTGAATCTTCTTGCTGAAGGTCTGGAACTCCAGCCTCTCGGCTATCATCTTTCGCTCTTTCTTGTTGCTGGACCTGTCTTTCTTCTCTGCCTGCCATGCCTCTCTCAGTCTGAACTTGTGGTGGGTGGGCCATATGGTGTTTAAACCAAAGTGGCCCCCTTTTCTCAATTGATGTAGGGAGTTTTCACTGCCTACGTAGGTTTTTTTTTCATTCAAAGAGCCATGAGTCTCCCTCACAACAGGGTAAAAAGGAAGCTATTGTGGGTTTGATGGGTTTTGGGCAGCACGCGGCCTCAGGGCACCAGATTCATGTGGAGTTTTATTGCTTTCAATGGCACGTCTGGTTGAGGTAAGTCTGTGTCATAAAAAGTGCAACATTTGCAAATTTTTGCATTTGAGCTTCTCTCTCTCTCTCTCTCTCTCTCTCTCTCTCTCTCTCTCTCTCTCTCTCTCTCTCTCTCTCTCTCTCTCTCTCTCTCTCTCTCTCTCTCTCTCTCTCTCTCTCTCTCTCTCCTTCCCTCCCTCCCTCTCTCCCTCCCTGTCACTGCCCTGACTCATCCCTCCCATCTATCTGTTCATCAGCGATTTCACTTGCCTCTTCTGTGGGCTCACTTACACTTCCCCTTATTATAAGTGATGATCACTGCTCTTGCTCCTGCATCCTTCAGTAGCATTCTCCCAGGCAGTAGCATTCTCCAGGCGCTTCTGTGCCACCTCTTCCTCTTGGTCTGTGTGGTGGGGCCCTGCCTTTCAGGTGACCTTTCCTTAATGCACGCGGCCAGACTTGGCAAGCGTAGCCTTTTCTTTTTCTTTTTCTCCAGGCAGCCTCCACCTCCCCTTCCGCTGTTTGTAGCTGCGGCCTTTAATTACAAAATCTTGGCAACCTCTAATTTCTTGCATCTCTTGCAATGCCTCCCTTGAGATACACACCTAGCCACTGCATGCTCCATGCTACCACCTCCTCCATGGTGGGGAGCTAGATTTCCTTCTCTCTCTCAAAGGGCTTTGGTGAGACCCTTGCTAGCTTGCTAGCTAGGGAGCCTTTCCTTGCACGCAGCCTTTTGGCTAGCTTAGACTTTTCTTCTCTTTTCTCTCAAAGGGCTTCAGCCCATGTTGAAAAGGATAATCTGAACCCTTTGCGGCGTGATGTTGCATTATTGGACATGATGGTGGGCGGGCTATAAAAGTGTATGCTGTGTGAAACCCTCAAAAAAGTAGTTTTTAACGAGGTGCCACTTTTCATTTGCTTGCAAAAGACCCGGCGCTGACAATGTGTAGCTGATTTTCTTTTGGATAAGTTGATACTGATAATGTCGTCTGAAGATATGGCTGAACAGGGGATTGAAGCGCAGTGCCTATTACTTATCAATTGGCCCCATTTATATTGTTTTGGTTGCCTTTCAGTTGTTTGCTTCCAGGTACTTGCTTGCAAATGTGTGCGCATCACACAAGGGTATGCAGCAGGGCCAAGCAGTGCGCTTTCCTATATTGTCTGTATGCTGTGTCTCATGGATTTTCTCCTTCTTCTTTCTTGCTCATCTATATTGTTCAGAGCTGCCCTCTTGCAAAGCATGACATCCCAGCAATTCTGAGCAGCTTCGATCATGGCGCTCTCAGTGACTGATTATTTAAATGGCATGCTTCTGGGATTGCAAAGTTTCCAGCCAAGTTGCAAGTGGGCACACTGGAACCCCTCTCCGCCACACTGCACAAACAGGCAATTTCAAATTTGAGGTATAAGAAATGTCTAAAGTACTTAAGCACTCAACAAAGCTTGAAGAAAGTGCAAGCGTGAAATGGATTTGGAGATTTGGGGGCTCAGCTGCAGGACAGTAAGCATTGTCATGTTATACATAGTTTTCCTAACAAGGAACGGGATGCTCTTCCAGATAGGGCTTGACCAGCACACAATGCAGACATGTTGACTAATAGAGGGTGAAAAATTCAGGACGCTGAACCTTGCTCATTTGTAGTTGATGCAGAATGTAAAGTTTGTGCAAAACTCACACCTTCTTGACCTATGTGCCCTTCCCAATGACGTCCAGCTTGTGCATCTATATATATCAACAGGGCCCTCTCATCTCCTACTGCTGCTCTCACATAGATTTCCATTTTTTGCAAGTGCATTCTCTGTCTGACACTTGCCATGGCGCAAGCGTGCTGACTGACGGCTTCTTCCTACCTGGATACTCAAAATTTCACTTGCCATGGCACCACAGGTGGAGCCCTGATGACTGAAGATAGCACCAAGGGCCCTGACACTAGCATCATCATTGGCAATGGTGGCGCAGAAGGAAAGGCTGAAGACTCGATTGTGAAAAATGGAGGCATTACATGGAACTCCTTGAAGAGTGCGGACAGCTTGAGTGGACAAGGGCGCAGCGACCATGGAGGAGATGGCAACTCACATGGCGGCAGCTCCTTTGGTAGTGGTGAGTGGTTTACTTAGTGATGGTTTGGTAGTGGCTCCTTTGGTAGTGATATGCAGCGGCCTGGGTTTTGTGACAACAGAGGAAAGGAAATGGTTGCATAATGATGCCAGCTTACTTGTTTCAATTGCAATATTGCCTCCAGTAACATCCCCTGAGCTGTTCTGGGTGTATTGGTCTAATCTGTAATGAGAGCTTGAGCAAGTGCACTGTGCAATGCTGGACCACGAGGTTGCTCTGGATTGTGCCCTCTTTGCTTGTCTTCTAGTGTGCTCGTGCTACATTTGTGCCTCCTGAGGATGTTACATCAATGTTTTGCCAAAAAAAAGCATGTTGATCATGATCAGAGAGGCAACAAACCAACAGCAGCGGCTTGTCAAAGTTTGAGGAGGAAAGCGACGTCTCGCCATGTACAATTTTGAAAAGACATCCATACTCTGTCAAAAAGGCCATGCTAGCCTATTGATCATATATAGAAAAGAAAAACTACGTAGGCAGAGTAAACTCTCCCTACATCAATTAAGGAAAAGGAGACACATTGGCTCAGAAGAGCCGTGAGTCCCCTCCACCACGAAGACTACAAAAAGAAGACCCTAATTGGGATCTGGAGGGTTATTGGAAGCACCCAGCTCCATAACCTGGCTGCAAGAAGTATTCTTGTTTTCAATAGCACGCCTAGTGGTAACAAGCTTGTTGGCATACATGACAGAATGGGCATGAAGTTTGCGAGCAAGTTTATTGGCGCGTTGGTGGTCAAGTCCCAGTTGTTTAAACTGGTTAAGGGTGTGCTCAGTGTAGCAGGTCCCACCAACACCCAAAAGGATGGTGTGGAGAGTCACAACTTTTGCATCAATGAGTTTGCAGAGGTCTGCATGCTGCCGCTGTGCCGCCTCCAACTGTTGTCCAGGCCTTGTGTCTTCACAGTACTTGATTTCAATCAAGTGCACATGCCGCTGGTTTACATTCAGTTGGTGGGGTTGCCTCACGCGGTTGGCTGTTGAGGTCCTCAGTGTGGGGTTGTGTCTGCTGCGTAACGCATGATGGTGTGAGCAGGAGGTAGAAGGAGAAGAAGGAGTGGGTTTGGCTTTATAGGGAGTTATCAGTATAGCATCAGGACGTACTTGATCACATATAAAGTAGCAAGCTGCTGCTGCTGCTGCTGTAACCGAGATTGTGGATACTGGTAGTCTATGTGTGTTTTTATATGACTGCCAGACCAGCATGAGTTACTCCATAAGGTTGCACATGCACGCTGTGCTAGCTGGGTAAAGTGTTACTTATTGCTGAGACTGTTGAGGCTACAGGTGTGGCTTTTGTGGACAATGATCTGAATGACACCATGAATCACAGTCCACACGCGGCCCATAAATGCATCGTAGTTGCAGTGTGCCAATACTCCGAAAATAATCTGAGTCCAAGCACGCAGCTGCCTTGTGCAATTAAGGCCTGTTAATTCCATGCTGCAGCTTCTAAAATATACAGCCCACTAGCTGCATACCCCTGACAATGGGACATAGTAATTCCTTCTTAAAATCACACAGCATCCTTATGTTGGCCCTAGCAAGCTTCCACAAAAGCACCTTGTACTTACTCTGAAGCAAGCAGTATCCTCATGCTGGTCAAGTATCCGTCCACAATAATTCCTGCCTCTTTCTTCTTCAAACTTGCAGTTTCCTCACAGCAACAAAACTTCATCCATGGGCAAAGCCGCCGAGCCGCTACGCTGAGCGCTTCAGATCCCCTGGGAGAAGTTCCTTTTCTGGCAGGTGAGCCAGCGACTTAATATGAAAACATTATCGCCATGGAACAAGCATCGTGATTTAAGGGTAGTATTGACACAACAGGAACGACATCTTAAAGATAGGCGCATTTTGGACACAGGCGCATTTCAAACCCTTTTGCTAGATATATGATCCAATGGATTCCTTGACATTGGTACCTTGCAGTACCCTCCTCTAGCTTCAAGCAAACAATTTTAAAAGCCACAACCTGAGCCATTACCTGGCATTCTTCTCCTGTGGCTTCAAGCCGTAGCTTGAGCCATAGCTTAAGAAGCTGGATGGCCATGCATAGAGGCCGCCGTGGTTTGAGCTGCAGCACACGCTTTGTGATGTACATGTCAAGGGTGCAGGATCGCATGCACCACAATTATCTAGTCGGCCAAGGCCCTGTCTTGGGCCCAAAATTGATAGTGTACAAGAGGCCCTTGCTTGGTTCCAATTGATTTTGAATTGCTGGTACGAATCAGCCAAACAGTCGATTACCAGGCTGAAGGTCAAATGCCGTTGTGACTTTGCAAGGTCGTAGTTTTTTGTCTGGGCCCTCAGAGGGTGCTGTGACATCAGTTTCTGCCTGGACCGTTGAGTGACATGCAATGATGGGTATTTGAGTGATACACGCTCAAGGTGGAAATTTGAATAAAACATGCGTTGGGTAATGAGCCCTTGAGTGTTTCATTTTGTTGAGTGATTATACTTAGATAAGTAAGCTGCTGAGTAATGGGCCTTTAATTTATGTATGCTGTTGAGGGATGGGCCTGTAAATGTATGTTGTTGAGTGATGGACCTTGGAGTGGTATATGCCCTTGTGCAATGGGCCCTTGGGCGATGCTCTTTGCCTGAGCAAAGCCTTCCCAGATTTTTGTGATGCACTAAAAAAAATCCCTGAGTTATAACCCATAAATATAACCATTAATATGGTTGACCACAGCCATGCATGAGCGCATTCCTTACAAAAACTTGGCATGTTCAACCAAGTTGGGATCATCTTGGATCTTACAAACGCGCCACACAGGGTGTGCTGTTATGGTCAAATTCTTTTAAGCTTCATTTGCTTCTTTGGGTGTGCATGTGGAAGGCTTCTTTATCACTGCAGGCATGCATGTAAAGGGCTGCTGTAACTCTGTTTCATCTGGTGCTTTGGGTGTGCATGTAGAGGGCTTCTATACCTCCGCTGCAAGGACCTGCTCAGTCACACGGGTGCTACTTATCAGCTACACAGACTTCCAACGTCTTGCAGAGTCCAACCCCAAGGATGTCAGCCTGATGTTCAAGAACTTGGTGAAACGAACGGAAAAGGTGAAGGCTCCCTTATAACTTGACAGACGTACAATTCAGTACGCACATAGCTGTTTATAGCTTCCAAAGCCTGCGCTTGTTGCACTTTCCTTCACTTGTGACAATGCAAATACCTGGGACAGATATGGCCAAAAGACCAGGCAATAATGTTCTAGGCGTATAAGCTCTTCACCCTCTCACATACCCCCGAGGGCCCCCTCCCCCGATTTCAACAATCTTTCAGGAACTCAAGTACACTAATTGCATGTTTTGAGCCAACAGAGTATACAACATGGCATTGTTTTTCGTGTTGTAGGCATTGAGGTGTATATAAATAATGGCAATTGGTTGACAGTCACACACACATGCGCGTGAGCACGTGTGCACTCACAGCCAATGCATGCGCTGTTCTCTCAACTCGCGTTCACAGAGGCTGAAAGAGGTGGCCAAGCAAGCCATGGATTCAGGACAGCTGGGGCCCGCCTCTGCACAAACACTCTTGCACATTGCCGAGGGCGAGTCCTTAGAAGCAGTGCCTTCCATACAGCTGGATGCCATCAAACGCAAGGGTGGCTCATGCCTGCTTGATCTTTTCTGCTCGCACAACAGGGCCTATCTGTACACGAGGATGAACCGCTTAAAACTTTTTTTCTTTTGATTTTGTCCTTGGACCGGGATCTTGGTACACCTGAGCGCAAGCTGATGTTTCTCCTTTCTAATCCCTGCGCTCCTTTGCTTGTGCTCTTGCAATGCACACCTCTTCAGCATCCCATGCAGCCTAAAACAGTCGTATCGGCACTCATCAGTGATTCTTGCCATGCCTTTCCTCACATCATGCTCCTCACAGGATCCCTCACGCCTGTGCAGCTCATCACCATGGAACACCTCAGCGAAGCCAGGCGCCTTTTCAGGGAGGACGCGATAAAGCATCAGAACTTCCGCATGAATGCTTGCCTGAATGCGGCGGTCAGTGGGAACACACAGAGGCTGCAAGCCTACATGGGCAGAGGGCGAGATGTATCTGCAACAGACTATGACAACCGCAGCGCGCTCATGTTGGCATGCAAGAATAACCATGAGGTACATGCAAGTGTGTATGCACTGCCTTGAGTGGCACTCAAGGCACGAGAGTAGGAGGTCTGTAACGGGCTATGATGAGCTGAGCGTAAGTGTTTACTACAACTTAGTAGAAAGACAGGTGCAAGAGTGCTGCTGCTCTGAGAAAAGTAGTAGGCGTGATTGATTTTGACAAGCGCAAAGCGCTGTGATTTCCATGCATGAAAAACCAAAATGTGAGAGCTGTTTTCCTTGCATAAGTAGGTGCTTCTGTGATTGAACTTGACAAGCGCAGTATGCTAATGCTAGCATGCAGGGTCAACCAGGAGGTGTGTAGCATAGAGGCTGCCTCTACACCCACGCACTAAAGGCTTTTTGAGCACGCTGATGCCTTTACGCTACGGGGTGAAGTGTACTCTGCTGGTCCTAACCTTTACACGTTGCTTATTTAAAAATAAGGATTCAGATCGATACAGGAAAAAAGGTCACAACAATTTCCCAATTTATCATGCAACCTGCACGCTGCTAGGATAGGATAGGATAGGGTTACAGAGCTGTAGGCACGCTGCTAGGTATTTTTGCCCTGATCCTTTGTGTTCATGATCCTTCATATTTGGGTACATGAGTGTGGAGCAACACAGCACACATGCTGGCAACAGGGGACAACCAAGATTGCCAGTGGATGCGCAGTGAATGATTGTGGGCATCAACAGATTTGGCAGTTAGTTGCAAGGTGTGCCATTAGCAAACCACACTGTTGCTGTTGCTGGGACCATACCCCAACCGCAACTGCGCTCATGAGTGTTCTCTTTACCCGCACGTGGCAACAGGCAACACCTATTTTGTGCACCATGCTTGCTGAGCAGTGTTGCTTACACCTGCCATGCACCTTAACGTCTCTGCTGGAAACTAGGAGCGAGCTACTTCCCTCCACCTTGCGGCTACTGTTGCTGGCTGGGCCCACACATGCGGGTGCGGGCTGCACGCCCTCCTAAACCAGGCTCCTGCACATTCCAGCTTGTGACATGCCTGTTCACAGGACGCTGTGGAAATGCTTTTGAAAGCTGGCGCAGACACATCCACTGTGGACAGCTTAGGCCACACTGCCCTATTTGAGGCCGTGCGCGAGGGCAACGATGGCTGCATCAGCCAAATGCTCAAGTACAATGCAAAGTGGGTATTGCTGTGGTATGAAAACACCTGCTTGCCTGCAGCAAAGTGTGAAGTGTACTGTGACAATTTGCTTGGCCTTGTTGCTAGTGAAAAGGTTGAGCTGGCTGGAAAGCAATGTTAGGATATCCGGCTTATGCAGAGCAATTCAACTGTTGTAGGAAAATGTGGGATATGCTGTGTAGCACACTGCATCAATTATGTGTAATGTAACCGTGTGTGCACACTTAAATGCCCAACAGGCTCCCTCTTGCCATCTCAAAAGCGATGTTTCACAGCAGTGTTGACCAATTTCATTTTTTAACTTGGTGGAGCATGGTTTTGTAATACAAGCATCTAATGCACATCCTTTACCTCTCATCTATTGTGAATGCTGCCTAACTGAGGGGGCACACCTCCTCCCCCGTTCTAGCTCATGCGCATGGTAAACCTTGCGCGCACGTGCAAGCAAACACGCGCACACATACACACACAGATTGGGCTTGGAGCCTCGCTTGATTGGCCCCTATATCTTCCAATCCATCATGTCCAAGGACTTGGAATGCCTAAGGCGCTTGATTCGTGTGGGAGCAGACTTAGACTGCACAGACCTGGATGGGCGCACCCCGCTGTTCTTGGCTGCATCTGAGGGGCTGCTTGAACTGGTGAGTGAAGAATGACTGGGAGACCTGAATGGGCTCCTTTGCGTGATGAGTTAAGAGGGGTTGCACAGACCTGGACAAGCGCACCGCGCTGTTTTGGGCTGTTTTTGAAGAGCTGCTTGTAGTGCTAAGTGATGAAGGAGGGGTGGGCTGCATTCATTGCTATGATGAATGGCTGACAGCTCTTTTGAGACAATGTGTCTCCTCTTCCTGGATTGACATAAAGAGAGATACCTCTGCCTACGTAATTTTCTTTTTTGTGGCGGGCATGAAGTTTGACTGAGTATTGGAGTGCTGAAACCACCCGCAATTGTACTGGATCAACATGACAAGATGTGTGTGTAGATGCCCCAGAGGGTCCTACTAGTAATTTGGCCATTGGGGGTGGGTATGTCCCAGGAAACTTTCCTGAGGATCTCTAGCCAACCCCATTCCAAACATTATGCTTTCTTGTTCTATCCTATAGAAGCACAACTCCGCAACTCTGCACAAGTAATTTGAGAAACCAGCTCAAATGTGTATTCCACAGAGCACAGCCGCTAGACAGCCTTCTAGGCTGAGTGCAAACCAGTGGCACGTGTGCTTGATTCACAAGTGTTGCAGAGACACAAATGGTTGCAAAGACACAAGGCCTGGAAATAGTTGGAGGCGGCATAGCGGCAGCATGCAGACCTCTGCAAGAGCATAAATGGGAGAGCTGTAACCTCACAGACCATCCTGCTGTGTGTCAGTGGGACTTGTTATACAGAACACACCACTATTTGACTAAGAAATATTAGGCCTTGATTACCAACAGGCTACTAAGCTTGCAAGTAAACTCCACGCCCATTCTTTACAGGATGCCCACAAATTGTTATCACTAGACGCACTGTCGTGAATAAGAATCCTTTTTACGGTGCTTCCAGTAACTTTCCAGATCCCCACTAGCCTTTTCTATTCTTTAGCTTTGTAGCAGAATGGGGACTTACGGCTCCTATGAATCAAGGTGTCTTTCTTTCCTTATTTGATCCAGGGAGATTTCCTCTGCCTACGTAATCTTCCTTTCTTTTTTTTTGTGCACTAGGGTGCTCAAAAGGGGAAAGAGGGGACAAAATGGCAGAGGGGGTTATCTGAGGCCTGAAATTTCCTGTTTTTTATGCATGCTCCCCGCAGAGATTCCCCATAGTTTGCAGCTTTCAAGTTTGGGTTCTTCTGGTAAGCCCTGATGCCTCTGTAGCACTAGGGTTTGAAATCTGCAATTTTCGGAGAACACGCCTTATTAGCTGCGGCATGAACCCTACTTTTGACCACCAAATCTTCATACCCGACCACCCACTGCACCAAAATGGGTAATGTTTAAATATCTCAAGTCCTTGTACCAAAAGAACAACATTGCCAAAGAAATGGTGTAAAAAGACGCAGTGGTTGGTCAGGTACAGGATTTCAGCCATTTCCCTTCAAACAACCCACCACAAGGGGTGCCAAAAAGGGCATTCTTTGGCCTCCTTCTTTCACAACCCCCCAAAACCCTAACCCATTCTTTGAATGTGAAGGGTGTTGGCATTGTACCTGAATGTCACAGAAAACATGAATTTGGGAGCGAACAATGGCCCCAAAATGGAGGGAGCTAAGGGCCATTTTTGGGTGATCTGAGGCCAGGAGAGTGATCTGGGTTAATCAGACTCTCACCATTTCTTGCTCGACGTAATTGTTATGAGAAATTGTGGTTGGTATGGACAGATCTGAGAAAGAAACGAAAGAAAGAGCGTGTCAGCAAAATAGGCCACTTGAAGGCCTCGGTCACGCAGGATCAGGGTTTGGGATCAAAGTCTAGATTGGGGGGGGGATATTACCAGAGGTGAACAACTCCCATACATCGCTGGACATGCTCTTTCCTGGTTTTCTTTCTCAAATCTAACCATGCCAACCTGCATTATTCCATAAAATATCTTATTCACCAAACAATGATGAGGATTGGATGACCCCAGATCACTCTCCTGGCCTCAGATCACCCGAAAAGTGCCCACAGCCCCAACCTGAAGCAATTTTTCACTCCCAAAATGTTGTGTTTGTAACCCTTATTTGATAACTAACAACCCGCATATCCAAAAAAAGGAAGAAGGGAGATCAAAAAATGGCCTGTTGGCACAAAATGACCTTTTTGGCCTGTGGCAAAATGGTGCAAAACCGAAAAGTTTCAACCAACCCCATCGTATCAAATAACTTCAATGTATGGAGCAGTTGTAGTGCAGGCACCATTGCAAAGACAACGGGGTCATTTTATGGTCTTGCTGGGTCAGGGTGGTTGAAAATATTTGGGGAGATAGGAGGACTGTAGCGTTATCTGGACAAGCGTACCTATTGCTGCCATTCCAACACAATATTGCTTTTACAGTTAGATAAAGCTGCAACTCAATTGACAAGAACCGCTAATATTCTAGAGAGGTAACAACAACCGAATGCATAGACAACGTGTCAGAAATGTTGTGTCTCCTATTCCTTTGTTATTTGACGTGGGAGAGTTTTCCCTGTCTACGTAATTTTCCTTTTACTTTCGGCCTCTCCATCAAATGTGTATCAATCAATTGAGGTCCTTAGAAGTATGCAAATGTTGCATGGGCCTTGGAGCCTTGGCCTCAGACTCAGGGAGCGTTTCCTGAGAGCTTTCTTTATACAATTTGTATGCAAAACATCTTTCTATATTATAATAGAGCTTACATTCAATACCTGGGATCAAAGGTAAAAATTGGCTTTTTTTGACATCCAGCCAGACTGTAGTCTGGCAGAAAAGGGGGCCGGGCATTGGTGCCAAGATAAATAATAGTGATGGTGCCCTTCATCTCGGTACAAGCGCCCGACACAAAATTACAACAGCTCAAAGTTCATGAGTTGGTACCCTCTGTGGATACCATGCTAGTGCAAAATGACCAAGCTAATACCAGACACCCAAATAGGCTAGCCAATAAAGAATTGTTCCAGACATGCTTTTGCTTCAGAGCCGGCTTGAATGTACTTAGGCTATGCAGCATCAGATTAGGCAGAAGCCTCTCATATGGGCACAACCCTTATCTTATGGGATGGCATGCATTGGCTGGGGTGACAAGTGACATACAGTGTTTTATACCAAAGCGGCTTTTCCTTCATTGATGTGGGGAGCGTTTTGTTGCCTACATATTTGTCCCTATTTGATCTTTTTAAGATGGCATGCAGCATGCTGTCCAGGGGTTGAAAAGCACAAACCCAAGCATTCCTCAAAGGCTCCCTATACGTGGTGTTATTACTTCTGCTTGATCTCACTTTGCTCTTCAGACTCCCAACACTATTTTCAACGTCAACCATTGGTTGGTGATCTTGCTGGTTGGAAAGTGCAAAGCGACAGTGGTTGATATGGATTGTTGTGATCAATTTAGTCCATTTCCCCTCTATTTGTAATGCAAACCCTTTGTAGGTGATTCTTCTGGTTGAGGAGGCTAACGTCACGGTGGATGCGGTGGACTCATGGGGTCACACTCCCGAAGGTGACGCATGTCTTGCGGGGCACCATAAGGTTGCGCAATATTTACAAGTACGTGCTGAACAACACAAGAGTGTATCTTGTGGCAAAAAGTGCTTGTGAGTTGAGCAATTCTTTGAGCAGGCAGGGCTCCTTGCCAGATGGGGCCGTTTGTCAGGTTGGGTTACTGGCTGGCTGCATATGCAAGGGATGATACAGAAAATGGTGTCGTGGATGTTTAGAAAGAGCTGGCTTGGCGAATGAAAGTTCAAGCACCGTCTTATTTGCTGCCCTTGTTTCCTAATCTGCGCGACCTTGATGCACTTGGTACCACGTCCAGCACCCTTGTGTGAGCATGCTCCTTTTGGTGTTTGTAATGTTTGTAAACTTAGGACAATAGCAGCCAGCACCACCTTGTTTGTGTTGGGTTGGCCTGTAAGCCTGGCCATGGGTTGCACAGGCACACGTCCATCATCACATTTCTCATGTCCATACTCACATCATGCACACAAGTGATGCATTATAAATGCTGCCCGCAGGTCCAAGGCAATAAAAAGCAGCTCCTTCCAGCCAGTGAAGGCAGCCTTAATGCACAGCAGGCTGAAGAGCCCAGCCCCCAGGCCACCGAAGAGTCTCCTCCCCGGCGGTCAAGCGAACGTGGCCACGCTGCTCGCTCCTCTCACTCCTATTCACAGCTGACTTTTGGAATAGGCTCTAGACAATTTCTGCGATCCAGCAGCCGTCCCAGCATAGATCAGAAAAGGCAGGAGCTGCGGAGATCAATGCGCAATAGGACAGTGTCAGTGAATGGAACAGGAAGGTGAGTGTGTGTGATGTTTGTGTGTATGTGTTGTGCAGAAGCTGCGGGCGCTTCTCCGATGTCGGCCTCCTTCAGAGTGCTTTTGCGCAGAGTAGGCACAAATGGTGCCATGTGCTGTTGGACTCACCAGCGGATACTTGTTGGGTTATACCTTTCTTTGGCATCCTCAAATGATGCTTTTGAGCGTTTATCTGTTTTGCATTTTGCCAACTTGTAATGTCACCAAGTTCTAGGGCCATTCTTGGGCAGCATGAGCGCAAACTGACATGCAAGGAGGCAACAAGCTTTGCCCTTTGCTTCCTGTTTGCAATTTATTTCCCATCCCTGACATGAGCACACACAGCATCTGTGCATGATCCCAAAGGAGCATGGAGACAACAGCTGGTTCTTTATGTGTACTCTAATGGTGCAGCTTGCAAACGTTGCTGAACACCCTTGCCGCAAAGGTCACGTGCACATGTTGCACAGTGTCATCCACCCAGCGCACATTGGCCCAAGCTCCAGCTGAAAGCCGTGTGCCCTTCATGTGCCTCCTTCGGACCAGGTCCCTGCCTAGCATCCATGTATTTTGACTGATGCTGTCAGTGACAACTTTGTATTTGTACACCTCGTGGACCTTGGACCAGGTCCCGGCTTGCTCCTTCCAGCAGCGGAACACGGCGCAGGCCCACAACACCCACTGCATTTGAGGAGCAGCCGCCCTCCACCTTCCCTGCAAACTCGGCAGGCTCAGCAAGCCTCAGACCAATGACACCCACTGCATTTGAGGAGCAGCCGCCCCACATCTCCTCCGAGGGCTTTGCAGGCCCCACAATCAACCCATCATTCCGCCTCCGACCTGTGTCCAAGCTGGTTGAGGACACCAGCTTTGAGAAGCCTGATGTGCTCAGACCGCCTGGCACGAGTCCTGCGGGGTGGGTGACATCTGATGGGGCCAACAGGCCAGGGAGCGGGCCTGGTACTGACCATGCCCATCCCCTGCCCAAGGTCGGCAGCTTCCCAGCTGAAACGACTGGGGACAACGAGGCTGGAGAAAGCATGGTGCTGCCGTTTGTTGATCCTGAGTCAGGTGCAGCACACAAGTCAGGTGCAGCACACTGCAATCCCTGCTATGTCTGAGGTGAGTGTGGTGGGCTCCCAAGAAGAGAGTGACATAGAGTTGGGGCCAATGTGAATTTCTGAGCATGGGTTTTTCCTTTTACTGTCAGGACTGAGGATTGGGCTGGTGAACAATATCCTTTGCTTCCAAGGTACAGTGATCTCATCGTGATGCGTCTGGGCACGAGTGCCCTTGGCGCACCTACTGCTCTGGCAAACCTGGCTGCCTACAGCTGCACCTTCAGCTGTAGAGAGAGAACGTGCCCTTGACGCACTTTCTGTGCGGGCAGGCCGCCTACAGCTGCACCTATAGCTGTACCTACATAGGTGCCTACAGCTATAGACAGCTGGGACGATTGTACACATATTCCCCTGCCACACCTAGAACAATGGAAAGCATTTACAGCTGTTGAGATGTGCCGTTGCCGCACATGCAGCTGTGACAGGCTTTGATCCTGGCCATCCCTTGCAATTGCGGTTATCACAGTTCTCCAATTTGAATTTCATCACTGCTTTGCAATGAGCTTTACAAGGGCTGCGCGATTGATTGTTAGAATGAAGACAACTTTGAAAACAATTTGCAAAAGCTTGTCCCCGCGGCTGAAACCCCCTGATACAGCCAAATAAACTTCCAGGCCTTAAATTCAATTCTTGTTCATCCTGCAAGCATGCAAAGCATGTTTGCATGTCCTTTGCATCGAGATTTGCTGGAATTATGTATGTGCAGGCGCTTTGTGTGGCTCTAAGATTGTTTTGCACCCATTTGGCAGATCTGAAGAAAGTGCATTTCCAAGCTTGCCTAGCGCTTAAGGTTAGCTGCTCTTTATATTATCATGCTGCAGTGTCAGGTTTTGGGGGGGGGGTCATTGGTGGAGCGTGCTGGTTGAGGGACCCATCAGGACGGGTGTGCTGATGCAAGAAGTGACACCTCTGGGCCTCTGCTGCAGTTTTCCTTCCATTCTTTTGCTCATGAATTTGGGCTAGTCTGATTTTTATTGTGCAATTAATATCTGGCCAATTGTTGGCCTGCTTGGATTTTGGCAAAAACAATCTTGTGCATGGATCCGTTTTGCACACTATCAACTCAAGCTCACACCATAGTTGCTGGAAATAAAGTTACAACAAATGATCATTAGACGTCTTGGATTGGTGAACCGCTTGAGAAATGGCAGTCTGTTTTGCAGGTGGAATTTTTCAATCTTTAAAATCCTGGGCCCAACACTACACCCCAAGCTTTCCTCTTCACATACATATAAAGGGAGAAAAGCAGGCGTTTAACGCACTTTTCAGGGTTTGGAGTTGTGCAGGGGGTGTTGAGGCATGCTAATTGGCCCTTTTTGTCTAGGACATGGTGGACTAGCCATGGGGATGACCATTGTCTGTTATTTTTTCCATAAAATCTAATTTGTTTTCAATACTCCAGCAGAGTCTCTTCTGCTCATTTTAAGCTCTTTGATCACTTTTGTGGGTGCCCTACTTCATGCTGGAAGGACTTGGCGATCGTAGTCTTTCTTTCTTGATCGCTTTCTTTCTTTCTTTCTTTCTCTCTTTCATGCTGGAAACACTAGTAGGATCCTGAATTATTGATTGGGGTCGTGGTTTGCAAGGTGGCGTGCGTGGGTATTTTTTCTTGCCTTGTATCCATTCAATTCACAATGATTGTGAAGTAGCTTGCAAAAAACATATAATGATTGGCTATACAAGTGTGCTGCTTTGGGTCAAGCTTGCATCCTTGCGGGGATGCAATTGTGTCATGCCACAGCTCTTGGTTTAATTTGTCTGCTCTGTACTTGTCAACTGCAAATGAGCCCTACATAACCAAGTGGGCTGTTGTAGGCTTTGAGTTTAGACCCTTAATATTTACCTATGTTCTTATTTTCAGCTTAAAAAGCTAAGAAACCTGTAGCTTAGGTGGAAAGACGATCCTCATTTGTTCCACCGTTCAAGCGTCCAGAGGCATGGCCAACAGACCCTCATTAGTTTTTACCTGAAAGTGAGGTCCACCAGCCAGCAAGCAAGCTGGCTACTGAGACACGTTATGTTATTGTGCATGGTCAGACGCGGCATGTGCAGTCTTTCTTCCTTGCTGGCTATTTCCCCTTTCAAAAGCAATAGGATTTATGGAGGAAGAAGGTAGGAAGGTTGGATCAAATTAAAATAGATTACAAAGGGGGACCTTCAGCCAGGTCGATTGTTTGATCAGGTTGTGGCTGGTCTCAGCCAGCCAGAAATAAAGAAAAAAATCAGATTAGATTAGATAAAGAAAAGGAAAGTCTACGCAAGCCAGGTCCAGCTGTGTGCATAAAGGAAAGGTCCCCTAACTAGCGAGCTAGCTAGGGCCTCACCGAGGAGGTTCACAGGCCCAGCCTAAACCAAGCTATGAGCCGATGGGGAATAACTAGTGAGGGTCAGGCGGGTTGCTGTCAGCCATGCGCCTGCGGGCGTAGACTCTCCTCCTCCTGCTCTGAACTGCCTCGCCCCCAGTGATGCCCCTGCCAGATTTAGATTTTACACGGGGGGACCTTCAGCCAGACTGTTCGGCTGATCGGCCTGTGACTGGTCCTCGCCAGCCAACATAATGTCCATAAGCTCAGAAACAAACGAGAAAAGCTTGTTGTTGTGTTGCAAGAGGAAATTAGAAACATCCTGGACACTGGCTTGTTGTAAAAATGGTTGCTCCATTGAAAAATCACCAGAGAAACAGTCGAACAGGTAAGCGTACTTTCTTCTCAAAGCACAAACATCTGCGTCTCTACACACCAAAAGGGCATGAGCCTCATCTTGAATTTCATCACAAGAACAGCGATCACACAAAAGAGTGTTCCGAGTATCCCAAGCTGCTGTCTCCACCTTCAGTGTGTGTGCCCTAAGTCTGAAACGGCTAACATTCGTCATGACATGTGGAGACAAATCCAAATGCATGTGCCTTGGTAAACGGGCAGGGGCACGCACGTTATGGTCAAAAGGCACTGCAAAAAGAGACTGGTAAGTTGCCAGCTTACTATATGTGTCCCGCGGGTTCACTCCCTCAACATCTCTCCACACTGCCCGCAGCCTGTGTCTGAGGTCATCAGTAAACTCTTGAATAGGGATAGGAGTGCCCTGCCGCAGAGCTTGCACAAAGGAATCACAGCGCCGTAAGCCTTGAAAAGCATCTAAAACTTGAGCACTCCAGCAGGCTGGCTCACGCGAATGAATATTCAAATCTGCTTTCAACACTCTTCTCAACGTCTCACTGTTAGACCTCAGCATGCTATTATACATTTTGACAACAGACCTAAACCAGTAAAACTGAAGCGGCTCATGACCACTCTCCCTCAGGACTCTGAGGTTATCAGAACTCTTGAATAGGGATAGGAGTGCCCTGCCGCACAGCTTGCACAAAGGAATCACAGCGCCGTAAGCCTTGAAAAGCATCTAAAACTTGAGCAGTCCAGCAGGCTGGCTCACGCGAATGAATATTCAAATCTGCTTTCAGCACTTTTCTCAATGTCTCACTGTTAGACCTCAGCATGCTATTACACATGTTGACAACAGACCTAAACCAATATAACTGAAGCGGCTCATGACCACACTCCCTCAGGACAGCCCAGTTTGTAGTGGTACGCTTAGCACCCAGTGTGCTCTTAAGATAACTCATGTGCCGCACTTGCAGATCACTTGCAAATTCCTTGCCCGCTTTAATGTATTCAGTGCCCCACACTTGGCCTGCATACATTCCAGCTGGAACCACATACGTCTTTCCAAGCCACAGAGACACGTACGGCCTATTTGCCAGAAAGTTCTCACGAACAAATTGACAAACCCGCAAAGCAGACGCCATGAAGGGGCCAGTTGCATGCTCAGAGGACTTGGCCATGCTCATGCACTTGTGAAATATCATGCCAAGATATTTAAAAGACTCCTTGTGTGCCAGTGGCACCCCCCCAATACGAAACACAGGCAGATCTGACCCAGAGGAATTGAAATGCACCACTTCAGACTTAGCTGTGTTGATGACTACTAGTCATCTTAGTAAGTGCTTCCTCTGAGAATATGCATACAAGCAGTTCAGCACGGTCTGCAACGCAACAGGATCGTTGGCCATCAGAGTCAGGTCATCAGCATATGACATGTGTGTCACATAGAATTCAGCTGTACCCGTGACAGCACCTTGCACCCCCTCCGCAATTGCATCAATGTCATTAATAAACAGAGAGAAAAGCAGAGGGGACAAAGGGCAGCCCTGTTTCACACCTGTGTTAGGGTGCACCTGAGCATTCTTCTCTCTATTCTTCAAAATATACTCATCAGCATCGTACATGTTTTTAATGATGGACAAGAAAGAAGTGGGCATGTGTGTGCGCTGCAGGTGCTGCCAGAGTGCCTGCCTAGGGATGGTATCATAAGCTTGCTTAAAGTCAATGAATGCAGTGTGCAGCCGGCTAGATTGCCCAGGCTTGATTGTGCGTGCAGCATGCTGTAGGTGCCTTAAAATGTAGATGGGCAGGAGGATGTTCCTTCCAGGGTAAAAGCCAAATTGCTCAACCAGAGGAGTGATGGTAGTCATTGTAGATAGTACCTGCTACACCAAGTGAAATGGTGTGCAAGGTCACCTTATTATTTCTGTTCGAGTTTCTGAGACTACGGGGGTGCAAAGTCTGGAAATGGAACCAGCATGCTGTTTGGCAGCTGGCCGTAGGCTGGGTAAGGGGTTAGTGTCAGAGCAGAATTTAAGTTCCACAAGGTGAATATCTCTGTCGTGGACATGTATCATCCTAGGGTTAAGATGGGTTACTCTCCCTGGGATAGGGCGCACAAAGGCAGTATCAGTACGTCTTTGGTGTCGGGCAGAGGGGCCAGAACCATTGGGAAAAGCCCAGTCAAGAAAATTGCTGGAGATGTTTTCAGGGACTTCAATGCCCTGTTTTGAGCCAGAAGTAAATCCGTAAGCTTAGGCACAAGAAATGAAAGCTTTGTGTTTTGCTGGTGAACAAAATGAAAAAAGAAATGTCCTTTGTCCCCTCTGCTTTTCTCTCTGTATCTTAATGACATTGATGAAATTGCGGAGGGGGTGCACGGTTCTGTCACGGGTACAGCTGAATTCTATGTGACAAAAAGAAAAGAAAAGAAAAGACTACGCAGGCCAGGTCTGGCTGCGTGCATTAAGGAAAGGTCCCCTAACTAGCAAGCTAGCTAGGGCCTCACCGAGGAGGTTCACAGGCCCAGCCTAAACCAAGCTATGAACCAAAGGAGAGCAACTAATGCGGGTCTGGTGGGTTGCTGTCAGCCATGCGCCTGCGGGCGTGGACTCTCCTCCTCCTGCTCTGACCTGTCTCACTCCCAGTGCCGCCCCTGCCCAAAGAACCCTGCAAGCATAATGATTGCCTGGTGTTTATTATTTTTGTTAGTGATTGGAGTGCATGGCAACTTAATTGAGAGGCTAATTTTTCTGCGTTATGTCTGGTAAGACCCAGCTCAACCAGAGGAGTGATGGTGTAGTCATTATAGATAGTACCTGCTACACCAAGTAAAATGGTGTGCAATGTCACCTTATTATTTCTGTTTGGGTTTCTGAGACTACGGGTGCGAAGTCTGGATATGGTACCAGCATGCTGGTCAGCAGCTGTGCGTAGGCTGGGTAAGGGGTTAGTGTCAGGGCAAAATTTAAGTTCCACAAGGTGGATATCCCTATCTTGTGCAGGTATCCTTTTAGGGTCGAGATGGGTTGCTCTCCCTGGGATAGAGCGCACAAAGACAGCATCAGGACGGCTTTGGTGTCGGGCAGAGGGGCCAGCACCATTGGGAAAAGCCCAGTCAGGAATTTCCCTGGAGATGTTTTCAGGGGCTTCAATGCCTTGTTCTTGGAGCTTTTCTCTACAGCAAGCATCCATTGCAACAAGGAATGAGCCATGTGCACCTTTGCTGAGGGCTTCGCAACAGAGACTGAGGGCAGTGTTGTGTCTGTTTATGAACATCCCTTGGCATGTTGGGTGTGAGCATCCTAGGACAATGTGATTGATGCTGTCCAACTTGCCGCATAGTCGGCAGTTGGCGGGCCCAGATGTGTGATTGAACCTGACAGCGTGTTTTTGGGTGTAGATTGTGCCAGTGCGGTACTTGAGGAGGTTTATTTGTTGTTTAAGGGTTATCTTGGGGTTGCTCCAAAAGGAATTGCTAATTTTTTGGTTAGCAAGTATAGGGGATGGCTTAAGTAAGCCTGTGCTGGTATTGCTATTATGAGGTGGGGATTGTGTGAGTTGCTGCCAGCTTGTGTAATAGCAACTGGACGTATCAGCAGAGCCAAGTTTGTGTTTGTTATGCATGTGTGTTTTGAGCTTATCTTTCAAGTTGGTGAGGTAAAGGGGTGTGGCAGTATGGGAGTGCCCTCGGGGAGGTTTGATGGATAACCAAAAGGAGTTGTGGAAAGGGTCCTTGGCTTCAGGCAATGAGATATCTGTGTTATCCATAAGAGCCGCAGTTTGTGCGCAAGCATCAGCTCCCTCATTGCCAATCACGCCAGAGTGGGCTTTAACTTTATAGAAGTTGAGCTGGTGTGGTGAGTGCTCTATGATGGTTGAATTAGCTTGAATGATCTCTGCATGCAGGTGGGTCCGCATGCGCATTGGATTGAGAACCTGCCTGTAGATTTGGGACAGACAGGACACACATGTTATATGCTGATGACCTGACTCTGATGGCCAAAACTCCTGTTGCGTTGCAAACCATGCTGAACCACTTGCATGCGTATGCTCAGAGGAAGCACTAAATCATCAACACTGCTGAGTCTGAGGTGGTGCACTTCAATTCCTCCGGGTCAGATCTGTCTATGTTTTGTTTTTGGGGGGGTGCCACTGGCACACAAGGAGTCTTCAAAATATTATGGCATGATGTTTCACAAGTGCACGAGCATGGCCAAGTCCTCTGAGCATGCTGCTGGCCCCTTCATGGCGTCTGCTTTGCGGGTTCGTCAATTTGTTTGTGAGAATTTTCTGGCAAATAGGCCGTACGTGTCTCTGTGGCTTGGGAAGACGTATATGGTTCCAGCTGGAATGTATGCAGGCCAAGTGTGGGGCAATGAGTACATCAAAGAGGGCAAGAAGCTTGCAAGTGATCTGCAGGTGCAGCATATGAGTTTTCTTAAGAGCATGCTGGGTGTTAAGCGTACCACTGCAAACTGGGCTTTTCTGAGGGAATGTGGACATGAGTTGCTTCAGTTTTACTGGTTCAGGTCTGTTCAAAATGTAAAATAGCATGCTGAGGTCTAACAGTGAGATGTTGAGAAGAGTGCTGAAAGTGGATTTGAGCATTCATTCACGTGAGCTTGCCTGCTGAACTGCTCAAGTTTTAGATGCTTTTCAAGGCCTACGGCGCTGTGATTCCTTTGTGCAAGCAGTGTGGCAGGGCATTCCTATTCCTATCGAAGAGTTTACTGATGACCTCAGGCACCGTGACAGGTTGCGAGCAGTGTGGAGAGATGTTGAGGGAGTGAACCCATGGGACACTTACTGCAAACTGGCAACTTATCAGTATTTTTTTGCAGTGAGTGAGTGAGTGAGTGAGTGAGTGAGTGAGTCAAGAAATGCATACAGGTGGCTTTGGAGGAGCCAAGAGGCACGGACAAACTGCAGACCAAGAGACCCGAGTTCGAGCACACAAGACTGCGCAGGCAATAAAAGCAACACGGGTCCGTAATAGGAGGTAGGGGGGAATCCTAGATCCGTCCAAGTCTCGAGCCATGTATGGGATTAGTGTGGGGCCTAATGGATTCTGCGGTCTCTTATAGGGTGTTTGCAGTCTCGTGAAAACTGTTAAAGAGCTTTGACCAACTCGCCACCTGGCAAACCGGGCCCCAAGAAACCCAACACATCCAAGCCGCGCTGATCGACAGGTAGGCACCCCCAGTTTTTATTTTGAAAGACAAACAGGCTCAAATTGCCAGGCACACGCCTTGAACAACTTCATGGGCTTCAAAATTACCAGCCCAGAAGCTTTGAGAGCCTTTGTAGCTCACAAAATAGCAACTGCTCCAGATCCCGACACCCGGGACCTCTGGAGATGGTCCTCTTATGGTCAAGTGGCTGCTCAAAGCCCCATGTCAGGTTTTGGGGAACATATTATTCAGATTTGGCTGGAAGAAAACCAAAATCTGACTCCCATCAAAATTGGTGATGTTCTGGGAACACTGGACAACAAAATCCATACCCTCAACACAGAATCGGCTACGCACTCCACAAATTCCTTTTTTGGCAAAAACACCAATCATGCCTTTGCCATCAAGAAAATCAACAGTTTTTGGTATCTGTTTGACTCACAGCTCATGTTCCCTACCATCATCACAGACGACAAAAACTCTCAAAATCGGGGAGGCATGGCTCATACCTTTGAGCTCTTCACCCTTAAGCACAAAGCAAACCAGGCTGGTCACCCTTGCACACAGCCATACATGGAAGCTCAAGATAAAGCGTTTTGTCTTATACATGCTTTCAACATGGCCATGGGCTCTCACATTTTCTCTGGCGACTCTGTTCTCTCACACATCAGGTTGTTGGAACATACCCTCACCCAGCGCAATCTGACACATATCTCCCTACGCCACTTTTACACACCCAACATAGGGAATTTCAATATCACAATTGTCAACCACTACCTGCATTACTTACCCTGGAATGCAAATTTCAGTTTCTACCTCCACTACTCCCGCACAGACCTCCAACAGGGCCAAATCAATCAAAACCTTGTAGAGTTCCTATCAAGTGGCTCTGCTTACACATCAGCAATCATCCTCACCTCCAGAAATCGCAACGGCCAGCTCCATGCCAAGGCCCTCAGGAAAGTTGAAAACGCCTTCCCTCACGCCCAGAGCAACTGGTGCCTCCTGGACTCTGAGAACCCATACCCAATATATCTGACAACAGAGGATAGCTGGCACCAGCTTAGCGGAAATATTCTCACCATTCAGTCTGGCTCCTTTTGGAGCCACTTAGCTACTACATCTGATCTTCACCGTGCTGATCCACACATTCCCTTCCTAGGGGAGACCACTGCGAGCCAAAATGATAGCACCATTCATGAGCCTAATGCGGCTCCTCTCCCCCAGCACCACGCAAGAGACCACCAGAGCAGCCCCGCAACAACCCCTCAACATATAGAAAGTGCACCAGAGCAGCTTCACACCTCAGCAAACATATCCACAGGTCCCAATCAGACGTGGCATGACCACCTCAAAATTATTACCATGAATGTCCGCGGTCTATATAAAAGTAAGGATGATGTTTATGACCTTATCACCCATCATGACCCAGACATAATCTCTCTTACTGAAACTAAAATCACTGAAGGGATCAAAACGCCGCAATGGCTTGACCAACTCTTGCGCGACTACGCTTGGTGGCATAGCTCCCACCACCACTCCGGCACAATCCTATGTGTCAAAAAAAGTATTGTTATTACTACCCAAGCCACTCAAGTTTCATTCCAAGGAAATATTGAGGGAAGGATGGTGGCTGCCAAGCTGAAGACCACCAGCAAGCCCATTCTCCTGATCTCTACCTACTGGCCATCAGGCGAAAAGCGAGCAGCCCTGGAAACAAGAAAATGCATGGAGGAGGCCCTCAAAGGCCTTCTCAACTCCTGCCACTGCATCCCCATTCTATTGGGTGACATGAATGCTACACTTTTCCCACAAGATAGAACCAGGGGTATACCCTATGAACAAGACAAGCTTTTCCGCAACTTCATCTCTGAGACGCAACTATGCCCCCTTGACTGGCACTTGACACAAAGACCCTGGACATTCAGGTCAGAGATAGCGCCTTACTTCCAAACCTCAGAGGGTCACACACACATCCGCATTGATGACATCCTACTGCCCTCCAACATCATCAAAGCCAACAACTCCAACCCTCACCCCCAGATATTCTGCATCTCTGCTGATCAAGGCTACAAACACAGCGATCATATTCCACTTGTTGCCAATGTCCCCACTAACATCCTAGGAATCAAAATCAAAAAATTTACAGAGCCTACACCTCTACATCAAAATGAGCGTGTGCTTGTGCGGCCCATAAAACCCTCTGATATTGAAAAGCTGCATTGTGCCCTCAATGATCCTTCCTATAAACCTCACACCTCCCATACAAGCATTTTAGAAACACTAAACAGTATGCACGACGCTGCTCTCTCCCACCTGTCTGCTATAGAGAGCTCTTGTGCTACAGAACCTGCTCGTTTAAAGCACCTGAATGGCCTCCCTGCCAGGGAAGGCGTTGAGAACATTGCTGCCAAAATTGTCAATCTTATCAAAGAATGCCACGAGGCGGCTCTGCAGGTGTGCACCACCAAAATTAAATCCACAACCTCCAAGCACTTCAGGATTAGGAGGATCAGCAACCTCCGCAGATCACTATGTAATAAACTCAAATCTGTCCGCCACGTGCAATACAAATTGCCCAAAAATCTTCCGATCCTTACCTTTTCTGAGGCCCTAGCCCTTTTCAGCCACGACCCCAATCTCCATAGGGCCATACTCTTTGTCCAAAGCTTCTCCCACTCAATAGTAGCATCCTCTGCCCGCAACTCAAACAGCGCAATACCCCCCCAACCAACACTGGAGGCTGTCCTCCAAGACCATCACAAAAATCTCAAGGAGCAAATTAACAAGATAGACGCTGACTACAGCGCCCAATGCCACATCAGGGCACGAAGGCGTCAACAGAAGAAAATTGCAAAACATCCTGCTCTTGCCAATAAGGAAATCTTCAATGGCAAAAACACTGCCCCTCCCCAAGCCCAAGTGCTCACAGACCCTGAAACAGGCGAAATAGAAACAGACCCATGCAAGATAGCTGGTATTGTGGAAAAGTTTTACACTGACAGCATGGCTGCCCCCAGTATTAAGACTGGGGCATACCTTCCATCTGAACCCCAAGCCAGGCGCAACTACCCCTGGATGGATCGACAGTGCGAGGACCACTTCCTCCTTGAAACTCCCATCACTAGGGCTGAGAATGATGCCCAAAGGAAGAGGACGTGGCTCCACAATTCCATCCTGGACAGCTGCTCCTTCCAGGAATGTATCCAATCCCTCACAAGTAATAAAACCCCAGGACCTGACGGCATAGCCAATGAGCTCCTAAAACACCTACCGCACGAATACAAGGAATCTATCCACAAACTCTTTGTCATAATGTGGGCAACGGGAATCACCCCCAAAGCCTGGAAAAAGAGTGATACCATTCTTATCTTCAAAGATAAAGTCCCTGAAACGGACATCACGTCCTACCGCCCTATTGGCTTGGCCAACACCCTCTATAAATTATGGACACGCCTGGTTACGACCACACTCTATGAATACGCGGAGAGCCACTCCCTCCTCAGCTCTATGCAAGCAGGTTTCCGTAAACACACAGACACAATACACCAACTCCAAAACTTAATCATGACCCTTGAAGATTCCAAACTCTTCAATAAAGATGTTTATGCTCTTATTGTAGATTTCACCTCTGCCTTTAATACAACAGACCACGACAAGCTGCTCTGGATCATGTATGACCTTGGCTTCCCCACAGATGCCATTGACACAGTCAAGAATTTATACCAGGAGGCTCACACCAGAGTCCGTCTAGCTACTGGTCAGTATTCCAATGACATCCCCATAGAAAGGGGTACCATCCAAGGGGACACCCTCTCCCCCTTCCTCTTCCTCATATACATGGAGCCCCTCCTGCGCTGGCTCCATGCGGGCGGGCGAGGCTATGAATATGAATGCCTCATCAAAAACACACAGACTGTGGAACAGAAAACCCAGAACAAAATTAGCAGCGGGGCATTTGCAGATGACCTCATCTGCCTCACAGGCACGTATGCTAACCTGCGTATCCAAGCCAAGAAATTGAGCCTCTATGCTGATTGGGCACACCTCATCATCTCTGGCGCAAAAACAAAGGTTACATGCAACCTTCTTAGCCAACAAACAATGCAAATCAGGGGTAACACGTCCGTTGCAGATTTCTCTCGACATCAACTCAAAGACAAGATACTAGTCCAGGGCAAGCCAGCCCAATTCATTTGCCCCGGGGACCCATTTACTTATCTGGGCGTTGAAATCACCATGACATTAGACTGGAAACCCCAGCTTGACAAAATGAAGGAAAAGCTCTCCAAAAAACTGGCAAGCCTGACCTGCTCTTTTGCCACACCCAGGCAAACGATGGATATAATTCGCACAGCCATTATCCCCAGCATTGCCTATGCTTTTCCAGTGACACCCTGCCCTGAGAAAAACCTTGCAGACTGGGACACTGATATACTCAAGGTCATCAAAGAGAGGTACAAGCTTTGGCATAGCACTGCCACAGCCATCCTACGGGAAGACAAAACTAATTATGGTCTTGGCTGTACATCCATTGCAGTGGAATATAATGCGAGATGTGCAACGGCACTCACCAGCAGCCTCAATAACACAGGGAGGCACGGCCGGCTCACCAAGGCAATGCTTGAATCACAAATTAACCAACTGAGACAATATGTACTCAGGAGCATCAACCCAGACCACCAAAAATCCAGCTTCATCCTCAAGCAATTACCCTACATGCTCCGCGTCAGGCAATACCTCTGCATTAATAACAGCGACCTTGACATCTCCTATCGAGGAGCACCCTACCTCCTCTCCAGAATCATCCCCATAATAAAAGTCCTCTCAATGCCAATGCAACCCACCCTTAAAACCTTAGCCTGTCACTGCACTTATGCCCTCATGGAAATAGGCATAAACAGGCTCTCAGCCTTGCTGCATGATAGCCTCACACATATTATTGACGGGAACAAACTCACATTCCTGTTTGGCCGAAAAGTCAAAACGAAACATATTACAGCCCTAAACAAACTCTCCCATACTCTCAACACCCCCACTCTGGCTGAGGACAGACCTGACCTCATTAATACAATCATACACAACCAAGACAGCTCTCCCAATAAAACCCTTGAATCACGCTGCATAAATAATACAATATATGCTGAAATGATTAAAACTGAGCATACACCCACAGGATGGAACTGGTCAAAGCTCCACCGAAGCAATGCTGACCCAGATCCCCTCAACCCCAATCCAGACAATGGAAATCATGCCCCTAACACGCTCACACCTCCAAACCTCAGGACTCATAGCAACCCACTCTTTGATGCTGAGGATATGGAAGTAAAAAATGCTTCTCCTAGCAGCCAGGAGAACCCATCCCCTAGCACTCAACCAAGCGCAGAGATGCACTCATATCAAGGCAGAAGCACTCGCAAAAGAAACAATCCGCACGCAGAGCAGCCGCAAGCACAAGCACATAACAGAGACTCCACTCAGACCCCCCAAACTAGAGGCAGAATGCCCAACGGGAGCCGAGCCCCAACAACTTTTTTTGACACCAACCACCAACCCATAATAACACCTTGTCCCTCACCTCCAGACATTCCAAGCACCGAAATCCCCCAATGGCTCTGGAACTATAAACAGAATACGGCTAATACTTTGAGGAAAGTTGAAGCTAGCAACACCATCTTCCGCTACGACCATGTTATCCTAGATATCCTAGGCTGGCAACACCTCCGAAAATATAAGAGAACCTCTCAAGAAAAGGAGGAAAAACATTACAAAGTACAATGGCACCCTGTCACCATTGAGAAATGGGCCTTGCCCATTTTCAAAAATGATAGGCTGCATCCTGCCTCTACAAAACATGTACCAAGAAGAACTAAAGCAGACCCGTGCTGCCAGCTCTGCTGGAGCCCTGTGAGCAAAGAACACACAGCAATATCAGAAATTTATGATGACATGCCTACCTGTGACACCTGCCATCACACATACCACTGGGCCTGTCTCATACATGTCAAGGCCTGCTCCCAAAATGACCGGGAACTGTTCAATCACAGTGAGCACTGGGACTGCCCTGCTTGCGCCTCCCTGTCAGACTCTCAAAAAGCGGAAAGGATCAACTTCTCTGAAGACTGCGAAATGATCTATGTAGAGTGGCATCCGAAATGGGAAGCTGAAGAACAGCTACGTATACATCCAGACCTGGATGTTCATGTGCAAGCCTTCAACTCGGAGGAACACCCAGAGCTTATAGAAGACCCCTCCACCATTGATACAGACCTGGACAATCTTGTCAACCAAGGCTTTGAAGGCAATCCCCAAAGCCTAACTGACTCCTCATGGATCTCAACTACCGGCTGCGCGATTCGCAAAAATGTCACCTTTGATTTCCAACCTACCAACCCACAGATAGATATCATGCCAACATGGCAATGTGAAATCATCATAAGAAGTGTTGATCTCATGAAGGAAAGCTTTCACCCTGACACATGTGATGAGGTCGCCATGCCAGCACAAATGCCAGAGATAACCACCTCTGAATGTGCCTGCGTCTACAATTCCAATGGCAAATGCATGGGCATGCTCACTATAGACAGGCTCAAGACCCTGCTTGAAGCCTACAAAGCTGCCAAAAAGGCAGGCATCCATGACACCATCCAGCCCCCAGTCCAGGATTCAGCAACTGAACTTATGGGTCTGCTCTCCCGCCAAAAGGCTCAACAAAAAAATCTTTTTGCTCAGAGCAAAAAGATCTTCAATTCAAACATGCTTATTACTTCCTCTTGCATTTGCTCAGCCCTGCAAAAATGGTGCATGGTCTCAGTAGAGAGGTATTCCAGCCCCCTTCATTTTGAAAACACCTACAACACCTATTTCAGTACAAATTGCCGAGACCAAGTCTTCGGTGCACACACAGATGCCCTCTCAGTGCGCTACACCGGATTCTCCTTCTGCCATCCACCCCATGATGATGAAGTAATGTTTAAACTCATGCGCCATGCAGTGCATTCCTCCCTCCAAAGCACAGACCCAGTTGCCACCTTCATGCTCCTGCCTGACTGGAGAGGCTTCAGCTGCAACGCGTATATGACCTGGATCAGACAATACCCAGACGTCGCAAGAGTACTTGCCAAATTCCCCGCAAGAAAAATCCAATTTCAGGCACCACAACACTGGTATGATACCATACCCAATCCTACCCAACCATCCTATCCTATGCAGCTCATTGTTGTGTGGAATCATAATGCCAGAGTTATGCTAGACAGCGCAAACAGTGACTGGTTTCAGTCCTTCCAACAAGATATAAAACAAGTTGTACCAGAAGCTTGGTGGCTACCCTTGGATTTTCCAAATCCTGCCACGCCACTGCGTACCCACCAACACCTTGCATCAAACACTTGGAAACAGAAATTCCAATCACTCCCCCCTGACACACATAGCTGTACACACAAGTGTCCTCAGGCAAGAGCAGCCTTCACCCCTGCCAACTACAAAAAGATGTTCACACCTAAAATCAAGGACTGGAGGGAAATGACATACACAGATGGCAGTGTGATTAAACACAAAGATGACGATTCTTCACCGCTGTCAGGTTCAGGCGTTTACAAACCAGGTATAGACACTACTCACCCCCCTCAACACCTACAACTGCACATAAAACCCAACGGCCATGGGCCTACCAATACTATCACGAGAGCAGAACTAGTGGGTATCCTGGTCGCACTCCAACATGGGCAAACCAAAATTGCCACTGATAGTGCATCCTGCATTTTTCAAATTTCAAATCAAACCCTTCATCCCATGCGCATGCGATATCACCTACATGCAGAGTTGATACATGCAATATCAACCATAATAGAACACTCCCCTCACCCTATCCATTTTTATAAAGTCAAAGCCCACTCTGGCATCATAGGAAACGAGGGGGCTGACGCTTGCGCTCGCACCGCAGCCCTCTCTGACACAGTAGACATTACACTTCCGGTTGCCAGGGACCCTTTCCACAACTTTTATTGGCTCTCATTGAAGACCTCTCCCACACAAAGTGTTGGCATACACCGCTCCCATACGTCCCCAATACACTACCTCACCAACCTGAGTGACAAACTTAAAACACACATGCACAAGAAACACAAACTTGGCTCTGCTGACACCTCTGTCTACCACTACCAGAGATGGCAGAAGCTTAACGATGCCACACCATCCACCAACAACACAAACAATGAAGCTCACTACTCAATCTCTCTGCTTGCAAACAAGGAAATCAGCAACTCCTTCTGGAAAAATCCAAAGATTACCCTTAAACAACAAATAAATCTCATGAAATATCGAACGGATACACTGTACACACAGGGCCATGCCTCTCAGTTTAACTTTTCTAGTTCTGATAGGTGCCCACTCTGTGCAAATACAGATAACATTTATCATGTTCTACTTAGGTGTACCAACCCAACAATGAGTGGAATGCACACCAACAGGCACCATGCGGCCCTTAGTCTCTGTGTAGAAGCCCTCAGCAAAGGCCGTTACGGCTCATCCCTCATTAGCATGGATGGCTGCAATCATGACAGACTTCTGGATCAAGGCATACAAGTGCCTGAAAACACCTCTCGCGCTATTCCAGACTGGGTTTTCCCAAATGGCGCTGCCTCACCTGTACGGCATACAAGCCGCCCTGATGCTCTTTTTGTGCGACACATCCCAGGCAGACAAGCCCAAAGAAAAGAAAAGAAAAAAGAAAAACTACGTAAGCAGAGAAAATTCTTCCTACATCAATTAAGGAAAAGGAGACACATTGACTCCGAAGAGCCTTGAGTCCCCTCCACCACAAAGATTTAAAACAAACAGAGTTAATGGGGGTCTGGAGGGTTACCGGAGGCACCTGGCTCCAGAACCTGGCTGTGAGAAGTGTTTTTGTTCTCAATAGCACGCCTAGTGGTAACAAGTTTGTGAGCATATTGAACAGAATGTGCATGCAGATTACGAGCAAGTTTCAAGGCACGCTGATGGTCAAGTCCTAGTTGTTTTAACTGGTTTAAAGTATGCTCCCTAAAGCAGGTCCCACCTACACCCAGAAGGATGGTGTGCAGGGTAACAGCTTTAGCAGAAATAAGTCTGCAGAGGTCTGCGTGCTGCTGCTGTGCCGCCACCAACTGTTGTCCAGGCCTCGTGTCTTCACAATACTTGATTTCAATCAAGTGTACATGGCGCTCGTTGACATTCAATTGGTGGGGTTGTCGCACACGGTTAGAGCCACTGGTCCTCTGTGTTGGTTGTCTGCTGCGTAAAGCATAGTGTGAACAGGAGGAAGAAGGAGAAGAAGAAGTGGGTTTGTCTTGATAAGGAGTAATCAGTATAGCATCTGGACGGCTAGATTTGAGTCTAGATCTCTTGGGAAAATTACGTGGAAAGAGGTAAGGGGGAATAATTCTATTAGATGCATGAGCAGGGATTTGGAGGTTGTGCTGCGCCAACCTATCATCATTTCCTATGTCCGTGTTAACCAAACCTGCTCCCCAAGGGCTTTTGCTAAGAGCTTTGGTGATCATTCTTCCTGCAATATTGTGGCGTTCAGTTTTCATGCAGGAGATGATATGATTTTGGCAGCCAGAGAGCATGTGGAGTGCACTGTCTAATTGATGACAGCCTGGGAGAGGGCAACTTGGGTCAGTGGATCTTTTAAAGCGAACTGCATGCTTTTGATTATAAAGGGTGCCTGTGCGATATTGGAGGATGGTGCGCTTCATAGGTGAGGATATACAAGGCATGTTTCTAAAGGCATTGCTTGATCCACCCAAGCCCACCTTGATCCTACCAAGATCCTACCACAAAATAGAGACATTCACCTTGTTGAACTTAAATTCTGCTCCGACACTAATCCTGTCAGCACCTTGGAGCGTGCACAAACTCAACATTCCCCCATCATTAACAGACTTAAAACACGCAGCTTAAACAGGAATAATAAAGTGACTTTGCACATCATCTTAATTGGTGTTGGTGGCACGATTTATAACAATTATACTATTACACCTCTCATAAATCTGGGATTGACCAAACAAAAAGCTGAATCACTAGCTTCCCAACTCAGTGTCCATGCCATCCAAAGATTATCCACCATCATTAACACTAGACATGCACTTTGTTTTCAGGGAGCATCTGGGAGGGGAGGGTTTGCTGGGCGCGCGGCAACGGCTGAGGATGGAAGGAGGAGAGTCCGAGCGCTCAGGGGCATGGCGGCCAATCCCCCGGATCCCCATTAGTTTTGCTTCTTGCTCTCTCTCCTAGACTAGCTGTGTCTAGTGTAGGTTTGTAGGGCCCTTTGGTGAGGCCTCTGACTTTAAGTTAGGGGTTCTTTCCTTAATGCACGCGGCCTCGAGACTGCGTAGACTTTTCTTTTTTCTTTTTTTTCTTTAGAAATTTGAGCAATGCTATGCAAATGACACCTCATGTTGACATGTGCACTCACCAGGCTGTATCGGCGGTTACCCTTCTTAAAGCATTGCAATACATCTATTACAGTGGATGCTGAGAACTGAAGTACAAAGCACAACATGAACACATTAAACATGGCCTTTTGGACCTTTTTTCAGAGCGATGCTGTTCTTAAACGTTAAATTAAGTTAATTTTTCAGTTGACACTTCTGAACTCAGCTCAAGGCTTTCAGTTGACATTTTCGCAAGTTTGGTTTGGTAACAGGCACCTTTTGCCACAGCTAAGCTGCCCTTGTAGGCAGGTACAGCTATATGACCCTATCCTGTCCTATCCTTTTTGCAGTGCCTTTTGATCACAACATGCGTGCCCCCGCCCGTTTTCCGAGGCACATGCATTTGGATTTGTCTCAACATGTCATGAGGAATGTTGGCCGTTTCAGACTTAGGGCACACACACTGAAGGCTTGGGATACACGGCTTGGGATACTCGGACGGCTTGGGATACTCGGAACGCTCTTTTGTGTGATCGCTGTCCTTGTAATGAAACTCAAGATGAGGCTCATGCCCTTTTGGTGTGCAGAGACGCAGCTGTTTGTGCTTTGAGGAGAAAGCATGCCAACCTGTGTGATTGTTTCGAAATCGGAATCCCCTGGTGATTCTTCAATCGAGCAACCTTATTTATAACAATTCAGTGTCCAAGCTGTATATGATTTTTTGAACCAGAGCAACAACAAACTTCCTTATTTCCTTCATGAATTGATTGCCTTTTATGAGCAGGCTAGCAGTCGCACTTCTTGACTGAAGGCCTTATCCTTGTAAACCTTGTAAACCTTGTATATGATTTCCTCTTGCAACACAACAACAGGCTGTTTTAGTTTGTTTCTGAGCTTATGGGCATTATGTTGGCTGGCGAGGACCAGTCACAGGCCGATCAGCCGAACAGTCTGGCTGAAGGTTCGCCCATTTAAATCTAAAATCAAACACATCTAAGATTGCCTAAATGAGTTCTGCATGACTCGGAAGGTGGGTCCTCGTACGCATTGGGTTAAGGGTCTGTTTATAAATCTGAGAGAGGCAAGGTGCATTATCAGAGGCTATGTCAGTGTGCCATTGCTGGATTGCAACAAGAATGCCTGCTAGTCCTATCTGTTGATAGTGTTTGTGGGTCCATGTCCATTGGGCTTTATGTGCAGTCGGAGCTGCTGAGAGGGATGAGTAGCGCCTCTGCTCGGTTTGCAAACACCTGAGCCAACAAGTGGTGGAGAGTCATCTTTTTGTTGAACGACACTGCCATCTGTGTTGGAAGTTTCTCTCCAGTTCTTGATTTAAGATGCTAACTTTTTTTTTTGTTGTAACAAGGGTGTTGCCATCACGTTAGACCCAAGGAAAGGTTGTCTGCTGAAGTGCCACCCTCCTGTACAGCCTGTTGCTTGGCTATGGTGTCTGCGCATTTACCAGCAATTCCAGTGTGGCATTGGATTGATGAAAAAAACGGAACGGCAATTAATTAAAAGCAGCATCACACCAAAACGTCTTCTCATCATGCATCTTGATTAGCATCCAATAGGCAGCCTAGACCAACACATCCAAGAAAAGGCAGCTCCATCCAACATTCTCCATCTTACAGAACACCTCACAAGCTTGGCAGTAGCCAGCTAGGGAAATTCAGTTCACTGTTTGTTCCACCTGAAGCACACATGCAGGTTGAGTTCCTTCAAGAATTTAAAACTACGGAGGACATTGGCTTACCACCAAAAGTGCAGGGGGGAATTGTAAAAACAGCTTGGCATGCAGGCATCTATTTGGTTGAGATTGTTGCCCCATTGTTGCTCCAGCTGCTGAAGAAATAAAAGTACGCAGGCAGTGGAACATTCCCTACATGCATTGAGGGAAAGGAAACACCTCTGCCCAAAGCGCTCGAGCTCTCTGCAAAAGAGGAGCTGCTTCTTACCTAAAAACAACTAAGCCTTAGAAGCTGCTTTGTAAAGCACTCATATTTGAGCGCCACTCAAATTTTTTGCAGTTGTTGTGCAGCAGCAAATAAACCACATCGCCAAAACCATTCCAACTTTCCGCCTTCCTAGACAGGCCATACCCGCGAATTCATCGAGGCTTCAATCTAAACCCAGAATTCAGTCCCTCAACTGTGATTTCAGTCACAGCCCAATTGATCAACCAGATTGAGGCCTAAAACATGCAAAGGTACGTTCCTTAGAAGATTCACAAAAAAGTGATCTGATCCGTACCATCAACGGCTCGAGGGGGTCCTGATGCTATAGCATGACATGCAAACACGCATGAGTGAATGTGTCTGGCGAGGTAAACATGTGTGAATATGCACTCAAGAATTGTACACTAGATGAACCAGATGACTTGCAGTTGTTGCTTATTTATTGCAAAACCGCACACTCTTTCCCCTGAATAGAAAGAAAGCCGTTTCGAAATATTTAAGGCAAGGGCGTTTTAAACTAATACCAGGATGCACCTTTCTCACGTTGACAATAGGCACCATTCCAAGCGACAAGCTGGTTTCAGGCCTAAAGCATGCACACACATCACGCTCTGATTTCAGGCATCATTCCAAGCGACAAGCTGGTTTCAGGCCTAAAGCATGCACAGAGCGTGACCTCTGTGTCAGAGGACACGCTCCTTCAGATCACACTCCTTTAAATGCTTGCAACCGAAAAACAATCGCACGCACATTCAACCCAAAGCTAAAGGAAAAGGCAGCGAAAAATAATTGCTTTTTTTATTCGGTAATGGCAAACCTACCTTCTTTCACCTATGTGGTAGAAAACCTTAAATTGCAATCCTTCAAGGCAAGGATGTTCCAACCCAAAAGCAAGCAAGATCCAGCCCTTCAAATTTAAATTTCGATCAATTCTGATCAGTGCATTTGCATGCACTTGCATGTGCGTGCGTGCGTGTGTGTGTATGTGTGTGTATGTGTGTGTATATGTGTTAGTGTGTGATCACGCATGAAGGAGCAAACGAAGGCAAGCAGAGACGCCAAATCAAAATTAGAATAGCCCAGCCAGCTCAAGAGAATACAACCTAGTCTGGGTACATGAAACCTGGTGAACCAATGCAGGCCCATCCGGAAGACACAAAGGAGGTACAAGCTGTATGCAAGTCCCTGCAGGCGTTGGTTGAAAGATCAGTCAAACTCTCAAAGCCCTCAAGTCGTAATTATCTGAATCGTGGCATCTTCTGTTGATACGGTATGTGGTTCTGACCCTTGGGGTGCATGTGACCTGTCATGAAGTCAGGCCCCATGCAGATGATAAGCCATGAGTGAGTCATCTAAGTTTCATGGGACCCAAGTTGCCCATTCAAGGGACCCATTCACGGGAATGCATTCATGTATGAATGAAGGATTGCCTTATGGAGTGTTGGTGGCTAGCCGCCAACGTAGCTGGGACATTAGCTGCCCACGTAGCTGGGACCCTATTGCCCCTCCTGGGCTATTAGTTCTGGCCTGGAGCGGGTACGCTGCCAATGCAGGTACCAGTTAGTTTGCGTCCAGCATGCACGATTGCCCTGCAAACACGTTGTCAAAGTTTGCTGAGGTGTGTGCGTGGTGTGTGTGTGTGTGTGTGTGTGTGTGTGTGTGTGTGTGTGTGTGTGTGTGTGTGTGTGTGTGTGCGCGCGCGCGTGCGCTGGGGATGTTATGCTTCGACAATAGGGACCCTATGCGTGTGCACACATCCGCCACTCACCTTTCTTTGCACAGCTTCCAGGTACTCAACGATTGATCCATTGCCTGCATCGATGAGATGGGAGCACAAGAAGGGGCTGGTAGGCTGAGCATAGGGAAAAGCAATCAGGTAACTCAAGGGCTGTGCCTGCACAAGGGTAATCTGGACGTTGGTCCAGGTGAGCATCTCTTCATAGATTGATCCATGTGTTGATCCGGGTGAGTGAGTGCGTGCAGCTTTTTGAGCCCTTCTTGCCTATGAGTTCCATAGCCCTTCCTGCCTACGAGAGTTTTAAGAGCCAGCCTGTGTGAGTTCCAAAGCCAGCTTATGAGGTTTCCATAAGCTGGACTTCCTGCCTATGAGGGATCCATACGCAAGCCTCACTGAGTTAGGGCAATTTTGCTCAAAACCACTTCTTCTGCCCACACAGCTGGCTTTATTTGCACGCGCCTTCCTGACAATGACAATCCCTTTGTAAAATGAGGAATGAATTGGCACAGCTTGGTTGTGTACCTGCTTTTTTGGCATAACCAGCCGGGCCTTGCATAATGAGTACCTGCTTTCCTTGCATAATCTGCTGGGGCTTTTCCTTGCATTATCAGTTTGGCAGGGCCTGCATGGCTGCGTACCTGCTTTCCTTGCATAATCAGCAGGAGTACGGTTGAAGCGGTCAAGGGCATCGACACAAGCATTCCCTTCCTCAACCAGGACCTCAACCTGCAAAGCATTTGTACAACAATGCCATATATATTTTGCAATTTTGCAGGATGCTTTTATGTATGTGCAGTCTTGACAGAAAGCTCCCTGCCTTTGCTAAGCGCACTCCAGACAGTAATCAGCTTCTAAAATAGGCTTTTGAAATAGTTAAATATGTGTACAATCGAAGAATGCAGAAGTCAGTTGGGATCATTGCAACTGGTGATAAACCATGCATATGTACACCAGTACCATCATAGGTAACACCATCATCAGCTCAAAATCAAGCTTTCCTTCTTGCGTGGACGACACAAATCTGTTGACAATTCAATCTGATAAAAGGAAAGTAGGTGTTCTGCCTTTAAGTAACAAAAATGTTATGCATGAAGCAAAGCCTGGATTTCACTACAGCAGTCTCTGTGTCCTGAAGGCTAAACCCTTGCCACATATCAGCTGTACCCAAAGTACGACAGGACAGCATACTTGCAAGGAACACCCACCGCCACCAAGTTGCCTTCTCCTGCAGCAAAATGCAGAGGGGTCTGGCCATCAAGGTCACCCCATGTTGCCTCAACACCTGCAAACGTTCTCCCACGGATTAGCGCGTTTTTAGGTGTTTGTACACACACCTCTATGAAACCCTATAATGAGGTCGTGGAGGGGCAATTCGGGCTAGCATCGAGCAAGGGCACAATTTTTAGAGCAACTTGTGCTATTCAACATCCCATCTGTCTATGACCTTTGTTCACGACCTTGCCTACAAGAACATCATGCACATTTTGCAAGCAAGATCCAGAGAAACTGGGCAGGCTCCAGAAAAAGGAGCCACCTGGCTGCTTGATGGGCACACAGGTGCAATGATGCCAGCAGCCTCACGCACCTATGTCAAGAAGAGAGTGCAGCTGCGGCAAATCCCCAGCTATCACAGCCTCTATGATGATGCCTACTGTCTTAGCTTCGTCCGTACCAAGCCTGCACGGGCACCAACAGCACAGCGAGCAAAACAAGCACGTGAACATGGGTGCATTTTGCTCACCCTCCTTGCAACGCAGTCTTTCTTGCCCAGAACCAAGCCTGTACAGGCACCAACAGCACAGCAAGTGAGCTCAGCAAGTGGGCCTGGGTTTTATTCCAGGGCAATGGGGTGCAGTCTGTGCTACTGGGGCTTCAGGAGTGAAATCAAGAGCTCATCAGTAATGCTTTAGAGCTCATCGGTAAGTGCTCATCAGTAAGTCCTCATCAGTAATGCTTTAGTGCAGCAAAAAAGCCATAATTTTCCTGGGTTTATGGAGTATTGTGCTGCCTATCTTCCTCTTTCATTTTAGCCCTCTCCCACCTGTTCCCTATGCACATGTTTGTGGATCAATTACCGTGCACAAACATCATGTACCACAGAACCTTGAGCGTGAGCTCACATGCATAAGTGGCTTGCGAACACACTCATGCACACACCAACTTACTTGGCATCATGCTCTTTGAGCACTTCAATGACCTCAACGTGACCCATGCGCACAGCCTCATACATGGCTGTTATCCCAAAAGCGTCCTGGAATACATTTGGGTGAAGTGAAAAGCAAGAGGACATTAAGCCAAGAAACCGTATACAACAAAATATTCTGAGCAATGCTGCTTTTGCTGTTTCACATTCAGTTCCATGACAGCCAAGCAAGGTGCAAAGCAAGACCAAAACCCATGCGGGTCACCGAGACAGCTCAGCAAAAATATGGTGACTCTTAGGCTGCACAATGAGATTGTAAGCAGTTGCCCAATCATGTACATATATGCAGTATGTTTCCTTTTCTTGCAGGCCAACTGCAAGGATAAGGCCTTCAAAACAAAGAAATTTGGTAAAGTCATCAAAAAGTGGGAATGGAGGTGTGACCAGGAATTCCTTTCCTACCACTTGTCATTAGGAGGCGCACTCTATCAAAAATCCTTTTTCCATATATTACCTGGTCATTAGGAGGCGCACCCGCTTCCAGCAGGTACTTAGCTACTGACTGCAGGGAGGCAAACATATGAGAAAAGGAAACGTTTTTAACATGCTGCTCCCAAAGAGCATTATATCCTGCACATACTGCTGCCTCGATACATTGTAGGTGTTGTTGGAGATCTACCCCCAAATGGAGGTTCCACACAACGTAATGAACACATCTATTGCCTTGAAAATGACCGTCTCCCAAGAATCCTCCTCCTAAGCCATGCTATACAGCCAATTAATAGTCTTGCACGATTTCAAGAGTGAGCTTGGGAACTATGTGATCCACCAAAGGAGCCATTAAAATGATGCTTATGTCCCCTGATGCATGCGCATGGAGCATATGCTTTGAAACCAACCTATGGGTTTCAATGAGCGACCAGTCAGGCTCTTTCAAACTGGTGCATACTGCTGCTTGGGAAATTTGAAGTGAAGGAGTGTGGTTGGAGCCTCCTGCTTGCCAATCCTTCCTTCCTCTGCGAAGGAAAATCTTCTCGTTAATTCTTCCTTTGCCTGTGTAAATCCCTTCCTTTTGTTGTTGCACCACTCTCCCTTAATCACTCAAACTGAGCATTTTTCAAGGATATCTGCTGTATGTGCTTCTGCTCGTATGCTTGCTTCCACTGAGTAAGACCCACTCAGGAGCAACTGCTGTAGACGTTGCCGTGCCATCATTGAAAATGTATTTGACGACCCACTGGCATGCAAACACCCATTTTTCCACCATGAAAGCACAACCCTGATAACGCTCATTCTAGTTTGACTACCACCTTTCCATTATCGTTTTCACTCGTTGCATTGCCTACATGCAATATTTCGCTCTGCATTGTTTCCATGTCTTGTGTTCCCTCTACATTGCCTGCATGTATTGTCTTCACTCTTTGCATTGTGTTCATGTGCTGCTTTCACCCACTGTTTTGTCTTCATGCACTTTTCATACTCACTGCATTGTTTGCATGCGCAGCCACCATGAGGGCTGTTCGCCTGCAGATGCGCAGCAAAGCGTATTGAACTTGTTAGCAACATTGCCTCACGAGGACAGCAGCAGAAGCCATAGAAAGCCGCAGCTCTCATGAGGGTTGTCTGCCAGACATTAAGCTTTGTAAGCAGCAGCAGTAACAGCAGCTACGGGAAAGAGCACCAGCACCCACAAGGAGCAAAATAAGTATTCTGTTTCCTTGGACAAAAACAGGAGCAGTGCCTGGAGGTGGTGAGATTAGTTTTGGACTATCCTGGGCAGCCGCAGCTGAACCCCCCAAAAAATCACCTGCCACTCACCCTTAGCCTTCATGCCAGGTTGTCGGATGAAAAGAACAAGCATTATTCTTCCTTTTGAAGGGTGACACACAAAAGCACTGTGTTTCATGCCAGAATAAACACGGAGCTTACACGCTGGGATGAAGGGTGACAACGCAAGCACTGTGCTTGAAACAGATGTAACGACACCAAAGACAATAGCAAAACACCAACAACATCTAGACAACAACAAGCACTCACTGCCCCAAAGCACTTCTCACCTGTCATAGTCCATGCTGCCAGGTGACACTCCCCACTCTACCAGCCTGTGCGTGAGCACAAATCTTAGGTATTTGATTCACTTCAATGTGGTCACAACAACGTGCAAGGTATTTGAGATGCTAAACCCCCCTCATTGCCAGCATGCGGCCCAAACATGTTAGTTTTTAAGAAAGAATTTAAGTTACTCAAAAATGAGTGGAAACGGCACAGTGAAGCAGATTGGTGCTGGGACAAGCAGCTTGTGATCAATGGCACTGGCGTTATTGGCTTTCAGGGTGCTGATGGTATTGGAACAGTTGTTGCAACTTGTCATTGGCATTTGCATTATTGGCTTTCAAGCCTGTGGGCAGGTTGCCAAAACAAGCAGCACGTTGGCATTCAATTTGAAGGAGAAGGAACGTCATATCATGGCATTTGCATTTTTGGATTTCATGCCCTTAAGCGGGCTGGTGCCAACAAGCAGCAGCTTGGCATTCATGCATGTGATTTGAAGGAGAAGAAGTGTGATACCATGGTGCCAGCTGTAAATTCTTGTTACTGGTGCAAACCTTGTTAAAACAAGGTGGCGTACTGTTAAATCACCAGAGGGCTCAACTGGCCCATATTGCAGGACATGCTCTTTCTTGAGTTTATTTAAAGATTTGACCATGCCAAACCTTATTTTATTATTAAACCAATAAATGATGAAAGTTGGAGGACCTCAGATCACTCTCCTGGCCTCAGATCACCCAAAAAGGGCTCACAGCTCCACCCAGGGGCAATTTCACTTCCAAAAACATGTGCTAGTAATCACCATATCATCACCATATGATCACCATATCATCCTGCATATTCAAAAAAGGTAAAATAGGATTTTTTTGGCACCCCTTGTGCTGGATTATCTAAAAAGAATGGCTAAATTTCTGTATCTCATCAACCACTGAATCCTTTTACTGTATTTATTTTACAATGATAATCTTTCATCACAAATCACCCCCAATTTGGTGTAGTGGGTGATAAGGTATGGAGATTTGGTGGTTAAACAATAGGTTTCACGCTGAGGGTAATTTGGCAGGTTTCCCCCAATTGGCACCTCTCAAAGTTAAGTGCTATAGGCAACACAAGGAGCCCTAACTCATGAAGTGCCAGTTGGGGGACACCTATGCAAATGCATGCAAAAGACAGGCAATTTTGGGCCTCAGATAAAATTGCACTATCAAGATCTACGTCCCTCATGTTATGCACAGCAAGCAGATACCGTTTAAAAGAGCACTCGCCCTCCCCCACAATGTAGCTGCTCAAAAGCGAACAAGAAGCAAGAAGAGGGCGCGCTGCCCCTTTTACTCACTTTTTTACTGTTGCAATGTCTGCCTCTGCGGCAGCCGCAATGATCTGATACACATTCTGCTGCTCCTGCGGAGGCCACCAAGTGCAAACAGCTGCATTGTTTCCTGACATGTCATTCTATGACTTGAACAATAAGAGCATCAATACCAATTGCAAGCAATGAGGTGTGAGCGTTGATGCAGCAATGATGAAGAAATCCCAGACCTTGATGCCAACAGCACTGATCCAGGTCACCAATGAACAATGCAAAAATGCAGACTGCACAAAAGCAGCATGGAACGCACAAACAAAGAATGTACAGAAGCAGCGAATAAAGAACCGCACCTGTGTTCTCAGATACTCCAAGGTCATTTCCCGAGCCTGCGTAGCATGCAAGAGGGCAGCATCAACATGGAAAGGAATGTAATGGAAGGACCTACACAGCTGAGCCTGCCTGCAAGGGCAGTTAGTATGAAACAAGGAAGAGTATGCTAGATTAACCAAGGGGTGCCAAAATTGTCAATCTTTGACCTCCTCTCTTTTTTTTGGAATATGCAGGATGTAGCATAGTATATGGAGATTATAATAGCATATTTCTGAGGGTGAAAATGTGGGCCCCTTTGGGGAGGTCTGAGGCCAGAAGAGTGACCAAGGGTCCTCTGATTTTCATGATCTTTGGTAGTTATGATGTTTTATATAGCATTAATGGCCGGCATGGTTATAATCTAGAGAGAACACGGGAAAGAGCATGACTGGCAATATAGGCCAGCCGACACCCTCTAAGGGAATGCTGGGTTAATTAGTGGTGAGAGCAAAGGGGCCATTTTGTTCCCACTCTTTGATCACACCATGGACCTGCAAAGCATGGGGGAGGCCATGATAGGCGCTTAAGAAACAGGTCATGATAGGTCATGATAGGCCATGATAGGCAATTTGAAGAAAGGCCATGACAGGACATGATAGGCGCTTAAGAGACAGGTCAGGTGACTTGAATACCTGGCAGACATTTTCCAGACCAGACACAGGCAAGACCAGACACTGTGCTGGCTTTAGGGCTTGGACCCCTCTCGCCATTACACACTTCTGCATTCCTTGCCTCATTTTCAACCTACTGGTACTACAAGGGAGAACAGAGCTTTCAGAGAGAGAACAGCTCTAGGTGTAGTACCGTCGAGCTACAGAGCCACTTTGTCACCTCTCTATTTTTCCATAACATAATGCAACAAAATAGCGTCGTAAGCATGGTGTGAGGCTGGAGTTCAAGCACGAATGAGGCTGCAGGCCTTTCATCCACTGCAAGAATGTTCTAAACTAGAACACGTCAGACTCCCATTGCTCTGCGCCAGAAGTAGCGCAAGACATTCTTAAAAAGCAATGACACAGGGGATACAAAGCCATACTTTATCCAAGCCGATAAAGCTCACCTCTTGCCAGCACTGGATGTTGAAGTGCTCATCAACCGGCAAGAGCCCTGAAAACAACGTATCAGGATGATCACATCGAGCAAAGCTTGAAAGAAAGACACAGCTGGGGAAAAAACGTGTGTACTTTGCGTACTGTTGTGGCCCAACAGTGCACTCAAACTTTTTGTCCTTTGCTTTTCTTTTCTCATTCTTGACCTGAAAGTGCACTCAGAAATTTTGTCCCAGAGAGCAGCACACATGTGGAATTGGAAAACAATCCACTGCCTTGATGTTTTAATAAGAAGTGGGTCAGCAAGGACAGGCTCAGCTGAGCTTGAAGGCTCAGCTTTGGCATCAGCTACTCTGAAGAGCAGGGGTTTGTGTCTTTCCTTTCCCTGGATCCCTTTTTAAGCCCCTAGCTTTGCACCTTAATTGTCTAGAGAAGCAGGGACAACTTTGAAAGAGGGTGAGCAAGGGAAGGGGGCAGCATTCCTGTTGAGCAGCCAGTGAATAGTGATCTGGTGACCTGAAAGCAAATATGTATCATACCAAGATGGCACATGATGGGTAAGGGCTGATCAGAGCATGCAAGATCATTGCAGCACGAAAGCGCCCAGAGCACACACAGCTCACTAACCCCTTCATTCAAACACACATACACATTCACCTCCTCCCACCTTTTAGGCGATTCAAGGGCTGCTGCACAGCAGGTGAAGAGAAGGATTGCCTGCCCGCCAGGGCTGTCTGGAGCACATCCACCTCGTCGCTGCTCAGAGGAGCGATTTCCACAGCCCCATCTGGAGGAGTAAAGCTCTGGCTGCCTGTGACACTCGTGAGATCTGTGCCCAAGGACTTCGCCTGCTTGGCAAGCGCATCGGCCACGGCTGGCCTGAATTTCTGCGCAAACACAAAGAGGGGAGGAGGCACAGCTGGAGAGGATTGATTCTCTAAAGGCTGTGTCCAAGGACTTAGCCTGCTCAAAAAGCACATCAGCCATGGCTGGCCTGAATTCCTGTGTGAGCACAAAAAGGGGAGCAGGCACAGGTGAAGGACTGATTTTGTGAGATTTGTGTTTAAGTACTTTGCCTGCTTGGCAAGCGCATCGGCCACGGTTGGCCTGAATCTCTGCGTGAGCACAAAGAGGCGCATTGGCCTTCTGACTTCTGTGTGAGCACAAAAAGCGTATCGGCCACGGCTGGCCTGAATCTCTGCGTGAGCACAAAGAGGCGCATTGGCCTTCTGACTTCTGTGTGAGCACAAAAAGCGCATTGGCCGCGGCTGATCTGAATTTCTGTATGAGCATAAAAAGGGGAGGAGGCAAAGCTGGAGGGTAGGATGACAAATAGGATGATGCAGACCATGGATGGCCACATGTAATGCGGGAAACTTATGTGAAAGTAGCTAAGAAAAGGGAGGAAAAGATAATGCAGACCCAAGGTGGCCATGTAGTTAAAGGGAAGGTCCCCTCTCTAGCTTGCTAGGGCCTCACCAAGAGGCCTCAGAGCCCAAAACAATAATATTGAGAGCCATGCACTTTGACTTTTGCTCATATTTGCTGCCCAACTGCCATCTTGAATCAACTCTGGGTCAAAATCTAGGCTTCCAAGCAGCAAGGATTAAGCTTAGATAACCAGGACCTTGGTGCAATACTTTTCATTGTAGATACAGATGGACAAGGCTGTATAAAGCAGATTGAAGCTTTATACGCCTGTGACACCTCTCTCTCTCTCTCTCTCTCTTCTCTCTCTCTCTCTCTCTCTCTCTCTCTCTCTCTCTCTCTCTCTCTCTCTGTGCGTGTGTGTTCTTTGGAGGATTACACTTCAGGAAAATTATAGTGGCGGGATGTTTGGGAGTACTGACCTCTCAATGCATCTGACTCAATACAAGGACTTTCAACAACTGCCAGGCAAATGCAAGAATTTTTAATATCACCCATACAAATAGCAAACTATTTAGATGTCCAAACAGTCCTGCTTCTTTGCTTACACTACTGCACAAGGCAGGTTAAAGATCATCCATCAGAGGTTCGCACCCCCTCCCCACTTGAACGATCGTGCATCTGAACCAATGCAAGCACATCCATTGAGGTCCAAGGCAAGTGCAAGGCAGGCTTAAGATCACCCAGTAGAGATACCCACCTCCTCCACTTGCTGTCTTAAGTTGAAGAACATCCGCTTTACTTGCTTTGGATGCCTGATTGCCTGGCAATGCAGCAAATGTTGAAATGAAAATATCAAGTCAGGACAGGCGAGAAAGGATTGAGAACTTGCAGGTTTTTGTGTCACGAACATATGTATTATGAATAAATACACCCCCTCATCGAAGCTGACACCTTTTCTTATCTTTATGCACGTACTTAGAAGCTATGACAGGCACGAGTCACTCTTTACCACAAGTAAAGCATATGCTTAATCGGTGGTGGACATTGCCAGCTGGAACACCACAACTCTATGAAGAGCAATGCAGCTTCACCTACCAGCTCGTTTATTTGAGCCTTGCTCAAAATCAATATCCGTGCCATACTGCCAGTCCAGTAGTCTTGGAGACAAGGTCCATCTGCAATTCAGAGTGGCAACAGATTAGGATACCAGTGAGAAGAGTGGTCGAGCACTGAGGATCGCAACTTACACAGGTATTCATGCATGTGCATGATGCCCAATACAGACAAGGACGCACTAGAACTCTCTATATCCGCACATGTCTACAACGTCCATCTTGGTGTGCACGCAATCTTAGAGTGCTCAGCATGGTTGAGCACTCACTCTCACTCTCAGTTGAGATGCCAAAGGCCAAAGCAAACGCCAGGTTGCATGACACCTTTGTGTAAATGGCAGTAAACTTTCATTATCAAGCATGAGTGAACAATTCCATCCTGGCTCACCTGTAAAGAAGCTGTAATGGCCAAAGGTCTCGCCGGTGGTGTAAGTGTTGATCTTTGTGTCCGGTACAAAATTGGCTGCGTCAGTGCCTGCGCAGGGAGAAGTAAAATATTTTTGATGAAGGCACGTGAAAATTTTGAGCTGGAACTTCCTGACCCCCCCCCCCCTCCCTTCCAGTGCCCCTATCCAAACAATACGGGTATGATACAGCTCCTCCTTCTAGTTCCCATCCATCTGTATATTTACTGCACTGAAAAAGTGAGTTGCAGTAGAGATATGAGGCAAAAACTAAGCAGTGGAAGCCAATGCATACCTGCCCTGCCAGGCACCCACAACTGGCATGCAAGTCCTCAAACTGCCCTCTTAATTTCACAAAGCAATAACGCATTGTACATTGTCACCATCCCAGAAGTTGGATTGGTTTGCTGCTCATTTGCCTGTACACCTCCAGTGGCCCGCACCCATGCCCATGTGGCATTGACTCTGTGTCACGCACGCTGACCCCCTCCTTTTTATCTGAACTCTAAAAAGGATGCCAACCAACAGGGTTTGGGCTCAGGAATTTGATGGTGCATTTGTAATTCTGTAGGAGTGACCCAGGAAAGTTCTGTAGGGGGGGGGGGGGGGGGGAACAACAAGTCTAGACCCCCTTAACCCACCCACCCCTGCCAACGTTCTCCGATGGGACCCATATTTATACCAATCGATATTTTGATCTCAAGATGTCAGATGCGTAGTTTTTACTTGGATTGAAAGCTGCCGTCCAAACGTTTGAAGAACGAATTCCACTTGACCTGAGGATCAATCACTTGGGCGCATGTTTGTTACATGCTTTTGTTTGCTTCCGTGTGGTACGTTTGTGTACATACTTGTGAATGCAGTTGTATGAGCATACACACATATTTCACCCCTCACACAAGCTGAATGCCAAGCAGCAATGGAACAACTTTCCAGGGCAGGCCAACTGGTCTATATTGCCGGGCATGCTCTTTCTCGTGACCCTTTCTCAAATCCAACCATGCCAACTGTTTTGTTCCATGAAATATCCACAAAACAATGATGAAAGTTGGAGGACCTCAGGTCACTTTCCTGGCCTCACATCACCAAGAAAGGGCCCACAGCTCCAACTGAAACCCTAAAAATGTGTTTTTGTGACCTGCATATACTACAATAACAGTTGCATGTAAAAAAAGGATGGCTTTGACCTTTTTGGCAAACTTGTGCTGGATTTTTTTCAAGGGAAATGGCTGCAACCCTGTATCTCACCAGTCACAAAGTCTTTCCACTCCATTCTTACAAATACTGTAGCTCCATGACCAGTTCAAAAATCAATTAATTATGAAGCGTTCGAACTCCAAAATTTAAAAATTTTCATTCATTATTGCCTAAGCGTTCGAACTCCGTTCAAATTAGAATTAATTAATTTCGGGGCTGAAAAGGGCGATTGCTGAAAAGGGTTTAGGCCCCCACCTCTCAGGCCCCCAAGGGCTGAAGCCTGTATCCCCCACCCAGCAGCTCCTAGAGACCCAAAACAAGCTTGCCATGGCCCAGGCAGCCAAGAAGGGGCAGCCAGTTAAGCAGAAAAACCCCGTGGGGCGTTCTCCAGGTGATAGCTCGGTTGATGTTGCATGCATGGGTTGATGTTGCATGCATCCTTCAGTGTATGGGCTCACTGTACGACAGTGACAGCTTGTAAATTGCAGAGGGTTGGATGCTGATGGTGAGGTGTGCTCTTTCCAGGGAGCAAAAATGAGCCCAAGCCCCTCCAGCCCCCAGCCCCCAGCCCCTGAGCAGCAGCAGCAGCAGCAGCAGCCCTTGCAGAAAGATTCGAATTGGGTATTCGTATTGAGAAATTAATGCCAGCCGTGAGCCAATCGAACCCCCTTCGAATTGGAATAGTAATTCCTGGAGACCCATTCGAACTAAATTTATTAATTCTTTTGGGGGGACCATTTGAATTGGTTGTGGAGCTACAGTATGTTCTTTTGAGACAAGGACCCCAAATCACTACAAATCACCCAACGTGGTGCAGTAAATGGTTCGGAATATAGCAGAGGTGGACAACTCCTCTATATCGCTAGATATGCTCTTTCCCGGTTTTCTTCCTCAAATCTAACCATGCCAACCATTATTATTCCACAAATATCATGTCAACCAAAAATTGATGAAAATCACAGGACCCAGATCACTCTCCTGGCCTCAGGTTACCCAAAAAGTGCCCACAGCTCCAGCCTGGAAAAATGCCGTCCATGTGGACAATCCGACTTAGACGCTTCTTTCGGCTTACATTGTTTGGCAAAATTCCACGAGGGTACGTTCAATTCAAGAGGCAATCCTGATTTCTGAAGCAGAACAAGAAGAAATATGAGGTGTGTGGTACCTTTCGACTTCCGACAACTGCAATTTCTCATTTTTTGGCATTTTCATGCAAATTCCTCCAACAATTAGCTTTACATAAACCCTTTAGGCTGCATGCATCATCAAAATAAGCGCTCCTGTAGGGTGCATATGCATGCATGGTGAAAAACCAGCGTGGCTTGTACGGGCTGCACGCATGATCAACTGTGGCTCCGTAGTGTGCATGCATCGTGTTGGTGTGCCTGTAAAAAAGGTGCTGTGGATGATCACGCCAGAGCCGTTACTTGCTTTTGAGTCATGCAAAAATAAGTGAAAAATAGGGAGGTCGTCATCTTTGACGTTAACTGAGAAGCATCTGACGACAGAGGGCCGGCAACCTGCTAGACTCGCGGGCGCATGCATACACACACGCTTGTCCTGTGCTGAATGAGAGCTTGTTGGAAAATGCGGGTGCCCTCCCAGACTTTTTCACGTATTACCCCCCCCCCCTCCCTTCCGCACCTGTCCCTGGGCCGGAGTGCTGCCCCTTGAAGCTGGTGCCCTTAAAGTTGGCAGAGGAACGTACGCTCCCTTGCTCTATGCTCATGCCACTTTTCATGCTGTCGCCCCCGTAGTTGCTCATGCTCTGCACGGAGTCCTCACGTAGGCTGACGGAAAGCGAGCCTGGTCTGAGGCTGCCGCTTGAATTCATGCTGCCGTACCTGGCAAGTTGGCCAATTTGGAACATACCTTCAAGGCTTGCATGTCCAACAAAGTGTGTGAGATAATCTGTGCATTTATCTTGCAACAGGAGTAGCGTGAATTAGACATGGAGGTTGACCTCAATACCTGGCAGAAGACTTTGATGACCTGGAGCGCAGTTTGGCTGCCTTCCTATCTTGAGAAGCACTAGACGCGGCCTTGGCCCCGCACACAATGCCGTCCACAATGATATACAACTCTTGTACCACATCTCCCTCCAGTACAACCTCCACCTGTGTGTGTGCGTGTATGTGTGTGTGTGTGTGTGCGTGTGCGTGTGCGTGTGTGTGTGTGTGCGTGTGCGTGCGCGCGCGCGTGCGTGCGTGCGTGCGTGCGTGCGTGTGTGTGTGTGCGTGTGTGTGTGTGTGTGTGTGTGTGTGTGTGTGCGCGCGCGCGCGCGCACGCGCACGTGAGCACGCATGCGCGCGCTCAAGCTGGTTGGTGAGTGAGCGGAGGGGGGTCCCTTAGAGGGGTATTTTCATCACAAAAAAACAATGCTTAAGGATATTTATCAACATATGCTGGCATGTTTTAAATAGTGTTGACATTTTTGAGACAATTCATATCAGCAAGTGCTAGAATGGACCCAGTATGATCAGGCAGTATGTTGGCTCAGAGGATCAAGATCTTCCTTGCCCCCACACACTTGCCTTTTTTCTCACTCCTAGCTCCCAAGAAAGCCAAGAAGATGTAGAGCAGCTTCAGCAGCCAACAATTGGTTTGATAGTTTTGTTCTGCTCCTGTTTGTTATCTGCTCTGACCCTGCCCAGCTGTGCGAACAGCTGAGACTAGGCTTAGTTTTTGTCGGAGTTCACAGATCCTGGTCTTTGCAAGCTTTCTCCCCTGCTCCTGTGTGTTCTTCCCTACTCCAGCTGTGGAAAGAAGGAAAAACACTACGCAGGTAGTGGAAACTCCCCACACCAAATAAGGGGGTCACATTGGTGCACAGACTGTATGATTGGAAAGAAAATAGGGCTCACCTCAGGGTTAAATATTTCCATATGTGCCATGCCAATGACCTCCTCCAAAAAGCGGGTCTTGCAACCACGGAAAGGGTAGCACTTCCGGAAGATGTCCAGGTAGAGGTGCCTGCCCAAGGGAATTGAGAGCAGAATTCAGTGCTGCACCAAAATAAAACTAAAATCCTAAGGTGGGCAACATCCAGGGCAGGTCTGCATGGCCTTCCTTTCGAGGCGCAACACCAGCTGCCCGAGCTATCCAGGTTTACAATGCATTGAGACAGCAACACATTGGTTGCATGAACAGGTGACACTCAAGTGGACCATGAAAAATGCGCAACCTGTAAAGAATTACTACATTTTGACATTTCCTTAATGCTTAACCATATATCACGAGGTCCACCCTTGCCTATAGTAAATCAGTTCTCAGGTCAGAAATCCCAAGGAATGCCACCCCTTCGCAGCTTGAACTTTGGCACAGCAACAAATAGAGGCATTCCCCCAAGCATCCCCAAAAATTCCCCCCCTCAGATCAGGTATGTCTGGATCAGGTATATCTGTGCAGACTGAGCTCATCAGCACTCACTGAAAGACCTTCTCTCTCAGACTAAAGGTTATTTGTGCAGGATGAGCTCGTCACTGGTGGATGCAGTGTTGTAATGCAGCTTCAAATGCTCTCGCACTCACCGAAGGACCTTCTTTCTCAGAGTAGGCGGGTATCTGTGCAAGATGAGCTCATCACTGGTGGCTTCAGTATGGTGAAGCAGCTCCAAATGCTCTCGCATGAGTTCTTTCAGCGTCTGCAGAGTGGAAAAATGATCCATTTTTGAGCTAAAAGCACCCTTCATAGTTAAGAGACCAGTTTTTATTACATGGACATTGCAATTGGCCTGCGCAGCAAGGAATAAATGCAAAAAATATGGAATATGGAACACCAGCTGAAAGGAGTTGCCCGGAATGCAGCATGTGCAACTCCAGGCCTTTTGTACATTATAAGGCATTAGGTGCATTTTGAGGCAGTGTCAGCAAGTGTGCTTTGAGGCAAGGTCAACGCATTTGCTTTGAGGCAGTGCCAGTTGGCGATCTTGATCTGGCCTTCAGCTTTTGCTCCCAAAAATACGACCAAGTTTATCCCCCCCCCCCCCCCAACATATAAACAGGTTAAGCCTGCTGCCAGAGTGGCTTCAAACTGACCTCTGGCAGCTCCTTCTGTTCTGCAAATGCGTTGAGGGCCTCCACGCGTTCACGGTACGTGTTGGAGCGTTCGTCGTCTGAGACCATGACTGTGGTGATGGAGCCTGTCACCAGGAAGCGCAGCAGAGATACAATAAAGAATAGGACGAAAATGTGACTGAGAATGATGTAGCCTATAATCATGAAGCGCAGCATGACATGACCAAGAAGAAGGCAGCCCACGGCAGAATGATTGTAACAGGTCATTGTTGAGAGGCGTTGACTTAGGTGATGACTTTTGAGGAGTATAAATCCAAATGAAACGTCAAGGAGAGCTTGCGCAGCAAGAAAATTGCTGCAGACCATGAGCTAGCTGGCCCTAAGTCAGGATGGCACAGCATCGTTTTGCTGATTAGCAAGGAAGCAGGAATTGGAACAAATCTACCTTGAGACAGTTTAAGGAGAGTTTGCTTTGCTGAAACTTGCTGCAGGCCAGTTTGATTATTGGAGATGTATCCTTGATCTGCCAGCTGAGACATGATTTGACCTCGGTCATGAGATGTTCAGACACTGTTGGGCCTGCATCTCTTTTTCAGCCTGAAGCTGTTGGCACTAGCCTCTGAAAGAATAGAACAGACTGCGCTAGCCAAAAGTCCGCATGCATTGATAAATAGAAGGGAGGTGGGCGACAGCTTCTTAAGGCACCCTGCATGACTCCTGGATCATAACACAACTTTTGATTCCTAGGGATTATATATCACCAGCGATCCTGATCAGCCAGGATACCAGGCTGTAGCCCTCTTGTGATCCCCTGAATCCTGGACACTGCCCACCCCCAACACCAAATAATGCTCTTCCAGCGGAGTGTCTTTGAACTTTGCACCTTCGACATTTGCCAAATTGATTGACTGCTGAAATCCTGGCTCAATGATGATGCCAAACATTACATAAATACTGCCTGAAATAGTTTTCTGTGAACACATCAGGCCTGGGGTCACGCTCATGTACCAGTATACGATGTGCTCACCTAAAATGTACGCATTCAACAAGACGCAGATGAGGAGATAGCCGATCACAAAGAACGACTCAACCGCATTCTTATCATAAAAAATGTTGTCTCCAAAGCCCGTGAGGATCACAAATGAGAAGTACAGGGACAAGAAGTACCTGTGAGCAGCCAGAGTGCAAAAAGGTGAGGTTTTCTTGCCAGTTATTATGCTGTTTTTGGCAATGGCACAGAACATCCCCTGATTTGCAGCAGTGCTATGTGCAAAGTGGTATGAGCGAGGACCAATTTTTTGGGCAAAGTCAAAAGTTTTGTACAACGTGGTGCATGCTATGTGTGAATGAGCTCCCAACAAGCTGGTTGCTCATTGCCACACCCAAGATAATGCACTTGTTCCTGGGCAAAAAGGGTCAATCCCACTCACTTCCTTTCACAAATTGCATGTCAGCCATCAACATTTCATGATCCAATTTGTATGCCCAATGAATATAGCACTGGTCTTCATTGATAGATTATTGATGCCACTTGGATCTGTTCACTGTTCACCCACCCACACCCTCTGCGTTGACACACCTTTCCCAAGGTTCAGCCTCGACCATGATCTCCTCTGCACCAGCCCAAGAGTTATCCGAAAAACCTTCAACTCGTGCAATGAAGTAGAACAGGCAGCCCATGCAGTGCGCCTGTGCAGCGTCAAAGAATGTAGCAATGACTTTTAAAACAGCACAATGAACACAGCCACGTGTCATTTTACGCCCATCCTGTGCGCCCGTGCAGTGTAAAAAAAAACAGCAGTGCTTTTAAGATAGCACAGTGAACACAGCCATGTGTCATTTATGCCCATCCTGTGCGCCTGTACAGTGTTGGAAAATGCAGCAGTAATTTCCACACAGCACAGGGTAATACAGGCAGGCTCATGTCTGCCCATCCAGTGCTCCTGTGCAGTGCCAGAAAACGTGTTTCATATAGCACAATGTAATACTAGCCGAGTGTCATACCCAGTGCACCAGCGCAGAAGGCAAAGGGTAGGAAAAGGGGATACAAACACGGGAGACATCAGGGGCCTGGAGCAGGTACTTTGTGTGCGTGATTGCTTCTGTGCTTTTTTGGCAGGGGTGTCAGAGCGCTGTTCAGTGCGCCAGCCAATGAATGGAAGGGCCTGTTGGCATACTATACTGACCTTTATAATGGGCTTTCAGAGCAAGTACTCACAATATAGGACACTAATCAGCACGCCAAGAAATGAAAGGGCGTATTGGCTGCCTTGTTCACCTTCATAGTGGGCTGTTTGAGCAAGCACTTACCACAAAAAACAGCAAGGAGGTTGTACGCAGCAGCGTGAGCGCAACCTGGCCCAGCACCATCTTGCGGTCCAGGTGTTCAAAGAAACCAGCGACCCGGTAGAGGCGTGCCTGTGGGTAAGAGCATTCAAAGCAATTAAGTAGGAACCAAATAACACGACCGAAGGGCAACCAGTGAAGTGGCACAGGCAAGCCTGTGAGTAGGAACAAATTTGACGCATGCTACCAACAAACCAGTATAGGAATGAGTAAGCCATGAGTAAGCATAAGTTGGAACAAAATGGAGATGGGAACACATTAGAGGCAGGTGGTGAACAGGTGATCCTGATAGCTTGACTTGCAATTCATTAGAAAATCAAAAAGTCAATGCTAACAGTGCAGAAGGCACAGTGTATTGAGGCTACCTGTGAATGAAGGAAAAATTGGATGCAGATAAGGAAATAGGTGCAATTGATTTGAAAAAATGGAGCTTTACACATTCCCCCCCATCTTTCTCCCATTTTTTTTTGTGAGTTGACGAAACACCTGTGCATACACTTGCGACTGAAGGCTGATGGACAGGCAAAAATAGGTTTGTCCACTTTAACAGGTTCGAATGCATTCTCATGTGTGCCTATCAAAATTGGCATCTCTTGCCCTATTTTTCTCTAAATTGGCACACAATATGTAGGGATAGGCACCGTTATATAACAAATAACATAACATAACGCTAAATAACGGTATATAACGTTATGCATGTCTCCAAATAACGTTATACGCCGATCCTTAGGGATAGGCACCTGTTATAACCAAGTATAACGTTATTCTGTTATATAACGGTATATAACGGTATGAATGTCTCCAAATAACGTTATACGCCGATCCTTAACAATATGCAGCAAGTTGTCTGCAAGGGCCAAAAAAGAAGGGGATGCTTATTGTGGGCAAGATGAGTCTGTGAGCCTCAAAGCCAACATAAGGCTTGTAGGGACTAGGTCTAGTAGTACTCAGGTGTTGCGAAGTTGTAAAACTCTCAGTTTAATGGTGTAGCAGGTTGCAACCACAGGGACCTGTCAGCTAAGTTTGACTCCTGGAAAACTTTTATTTGAACATATGAGGCTGGGACACCTCTTGCTGTAACCCAATTGCATTCTTTCAATAATGCAAACTCCCATCACCAGAACCCCAGCCACGTGGAGACAGCGTGAGAGGAACCTCATGGCCTAGCTTTGCTACTGCTGTGGTTGACCACTGTGAAGGGGAAAGAGAACAAGTGAACTCTAGACACTTAAAATTGACTCCAATGGTCTTCAATACTGCTTTACCTATGACCTGCTTTAACAAGCGTATTGAAAACCTTATTTGCTCTCGGGCTAAAAGCAACAAGAAGTCACGAAGGTGAAATGTGGGTTTGGTTTGTTGTGTAGATCTTTTCAAATGTGCAGATCTTTTCAAATGTAAAGATGTTAATTGTATGGAATGTAATGTAATTGACCAAAAAAGGAAATACAGGCTGTGCATCTGGTCACTTATGGTTGTCCTGCAACTTACCAAATTTATCCATCTGATCAAGCCCAAAAGTAGGCATTCTTCATCATTGTAGCCCTGGTTTCCTCCAGCTCCTTTCGGTGCAAGAATGAAGCACAGGAAATGTACATCAATTCAGTAAAGCTTGTGCAAAGTTTTGGGCATCAGCAAATCTGGTTTTACTTGACAAGTTACTGAGCAAATCTTGGCAGCACAGATACGTCTCTGGCCTGTAAGGAATATCAAGGCTTGCTACGTACCGGCAATGGCAATGCTCTCTATGGGAAGCGTTGTTACCAGATCAACCCAGAACCAGAACCTGCAGCCAGTTGCGACAGTTGCAGGAGTGGCCTCTCTGTCTTAGATGCAAAAATTTTGGTTGTGCCTCCCAATCTAATACTGTCACAGAGAGGACGTAAAATGTTGTTGCTGAAATGCCCCAAACTGAGCTGGTCAAGCGACACCTTTTGCCTTGGCTAAGCTGTCCTCCGTATGCAGGCACATCAACATGCTTCCTACTTTCCTCAAGTTTGGCGTAGAAAGTAAGATTGGTGTGCGACGCTGCTTAGAATGACATACAGGGGATTAAGGCAACCAAGGTGACCAGTTGCCTGTCAGATACATGCAGGACAACGTAGGCCTGTTTTAATGTACCTGAAGTAGTTCAGGGCAATGAGCTTGGGCTCGTACACCATCCCAAGTTTTGGATCATTGTACGCAACAAAAAACTTCAAGGCCTGCATGAAAAGGGGTGCAAACAACAATTTTGTCTTTGGTGTAAAATAATTAATTCCTAACTTGCTGCGGCATTCGTGACAAGAGGCAGAAGGCCTTTGTGCTTGGCAAGCTGCTTCATTGCCATGGAAAGTACACAGCACTGGGTGTGACCCAGGATGCCCCACAGAGACCTCTGAGTGCACTTTGTGAGAGTGCAGCACCATATCACGCCTTAACAATGCACCTGAAAGGAGTATTGAGAGGAGGACTCCTGGCCTGGCCTGCCTTGCTTGGCAACGTGGGGCTATGAGTGTATGTTAATGCATCATGACCAGTTTGTCTGGCCTTTAAGGGATGCAATGCATGCAAACCAGCACCTGAACCCTTAATGCTGGGCATAAGTTTTATTACTACATGTTATTGTCATGTATTCAAAAAAATTTATCATCAGCTTTGCCACGGCACTGGTGAGCATATTCCTGGGGGACATCTTGCTGCACAACGATGCATTATGCGATATCTGCAAACGGACACATGCGCAAGCACCTGCTTTGACAAGGTCCATGACAAGCACACTCCTGAAATGAAGGAATGAGGTTAGACAAGAGGAGACAGCATAGACTTATTTGCTGGATTAATGAGATGAGACGAGATGGGACAGCATGAGCAAACCAGACAAAAAGATAGGTTACGACAGTGCATCAGGTTTGTAAACATGCCCAGGAGAGCGTTCATTATAGGGCTAGGTGTGGCTTTAGCAGGAACTGGCAGAAAACACATATGCGCAGGTGGTGAAGTGGCCAAGAAGCCCCCAGCAGGGCACCTGCTCATGAATAGAAGTGCAATTGATCCTCGAAGCTGACTCAGGCATAGCAAGGAGGAACCATGGGGAAGCTTGGGCAGGATTAGCACCATAGAACGAGGGAGCAACATTGCCAGTAAGCCTCTGGGCTCACCATGTCTGTTGCAAATGTGATCATCACGATATACTCCACGACAGCCCAAAAATCGTTGTAGGGACTGCGTGCAAAAGCCACGTACCAAACAAAGAATGATCGGCGCAGTGGCTCTTGTATCATGTCGTAACAAATGAAACACTGAATTTAAATATTTAAAAATTTAAAAGTGCGAATTCCTCCAGGTGCAGCGTGCGATGAGAAAAAGCAGACTTCCAAAGTAATTGGGCATTTTAAAACACAGGGCGCATGCACGGGCGCGCACACACACGCACGCACACATATCTAGTTTCTTAAACCCTCCTGCAATATGCATTCTTGAATAATGCTTGGTGCTACACTTATTTCGTATCCTTTTGCTCCAAAAAGTGATTCTATCCTGCTGCCCTTCAACTGGAGGCAAGGAGGTGTCAGTGCAGGCATGTGCATGAGGATACAAGCAGCTCGGGGACCAACTCACTAGAGGCCATCAGCTGCTGCAAACGCCTGCATGTGACAGAACACAAGTGGTTTTGCTCATGGGCTCTGGTTGTCTTCGTGCTCTTCAGCATGATTGCTGCTGGATACTCACTCGTAAATATGCAGAAATGAGCTGACAGGGTTAGGATTCCCCAATTAAGTTACAAGCACTTGCACACAAATCACACAGGATACAACCCACCAGATGGATTGGGTCAATAACCGCCATCAGCATGGCTAATGCCGCAGCACCTAGGCACCTGGGACATTCAGGCAGTTACAGGAAGCACCATAGTCACAGCTGTTTGAGTTGACAGTGTTTTGAGGAATGGATACCTGGATGGATATGCTTGATAAGCATTAATTTCATGAGTCACAAGCATCTCAACGCATGGGTCGGGGGCATGATAGTTTTCACATGGAATGAAGTTTGAAAGAGCTTCCGAAAGCTTTTTGCACTCATGGCCTGTCGTTTGTACCAATTCTTCAAGCAATTCTGACAAATACCTGCTCAGGCACAGCACTCATCCTTACCACTGCTTGTAGTACTTGTTGTGAGGGCTGAGGATTCGCCCTTTTGATTGTGTTGCATTGAGTCCTTTGGCAGCGAGCAACTGCAATGACAAATGAGCACATCAGGGGATGTTGGAAAGCATGCCCGTAAGAGCAAATGCAGGATAGGTGCTGCGGGCATTTTCAGGCATGGGAACTTTTCAGCTTTGTTAGTTCTCAAACGAAGGGTGTATAAGTGAATGAAGACACCACCGTGCAAACATTAAGTTATTTGCCCTTTATAATTATTATCATCATTTGGTAACTTCCGTAGTCACAGTCCCTAGACTACCCTGCCCAAAGAAGTGCCCGGAACCCTTTGTGTGTGACAGCAGCCCCAATTCTGCACCAAATCACCATTATATTTGTTTGGATCTCAGCGTTATAAACTACATGATTGCATCCCGGGAAAGGCTGTAAGGAAAATGGAGGCCCCATTCCTGACCCGTTCACTGAGTTCTTTGGCGTGGTAAGCAGATCTTATCATGAATAATAGCATCCATTTCTCATTGTTGTGCAAGGTACTGCCTGGCCGCAGCAGAGGGAGCCTGCAAAAAGCACAAATTTGGCACTTTCCTTTGAGAGCATGTAGCGGCCCCATCTTTGAAGTCACACTTCAACAAAACAGGGTTCGTTGGAAAGCTAAAAGTCTAGTGAGTCCATTCATGCCCTTGATTCATAGAAAATTTCATTCCCTTGAGGTGAAATACAAGGATACAGCAGAAGGACTAAAATGCAGAAGTGGAAGTCTTGTGGCCCCATTTTTGACCTCACACTTCCAAAAATTAGCTTCCTGAATCCTCGAGCTCCAAGGAGTACGGGATTGCGATTTCTGAAGGAATCTGAGCGTTCCCTTAAGGTGCAATTTTGGCAAACACTGCGCTGCACACGCAAGGGTGGCCCTGGCCGCTGTCCTTCCCATGCTCTCTCTGCCTTCGACGGCCCTTAAAACTGGCCCTGGCCGCTGCTTTCTGGCTTACCGTACCTAATGTGGATCATTCCGCACCCCTTAAAAAAATAATTATTGTATGCACCCTGCCTTAATCCCGCACCCCCCTCTATCTATTTTTTAAGTTTCCCGCATGTTCCCGCAGGGCAATCAGCCCCCTTTTGCCCTGAGTACTGCATGTACATGCTCCATGCTGCTCCAGCATGTACAAACTTGCAAGGATTGGCCAGCATGCAAATTTCTGCAAGGATTGCAAGGAACCCTTGCACTCAAAGGAAGGAAGTTCAAAAGCGCATGAAAGGCGCACACAATATGAAGACCTGCTCAGCTGCTGAAACTCATTGGCCTGTGCCATCTACTGCTGCTGCCACTCCTGCTCACTGGGAGGGGACTTTAGGAAGCTTCCTATTCCTAGCTGTCGACGCCCCACCGGCGCCTTCTTAACTCATGCTTCAAACAAATCTCATAAACATCTGTTTTTTACTTTCACACACATTCCTGCATGCTTAAAAGTAATATTTTTTAGGTGTCCGCAGTCATCCCGCACCCCTAAAAAACATTATTTTTGCGGGATGATATACATTTTGTACGGTATATTAAAAAGAGGTCCAGTTTGTTTGCACATCATAGAACCAAATAGAGATCTGAAAAGCCGGAAATCTGAGTTTTCCAGCGGTGCCTTCACCATCCTGAGCGGTGCTGTGTGCTGCAAGGAAATTGTCATGTACTTTGGAACAATTGGGGTCAGTCTATGGACTGTGTTTTGTGATTGTAAGACAAACATTTATTTTGACGATAAACGGTGGCGCGTGGCCGCTAACATAAACGTTAGGTGTACAGCTCAGAGAATGAGTGGTCAGGAAAGCCCCACCCGACTATCACCCCCTTGAGAAAGTCCTCTCTTTGGACAGCCTCCCCATGCTCATGACCACCCCCTTATAGAAGCAGTAGCAGGGAAAACCTCCTGCCACTGCATGCATTGCAACTTGCAATTTGCAAGCAAGGCCAGCACAGGCAAGGCCAAGAATGAAACAAGCAGCGGCAGTGCACCACGTGGTAGCAGCAGGATAGGAGGAGAGCCGCTACACAGTAGCAGAGGGGTGGAGCAGCAGGGTCGCCAATCAGCCAAAGACAGAACAAACGAGTCTGGAGGGGGAAACTCAAAAAGGGAACAGGTAAACGTACACCTGCAGAGCAGTTCAGGAACTGCTCAGATATTGATTGCCTTGAACTGTCATACTTGTGTTTAATTGTTCATCGAGCTTTGGAGAAGGTTTTCAACAAGCCCCTCTGGGGCAAAATTCCCTGCGTGGTTGATGCGCAGTTGTGGAGTGTGTGGTTGGTGCACGTGCGTGGTTACATAATATTTGGAGGGGGTGTACGGGTGTGTTTTCCTACGTTATATATGAATCATAAAGGAAGTTCATGGATGTCTTTCTGCCCTAACTTTTTTGCATATATGTTCAGCATGCAGACAAGCTCACTGCAAACTACAGGGTGTGAACATGTCTCATCATATTTTACAGCCAGCTTTCCAAGATTCATCGACTCCAAGCAACCACCCTGGAGCACCTGAGGCACGTTGGCAGCAGCAGCGCACGCTGTCCAGTCATGTTGTTTTCTTGTCCCTTTTCCTTCGATTAAGGGAATCCCCCTGTTTTCCTGGTACCCTCCCTTAAGCTTGTATGTGCAAGTCACCACCAGAGCAGACATGTTCCCCCTCACTCACCCGCTCTGTTGCCAGGATCGAGCTAGATTTTGCCCTGAGAGGTTGCTTCAGAGCCTGTTCATCATCACTGTCTTGCGTGTTCATCCTCGGCAGGTCACTCCCCCCTGTGTACCTCACACAGTCTCAGGTTGTCTGGAAATTCCCAGCTTTTTTGCTTTTTGGGTTTCTACTCAACGCCATGTCCACATGGGATTTCCACATGGCCGCCGCCCATGAACCCTGAATTCAGGGTTTTGGTAGTTATGAAGCGTGTGGTCGAGTGTGAATTGACACCCTCTCCTTCTTCCCAGTTCTTTCGCTAAATTATCGACACGTTTACCTCCCAGTTTGACGCTCAGCTGTCCAAGACGCTTCTCATTGACCCAGAGCAAGCACGACTAAATTCCTGCCCAGTCAAACTTGTGTGTCGACTGCCATCACATGGTTCGCACCACTCCCCGCTGCTAGACAGCGTTGCCGGGACTGCTTGAGCAGCTTACCTGTACGAATGAGTTACAGTACCAGCAAGTGAGTGATGTAGAAATCACTGTTTGGGCATATGCACATGCACGCACAAATGTTTGCAAATGAGGACGTCTAAAATTTCCACGGACTGTGCATGTAGACATCCCCTTAATTATCTGGGGTTCAGGGGGCGAGTTTAACCTGTTCAGCAGTTCTCCTCACTGTGAATTCACAGGGGTATCCAATGGCAAGCTAGGCAACTGTGTGATGTCGCGGTAGCAAAGTGGTGCATTGCTTTGTTGCATGCCAAAAGCGAGTACGTGCGTAAGCAAGCATGGCAAGTGGTGGAAGCGTTGCAAGCGGTGCTAAAAAATTGACGAAGCCAGTCCTTTTGGACACAGACATGACATTGATATGCAGTGCAGTGAGGCAACAACTTCCTTGCAGCATAGCATGCCTTGTATACGTAGGTGATTGCGAGCCAGAGTGCGAGGCTGTTCCCTCTGCCTTGCATTGTTTCCTTGCTCCCCTTCAACGAACAGCACCAGACCATACACCAGAGCCTCTCTCATCCACACACCAGGGCAGGGGTGCAGGTCCTGCTCCACATTGCAGCAGCAAACTTCCCTGCCTTCACCTCTCTATCCACAGAGCAACTCACACCATCGTTAGAGCAAAAATTGAATATCCCATCGCAGGCGTGGCCAGGAGCTCCCGATTCATTTTCAATTCGAGTACATACGCCGGTTTTTGAAAGCACCTCTGCTGTCCTCTGCCTTGACAGAATACATCCCTTGGGCACGGTAACAGTGGAGGACCCTAGCTCACCCCTTACCAATGCCACTGATGCCCCCTTGGAGCCCATTTCCACTTCCTTCACCTTTCCAAAATGGCAGCCCCCTGAGCTTCAAGTGTGTCCCTCTGATCGCCAAAGTTTTGGGTCAAGGGGGAGTGTAGATGATGAGCCCCCTCCAGATGATGCCGCAGCATCCCGTTTGACCAGCGATTGCCGGCGATGGTTGGCAAGCTGTCTCCCGTGGGCCTCGCCTTCCTCTGAGGTGAGTAAAAGTCATAATATATTCCCTATGCCCATGTATGGACTGCCAGGACTGCCAGTTGAATGTCTTGGTTTGGACGGCGCAATATTCAACACGCAGCATAGGGTCCAAACTCATGTGTGCAACTTTGCACCGCCATAACTTTGCATACACCCCTCGTACCAGGATGAAAATTAGTGCGTTGTAAAGCTTTGTGTTCACTACTTTTAATTTAGAAGCTAATGGCCTGGGGGTCATCCTCATGGCTGGACTCCCCTAAGTATGGCCAACTGCACTTCTAGGCCCTAACTCCACCTCTGTGCATGCTCTGAGCAAATCAAACATGTTTTTAGATCCCAAGTGTTGAGGAATGCAGAAATTTTGGGATGTTGAGGTGCTCTGTGTGGCTGAGAGGCTGTTTTGCACCCAAATTGGCGTATTTTTGAACTCGCACCGAATGGCCAGCGCTCCCTGAATTAAGGTGCTCTTAGATCATCTTATCATGCTGCAATGTCAGATTTTGCAGGGGGGCACAGGGGGAGCGTGCTGTTGGGGTGAACCATCGGGACGGTTGTGCAAACCTGTAACAATCAGCAGGAAAGAGAATGGACTAGGAAGGAAATGATTTTTTCTTAATACTGGCAGACCCAGCTAGCCCTAAGCCTAAGCCTGAGGGCAGCTAATGGTTAGTGATCTGATCTGGAAAAGCCTGGTATCGTTCAAGACCTGATGCAGGAAGTGACATCACATCGCAACCACCATATCACTTGGCGACCTGATCACATCCCAGGGTGCTGCCCAGGGTGTTGCCCAGCATAACGCATCTAATAAAACCTAAAATGAGGCCCATCGGTGGATTGTGTAAAGGAAACAGTGTGCTTTTGACGATCATAGCGGACACTGGACTCCACGGCCACGTCCAATTCCACATCAAAGGTGTTGCCCAACCCTGCAAAATTTTAGGGACCACAGGGGTGCAGATTGAAGCGCTATGGAGCGCAGGAGCGGGATGATCCACGCATTGACTGGAAAGCATGGAATTTTGACCTCAATTATGAATTTTAGGCCTAATTATGGTGGAAATATTGGTTCAATGTAAACAAATGTGAAAAAAGCTTCCAGGAGTTGCTCTCCGGGTGCAAGCAAAGATGAGCCTCAAAGGTCCACCTTTGCCCCAGACATTCACGCTCACCCTGACCCAGCCAGACCACCAATTAACCCCATTAGTTTTGCAATGATGTCTGCTTTATCACTGCTACACACCGGGGGTAATTTTGACAAAATCAGGTAGGTTGGACAATTCCCATTTTTCACCACATTGCCCCCTTCTACCCTTTTTGAGCACCCTAGCACACACACTGAGCAGATATTAAAATTTCTTGCACTAAGTTTTGTCTTTATGGTACAACACAAGTTCAAAAAAATTCTGGGAGGGGCGAAGCCAGGGAGGCTTAGAATGATTGCCTGTGACAGACCCCCCCTCCCCCAATGATCAAGTTAAAACCCTCTGAATGCGCATCAAAAAATTGGGCTGATGCTACGCAGGCTGAGACAGAGAAGCAGACAGCAGAGCCTGCTTTGGGGAGCTCTGGTTTTGTGGTCCATCCCCACAGCGCATTTTACATCCACTGGTAAGGCAATGTTGGGAAGCATGCATGAACACAGTAGAGAATGGGTTAGAAAGATGAATGGCCTTCCTGGATCCAGAAATCCTGGAGGGTGGTTTGTGGTTGATGATCTGATCTGGACAGCCTGGTACAATTGCAGGCAAGCATTCCTTGATTTAGGGGATTGTCTCCAAGCTAATCGTGCATGCTTATGGCTCTTGCATATGAAAGCATGAGCAGTGCAAATACCACCACAGAAGCTGGGCCTGCTTTCCTGGCCTGCCCTGTCTGATATTCTTGAGGTGCATGAACACATGTTTAACTCCCCTGCCTGGTTCTGGACCTTTCGGCAAGAAATGTAAGCCTTAGGCCCCGGTCACACTAGGCCAAATTGGAGTCCAAGTTAGGAAAATGTTCCCGAGCAGTTTTTTGTGTTAGTAGCTAGCAGGGCAATAAAACAAGCCCAATGATTCAAACCGTTCCCAAAAGTCCACCGGAGTGAGTTTCTAGTCAATCAAGTGAAGAATCGCAGGCCTAGCTTGGAATTGGACTTAAAGGTCGGTCACACTGGGAAGTTTGCTCCGGTAAAGTCAAGGTGAAGGAAGGTCGGATAGTTTGTTGTGCTGCAAAAGTAAGTTTACAGCACAGCTATTAACAACATGACTCGAGTTTGTGAGGGGCCTGGCCTCCGCGCATGTTAGCTGTCCCACTTCCACAATGCTCCTTCTAGCTAGCAAATGCTATGTTGTCACTGCTGGTGCACAGAGGTGAGCCACTATGCCTGAATCCTGCTGGCCAAACCGTTCAAAAGGGGTCCTCCACGCGCGCACTGCCATTCTCTGCTGCTACTTGCTTCCCCTGCCGCATGCAAGCAAGCAAGCCTGCCCAAGGCTAACAGCTTGCTGCTGGTGAGCTGCTGCAGCGCAATCCTGCTCCATCTCCCTCCGCAGCTCCCGGAGAGGGAGCGTGTCCTTCAATGCGGCGCGTCCGTCTCTCCCGCTTGGTCCTCTCTTTTCCCAGCAAATTTTGGAAATAAACATGAAAGGAAATAATATCGTAAAATGGCATGGTAAGATGGTATGTTTGACAGGAACTTCCACAAGCTCTCCATTTTCTACGGCTTGTGGAGTCCCTTCGCGCCTCCCTGGCTGAGTCTGGGAGAAGTGCACACCTGACTTAGAATCCCATTTGCCCCCCAAAATGGAAAATCCCAACTCAAACCCCAACTCAAACCCCAACTTGGACCCCAACTTCCCTATTGTGACTGGGGCCTTAGAGTGGCCCTTTGCAAACTTTTGCCAACCAGGGTTGGAACCCTTGACCTTATGAGGTGCATCTAAGCTATGCATGGGCTTAGTTGCAACACCTTGGGCGTTTGAGTGGCTCCATTACCAAAAGAAGAGCTTGCCTGCCTAGCCAGCACTTTTCAACAATCTAAAGAAACGTGAATGTATTGTTGCAAAAGCAAGTCTGTCCTTCCTGCCTGGCCGACCTAAGGGTATCTCTACGTACCATTACATTTGGGTTTAATGAGGCAGGTGCATTAACGGGGAAAACTCCTTGCAGTGCGGTGAAAATTACAACATTTAAACGTGCTTTTGAGTGCTTACACCATTATTTTACTGGACAATGAACACTGAGAACATATGTCTGTTACACTGTTTGTTTACAACCTGCACATCTCATTGAATTGACTTAAACCAGCATGTCCACAGCAGCTGCAGCAGGCATGTGCCTTTTGCGGACAACACAGCGTGCAACTTCCCCTGCCTCTTCTCAGGTACATAACCATCGTGACAGTGGCCCTTCTTGTCGCCATCTTTGATCCATACAATGCAGCTTTTGTGAAGACTGCGGGCATGTAGTAAGTATCGGATGTTGGACGTATTTCCTCAAAAATGTGAGGTTAGGGCATCATTGCAAGTTCAGCAACACACAGCAAGGCTTTGATCATTACATATTCACATTTCCTTTGCTGTTCCACAGCCCTTTCTACAATTTCTGGGCAGTAACAGACTACGTCGCTACAGCATTTTTGACGGTAAGCTTCAGTATTCCTCACCATGTTGTTCTGTTTGAGAGAGTGCCTCGCCATGTTTGTCAGGAAGCATGCAATTGGTTGATGCAACGATGTTCCTTTCATTCTGGATGATAATGGGAGCGCTCAGCAGTGTTCGTGAATATTTAGGGCTGCTGCTGTTGCAGACCTTGGCCACACTGACATCTGTAATGCTGTACAGGCTGACATTGTCTTGAAGTTCTTCTTGGCATACAAAGATGAGAACAACAAGTGCATCATCGTTGACAACAGAGCCGTTGCTTGGCAGTACTTCACGTAAGTGTGGTGAGGCAAAAAAGCTGGAAGGTATCAGAGAAGGGCGAGTGGGAGAGCTTTTAGCCAGCACTCAATCAGGTCAAAAGCCAAAGCTGACATATTGGCAGCTGATAGTTTGACCTGGATTCTGAGCTTGTGACATGAAGCCTTATCAATGAGACCCTACGTCAAGGTTGGCGAAAAGAGATCACATGCAGCTACCGAAAAGCTGATTCACAGGGCTTTCTCTGCTGAATTAATTTTCCACTGCTCAATGCGATATGCATGAAGATATGGCTGGCATGTCAAGTTAAGTGAAAAAATTATACAGCAATACAAAAGGGGTTATAACACAGTAATGTATAAATAGTTGTAGATCCCTTGATGGGCGAACTAGGCCCAAAATGGGTGTAATTTTTGCATGTGCTGCTGAGAGATTGTCTGTATGTTTTTTTTTATTTCGGCGAAGCCCCATTCTTGGGGCGTGTGCCCCTAGGTTTGACTCCTTCCAATAAAGTTCACACCAGGCTGCCCAGGCCCACCCAGCGCACCCCCCGCTCTGAAACTTTGGCTACCCTCCCAAACAAGAATCTGAGGCCCTGCAGTGTCAATGGGGCGTGGGAGGCAGTGGCTGGTGCTGTGCAAATCCTTTGCAGACAGTTCTTGGCTTAGGCCAGCCAGCCTCCCTGGAACCCACAAGCTTGCCAAGCAAAAACTTTTTACTCGGACTGCCAAGTTTTGGTGACCTGGGGTGCAGCAGGCAAAGTTTGGGAGCAAAGGTTCCACTAAGTTTTGGTTTTGACTTTCCCAGGCCGGCCACCTCAGGCCCCCAAGACGGCTCCAGTCGACATGAACTTCATCAGCATACTTTTGTGAATGCCCTTGCTGGGTCCTGGGTCTGGGGATGCCCGATCCGGAAACTTTGCAGTTCACATGCGGACCATTCCAGCTTGCCGATGAGCCAACGTATTTGAATACATCCAATTGCAATGGTATTTTTATTTATGCTCCAACGATGGTGTGATGTGCACCGCGAGAAGAGAGATGAGAGCACAGGAGATTGCACGAAGTCTGCTGATGCGATGTGGAGCAGGACCTGCACCCCTGCCCTGGTGTGTGGATGAGGGAGCCTCTGGTGTATGGTCTGCTGGTTGCCTAGGGGGATTGAGTAAGCAATGAATGGCAGGAGCAACTGCATGGCTGCACTCAACCATGCATGTGCTAACAAGGCATGGTATGCTGCATATCAATGCCACAGGAAGGTCCTTTTGTTGCCCCAGGCGCTACATATCAATGCCACTGTGCTAGGAAGGACTGGCTTCGTCAATTTTTCAGCGTCGCTTGCGACGCTTCCCTCACTTGCCACACTCATGAACACACTCACACTCACACTCATGTAAGACGAGTCCTGTAATAAAACTTGAAGAAAGCTAATAGCTGGCAACACGCATGACATCTCGTGGCGTAAGTCCTACTTTTTGCAGACAAGTTCACATTATACTGAGTATTTGTTGATGTAAGGGCCCTCTTCTCAATACAAATCATTGTAATATATTACAAAAACCATGTGTGTGAAACTCTCCCGTGGCCCCAATTCCAAAAATCAGCACAATGGGATCCAAATTTCCACCTGCAAACCCTTTTCTCAGCAATCACGAGCATCATGTAGAATGAAGAGAGCACACTTGTTGTGTTTGGCCAAAAGTGACCTGTAGATAGGGTGCATGGCGGCTAAAAAGCGCTGCATGCAAAATGGGACCACAAAACAGGCCTTGCAGGGTCGACTTTCTTAACAGATATCATGCTTTCAAATATTGTAGCAATAGCTTGGTATTGCTCTCCCAGAACAGATCACCAAATCCAACCTGAGCTTCAGGCTTTGGCATGACTGGGTTCTGGACAGTTGCGTGGGGATTGCTAAATTGCAAACAAATCTACTGCCTTATACACGTTTCCCTCAAACCTAGCGTCATAAGCAGGACTTCATTAGGAATAAAGCATGATCATCATCTCAATTGAGATGCTTTGTTGAAGGCCCCTTTCTAATTTCTTGCGCAGCATCACCTCCCAGGGCAATGAGCAGCACCCTCAGACTTGACTTGCCGATGCGAGTTGCACATGCTGGTAAACGCCCATATGTGGACACACAAGAAAACAATTCAAAGAATGGTTTAGTAATCTATTGTGAAGTCCGCAGCCCAAATGAAAAAGTTATATCCAACAGGGGTATAAGCCCGCTGCAACCCTTGGCACTTGAATTCTCCTACAAACTTCAGATCCAATTTGTAACCTGTCATCCCGACCTGCAGTAAGCAAATGGATGTTAACCTGTCTCCATGCAAACCTTGTCTCCATATCTAGTTTGTTTAATCAAATGGCATACTGCGGCCTTTATGCAATCCATGTGTTCAGCTACATCTGTTGTTCGGCAGCCACTGCAGACCTAAAGCAAAAGAGCAAAGATGTGGTGGAAGGTCTCAAGAGCACTTTCTTGCAAGGATTGCATGTCCTGTTTGGGGGGGGGGGGGGGTAAGATTTAGACCCAAATGGTTCTTGTTTCAACCTTTCTTGGATCAAGAACACTTTTATTTATTGCAATGCAGCGCTGGTTTTTGCTTCAGTCATGCTCAACCAGATGTATTTGCTCAGCCTGCGTTCAGAAGCACTTGGTGGTGGTTTGCCTCGCCTTAGGGCCACATGCAACAACAATTCATGTTTAATGTTTTTTTTCCGCTTAAGAGCACCTTTGGTTTGAAGGACCAGCTGAACTGCATGCCCAGAAGGAAAGGACACCTGAATTTTGGACCACTTCAGAACTTTCACAATCTGAAAGTTTTTAGGGGTCGGCTAAGCCTTTTGTGCTTTAGCATATCCATAGCATATCCATGAGCATTATGTATTACAATGCAGTGACCACATCCTCCATGTCAAGCATCCCGTGCGGGTGCACGCGCACACGCACATGCACACTCACACTAATATATACACACACGCACACAAGCACACACACACACACATGCCGCACCAAACTTTTTCTCCTGCAGTTCTCAATTCTGGTTTGACTTGGTGGTGAGCATCCCTGTGGAGCCCATTGTGGCGGGTTGCCTAGGCTACACCGTTCGAGATACGCCGGAGGCCAAGTTTGTGGGGCTGCTTCGATGGCTAAGGGTTGGGCGCATGTACCCTATTTTTGGGGTGTTTGCCACCATCCAGCACAAGCAGATCCTACATCCAGTAGTCCTTTTACTGGCACGGAACTATGTAAGTTCTTCAGGTCCTACTTGGATACTTCAGAAAATAGGCTGTCTGCTAATAAGGTTGCGAATATGGGTAATTTTCAAAGGGAGAGAGGCCCTGAGTCAAGGCATCTTGATTCTTGCTGCTGCAGCTGCTGCTCAGCTACCTCACCCACTTTGCACACGGACGTGAACACGTGCTCAAGTTTGTGCGTACAAATAAATTATGATTATCTTCACATGTGATGCCTAACCAAAGTACTTCTCAAGGCTGTCTTAATGATGCATCAATTGCCTATCCATCCTGTATGTCTGGCTGCAGACGTACCTGTTCTACATCGTGCACTGGATGGCATGCGTGATCTATTTCATTGCGCAAGTAGGCGACTTTGGAGAAAACACATGGGTAAGGAGAGCCGCAGCATAATATCTCATGGGCTCCGGATCAAGGCTCATCAGCATTGAGATCAGGGCTGTGAAACTACGCCGTCTTTAAGAAATCAGACTGTCCAGACGGTACGATTGACGGTACGGTACGGTTTACCTAAAAAGACGGTTTGGTGAATGTTACGGTAGAAAATCGACCAATCGGTTGCACCGTCTGGCTGTGCTGAGCCACACGTTGCTTGCATGCAAATGCAGCCGCGACTGTGGATGAAACTCCACATCGAAATACACATTATATAGCACTATAATGCACCATACAAATGCAAAGTAGTGCCAAGCGTGCAAGGAATGCCCTGGGGGGCTCCAGCCTGCCATTCCCAAGGAGCCTGATGGCCCCCCCCACAACAGGTCTCAACACAGGGGGCTTGCCCAGAAAAGGGTACAAGGGTAGGGGCAAGAATAATTCCTGGGTGATGGAGCAGTATGTGAAGCAGGTGAGTGCAGCCAGCAACAGCAGCGCATGAGGGCCTGCAGATAGCAAGGAAGAAGAGCAAGAGTAGCAGCAGCAGGAGCAGGACAGTGAGGAGAGCGAGGGTGGCTGAGCAGTGGGGGAAGGGCACTGGGAAAAAGGACTGACTTGCCCATGACTTGAAGGAAACTTGTGCGGGGTCCGGGGGGGTCCATCCAGGAATTCTGAGGCAGCCAGGGGTTGGCAATTGCAGTCCAGCAGTCATCTAGCTTTGTTTGTATGTGGTTTTGATGGAATTGGACACTTCAAGTGTCATTTTTGTTTCAGCAGCAGATTGCCGAACTGTACCGTCCACCGAACGTCCTTCCACCGTCTAGACGGTCAGAAAATTGTAAAATTACGGAAATTATCGTAATTATGGTACCGTACCGTAAAATCGTACACCGAACCGTCAACCGTACTTTCACAGCCCTGATTGAGATTGGTTTTAAATCCAAGGCTCATTAGCATTTGTGAGGATTACAAGTTGGTGGGCATAACATTCCATGTTTGTCATTTTTCTTTATAGAGTTGGCCAGTACCGTACATTTGTATGCATTTGTATGCCATATATTTTAGCTAATTGGCACGGACACGTGAAGCAAATGGTGCTTGTGAATACATATGGTGTTGGCCGACCTACTCGCAGATTGGTCGGGATGAAGCGCAAGACCGGTTGAGACCTCTGGATGGCTGGGCAGACTACCTTTACAGCTTTTACTTCTCAATTGGGGTGTTTACAGGCTTCTCCCACGAGGTGGGCGTGCTGCTACACACAGCAGCCACTGTTGCAAGCGGCGGTAGTTGCGCTAGATGTGAAACATGCATGTTTAAGAAAGGAAAGAAACTAAGCTCCATCAAGGTTGTGCACTTTTTCACATGAGTCGTTGACATGTAGCAGATGTCGCCAGCATGATCTCAGAATGTGCAACGCAATGCCAAATTGTGATTGTATCGCCTCCCCGCAAAGGCCACAGCTGCATGAATATTGAGACCCTTTTCTGGTGCGCATTTGGATCTGAGTTCGAACCTGAGACGCCTTACTGTTGTGCATACATGCAGGTGTTTTACAAAAATAACCCAGTTGAAGCCATTGCGTTGTGCCTCTATTTTGCGGTCAACGTTGTGGCACAGGCATACATCTTGGGGTGAGTTGTAGCGGCATATGTTAGGAGGGGCACTAGGCAACCGGTTCCTTTGATCCCCTCTGTATGCATATTACACTGCTTGACACTCCCCCCCCCCCTCGGGCTCCAACCGTCCGCGGTTGGCCTCAGGCGACCCCTTATTTGCCACACACAGACCAGGATTTGATATGAGGACCTGCAGGTTACCCAGGGCACTGTGCACGTGCACGCATGCAGCTGCCCAGTGCTCTATCATGGCTTTGCTGCAAAAGTTGCGTGGGGAGCGAGAGGCGACGGGTTCCTTAGTTCCCTTTGTGCCGCAAGTATTTTGTGTTGTACCAGCATAGCCATACATGTTGGAGTGAAGTTGCATTTACTTTGTAATCGACAGAGTGGCCCTGGCACACATGTTGGGGTGTGTTTGTGTCCCTGTCGTTCCACCTACTTTGTTTAAAAGCTTGCACACAACTGCTTTCCTTCAAATAAAGGCGCTATCAGGCATACGGGATTGAAAATTTTAAGGCATGGTAGGTTTTACAGGTTGTGGTTGCTGACGCACACACACGCATGCACATGCAATGGTTAGTGTTTCATTCATTTGTTTGTTTGCACACTCTAGGCATGCCTGCACACACAATTTTCCACTTTTGATTGTACTCCTTTAGCACTCACCTTATTTGCAGGTTCACCTCATCTTCTTAACCAGGCTGCCCATGTGTCCTCGCTAAGCTGTTACAAATTCAAACCACTAGGTGCTTGTGGTTGTTACTTTGCACTTTTAAACAGGACCATCACTGTGCTGCTTGTGGGAAAGGACGTTGAGTCGGGTGAATACCGCAATGCTGTTATCAATCTTGACAAGTACCTGAGCGACAAGGAGCTGCCCAAGGTAAACTTCCGTTCCTTCCCTGAACATGTGTTGTTGAAGTGCTCTTACATTACAGCAGAAGCGCATCACAGTATCAGCGACCAAGTAGACTCAGGGCCTTGTTGTGTGACACGTGCCTTGCCTAATGACTAGGGACCGGCATATAGTTGGCCGGCATAGTGATATACATCACATTTTCCAGCGCTATACAGCGGTGTATACAATAATGTAATGCTATATTATGATAGCGTTATTTAGATTGGCATACAACGCTATATGAGGGGCTTCTATAGCGCTCTATAGCGCAAAATACTGTATGGCGCTTTAAGCAAACGCCAATGTCCCTACTAATGGCTGCTGTATGGCAAGCATGCCCTGCCGCATGACAGCTTTAGGACGCTGCTTTACAACTGCTGTACAACAATACTCTATGACTGGTGCATAACAAGAGTGCCTTGCTGAATCACTGCTGCTTGACCGCTGTATGGCATAGGTCTACGACTGCTGTACCACATCGCTTTCTGACTGTTGCACACTAACAGTGCCATGCTGTATGACAATGGTGCCTTTGTTCTTTAGTGCTTGCTGTGTGACAATGGTGCCTTTGTGCTTAAGTCGCATATAGGACTTCTAGGGCTAAAGGTGCAGATGAAATATGTCTGTTAGCTTGATCGCTAACGAATGTGCAATGCTTACCCCGAGGGCTATTTGGTAGTTTATACACAAGCCGTGCGACACGCCTGCTTGACTTTCAATCCCCAAATATTTCTTCCATGAAGTGTAAAGAGCCTCTAAGAGGCTTTGAGCAGAGGGACACTTTAATGTTGATGGGCCTAGTAAACAGCACTTAGCCTATCTCTCACAGATCACCATGGGTGTAGGCATTTAATTCCATGCCTTTGGTGCTTTGATTTGCTCACATGAACTCCTTTCCACTTTTTTATTTGCAGTCTTTACAGGCAGCAATGCATGAGCACTTGGAGTTGCAGTCTTACAGGTATGCTAGGCACTGTTCAATGAAGGCAAGCTCAAGGAGCATCAGTTGCACTGCTTGAATGTAGCAGAGTGCCTCTTTTGTCACATGCGGGTGTGAGAATTTATTGAGATGTTTCGATGCAGTCAAAGAAACGGACGGAAAACGAAGGCAATGCAGACCAAGACTGGCCGCATGCATTTGAGAAAGGCCACCTGGCAAGCAAGCGTGTTAGATTTTCACTTCAGGAGAGCGAAGGCGCTTTGAGTTTGTGCCTGTCCTTGCAATCTCCGTGGACTTGATGATTAGCGTGCAGGGCCTGGTTTGGACATATCCTAGCTAGCAATGGAAACGCTTGCCTTGATGTCTGCCTGCATGCATGCTCGCACTGCTTAAAATGCTGAAGCTGAACTTGGGGTCCCTTCTTGCTTTATCGCATTGTTGTGGCTTGCAGTGAGAAGACAGCCGACGACAATATTTTGAAGCACCACCCCTCTACCATCAAGCAGAAGGTGTTGTGGTGAGTGGCTCTGGCTTGTGCTCAAGCACTTGCTAGTGCTTAGGAACGCTCATTTTATGCATTCTTTGGAGCCCAAAGGCAAGCAAACCTGCTGGATAAGGTTGACTGCTTGACAGAAGCTGCAGAAGCTAAGCAGAGAGAACTTTCAATTTGGCGTTGTACTGCAATGCAAAAGCTTTGATTTCGGAATAATTTTGCCTGCTCCTTGTCTTCAGTGCCTTAATGAACACTTGCTGGCAGTGCAAAGAATTCATGACATTGTGGGCGCTCTTCATTGAAATACTTGTTGCTCGTTTGAGTCGTTGAGCTTTTCTGGACAGGCCACTGGAATTAGCTCTGTTCTTGCCTGCTCTCTGCTACATGCAGAGTAAGGAAGGTTATGTACAAGGTTGTGCCTCCATGGCGTCTTTAAGAATTTGGACCGTCTAATTGGTTTGGTACACAGATCGGTTCAGTAAAATCGTACAACCACGGTCTCACGGGAGAGACGGTGGCAAATCGACTAGTCAATCGCACCGTCGGACTGTGCTGGGCCACTCACTGCTTGTGAGACTTGCAGCTGAAAAGCTTGCCTTTCTTTCGTGTATAATTATATACAAGAAACAAAGCATCATGCAAGGTAATGCCAAAAGGGCAAGACGGGCCCTGGGTGGCTCCAGCCTCCCAGCCTGATGGCCCCCCCTACAACAGGCCTTAGTGTAGGTAACCCATGGGCCAGTGTAGGTAAGACCCAGGCAAGGGACAAGAAGAATGCCTGGGTGTGGGACCAGAATGCCAGGCAGGATGCCCATGAGCCTGGAATCAGCACCTGCCAGGAGGGAGAGCATGGATGGAGAGCAGCTGTGCACCTGCCAGGAGGGAGACATGGAAGGAGCAGCAGCAGGAGCAGCAGGGAGGGGGCCCCGGGGCTAGAGAATGAACGCTGAACAGAACAGGCACACGTCAACTTCAGGTGTGGAAAATCTTCAGACCGTACCGACCACGGAACCGAATTTCACCGTTTAGACGGTTCCAAAATCAGAGAAACATGATCCTGACCGTCTAAACGGTCCGTTCCGTCTATATCGTACAGCGAACCGTTTACCGTAGTGGCAAAACCCTGGTTATGTAATGCAATGAAGTGTCAGCAGGGGGACGATTCCAGAGTGGTTCTATGAGGCCCCAAAACAGGTGTTTTTTATGCTTCCTGCATATGTTTCTCCCAATTGGCTTCTTCAGCTAGAACTTCTTCTGTAGCACTAAGATTTACAACAAGTTGATGGAAACATGCGTAATTAGCCCCAGCGCGAATCCTAATTTTCACCACTAATCTCCAATCCTGACCACCTTTTGCACCCAATGGGTCTTGTTCTGTGATTTGGAGTCCTTGTGCCAAAATAATATCATTGCAAGAAAAATGGAGTGAAATCACCCAGTGGTTGATGAAGAACTGGAGGTCAACCTCTTCCCTTAAGAATAATACAAATAGGGGTGCCAAAAACGTCAGGTTTTGGCCAAACCCTTCGGTTCGTTTTATAGAAATATAGAAAAATATGCAGGTAAGCATAGTATATGGAGATCAAAAAAGTATAGTTTTGGGAGTGGAAAATGGGTCTCAGGGTGGAACTGTGGGCCGTTTTAGGATGATCTGAGGCCAGGAAAGCAACCTGGGTTCTTCCTATTTTCTCATTGCTATTTTCTTCATATTGGGGTGGATATAATATTATACAGAACAAAATTGGTTGGCATGGTTAAGTTTGGGAAAGAAAGGCGAGAAAGAGCATGCCTGGCAATGTAGGCCGTTTCACCCCCACTGGGATGATTCCTGTTATAGCTGAACAGTGCCCAGTCCATTCCAAGCCTGATCTTGATTAATGATATGTATACGCTTGGTATCATTGCGTGCAGGCACCTTTACCAGGATGTACTCAAGGACTGCTACCTGCTGGCAGGCTGTACACCCCAGTTCTTAACCCTTCTACTCTCTGTCGCGCGCATGGAGCTCTTCATGCCCAATGTAGGTTGTGTATGGTCAGCTTAAAGTGGGTGACCATTTGCAAGCCCAGTGCCGCTCATCTTCTTTTGTGAGGCAAAAAGTATAGCTCAAAATGGATAGAAGTCTCAAAGGGGCCCTGAAGCCTTCTGCAGGAAAGAGGCAGCCTTTTCAAGCCATGAGACAGAGCAGGCACAGTATTGACAATCCTCAATTGAACGTTTGTTATCCCTCTTTTCATAAGAATTTGTAATTTTTAAACCTACCTGTTGCTCACAAAGCAAAGTGTGTCTTGCTCCTGTTCCCTCCTTAAGGCTTCAAAAGCGTGCTATCGCAAAGGCTCCTCCATTTACAACAGCCTGTGTGTGTGCAAGGGGGAGGGGGGGGTAAGAGGGGAACATGCAGGCGTGTGCACATACTCGCGTGCATTTGTGTATGTGAGTATGTGTACATGTTTACATGTGTATGTGTGTATGTGTATGTGTGTATGTGTGCGCGCGCATGCATGCGCGTGTGTCTGGTGCGTATGTATCTGTATGTGCCCGTATGATACATTGCTGGAAAACAATTGTTTCTTTCTTTGTCCAAACACCTGGAACCTCAGGTCACCATCACCCAGCAAGGGGATACTGCAGGAGACTTGCTCATCATTGCGGATGGCAATCTGAGCGTGGCTCCACCCTCCTCAGCTGCCACTGACCCACATGGCAAGAACCCCTCAATGGGTGGTCCCTCAATGGGCGGCTTCAATGCTTCTGAGCACGGATCCATGAGTGTGGATGTTTCTACAGCCTTGCCACGAATGGACAGCGTTTCAGCTAATACAACATCTATCAAGCAGCGGGACAGTGCGATGAGTTATAGCGGCGCTTTAGCCAACACAACATCTATCAAGCAGCTGGACAGCGCCATGATTGATTCATCCAACAAAATGGCGCGCTTTGGAGGTAAGCGGTGGGCAAAAAGGCATCACGCTTGGACCAGCAGGGGGGAGAGGGAGCACTGTGGAGCTTAGTCCTTGATTTCTGGCTGGCTTTTTTCAAGGCCGCAGCGCATCAAGCAATCTTGCAATGGAATGACAAAATGAGATGTGAGCCACAACTACATTCCAGTCATCCTTTATATCAGGGCTTTCGTGCAACTGTGCCTCTCTTATGAAGCTCTTCCGCTGCCTAGAAGGTCCACAGCCAAAGCTCTATGCATACAGTCAAACAGAATGACCTGTTGCGCTGCTGATACAACTTTCTTTTCTTTCCAGGCCAATTCTGCCATTTGCTTTGCATTTGCATTATCTTGTTTTTCTGCGCAATGTCAGGACCTGAAGATTACATTACAACTCAATTTTTTCTACATTATGTACCAGGAATGTTGCCTGGAGGTATAATCAGACATGAAATAAAGCACACTGCTTATCCTCGGGCTATCAATTGGCCTCGTTCATAATATTTTGGTCGCACTTCAGTTGTTTGCATCCAGTTACTTTTTTGTGAATATTTGTGCATAAAGCAAGGGGATGCGCAGGGCCGAGCACTGTACTGTCCTGCATTGTCTGGAAGCTGTGTCTGATGGATTCCCTCCTTCATCAATCTTGTTCAGAGCTGCCCTCTTGCAAAGCATGAAACCCCAGCAATGCTGAGCAGCTTACATCATGGCGAACTCAGCCAATGATTGCCAAATCAGTGCTTTCTGAACCTGCCACGTATCCAGCCAATGTGCAAGTGGGCACACTGCAACCCCTCAACCCCCCCCCCACACACACACACACACACAACCAGATAATCTCAGTTTCTGAGGTAAAGAATTGAGAAAACGTCTACTATGCTCCGTGCATTCAACAAAGCTTGAGGAAGAAGCATGCGTAAAACAGTACTGGAGAAGTGGGGGCTCAGCTGCTGGGACAGTAAGCATCGTCTTGCCAGGCACAGCTGCTGGGACAGTAAGCATCGTCTTGCCAGGCACAGCTGCTGGGACAGTAAGCATCGTCTTGCCAGGCACAGCTGCTGGGACAGTAAGCATCGTCTTGCCAGGCTCAGCTGCTGGGACAGTAAGCATCGTCTTGCCAGGCACAGCTGCTGGGACAGTAAGCATCGTCTTGCCAGGCACAGCTGCTGGGACAGTAAGCATCGTCTTGCCAGGCACAGCTGCTGGGACAGTAAGCATCGTCTTGCCAGGCTCAGCTGCTGGGACAGTAAGCATCGTCTTGCCAGGCACAGCTGCTGGGACAGTAAGCATCGTCTTGCCAGACACAGTCCTTCCATAAGGAACAGCAAGCTCTTCCAATTAGGGTTTAACTAGCCGATTGTCCAAGCATGATGGCTACCAAAGGGGGAATCAAGGACATTAAGAATCTTGCCCATACAATTGTAAATGATGCAGGATGTCAAGCCTGTCCAAGTTTCACACTCTCTTGTGCTATGTGACCTTCCCGAGAAGACTGTGGCTCCCTGCAGCTTCCGGGTCCCTCTCATCTCCTTCTGCTGTTCTCACACGTGAATTTTTGGATGCCATATTTTGTGCAAGTGCATTATCTGTCCAAATTTAGCCTTGGTTGGGTCACTCTCTGTTCTGTGCTTCTAGGGCACTCATGGGCTTTGACTGACGGCTTCTTTCTGTATAGCTGCGAATCCAAACCTTCACTTGCCATGGCGGCGCAGGTGGAGACGTGATGACCGGAGGTAGCGCCAATGGCGCTGACCCCAGCATTATCATTGGCGATGGCGACACACAAGGAAAGGGCGAAGACTCTGTTATGAAGAACAATGAGGGCATATTATGGAACCTCTTGAAGAGTGTGGACATCTCAAAGAGACAGGAAGGCAGCGCACATGGGCGAGACAGCAGCCTACATGGCGGCAGCTCCTTTGGTAGTGGTAAGCAGCGGCTTGTGTTTAGCGTTTAGGAAAGAAAATCTAAGAATTTGTGGTGCCTGCTTTTGAGCTGTTTTGTTTTAATTCCTCCTATTAGCAACCCCAGGACTGGCATGGAAGATACTCTGATTTGTGATGAGAAAGGGAGCACGTGCCCGAACAAATTGTGCTAGACCACTGGGTTTTGACTCCAATTTTGTATGTTGCATACAAGCACACGGCTCTCAGGTGGTCATAATTGATATCAAACCAAAGCTGCCCTTGAAAAAATTTTTTTTTGCATGCTCGCACTACATGTATGCAGTTAGAAGATGACAAAATCGTTTTTTCCAATAAAAGCCCTCCTGTTGATGGTCAGGAGAGTGACAAGTTGGCAGCAGCGGCTTGTCACACTGGCTAGGAGGAAGTGGGTTGCCATACGCTTATATCATTCGCAACCTAAAAATGATACAGCATATGTTTTGACAAAAAGGTCATGATGTTGAGAATCGAAGGAGCGACGAGTTGCTGTTGCTTCATTCAGCTTTCACAGGCTATAATTTAATTGCTTTCATTAAAGAATGTCCTTCAATCGTTTTAAATGCAGAAAACCTGGATTTTGGTTTTTGTTTGCTTTAAATGCAGAAAACCTGGATTTTGGTTTTGTTTGCAAGCTCCTAATTTAAATATCAGAGTTGCAGTTAGGAAACACTCTGCAATTTCCTTAGAGCCAAGCATGCCGCTGCTTCTTACAATCAAGGACCATTCCCTTCTAGCAGCTGCTTCTGTGAAGATGAAGCCCAATAGCTGCGTGCCGATAATGCCATGACAAACAGGACGCACCTTACCAGGTGATCATCCCGGCCCCCCCTCCCCAAAGCAATTATTCTTTTTTGGGTCTCGCACTGATATTGCAGGCCTTGAAATCTTGCTTCATCTTGCACATTCCTGCAAGGGCAAATAGCCCCTTCTCGCCTGCAAACTTCCCCTTGTTGCCTGTGCACTTTTCAGATTTCTAGCAGATGCATGGGGAGTGAGGATAAATTGCTAGAGCTGCCCCTGGAGACAGCCCAAGTCAAAAAAATGTAATCGTCCCTGTACACCAATCTAGATTGATTGCCATTCAGGTGCAGTACATCTGAACCTGCATACTGCTAGAAAATAAGCAACCATGCAGCTCAATGACAAGGGTGCCCAGGCTTGCGCTTGCACTTCTGTTCCTCCTAAATGCACCGAGCAACACACGCATGCTGTGCAGCATGCGCAAGCTTTTCCTGGGCCGTTTTCCTCCCTGCATCTTTCTGCTCTTCCCGCTGCTGTTGAGTGATGGGTCGTGGGCACTAATGCTGTCCATACACAGCTGACAACGGGTCTTCAGAGGCCGTTCTGCTTGTTTGGGAAAATTCCCTTTTCACAATACCGCATTTACGAGCCCCAAATTTTTAATCATTCTTTTCGTGCTCACAGCCATCCCACACCCCTTGAACGCATTGTATTTGCAAGATGATTACTATTTGGCACGGTAATGCCCATCTGCCAAACTATCTGTCTGCTTCTCTAAAGCATGCACCATCCTCATGAAGGCCATGGAACCCATCCACAGAGATACCTGCCCCCTTTTCAAACGTATGCAGCGTCCACACGGTAGCCATGGTGTCCATTTGGGAAGCCACCACTCATAAGCATGCAGCATCTTCACGGAGGCCGTGGCACCCATGCAAAAAGCCACCTGCCTCTTTTGTGCAAATGTGCAGTATCCTCACGGCAGCAGAGCTTCATGCACGGGCCCAGCGGCCAAGCCACTGTGCTGGGCACTTCAGATACCCTGGGCGAGGTCCCCTTTCTTGCAGGTGAGCCAACAACACTGCGCAGAAATGTCTGTGGATTACAAATTGTGGGTTAAGTGTACCACTTTTCAAGAGGTACGAAATGACGCCAAAAAATTACGAACACAGTAGTAACAGAGACGCCTTCTTGCACAAATGCATTTTTGCTGTTCTTGCTGGCTGCGTGACCCAACAGGCCCCTACAATTGTGATACCTTGTTGTTTTCTTCCTGCAGCTTCAAGCCATAGCGTGAGTAGCTGTTGCTTGAGCCAGAGCCTTGCATTCTTCTTCTGTGGCAATTCCGAATATAATTTGTAATGGAAGCCACAGCTTCAATGAAAGCCCGTACAGCTGAATGGTTATGCATGGAAGCGACCGCTGCTTAAGCTGCACCTCATGCTGTGAGATGTCAAGTGAAGAGGACAGGTGTGAACCAAGTAAATCGAAAATTTCTGCCCTGCCAAAGGTTGCAAGGTTTGCCTGGGCCAGGAGATGCTGTGTCGTAGTCATTGCCTGGACCGGGGGGGGGGGGGGGGTGCCATGGGTCCTTGCCTGGAGCCATGAGTAATGGGCCTTTGAGTGAGGTGTGCCATTGAGCAGTAAGCCTTTGAAAGGTTCATGCTGTTGAGTTATAGGCCTTTCAGTGATGTATGCTGGTTAGTGATGGTCCCTTGAGTGATGCTATGCCACAGGTCTTTTCCTGAGCAAACCCTGGCCTGGTTCTGTGGTGCAACATGACACCCACCCCTCATCAGAAGGGTTGGCCACAGCCGTGCATGAGCCTCTTGACCTTGTCTAACCAACTACGGTCCAGCTTACAATTAAACGTGCCAAATGGCTACATTTCTTAAGGTTCACTTTTTGCTTTGTGTATGTAGAGGGCTTCTGTGCCTCAGGGACAGGCTTACTTACCGCTGGGGGTGTGCATGTACAGGGCTCCTATAACCGTGCTTCAACTGATGCTTTGGTTATGCATGCAGAGAGCGTCTATACCTCCGCTGCAAGGACCTGCTCAGTCACACGGGTGCTCATTATCAGCTACGCGGACTTCCAACGACTTGCGGAATCCAACCCTAAGGATGTCAGCCGGATCATCAAGAACATGGTGAAAGGGGCAGAAAAGGTGCGGGCTCCCTTTTTTGTTGACAGACGTGCACAGTGCTGCATCCACCATAATTGTTTCAAAATCTGCGCTTGTCGCCTTCTCCTTCACCTTTGACAAGGTGGACACCTGGGAAAACACGGTCAACAGACCTAGGGAAGCCATTTTGTTTGGTTTGCTCTTCACCCTCTCACCTAGACCCCCCCAGACTCGGCCAAGCTCTCAAGGCACTCGAGTGCCCTCCTTGCGTGCCCTAAGCCTACACTGCATATTTTATGTTCTAGGCAGAGATGGGTCATTCATGACTCATGAATTCATGAATTTTAAAAAATGGAATAAAAGCCTTGGGAAAAAATACTTGCGATCAGCAAAGTTGGCTGTTTCAAGCGCCTGGCTAAGTTTGTCAGTGAAGGTGCCTTGCAGGTCCAGTCCAATGGTAATTTTGAGCAAGTCCGGGCATTTCACTGTCTCCTTTTGGCCTTACCTTCCCTCTGTCCACATCCTGTGTACACATGGCCAACCTACAGCCTGAGACTTCCACGAGTGCCGCCTGATGTTGATGATACCTTCATGAGAAAGATGCTCACACAGCTTTTACGCTTGCACTCACATGTCGTTGTCATTCCATTCTGTGCCCTGAGCTGAACCATTAGAACAAAATCAAATTCAAACTCCTCTTGTTTGGAATGGTTGGATATAGTCAATGGCCTTGAGGCTGGCAAGGGGGGGAGTGGATCCCTCTCCCAGGGCGTCTTCCCACCCGAGGCCCTCCCCAATTGGCTACTTGCATCCGCGTGTATACGCAATAAACGCGCATTAACGCATAAATACACAACCGGTTCCGCCCCAGCTTGTGGATGACTCGTCCCTGGTTTCAGGCAAAAGGGTGCTCAAACATGTTGGCAGTTGGTGAGGCTCCTTGTGGCTGCTTGCTGTTAAGAACCACTCTTGTGGCAATCACTGATGAAGTTCAAAATCAAATGGAATGACCTGCGTCCTGGAGTCAAACCTTTGGGCAAAAGTTGAGGACAGGACACCACAAATGCATGCAAAAACAGGCCCGGCGCAAGTTCCAATTAAGCGTTGAATGTTTCCACTGCTTTAGGCCCAGTAGCTATTATGTAAAGAGTTGTACATGCAATTACCTGCTTGAGGTCTGTCCTCCTGTCCCTGCTGCAGCTCATTTATTCCCCCCTCTTCACTGCTCAGAGCTGTGGGAAATGTGAGGTTCTCTTAATCAGCGTCCATGCACACCCCACCTGTTGCCTGGGTGAAAGAGGGTGCCTTGCTCTGTTTGTGACACCCAGATATGTCCTCTTGACCACACTGAGCGGTGCTTTTGCAGAGTTCCATCTCTGCCAGATTTGCTGCATTGTGTGTTGTCTGAGGTTTTGACGACACCAACTATTTGTGAGGCGTGGTTTCATTTCAAATCTGCTCCTCCTGTTTTAACTGGTTTCTAGGCCGACCACAACATTTTCTTGTTATTCGCACATAGTATAAGTGGAGAATCAACATTTTGCACACTTCAGGGTAAAGCATGCTTAGGTTTGGCATGCTTATGCATATTTTTCTCAGGCGGCGAGGGTGGCACAGCCATAAGGGAACCCATGAACTGCTTGCAGCGATTATGGGCGAGAGACCCGCTGTTTTCCTGCACCTGGATTGGCAAGCACCTAGATAATTATTTGAGGATGAACGTGCTCTATTGGCTTTCCAATTCTGAAACGTACTCATTTAAGCACATGCACTTCTCAAGCTCAAGCATGCCCTTTGCGCTAGACCCTCTTTGCTCTTGCATTGTTCATATGCGTGCACACACACACACAGCCTACTCATGTGTTGTTCACTTATGTTTGCAGAGGCTGAAAGAGGTGGCCAAGCAAGCCATGGATGCAGGGCAGCTGGAGCCCGCCTCTGGACAGACACTCATACACATTGCCGAGGGGGAGCCCTTAGAAGCAGTGCCTTCCATTCAGCTGGCCGGCATCAAACGTAAGGGTGGCTCATGCCTGCTTGATCTTTTCTGCTCGTACAGCGGGACCTATCTGTATACGAGGATGAACCGCTTTAAGTCCCTTTTCTTTTGATTCTGTCCTTGAACTGGGATCTTGGTACACCTGAGCGCAAGCTGATGTTTCTCCTTTCTAATTCCTGCGCTCTTTTGCTTGTGCTCATGCAGTGCACACCTCTTCAAGATCTCATACAGCTCAGACAGTCTTACTGGCACTCATCAATGGTTCTTGCCATGCCTTTCCTCACGTCATGCTCTTCACAGGATCCCTCACCCCTGCGCAGCTCATCACCTTGGAACACGTCAGCGAGGCCAGGCGCCTTTTCAGGGAGGACGCGATAAAGCATCAGAACTTCCGCATGAATGCTTGCCTGAACGCGGCGGTCTGTGGGAACACACAGAGGCTGCAAGCCTACATGGGCAGAGGGCGAGATGTATCTGCAACAGACTATGACAACCGCAGCGCGCTTATGTTGGCATGCAGGAACAACCATGAGGTGCGTGCAAGTGTGTGTATGTCTGCACTCTAGGCACAAGAGCAGAGGAGTGTCTGTGACGGGCTATGCCAAGCTCAGCGCATTGCTGTTTGCAGGGTCCTCCAAAAGAAAAGGTGCAAAGGTTGAGAAAAGAAGTGGGTGTCAGTGACAGAGCTTGACGATTGCAAAGCGCTGTTTGCATGTATGGGCAACCAAAGCGTGAGTGCAAGAGCTGTCTTCCTTGCTTGAGCGAATGCATCTGTGTTGGATTTTAAGACACATAGTATGCTGGTACTTGCTTACAAGGTCAACCAGGAGGTGTTTGCTCCCTAATCCTTTGTGTACATGATCCTTCACATGTAGGGTTGGCCAATTCCCTCTTTTTATACGTATTATAGGGCAAATGTATGGGATTTTTAGCACTTAATATACGGGCATACGGTATTGGCATACGGAAGTGGTCAACCCTATTCACATGTTGTCCCACGAGCGTGCAGCATGCAGCACCCATGCTGTTTGCTGAGGACACCCAAGAGTGTGCTGTGACGTCCACATTCTTCTTCAGCTGGTTGGTGAATGTTGGCATCTACCAGCTGAAGGTTTGGCAGCTCAGTGCAAGGCGTGCCATCGGCACACCGCACTGTTGCTTCTGTGCTTCTGCTGGGACCGTTTTCCCATCTGAACGTGGCACTCACTCTATTTTGTGCCCTTTTTACCCTCGCGCAGCAACAGGCAACACCTTTGCTATGCATTATGCTTGCTGACAAATGTTCTTACACCTGCCATGCACCAATACCCCTGCTGAGGAATATCGCTCACCCCTGCTGGAGACTCGGGGCAAGCTATTTCCTTCTTGCGGCTGCTATTGGCTGAGCTCACTCATAAGTGTTCGCCTTGCGCACCCTCCTCAATCAGGCTCCTGCACATTCCAGCTTGTGACATGCCTTGCGCACCCTCCTCAATCCTTGTGACATGCACCTTGTGACATGCCTTGCGCACCCTCCTCAATCAGGCTCCTGCACATTCCAGCTTGTGACATGCCTGTTTACAGGACGCTGTGGAAATGCTCTTGAAAGCTGGCGCAGACACGTCCACTGTGGACAGCATGGGTTACACTGCCCTATTTGAGGCCGTGCGCGAGGGCAATGACGGCTGCATCAGCCTAATGCTCAAGTACAACGCCAGGTGGGTATTGCTGTTGGCGTGAAAGAATTAAGTGTGAAGTGGGCTGTGTGACCTAGTGGTTAGGCCTTGTTGCTGGTGAAAAGGTTGAGCTAACTGGAGAACTGAGCAGCCAGGAACGGGTCACTCGCGGGTTGGGAACAATCCATCACGTATTTACGCGTTGGAAGTGCGCTCGTGAATATATGCGAATCTTGGGAGCCATTTTGGGGAGGGAGGGTCTTGGGTGGGAGGGACCCCAGAGAGGGTCCCCCCCACAACCACCCCAACAACAACAAGTGAGTGCAAGCATGCAAGCTGTATGAGCATGTTTTTCATGGAGATATCAACCATACCAGGCAGCATTAATGGAAGTCCCAGGCTTTGGGGTGGCCATGTGTGCAGAAGCTGGACAGAGAGGAGGGAAACTAGATGCTCCAACGCTCAACGGAACCTGGGGCAGGGATGGCTACTGTCACCCAGAATAGCCATGGCAGGGGGAGGAGTAGCAGCAGGAGGGAGTGGGGGGAAGGAGGAGTTGAGATGCCGGGCTCAAAACACGGTAGACAGGGCATGCTAAGCACCATCAAATACGAAGTCAACCACGCAGCCAAACTGCCAGCTCTGCTGGTCACAGTTCTAAGGCTATTTTTACTGGTCTTTGGAATTCACAAATTTCAATTAACCCATTTCTGGTGTTAATGCAAAGGTTTCTGGCTTGTGCGCTTATGCAGAGCGGTACATTGTTGCAGGGAAAATGTGGGACGTGTTGCGAGGCAGGATGCATCAATTATGTGTGATGTAGTGAGAGCATACTTCCTTCCTCTTACTAGCTCCTGTACATGGTGAGCCTTGCACACACGCGCGAACACACACACACACACACACACACACAGGTTGGGCGTGGAGCCTCGCATAAGTGGCCCATTCATCTTCCAGGCCATCATTTCCAAAGACTTGAAATGCCTGAGGCGCTTGATCCGTGTGGGAGCAGATTTAGACTGCACAAACCTGAATGGGCGCACCCCGCTGTTCTTGGCTGCGTCCGAGGGGCTGCTTGAAGTGGTGAGTGAAGAAGGACTGTAAACCTGTATGGGCTTCTCCAAATAGTGGGTTGAGATGGACTACACAAACCCAAATGGGCTTGTTGGAATGGTGAGTTAAGAAGTGCTGCACAGACCTCGACGGCGCACTGCACTGTTCCTGGCGGCTCCTAAACAGCTGCTTCAAGTGTTACGTGAAGAAGGAGGGGTGAGGTGCATTCGTTGGTATGATGAATGACAGACTTGAAGGTGGGCTGAGTGCAGTAGTATGGATCAACACGATAGATGTGTGTGGGTAATCCCCGTGGATGACATGAGGGATGCTAATATTTAGATAGGTTTACACGGATAATTACCAAATGTGCTTAAATCAGTTGAGGTCTGCAAAAATATGCAGCTGTCGCACGGACCTTGGAGCCCTGACTCGGACTCGGGGAGGCTTCCTGAGAGCTTTGTTCACATGTATCATCTGCAGGATGCCTGATTTTATTGTAATAATCACTGCGTTTCCACTGGGACCGGGAGACTATTTTTGCGGACCGGGAAATAAAATGTTGTTTCCACTGGGCGGTTCAGGGAATGTTTCGGCGGACCGGGAAACTGAATTTTCTGGAAGGCGAATTCCCCGGACCGGGGATTCATATGCGGACCCCCCCCCCCTTGCATAGGAATTCAGGAAGTTCAAATCCCTCCAGGAGACTCCAAATGCTTTAAAAACTGCAAATCAACTGCAATCTCCAAACACATGTCTGAAGGCTCTCGTGAGCCAAGGGAATTTCCCGGTCAAGGCGTCCACTGAAACCAACAAACCGGGAAATCCTTTCCTGATAGACCGGAGAATTGAACCCTGGACCGGGTAATTGTTTTTTGAATTTCCCAAACAGGGCCCTGTAAAAATGCGGTCCATATTGACATCAAAAAATGCGGTCAAAGCTCATGAAGCGCATTTGAGGCTTTCCTGGACCTCCAGCCAAAAGCTGTGATTAGGCAAAGATCGAGGCTGGGCACTGCTACCAAGATGAAAAGTAGTGCTGATGAAACTTTCTAGCTGCATCTGGGTACCAGTGCATGAGCGACATTCCAGCAGTTCAAACTTGCGTGCATGAGTGGGGACCTTCTGTGGGTGCCTTGCTGGTGCAAAATGTGCACGACCAGAACCCAACCACACATGCTTTGCTTCAAAGCCAGCTTAAATGTACAGGCTAAACAGCATCAGGTCAGGCAAGAGTCCCTCAGATGGTCACGACCCTTGACCGTAATGGGATGTCTCGTATTAATAGGGGAGACGGGTGACGCACAGTGTTTCGTACCAAAGTGGCCCCTTAATTAATGTGGGGAGTGTTTCATTGCCTACATGCTTGTTCATTTTCATTCGTCTGGGATGCATGCAGCATGCTCTCCAGGGGTAGAAAAGCGAGAACCACTCCTTCTCAAACCTTGCTCTTCAACTCCCAACACTATTTTCAACGTCAATCATTGGTTGGTGATCTTGCTGGTTGGAAAGTGCAAAGCGACAGTGGTTGCTATGGATTGTTGTGTTTAAGTTAGTCCATTTGCCCTCTATTTTTAATGCAAACCCTTTGTAGGTGATTCTTCTGGTTGAAGAGGCTAACGTCACGGTGGATGCGGTGGACTCATGGGGTCACACTCCCGAAGGTGACGCACGTCTTGCGGGGCACCATGAGGTTGCACAGTATTTGCAAGTAAGTGCTGAACAACACAAGAATGTATCTTGGCAAAAAGCACTTGTGAGTTGAGCAAGTGTTTGAGCAGGCAGGGCTCCTTGCCAGACGGCACCGTTTGTCAGGTTGGATTGCTGGCTGGCTGCTTGTGCAGGGGATGATACGGAAAGTGGGGTCGTGGATGTTTAGAAAGAGCTGGCTTGGCGGATGAAAGTTTGAGCACCGTCTTATTTGCTGCTCTTGTTTCTTATTCTGTGCAACCTTGATGCAATTGGTACCACGTCCAGCACCCTTGTGTGAGCATGCCCCTTTTGGTGTTTGTAATGTTTGTAACCTTTTGAATATAACAGCCAGCACCATCTTGTTTGTGTTGGGTTGGCCTGTAAGCCCGGCCATGGGTTGCACAGGCACACGTCCATCATCACATTACTCATGTCCATACTCACATCATGCACACAAGTGATGCATTATAAATGCTGCCCGCAGATTCAAGGCAATAAAAAGCAGCTCCTTCCAGCCAGTGAAGGCAGCCTTAATGCACAGCAGGCTGAAGAGCCCAGCCCCCAGGCCACCGAAGAGTGTCCTCCCCGGCAATCGGGCGAACTCGGCCGCGCTGTCGACTCCTCTCGCTCCTATTTTGGGACAGGCTCAAGACACTCTCTGCAGTCCGGCAGCCGTCCTAGCATAGATCAGAAAAGGCAGGAGCTGCGGAAATCAATGCGCAATAGGAAGGCGTCAGTGATGGGAATAGGAAGGTGAGTGTGTGTGTTTGCAGAAGCTGTATACGTCCCTCTGATGTCAGTCTCCTTTGGAGCGCTCGTGCGCAGTGTAGGCACACAGATGCCACATGCTGTTGGATTCACCAGCAAGTGCTTTGTAGGTCGGGTCTCTCTTGGGCATCCTCAACTTGTGCTTTCGAGTGTTTATTTCTTTCGCATTCTGCCACCATGGGTGCAGCATTGATCAAAATTGGAAATTTCTGAATTGAATGCAAGGAGAAAACAAGTATTGCCTTTTGCACACTCTTTGCATTTGATTTCCCATCCCTGACATGAGCACGCACAGCATCTGTGCATGACCCCAAAGGAGCATGGAGGCAACAGCTGATTTTTCTAACCTGTTCTGATCATACATACACCATCATCCACTCCTCAAGTGTTGCTGGGCTCCTTCACCGTAATGGTCATATACACATGTTACATGATGTCATCCACCCAGCATGTGTTGGCCCAAGCTCCAGATTCAAGCTGTGTGCCCCTTCTTGTGCCTCCTTCGGACCAGAACCTGCCTAGCTGCCAGCCATGCACTTTGACTGACGCCATCATTGATGGCTATTCACTCGTACTCTTCATGAACCTTGGACCAGGTCCCGGCTTGCTCCTTCCAGCAGCGGAACACGGCGGAGGCCCACAACAACCACTGCATTTGAGGAGCAGCCGCCCTCCATCTTCCCTTTAAGCCCGGCAGGCTCAGCAGGCCTCGGACCAATGATACCCACTGCATTTAAGGAGCAGCCGCCCTCCATCTCCCCTTTAAGCCCGGCAGGCTCAACAGGCCTCGGACCAATGATACCCACTGCATTTAAGGGGCAGCCGCCCTCCATCTCCCCTTTAAGCCCGGCAGGCTCAGCAGGCCTCGGACCAATGACACCCACTGCATTCAAGGGGCAGCCGCCCTCCATCTCCCCTTTAAACCCAGCAGGCTCAGCAGGCCTCAGACCAATGACACCCACTGCATTTAAGGAGCAGCCGCCCTCCATCTTCCCTGCAAACCCGGCAAGCTCAGCAAGCCCCAGACCAAAGACACCCACTGCATTTAACGAGCAGCCGCCCTCCATCTTCCCTGCAAACCCGGCAAGCTCAGCAAGCCCCAGACCAAAGACACCCACTGCATTTGAGGAGCAGCCGCCCCACATCTCCTCCGAGGGCTTTGCAGGCCCCACAATCAACCCATCATTCCGCCTCCGACCTGTGTCCAAGCTGGTTGAGGACACCAGCTTTGAGAAGCCTGATGTGCTCAGACCGCCTGGCACGAGTCCTGCGGGGTGGGTGACATCTGATGGGGCCAACAGGCCAGGGAGCGGGCCTGGTACTGAGCATGCCCATCCCCTGCCCAAGGTCGGCAGCTTCCTAGCTGAAACAAATGGGGACAACGAGGCTGGGGAAAGCATGGTGCTGCCGTTTGTCGATCCTGAAAGTCAGGTGCAGCACTCTGCAATTTCTGCTGTGTCTGAGGAGAGTGTGGTGGGCTCTCAAGAAGAGGGTGACATGCAGTCAGGGCCAGTGTGACTTTCTGAGCATGGTGTTCTTTCTGGGTAAAGTGATCCCACCGGGCTGCGCTGGGCAAAAGTGTGCCCTTCAATCTGCGCCCACAGATGCACATGTTAACAGCTTTGATGAGTGTGCACTTCAATTTGCGCCCACAGATGCACACGTGGACAGCTTTGACGAGTGTGCACTTAGGACTGCGCCTACAGCTGCACCTGTGAACAGCTTTAATGAGTGTGCCCTTAAGATTGCACCTACAGGTGCACCTGTGAACAGCTTTGATGAGCGTGCCTTTGCCGCACGTGAAGCCGTGGCAGGCTGCTGTTCACAGCCATTCCTTTCACTTGTTGCCACTGTTGCTATTCTCAATTTATGAAATGTCGCTGTTCTGCTCTGCGGTGAGCGTCACAGGGTCTGCATGTGTGGGTTGGGTTGAATGTTGCATTTTCCCCTTTCCCTCTCTGGCGAGGCCTCTACCGCTGTGTTGTGCCCTGGTTCAAGCGTTCAATCAGTCAGCAATAATATAGCCATGTGTGACCCATTCTTAGATTTGTGACCCTAAATATGATCTCTTGCCCTGACAAAGGCTTCAAAAGGCCTAGGAGGCTTTGTTTCACAGTCCGAACGTTTAGAGGCATGGTTTAAACCCGCCAGACCCTCAGCAGTTCAGACCTGCTGGCTCCTTGGCTTGCTGAGGCCTTATGTAGGACCCTAGCAAGCTGTTTAGCTGGGAACCTTGCAGTGATGCATGCAGGTTGACACGGCATGCGTTTCCTTAACTCTTCTTCCTGCGTTTTGAACAGCAATTCTGACCTTCGAAAAACTCTTATAATGTCATAGAGAGGGTGTCACGAAAAACAATGTGTGCATTTTTTTGGAACTCCCTTTGACCAGCATCATGATGTCTTGACCTACTATAGAAGGTTCTGGCAGCCGCAGTCAGTGGGCTGACCACTGGCAATTTTCAAATTTGATCTGACGATTGCAACTTCCAATTTTTATCTGAAGGTAACAGTTCAATTTAGACCTTTGGAGTACCGGTATGATGCTATAGAGAGGGTGTCATGCAAGAAAGTTGTGCACACATTCCAGGAAGTCCCTGTGACCAGCATCATTGTGTCTGACCTGACAGTGGTAGATTCCGGCAGCCGCAGTCAGTGGGCTGATGGATGCTGTTTACTAGGCTGACTGTCGCGATGGGTTGTAGTCATTGCTGGGTCATGGTCAAACAGTCAACTACTAAGTTTGTTATCCTTATTAATAGCGTGGCTCAACAATTGGATCACACTTGGCTTAAAATTTGTTGCCTCCATAAGGTGTGGTACATAGTTCCAGCTGTGTCAGACATTATGATGTGTGACTAATTGATTTATATCTCGTCAGCACTTAGAGCTGAGCAATTGGTGGGAACCTCACTGGTGTCAATTCTACCTGGCAGCAGCCTTCTTCTGTGGAGCGGCACGCATTTACCGCATCGGAAACTTGAGGGTAATATTTTTGATAATTCTATTCTTTGGTGCTGGTTGGTACATAATCCAACTGTCCCGAGCCTGGATGTGTCCAACCTGTTAGAAGTATCTAAAGTCTGGAAAGCAGTACACATCATGTGCTGGAGCTTTGTTCTGTTGCTGAGTTATGCACAGCTGTCCTTGATTGCCTGTGCGCTTAAAGCAGTCAACCTTCTGGATGTCATTTGTTGTCGATTTTTGAAACCTTATTTTGAGCATGCCGCTTGAGGCCAGTGGATAATGATCGTGTCTGATATCCTGATCTGCTTCAATGCTTGTCTGTCTGCGGGGCAACTTCTCCTTGTTTAGCTCGGTTCACCCTCATGCACCTGTGCTTAGGGAACAAATGTTCAAACCCTTACCTTGAGCTCTCCCTTCATGTTATTGAGTTCTCCCTTCAATGTTTGAGTGTATGTATCTTTGAGTGTCCCCCTTGAACATTACATCTTCGAGTGAATGTTCTCAAACTTGATAGGCAAAGTCTAACATATCTTGGCATAAGTGCAGAATTTCTTTTAACTGCATCCTTGCAAGCCGTGTACAAGTGGTGGGTGCATTTCATAGAGGTCAATTTTCATGGAAATGGAACGCAAATTCAGGTTTACATTGTGATGGCATTATCCAGGTGAAAAGGAACCGGTTTTCGTTTGATTTGGAAACAAGTATGATCTCTGAGACTTGCAAAACCTCTGCAATGCATGCATGATGGTTACAATGGGGTTTGGCCTGCAGCCAGGTAGTTTGGCTGCTCGGTCTGCACAACTGTTCTAACTGCACAGAAAATATCCATGGCTCCTGATGAGTCTGGAAATAAAACTATAAGCCTCACTAGTTTGCTTCTGCAAGAAATGAGAAAAAGTTTTTCGAAGATAACAAACAGGATCGCAAGAACAGAGGAATATGGCATGCTTTTCATCTTGGAGTCCTCCTTGGTCACACCTATTACATGCAGATGTGTGCTCCTGCCAAAGTGATGTCTCAACTCGTAGGGTGTGAGCGTGTAACCAAAAGCACGCTATGTTCCTCAGGAACAGAAAAGGGTGCGCCATGAACAGACAAGGGTCTCAAAGGAAGAGCCATCCAATGATGATACTAGGCTGATTCGTTCGTGTGTTCACCATGTTCTGCCAAGGCAGCATTCCACACACCTCGCATGCATAAGACAAATGAATCAGGCTCATACAACTTTTACTTGAAACTCAATTGGAAGTTCTTGCATGGGATGCCAGGAAGAATCCAAATTAAGCAAGGAAGGATGTTATGTGTAAATGCTACCTCAGACTCAAAGGTTACAAGGGGGTTAGCCTACTGCACGAGACTCTGGTACATCAAGCTTTGGGGTTCAACCGCCAACCAAGTTGGCGTACTGCACGTGACTTTGGTACATCAAGCAAGCCTTGCCTGGACGCTGCTAGGGGCTCATTGGTAGAAATCATGTGTGCATCCACGCTGCTGCAAACTTTGGTACATCAAGCAAGCCTTGACTGGACGCTGCTAGGGGCTTTTTAGTAGAAATCATGTAATCATCAGAAACTTGAAATTAAGTACTGTGAAGACACGAGGCCTGGACAGCAGTTGAAGGCGGCACAGCGGCAGCATGCAGACCTCTGCAAACTCATTAATGCAAAAGTTGTGACTCTCCACACCATCCTTTTGGGTGTTGGCTTAACCATTACCCAGATCTTGCAAAAGTGCTTGCCAAATTTCCTACCAAAAACATCCAATTCCAGGCACCACAACACTACCAGTGGTTTGATACCATTTCCAACCCTTCCCCACCTTCTTATCCTATGCAACTCATTGTCGTGTGGAATCTTAATGCCAGAGTAATGCTTGACAGCGCAAACAAAGACTGGTTTCACCTCCTCAATCAAGATGTTCCAGAAGGTCACTGGCTACCCCTGGATCGTCCAAATCCTGCCACGCCACTGCGTACCCACCAACACCTAGCATCAAACACCTGGAAAAAGAAATTCCAATCACTCCCCCCTGACACACATAGCTGTTCACACAAGTGCCCTCAGGCTAGGGCAGCTTTCATCCTTGCCAACTACAAAAAGGTGCTCACACTTAAAATCAAGGACTGGAGAGAAATCACCTACACTGATGGCAGTGTAATTAAGCACAAAGATGATGACTCCCCACCACTTTCTGGTTTAGGTGTTTACAAACCGGGAAGGGACACTATTCCACCCTCCCAACACTTGCAGCTGCAAGTCAGACCCAACGGCCGTGGACCTACAAATACCATCAACAGAGCAGAACTAGCAGGCATTCTTGTGGCACTCCAACAAGGGCAAACTGACATTGCCTCTGATAGTGCATCCTGCCTCTCCCAAATTTCTAAACAAACCCTTAATCCGATGCGCATGAGGAAACACCTCCATGCAGAACTCATTCAGGACATCTCAAATTTGCTAGAGCACTCTCCACACCCCGTTCATTTCTACAAAGTCAAAGCCCACTCTGGCATCATTGGCAATGAGGGGGCTGACGCCTGCGCACGCACCCCAGCCCTCTCAAATACCATAGACATTGCACTTCCAGATGCTAGGGACCCCTTCCACAAATTTTATTGGCTCTCTTTGAAGACCTCTCGCGCACAGAATGATGGTGTGCACCGCTCCTGGCTGGTGAGAAACGAGCCCTTGGCCCTTGTGCGCGCGGCGGTGCACTTGGCAACTTGAAGGGATCCCAAGGTCAGTAAACCTGGCTTCACTGTGGAGAGGGATGCTCGGGGAGCCCTCCGCATCGCCCCTCAGCCCCCTGCTGCGCCCATGCTCCGCCTCATGCTCCCCAAGAGCAGCGACGACAGCGTCCGGGCTCTGGTCAAAATTGACCCTGCTCCAGGATTCAACATCGACTCACTTGGCACTTATCCATTTGAGCAAGCCAAAGCAGCTTTCTCGCGCTGGATCCTGGGACGCGCCCAGGAAAACAGCGATGACATCTGAGCAGACCACCTCGACCTCATCATCTTCCCGGGCCATGAAAACATGGACACAGCACCCTCCCCCCCCGGCACCCCGACCTCACCCATCCCCCTCCAACACAGCAGATTCAGCAGCAACAGCAGCTTGAGCAAGGGGAGATCCAGCCAACCCAGCCCCAGCAACAGCAGCAACAACCCCCCAAACCCCGGCAAACCCGCAGCGACAGCAGCGGCACAAGCAACAATGGGAACAGTAGGGGGCGGAAAGCGGCTGCAAAGGCACGCGCAGCCGCGGCCTCAGCTGCCGCCTCTAGGGAGACCACGCACACAGCGGATGGCGGCACCCCGCACTCCGGGCCTCCGCCCACCCAAGCCAACCACCCTGCCAACCCTCCGACCACATCCAGTGCACCTGCTGCACCCACTGCTGGGGGCGATCGTACCACCTCTCTTCATGACAGCATAGAGGCGGAACTCCTCCTCAGGCTCGCCCTCAACCAGCCAGAGCCCATGCTCCTTGAATTCGCCAACATTGCACCAATGCCCTTCAGCAAACCCACATCCAACATCCTTACGCTCACTCCCTGTGACACCAAGGCCATGGCAACACTCCTCAACACCCGCAAGATCACCATAACGGAGCAGGGTGCCTTCACTCTAACCCTCACCCTCATCGATGTAGATCCAGCAGCCCAGTGCTTTGAGCCTCTCCACCTCACTTTCTCCACACCCCTCATCCTGAGCGCTGACAACCTTAGCGCAGTGGTCACCGCCCTGATCAGGCACTACAACAGTGGGGACCCAGACAGAGAGGGCTTTGTCAAGGCCTTAAAAGACCGCGCCCATGACAGCAGCAGCGGCAGCTCCAACCCACTGCACCACCCAAGCATTGCAGTTCGTGGAGGTATGCTCATTGCAAACATAATAACTGGGAAGTCCCTCCCCAGCACAGCAGCAACGGAATCCGGCCAAGCTGCCTTCGCCTTCACCCTCACCGACAACACCCCTGCTGTGAGCAGGGCCACTACAAAGGCCTCTTCTGAGGTCCTCTTCTGGCCCGGCAGCCCCAAGAGCTGCGGGGCATTTTGCCTCACACCCCTCCCGGACTGTATCACCGTCACCACAAATGTGGGGTCCACTCTATGCACATTCACGACCCAGATCCCCAAACAGCCCTTTGAGTTCTGGAAACTCATAGACGCTCCATCCACGCTAGCTCTTCTACCAGCTGCTGAGGATCTCTTCCCTGGCAAGATCCCCAAAGCCCTTGCCTTAGCGACAGCTTCTGACAGCTGACACTTACACCCCCGGCTCCCGTCCACTCTACCCGCTCAAGGCCCACCTCCACGATGCACTGGGAGCAGTAGACGATCAGAAAGCCTGGGACGATCTAATGCTCCGCACGCTCCAAAGCATCACAATGGGCACAGACAAGCATGCCCTCCCGCCACAAACCAGCGCCTCCCCTACCTCAAGCCCGGCCAAAGGCCAGGGCTACTACGCCAAGGCCATGGCGATGCTACAGCAATCCAAGCACACGGCAGAGCAAGATGAGACAGCCACAGCAGCCCAGCAGCAGGCAGCAAGAATGGCCAGGCTTGGCGCCATCTTTGGTACCCCACCTAGGATGGCTAATACAACACAGCCGCCCACAGCCCCGCACCCCGCTGGCAAAGCAACTACCACCACCGTCACCACCACTGCTGCCACCCGCAAGGTAAAGCCCTCTACTTCTACCAATGCAAGCACGCACATCCCCACCATGAATATGGTGGCACACACACGGAAAAACATAAAAACTCACACTCCCACGCTCCACCATTGCAGGCGACCAACTCGCCACCCGGCAAGCCTGCTCCCAAACAAAACAACAGGCGCCCAGCCCCATGAGCTGCAGAGGGTGGGCACCCCCAGTTTTTATTTTGAAAGACAAACAGGCTCAAATTGCCAGGCACACGCCCTAAACAACTTAATGGGATTTAGACTTGTCAGCCCAAGCACACTGCAAGCCTTTATAGCACACAAAATGGAGACTGCTCCGGATCCTGAAACTAGGGAACACTGGAGATGGTCTGCTTACAATGAAGTGACCGCACAAGGTCCCCTGTCTGGCTTTGGGGATGACGTTGTCAAAGTGTGGCTGGAGGAAACTCAAAATCTCACTCAACTCAAAATTGGAGTTATCCATGACACATTGGACAACAAACTCCATGCCCTCAACACTGAAGCGGATAAACACTCGACCCATTCCTTCATCTGCAAAAGCATCAATCATGCCTTTGCCATCAAGAAAATTAACAGCTCCTGGTACCTATTTGACTCAGAACTCACATCTCCAAGCATCATCACGGACGCTCGTAGTTCCCAGAAGCGGGGTGGCATGGCCCATACATTTGAGATCTTTGTCCTAAAGCACAAAACACCCCCGGATGATCACCCCTGTCCTCAACCATACATGGAAAACCAAAATAAGGCATTTTGTCTTTTACATGCCTTTAATATGGCTGTGGGCACACACGTTCTCTCTGGCGCCTCTGTTCTTTCACATATAGGACAGCTAGAAAATACCCTTGCTCTTCGCAACCTTGCGAACATCTCCCTGCGCCACCTCTACACACCAGGCATTGGAAAATTTAACATCGCAATTGTAAATCACTACCTGCATTACCTGCCCTGGAATGCAAACCACAAATTCTACCTCCAATACTCACACACTGACCTCCAACAGGGCCAAATCAATAGGCGCTTTGTAGAGCATCTATCAAATAACTCTGCTTATGCAACTGCAATCATCCTCACCTCCAGAAACCGGGTCGGACAGCTCCATGCCAAGACCCTCAAGAAAATTGAAAATGCCTCCCTTTACGCCCAGAGTACCTGGTGCATCCTGGACTCTGAGAATTCGCATCCAGTTTACCTTACAACAGACGAAAGCTGGCATCAGCTTAGTGGAAACATTCTCACTATCCAGTCTGGCTCCTTTTGGGACCATCTGGCTGACACATCTGACCTTCATCTTGCTGATCCACACATTCCTCTCTTATATCCCGAGCCCACTGCAAGCCAGAACAGTGGCACCATTTATATGGCTGACATGGTTCCTCCCCCCCAACAGCATGCAAGTGATCAACAGATCAATCCTTCGACTAGCCCTCAAGGGATAGAAAATGCACAATTACACGCCACGGCAACTTGCCGATGCTTGAAGCATCTCCACGGGCCCCCAACAGATGTGGCATGACCACCTCAAAATTATTACCATGAATGTCCGCGGTCTCTTTAAAAGTAAGGAGGATGTACGTGACCTTATAACTCATCATGACCCAGACATTCTCTCACAGAGACTAAAATTACTGGAGGAACCAAAATACCACAATGGCTTGACCATCTTTTACAAGACTATACCTGGTGGCACAGCTCTCACCATCACTCTGGCACAATTCTCTGTGTCAAGGAAAGTATTGCCATTACCACCCAAGCCACCGAAGTTCAATGCCAAGATAACATTGATGGAAGGATGGTGGCTGCCAAACTCAAGACTTCAAGCAAGCCCATTCTTCTGATTTCTACCTACTGGCCTTCAAGTAATAATCATGCAGCCCTTGAAACTAGAAAACGCATAGAGGAACTACTGAAACGCCTTCTCAACTCCTGTCACTGCCTCCCCATCCTTCTGGGTGACATGAATGCTACACTTTTTCCACAAGATAGAACCAGGGAAATATCTTATGAGCAAGATAAGCTTTTCCGCAACTTCATCTCAGACACTATTTTTTGTCCCATTGACTGGCATTTACCACAAAGAACCTGGACATTTAGGTCAGAAATAGCGCCTCGCAACCAAACCTCAAGAGGTCACACACACAGCCGTGTTGATGACATATTGCTGCCCTCCCCCATCCTCACAGCCAACAGCACCAACCTCCAACATCCTCAGATATTCTGCAACCCTGCTGACCACGGCTACAAGCACAGCGATCATATTCCCCTCGTTGCCAATGTCCCCACCAACATCCTAGGGGTCAAAATCAAAAAATTCCTTGAACCTGCACCGCTACATCAAAATGAGCGTGTACTAGTGCGGCCTACAAAACCCTCGGATATTGAAAAGCTGCATTGTGCTCTCTATGATCCTACGTATACACCTCACATCACCCACGCTAACATTCTGCATACACTGAACAGTATGCACAAGGCTGCTCTCTCCCACCTGTCTGCCATAGAGATCACCTGCGCTAAGAAACCAACCTGCTTGAATTAGAATTGTGGCCTCCCTGCCAGGGGACCCGTTGAAAACATTGCCGATAAATTGTAAATCTTATCAAAGAGTGCCATGAGGTGGCTCTACAGGTTTGCACCACCAAAACTAAACCTGCAACATCCAAATACTTCAGAATCAGGAGGGTCAGTAACCTCCGCAAATCACTCTGCAACAAACTCAGATCTGTCCGCCACGTGCAGTACAATTTGCCCCAGGCCCACCTGGCCCTCACCTTTGATGAAGTCCTGGCCCTAAACAGCCACGACCCCAATCTCCATAAGGCCATCCTCTTTGTCCACAAATTTTCCCAAGCAGAAACAATGCCCACCAGCCCATCCTCAAACACCGCTTCACCCCCTCTGCCCCCGTTGGAGGCCGTCCTCCAAGCTCAACATAAGAACCTCAAGGAGCAAATCAACAAGATAGACTTTGACTTCAGCACCCAGTGCCACATCAGAGCGCAAAGGCGACAACAGAGAAAAATTGCAAAGCACCCAGCCCGTGCCAATAAAGAAATTTTAAGCAGCAAAAGCACCACCCCTTCGCAAATCCAAGCACTCACAGAACCCAGCACAGGCGAGGTGGAAACAGACCCGTGCAAAATAGCTGATATTGTGGAAAAGTTCTACACTGACAGTATGGCTGCCCCTTGCATAAAGACTGGGGCCTATCTTCCATCTGACCCCCAAGCCAGACGCAACTACCCCTGGATGGAACAACAGTGCGAGGACCACTTCATCCTAGAAACTCCCATCACCAGGGCTGAAAATGATACCCAAAGGAAGAGGGAATGGCTCCACAGCTCCATCTTGGATAGCTGCTCCTTCCAGGAGTGTATCCAATCCCTCACAAACAATAAGACCCCAGGACCAGACGGCATAGCCAATGAGCTGCTCAAACACCTGCCTCAAGAATATAAGGAATCCATCCACAAACAATTTATTATTATGTGGGCAACGGGAATCACTCCCAAAGCCTGGAAAAAGAGTGATACAATACTTATTTTCAAAGAAAAAGGTCCCCAAACGTACATCACATCCTACCGGCCTATTGGTTTGGCTAACACCCTTTATTAATTATGGACACGACTGGTTACAACAACCCTATATGAATATGCAGAGAGCCACTCCCTGCTGAGCACCATGCAAGCAGGTTTCTGCAAACACACAGACACCATACACCAACTCCAAAACTCAATCATGACTCTTGAAGATTCCTAACTCTTCAATAGAGATGTGTATGCACTGATTGTAGACTTTACCTCTACCTTCAACACAACAGACCATGACAAACTGCTCTGGATCATGTATGACCTTGGCTTCCCCACCGATGCCATTGACACTGTAAAAAAGTTGTACCAGGAGGCACACACCAGAGTCCGTCTCCCTACGGGACAATATACAAAAGACATCCCCATAGAGAGGGGGACCATCCAGGGCCTCTCTCCCTTCCTCTTCCTCATATTCATGGAACCCCTGCTGCACTGGCTCCATGCTGGCGGGCGTGGCTATAATTAAGAGTGCCTCAACAAAAGTACACAAACTATTGAAGAGAAAGCCCATAACAAAATCAGCAGTGGGGCCTTTGCAGATGACCTCATCTGCATCACGGGCACCTATGCCAATCTTCGCATCCAAGCCAAGAAATGAACCCTTTACGCGGATTGGGCCCACCTCATCATATCCGGCAACAAGACTAAAGTGATCTGCAGCCTCCCTAGCCCACAAAGCAGAGACCTGCGGGGCAATACGTCAGCGGCGGACTTTGCCAGACGTCTGCTCAAAGACAAGATCTTGGTCCAGGGCAAACCGACTCGGTTCATTTTCCCTGGGGATCCTTTCACCTACCTCGGCGTAGAAGTCACCATGACCCTGGACTGGAAACCCCAACACACTAAAATGACAGAAAAGCTTACCAAAAAACTTACAAACCTAGCTTGCTCTTTTGCCACACCCAGACAAACTATGGATATAATACGAACAGCAATCATCCCAAGCATTGCCTATGCCTTTCCAGTCACGCCCTGCTCTGACCTTGCATGCTGGGATAAACTTGCCCTTAACACCAATAAAGAGAGGTACAAGCTCTGGCAGTGCACCGCCACAGCCATCCTATGGGAAGACAAAATCAACTTTGGACTCGGATGCACATCCATTGCAGTAGAATATAATGCGAGGTGTGCAGCGGCCCTCACCACTAGCCTCAATAACACCGGCAGACACGGCCGGGTCACCAAGTCATTACTGGAATCCCAAATCCATCAACTCAGATACTATATTCTTAGGAGCATCAACCCATCACACCAACATCCTAACTTCCTCCTCAAGCAGTTACCCTATATGCTTCGTGTCAGGCAATACCTCTGCATCAACAACAGCGCTCTTGACATCTCCTATCAAGGTGCACCCTAACTTCTTTCCAGCATCACTCCCGTATTAAATGTTCTCTCGATGCCAATGCAACCCACCCTTAGGACCCTAGCCTGCCACTGCGCCTATCCCCTCATGGAACTAGGCATATCCAGGCTCTCCTCTCTGCTAAATGACAACCTCACTCATATTATTGACGGAATTAAACTCACATCCCTGTTTGGCCGCAAAATAAGGACCAGACATATCGTGGCCCTTAATAAGCTCTCCCATACCCTCAACACCCACAATCTCACATCTGATCTCATCTGTATGATCGTACAGAGCCAAGACAGCTCGCCCAATAAACCCCCTGAATCACGCTGCATAAATAACACAACATATGCACAATTGATAAAAACAGAACATACACCAACAGGCTGGAACTGGTCAAAGCTCCATACAGGGCATGCTCCTGCAAACACCCCCAACTGCAACCCAGTCAATGAGGGTCATGCCCCTAACACACACATACATCTTAACTCCAGGACTTACAGCAACCCCCTCTTTGATGCTCAAGATATGGAAGTAAAGAATGCTCTCCAACGCAGCCAGGACAGCCCGTCCTCAAACAGCCAACCACATACAGAGGCGCACAAGTGCCAAGGCAGACGCACTCGCAAAAGACACAATCCCTATGTGGAAGAACCACAAACACAAGCACATGACATAGACCCCACCCAACCCCTCTTGACACCCCTCACACAGGCCCTGCCTCTGGAACCCACACAGACCCCACAAATTGGGGTCAGGAGGCCCAGAAGGAGCCGAGATCCAACAACGTACCTAGAATACCACACACAACCCATTATAGCCCCATGCCCCCTACCTCCAAACACACCAGGCACTAACGCTGCCCAGTGGCTCTGGAACTATAAGCAGGATAAGGCTGCTGAATTGAACGCAAAACAAGTTAGCAACACCATCTTCCGATATGACCATGTCATCCTAAAAATCTTGGGCTGGCAACACCTACGGAAATCCAAGAGATCCTCTCAAGAGAAGCAGCAAACTCAATACAAAGTCCAATGGCACCCTGTAACAATTGATAAGTGGGGCTTACCTTTTTTCCAAATTGATGGGCTGAAAGTAGCCTATTCAAAGCATGTACCTAGAAGGATTAAAGAAGACCCGTGCTGCCAACTCTGCTGGAGCCTTGTGAGCAAAGAACACGCACATGAATCTCAATGCTACGACGATATGCCCACCTGCGGTACCTGCTACCGCACTTACCACTGGGGCTGCCTCATAGATGTCAAAGCATGCTCCCCGAATGACCGGGCGCTGAGCAAACCTATTGAGCACTGGGACTGCCCTGCATGCGCCCCTCTGTCAGACTCCCAAAAAGCGGAAAGGATCAACTTCTCTTAAGATTGTGAAATGATTCATGTGGAATGGCATCTTAAATGAAAAGCTGCCGATATGTTACAAATGCATCCAGATCTACATGTCCATGTGCAAGCCTTTGAGGAGGAAGAACTGGAACACACAGTAGACCCCATGGACGATGAGGTAGACCTGGACAATCTTGTAAATCAAGGCTTTGAAGGCAATCCCCAGAGCCTTTCTGACTCTCCATGGCTCTCAACTACCGGCTGTGCCATTCGCAAGAACGTCACCTTTGACTTCCAACCTACCAACCCCCAGACAGATATCATGCCAACATGGCAATGTGAGATAATCATAAGAACTGTTGAACTCATGAGGGAAACCCTCTAACCTGACACATCTGATGAGGTCACCATGCCAGCACAAAAGCCGGAGGTTATCACTTCTGAATGTGCCTGTATCTACAATGCCCATGGCAAGTGCGTTGGTATGTTGACTGTAGAAAGACTCAAGACCCTACTCGAAGCCTTTGAAGCAGCCAGAAGGGCAGGCATCCATGCCACCATCCAGCCACTTGTTCAGGATTCAGCAACAGAAACTATGGGACTACTCTCACGTCAGAAGGCCCAACAGAAATATATATCTGCCAAGAGCAGAAAGGTCTACAATTCTAACGCGCTGATCACACCACCCTACATTCGATCAGCCCTACATAAATGGTGCATGGTCTTGACAGAGAGGTTCTCCAACACTCTTGAATTTGACGGTATCTTTAACACTTATTTCAGCACAAGCAATCGTGACCAGGCCTTCGGGGCACACACAGACGCCCTCTCTGTACTTTACAATGGCTTCTCCTTCTGCCATCCCCCTCATGATGATGAAATTATGTTCAGACTCCTGCGCCACGCAGTACACTCCTCCCTCCAAACCACCGAACCAGTTGCCACCTTCATGCTTTTGCCCCACTGGAGAGGCTTCAGCTGCAATGCCTACATGAGTTGGCTTAACCATTACCCATATGTTGCTAAAGTGCTTGCCAAATTCCCTACAGGTAACATCCAATTCCAAACACCCCAACACTGGTCTGACGCCATGCCTAACCCCACCCTGCCCTCTTATCCTATGCAACTCATTGTTGTCTGGAATCGTAATGCTAGAGAAGCACTTGACAGTGCAAACAAAGACTGGTTCCAACTCCTTAACCAACATGTATCAGAAGCTCACTGGCTACCCCTGGATCGTCCTAATCCTACAACGCCACTCAATACCCACCAACACCTCGCATCAAACACTTTGAAACAGAAATTCCAATCACTCCCCCCTGACACACGTAACTGTTTACACAGCCAGACCTGGCCTGCGTAGTCTTTTCTTTTCTTTTCTTTACACAAGTACCCTCAGGCTAGGGCAGCTTTCATACCTGCCAACTACAAAAAGATGTTCACACCTAAGATCAAAGACTGGAAAGAAATCACCTACACTGATGGCAGTGTAATCAAACACAAAGATGATGACTCCCCACCACTTTCTGGTTCAGGTGTTTACAAACCGGGAAGGGACACTATTCCACCCTCCCAACACTTGCAGCTGCACATAAAACCCAATGGCCTTGGACCTACAAATACCATCAACAGAGCAGAACTTGCAGGTATTCTTGTGGCACTCCAACAAGGGCAAACTGACATTGCCTCTAAAAGTGAATCCTGCCTTTCCCAAATTTCTAAACAAACTTTCAATCCAATGCGCATGAGGTATCACCTACATGCAGAGCTCATTCGTGCTATATCCACCATATTAGAGCACTCCCCTCATCCTATTAATTTCTACAAAGTCAAAGCCCATTCTGGCATCATTGGCAATGAGGGGGCTGACGCCTGCGCACGGTCTGCAGCCCTCACGGCCACCACAGCTATTGAACTCCCACATGCCTGGGACCCATTCCACAACTTTTACTGGCTCTCACTGAAGACCTCACACAGACAAAATGATAGCCTGCACCGCTCCCACGCTTTCCCAACACACTACCTCAACAACCTTACCGACAAACTTAAATTACACATGCATAAAAAGCACAAGCTAGGCTCTGCTGATATCTCTGGATACCATTACAATAGCTGGCAGAGGCTCAACCATGCCATACAACTTACTTCCCCAATCACCACTGCCACTATAGAAGCTCACAATCCAACATGTCAACTTGCTAACAAGGAAATCAGCAACTCCTTCTGGTCTACTCCTAAGATTAATCAATTAATTGAACAACAGATAAATGTAGTCAAATACCGCACAGGGACAGTCTACACACAAAAGCATGCCATTAGGTTCAATAGGTCCTTTGACCGATGGAAGATGCCCGCTGTGTGATGATATTTACAGCATTAATCATGTTGTCATCAGATGCCCAAATCCAACTATGAGTGGTATGCACACCAACAGACACCATGTTGGCCTTAGCTTCTGTGTTAAAGCCCTTAGCAAAGGCAGGTTCGGTTCATCCCTTATTGGTATGGATGCCTGCCGTAATGAGAGACTCTTGGATCAGGGGATACAAGTCCCAGAAAACATCTCACGAGCCATTCCAGACTGGGTTTTTCCAAATGGTACTGGCTCCTCTGCTTGGCACCAGAGCCGCCTTGATGTTATCTTTGTGAGATCTATCCCAAGCAGACAAGCTCACCTTGACCCTTCTAAGATCCCTCCTCAAGACAGAGACATACACCTTGTTGAACTGAATTTTTGTCCAGACACCAACCCCTTCATCACTTTAGAAATTGCAGCAACTCAGCATGCTCACACTATAACCAGACTTAAAACCCGCAGCTCAAGGAATCCAAACAGGAACAACAAAGTGACTCTACACATCATCCTAATTGGCGTGGCGGGCACTATTTACAATGAGTACACGATCAAACCTCTTGTCAATATGGGCCTATCCAAGCACAAAGCAAAATCCCTAGCTTCAAGCTGAGCTGTCATGCCATACAGGGACTAACCACTATCATTAACACCAGACATGCTCTTTGCTTACTGGGGGCTTCTGGGGGGGGGGGTCGCTGGGCGCGCGGAGGTGGATACAAGAAGAAGGAGAGTCCGAGCGTCTCGGGGCATGACCGACAACCCGCCCGATCCTCATTAGTTCAGTCTCCTTCCCTCTCCTAGGCTAGCTGTAGCTAGTGTAGTTTTGAGGGACCTCTGGTGAGGCCCTTGCTAGCTTGCTAGTTAAGGGACCTTTCCATAATGCACGCGGCCTGTGGCCTGCGTAGACTTTTCTTTCTTTTTCTTTTCAAGCTTGGCTCTGCTGACATCTCTGGTTACCACTACCAGAGATGGCAGAAACTTAACGATACCATACCAACCACCACCACTGCAAACACCGAAGCACACAACCCAATCTCTCGACTTGCTAACAAGGAGATCAGCAACTCCTTATGGCAAAATCCAAAGATTACTTTGAAACAGCAAATAAATATAATGAAGTACCGAACAGATACACTGTACACACAGAGACATGCCTCCACTTTCAACTTTTCTTCCAGTTCTGGAAGGTGCCCTCTTTGCGATGATATGGACCACATTAACCACATACTCTTCAGGTGTACATACTCAACAATGAGCGGGATGCACACCAACAGACACCATGAAGCCCTTAGTCTCTGTGTAAAAGCCCTCAGTAAAGGCCGGTATGGCTCATCCCTTATTGGCATGGATGGCTGCAGTAATGAGAGGCTCCTGGATCAGGGCATACAAGTCCCTGGGAACATCTCAAGAGCTATTCTAAACTGGGTTTTCCCTAATGGTACTGGCTCCCTTGCCCGGCACCAAGGCCGCCCTGATGCTCTCTTTGTGCACCCTATTCCAGGCAGACAAGCTCACCTTGATCCCTCCAAGATCCCTCCTCAGGACAGGGACATCCACCTTGTTGAACTGAAATTCTGCCTTGACGCAAATCCTTTCATCACTCTTGAACGTGCAGCAACTCAACATTCTCACACCATAACTAGACTTGAAACCCGCAGCTCAAGGAATCCAAACAGGAATAATAAAGTGGCTCTGCACATCATCTTAATTGGGGTGGCTGGCACCATTTACAATGAGTATACAATCACACCTCTTATGAATCTGGGCCTTACCAAACAAAAAGCAAAATCACTAGCATCCGAGCTTAGGGACCATGCCATTCAAAGATTAACCACTATCATTAACACTAGACACTCTCTTTGTTTTCACGGGGGCTTCTGGGGGGGTTCTGCTGGGCGCACGGCGGCAGAGGACGGGAGAAGGAGAGTCCGGGCGTCCAGGAGCACGGCGAGCAACCCTCCAGATCCCCATTAGATCTGTTTCTGGCTCTCTCCTAGGCTAGCTGTGTCTAGTGTAGGTTTAGAGGGCCTTCTGGTGAGGCCTCTAGCTTTCCAGTTAGGGGACCTTCCCTTAATGCACGCGGCCTTTGGCCTGCGTAGACTTTTATTTTCTTTTTCTTTTCTTTTCTTGTTGGTGGGACCTGCTATACTGAGCACACCCTTAATCAGTTTAAAGAATTGGGACTCGACCACCAACGCGCCAATAAACTTGCTTGCAAACTTCATGCCCATTCTGTCATGTATGCCAACAAGCTTGTTACCACTAGGCGTGCTATTAGAAACAAGAATACTTCTCGCTGCCAGGTTATGGAGCTGGGTGCTTCCAATAACCCTCCAGATCCCCATTAGGGTCTTCTTTTTGTAGCTTTGTGGTGGAGGGGACTCATGGCTCTTCTGAGCCAATGCGTCCCCTTTTCCTTAACTGATATAGGGAGAGTTTCCTCTGCCTACATAGTATTTCTTTTCTTTTCTTTCTAAGCCAGGCAAGTGCTGGTTCAGAGCTCTTCTAGCAGCAAGGCCCGCGGCAAGAGAGTAATGAACCAGACCATGTTTGATGTTCCTGGCCCTCTCATTGTGCATGTGCTGCTCCTCCTTACATCAATTTTATATTTACTATTGTTTGACCCCTTCGTTCTTGGCATGCTCGGTGTGACAGACCGTGCTTCTTCCTTAAGTTACCACACGAACACACATATGTTGCTCTCCTCCTTTTTTTGATGCAGTCGGTTGGTCCTGGCAAACTCCTGATGTTCATTTGCCGTTGCTTTGTCATACTAACACCAGTGGAAGATCTTTCCCTTGTTCTTGGCAAGGTTTTTTTTGTACAGTTACATGCATGGGCAACACACTGTGACAAACACTCCTTTACATGGTTATAATACAGTCTTTCACATGAGCAGCCTACTAGGCCGACTAGTGACTAGTAGCAGTCACGTTTTTTGACTGATGGCTTATTCTGTAAAAACCTGTAAAACCTGGACACAGGTAGCAGGCGTTTGGACTTCCTTTTTTCTCTGTTCTCACTTCAATTTCTATTTTTGTTCGAACAGTTCTCCTTTCTCTGTCCCCTCCTTTACCCCTGGTTTTTCAGTTTACTCCCTACAGTGTTTACCTCCGTGTGCTGGAATGTACCAGCACCAGGCCTATCAGCCCAAGAGTGAGGCTGCCGGTCCTTCTCTTTAAATCTGTACATCTCAATTCCATCCCATGACCACTGGCAGTAACACCACTGGCGGTGATGGGACCGCTGGTCATGGGATGTTCAACCGCTGCTCTGGCTGTGTCAATTTCTCAGCCTACAACTCTGGAAACTCTAACCAGGCAAAAAATGCGAAGGTGCCAGTATCCAAACTAGGTTGTCATGCAGAGATGAATGACTTATATACAAGTCAAATGTGTACATCTACAAGGGGTGTATATGAACCAGGGTGTTCCCTCCAGACCCCCATCAGCTTCCGCCTCCGTGTGCTGGAATGTAGCAGCACCAGGCCTATTAGTCCAACGTTGTGGCTAACGGTCCTTTCTATAAATCCGTTCCCTCCAGACCCCCATCAGCTCTAGTTCTGGCTTTCTGTGCTTGCTCTTCCTCGTGGTCTGTGTGGTGGTGCCCTGCTTTTCAGGACAGGTGACCTTTCCTTAATGCACAAGGCCGGACTTGGCAAGCGTAGTCTTTCTTTCTTTCTTTCTGGCTTTCCCCTAGGCTAGCTGTGTCATGCTCAGATTTGAGGCCCTTTGATTAGGCCCTTACTAGCTTGCTAGTTAGACCTTAACGCAGCGGCTTTTCTTGGGTCCACTTGGGCCTTCAGCAGTGCCGGAAGTCATACACTGCAAGACTGTGAGTTACAGTCTCTTTCACCGGCACTATCAAGTAGGGGTCGCATTTCTTTTCGACAGAGCTGACATAACCAGGTGAACAGACAGATTAAAAGGATCATGCACAAAAAACCAAGGTATTTTCTTATCTCATGCCTCTTGGCAAGCATCCCACAAGGCAGCACTGTATTCCGAAGCATACAAAAAAAGTAGTACAAATTTGAAAACCATTTTTTTATTTGTTTAATGTACCTCCATAGGCCCAGCTGCAGCCAGCTGAAGCAAACTTAGTCAATCATTTTGCATTTTAGGCACGCATGCAAATTGCACTCCTTTAAAAGCCGCGAGCAAAAGCAATTGTATACACCACCAATAGCTGGGGGGTTTCTGATACTACAGCACGACTAAAGCAGGATGAGATAAAATCATCATCAGCACCTCCTGGCGCTGCTCTGTAGACTACAAAATTTTACACTTGCTGTGCAGCAGCGTGGACACCACATTGCCTGTGGACCGCTGGATCACTTGCCGACAAACCCTCACTAACTTATCTACCTGTGGCAAACAAGCTCTAAGAACAAACGCTCCAAAAAATCTACACACCATAATTCAACCAATCCCCTTTGATATTAGGCGCCCATCCACCCACTCCAGCACTTGTACTCCATCCAAACCAACCACATCAGCTTGACCTCAGCAACTGCTGCTGCCAGCACACCAGCCAGCAGCTGCTGGACCTCAACAGTACACAAGCATCATGTCGGACCTCAACAATCACACAAGCTAGTGTTGGACCTCAGCATCACACAAGCGTTGCGTTGGACCTCAACACACAGTACTGTGTTCAGCAGCTGATCTTGGCCCTGAAGTGAGCACCCCCTGCGGTCTCTTGCGCAATGGGGTCTCCACAGAGCATACGCAGGCGTTCAGGGGTAGCGGGCGCATCCAGTTGCACGTAGCCTGACAGGCCTGTCAATACGTGTGTGTGTGTGTGTGTGTGTGTGTGTGAAGGGGGAGGGGACGTCTCCAAATTTAGAAGAGGAGGCTAACACACTTTGTGTGTACATAAGCATACGGCTGCCCCGTGAGCACTGGCATCGTTTCCCTGGTCCTTTCTCTTGTTGCACTAACTGAAGCTTCAAAGAAAAACACAACCGCATTTGAACTGTGATCATGTCCATTTGCTTGCCCTGCTTAGCAAATACCCCATGTGTGCCCACAATACCCATGATTTTTGTTTGCCCTGCATAGCATAGAGCATGATAGCCATGCGCGTGCCCTTAACTGTATCAAGTATGACATTCATGGTACAACGTTGCTCTGCACTGCATTAAAATTCCATTACACCCTTGAAGCTTGCCAGTGGGGTTGGCCAATCCCGTATGAAGATATCTTACATCAGTTTTTTGGAAGGGATAAACAATATACGGCAATATGGCATATTCCATATATACACCGAAGTGGACCTTGATCATTACGCAATATTTAAAGTTTTTTTAGCAGTGCGTAATGCTTTCATAATCATTTTGGAGGGGTACGTATTGGGTGCGCAATGGTGAAAATAAATGGCCGAGATGGGGTGCGTAATGGGTGCGTAATGGTGAAAACAATTCAAAATTCTGATGGATAAGTATGTGAGAAAGATGGTGCGGGGGAGAGGGAGAGGGACAAGGGTGAGGAGGAGAAACGTGGCAAAGAGAGCATTGCGAAGCAGTCTGAGGATGCGAAAGAGCAGAAAAGGGAGCTACATGAGGCTGCAAAGAAGCGGCGCAAGAACAGCCCTTCAGCAATGCAGCAGGTGCAGGAGGGGAGGGCAGCATGGTCTAGAGATGATGCAGAACTGCAGTGGACATCCAGGCTTCAGACAAGAATGGCAGTTTGAAGCAACAATTTTTCTCTGTCAATTGAATGAACAATTGATTCAATGCTGCAGTTGATTAAAGGCTGAATGAGACACAGACTGTCTCTAGCTTTGCCATGTTTATTTTTCAATTTCATCTGGATAGCTTCTACTGCTGAGAGCAACTTACAAGTTGCTTGAATGGATTCTTTTGCCAGGAAATGAATGGCTTCGTGCCTAACTGCGTAATGTGGAACGGGCATGCATGATGGTTACAATGGGGTTTGGCCTGCAGCCAGGTAGTTTGGCTGCTCGGTCTGCACAACTGTTCTAACTGCACAGAAAATATCCATGGCTCCTGATGAGTCTGGAAATAAAACTATAAGCCTCACTAGTTTGCTTCTGCAAGAAATGAGAAAAAGTTTTTCGAAGATAACAAACAGGATCGCAAGAACAGAGGAATATGGCATGCTTTTCATCTTGGAGTCCTCCTTGGTCACACCTATTACATGCAGATGTGTGCTCCTGCCAAAGTGATGTCTCAACTCGTAGGGTGTGAGCGTGTAACCAAAAGCACGCTATGTTCCTCAGGAACAGAAAAGGGTGCGCCATGAACAGACAAGGGTCTCAAAGGAAGAGCCATCCAATGATGATACTAGGCTGATTCGTTCGTGTGTTCACCATGTTCTGCCAAGGCAGCATTCCACACACCTCGCATGCATAAGACAAATGAATCAGGCTCATACAACTTTTACTTGAAACTCAATTGGAAGTTCTTGCATGGGATGCCAGGAAGAATCCAAATTAAGCAAGGAAGGATGTTATGTGTAAATGCTACCTCAGACTCAAAGGTTACAAGGGGGTTAGCCTACTGCACGAGACTCTGGTACATCAAGCTTTGGGGTTCAACCGCCAACCAAGTTGGCGTACTGCACGTGACTTTGGTACATCAAGCAAGCCTTGCCTGGACGCTGCTAGGGGCTCATTGGTAGAAATCATGTGTGCATCCACGCTGCTGCAAACTTTGGTACATCAAGCAAGCCTTGACTGGACGCTGCTAGGGGCTTTTTAGTAGAAATCATGTAATCATCAGAAACTTGAAATTAAGTACTGTGAAGACACGAGGCCTGGACAGCAGTTGAAGGCGGCACAGCGGCAGCATGCAGACCTCTGCAAACTCATTAATGCAAAAGTTGTGACTCTCCACACCATCCTTTTGGGTGTTGGCTTAACCATTACCCAGATCTTGCAAAAGTGCTTGCCAAATTTCCTACCAAAAACATCCAATTCCAGGCACCACAACACTACCAGTGGTTTGATACCATTTCCAACCCTTCCCCACCTTCTTATCCTATGCAACTCATTGTCGTGTGGAATCTTAATGCCAGAGTAATGCTTGACAGCGCAAACAAAGACTGGTTTCACCTCCTCAATCAAGATGTTCCAGAAGGTCACTGGCTACCCCTGGATCGTCCAAATCCTGCCACGCCACTGCGTACCCACCAACACCTAGCATCAAACACCTGGAAAAAGAAATTCCAATCACTCCCCCCTGACACACATAGCTGTTCACACAAGTGCCCTCAGGCTAGGGCAGCTTTCATCCTTGCCAACTACAAAAAGGTGCTCACACTTAAAATCAAGGACTGGAGAGAAATCACCTACACTGATGGCAGTGTAATTAAGCACAAAGATGATGACTCCCCACCACTTTCTGGTTTAGGTGTTTACAAACCGGGAAGGGACACTATTCCACCCTCCCAACACTTGCAGCTGCAAGTCAGACCCAACGGCCGTGGACCTACAAATACCATCAACAGAGCAGAACTAGCAGGCATTCTTGTGGCACTCCAACAAGGGCAAACTGACATTGCCTCTGATAGTGCATCCTGCCTCTCCCAAATTTCTAAACAAACCCTTAATCCGATGCGCATGAGGAAACACCTCCATGCAGAACTCATTCAGGACATCTCAAATTTGCTAGAGCACTCTCCACACCCCGTTCATTTCTACAAAGTCAAAGCCCACTCTGGCATCATTGGCAATGAGGGGGCTGACGCCTGCGCACGCACCCCAGCCCTCTCAAATACCATAGACATTGCACTTCCAGATGCTAGGGACCCCTTCCACAAATTTTATTGGCTCTCTTTGAAGACCTCTCGCGCACAGAATGATGGTGTGCACCGCTCCTGGCTGGTGAGAAACGAGCCCTTGGCCCTTGTGCGCGCGGCGGTGCACTTGGCAACTTGAAGGGATCCCAAGGTCAGTAAACCTGGCTTCACTGTGGAGAGGGATGCTCGGGGAGCCCTCCGCATCGCCCCTCAGCCCCCTGCTGCGCCCATGCTCCGCCTCATGCTCCCCAAGAGCAGCGACGACAGCGTCCGGGCTCTGGTCAAAATTGACCCTGCTCCAGGATTCAACATCGACTCACTTGGCACTTATCCATTTGAGCAAGCCAAAGCAGCTTTCTCGCGCTGGATCCTGGGACGCGCCCAGGAAAACAGCGATGACATCTGAGCAGACCACCTCGACCTCATCATCTTCCCGGGCCATGAAAACATGGACACAGCACCCTCCCCCCCCGGCACCCCGACCTCACCCATCCCCCTCCAACACAGCAGATTCAGCAGCAACAGCAGCTTGAGCAAGGGGAGATCCAGCCAACCCAGCCCCAGCAACAGCAGCAACAACCCCCCAAACCCCGGCAAACCCGCAGCGACAGCAGCGGCACAAGCAACAATGGGAACAGTAGGGGGCGGAAAGCGGCTGCAAAGGCACGCGCAGCCGCGGCCTCAGCTGCCGCCTCTAGGGAGACCACGCACACAGCGGATGGCGGCACCCCGCACTCCGGGCCTCCGCCCACCCAAGCCAACCACCCTGCCAACCCTCCGACCACATCCAGTGCACCTGCTGCACCCACTGCTGGGGGCGATCGTACCACCTCTCTTCATGACAGCATAGAGGCGGAACTCCTCCTCAGGCTCGCCCTCAACCAGCCAGAGCCCATGCTCCTTGAATTCGCCAACATTGCACCAATGCCCTTCAGCAAACCCACATCCAACATCCTTACGCTCACTCCCTGTGACACCAAGGCCATGGCAACACTCCTCAACACCCGCAAGATCACCATAACGGAGCAGGGTGCCTTCACTCTAACCCTCACCCTCATCGATGTAGATCCAGCAGCCCAGTGCTTTGAGCCTCTCCACCTCACTTTCTCCACACCCCTCATCCTGAGCGCTGACAACCTTAGCGCAGTGGTCACCGCCCTGATCAGGCACTACAACAGTGGGGACCCAGACAGAGAGGGCTTTGTCAAGGCCTTAAAAGACCGCGCCCATGACAGCAGCAGCGGCAGCTCCAACCCACTGCACCACCCAAGCATTGCAGTTCGTGGAGGTATGCTCATTGCAAACATAATAACTGGGAAGTCCCTCCCCAGCACAGCAGCAACGGAATCCGGCCAAGCTGCCTTCGCCTTCACCCTCACCGACAACACCCCTGCTGTGAGCAGGGCCACTACAAAGGCCTCTTCTGAGGTCCTCTTCTGGCCCGGCAGCCCCAAGAGCTGCGGGGCATTTTGCCTCACACCCCTCCCGGACTGTATCACCGTCACCACAAATGTGGGGTCCACTCTATGCACATTCACGACCCAGATCCCCAAACAGCCCTTTGAGTTCTGGAAACTCATAGACGCTCCATCCACGCTAGCTCTTCTACCAGCTGCTGAGGATCTCTTCCCTGGCAAGATCCCCAAAGCCCTTGCCTTAGCGACAGCTTCTGACAGCTGACACTTACACCCCCGGCTCCCGTCCACTCTACCTGCTCAAGGCCCACCTCCACGATGCACTGGGAGCAGTAGACGATCAGAAAGCCTGGGACGATCTAATGCTCCGCACGCTCCAAAGCATCACAATGGGCACAGACAAGCATGCCCTCCCGCCACAAACCAGCGCCTCCCCTACCTCAAGCCCGGCCAAAGGCCAGGGCTACTACGCCAAGGCCATGGCGATGCTACAGCAATCCAAGCACACGGCAGAGCAAGATGAGACAGCCACAGCAGCCCAGCAGCAGGCAGCAAGAATGGCCAGGCTTGGCGCCATCTTTGGTACCCCACCTAGGATGGCTAATACAACACAGCCGCCCACAGCCCCGCACCCCGCTGGCAAAGCAACTACCACCACCGTCACCACCACTGCTGCCACCCGCAAGGTAAAGCCCTCTACTTCTACCAATGCAAGCACGCACATCCCCACCATGAATATGGTGGCACACACACGGAAAAACATAAAAACTCACACTCCCACGCTCCACCATTGCAGGCGACCAACTCGCCACCCGGCAAGCCTGCTCCCAAACGAAACAACAGGCGCCCAGCCCCATGAGCTGCAGAGGGTGGGCACCCCCAGTTTTTATTTTGAAAGACAAACAGGCTCAAATTGCCAGGCACACGCCCTAAACAACTTAATGGGATTTAGACTTGTCAGCCCAAGCACACTGCAAGCCTTTATAGCACACAAAATGGAGACTGCTCCGGATCCTGAAACTAGGGAACACTGGAGATGGTCTGCTTACAATGAAGTGACCGCACAAGGTCCCCTGTCTGGCTTTGGGGATGACGTTGTCAAAGTGTGGCTGGAGGAAACTCAAAATCTCACTCAACTCAAAATTGGAGTTATCCATGACACATTGGACAACAAACTCCATGCCCTCAACACTGAAGCGGATAAACACTCGACCCATTCCTTCATCTGCAAAAGCATCAATCATGCCTTTGCCATCAAGAAAATTAACAGCTCCTGGTACCTATTTGACTCAGAACTCACATCTCCAAGCATCATCACGGACGCTCGTAGTTCCCAGAAGCGGGGTGGCATGGCCCATACATTTGAGATCTTTGTCCTAAAGCACAAAACACCCCCGGATGATCACCCCTGTCCTCAACCATACATGGAAAACCAAAATAAGGCATTTTGTCTTTTACATGCCTTTAATATGGCTGTGGGCACACACGTTCTCTCTGGCGCCTCTGTTCTTTCACATATAGGACAGCTAGAAAATACCCTTGCTCTTCGCAACCTTGCGAACATCTCCCTGCGCCACCTCTACACACCAGGCATTGGAAAATTTAACATCGCAATTGTAAATCACTACCTGCATTACCTGCCCTGGAATGCAAACCACAAATTCTACCTCCAATACTCACACACTGACCTCCAACAGGGCCAAATCAATAGGCGCTTTGTAGAGCATCTATCAAATAACTCTGCTTATGCAACTGCAATCATCCTCACCTCCAGAAACCGGGTCGGACAGCTCCATGCCAAGACCCTCAAGAAAATTGAAAATGCCTCCCTTTACGCCCAGAGTACCTGGTGCATCCTGGACTCTGAGAATTCGCATCCAGTTTACCTTACAACAGACGAAAGCTGGCATCAGCTTAGTGGAAACATTCTCACTATCCAGTCTGGCTCCTTTTGGGACCATCTGGCTGACACATCTGACCTTCATCTTGCTGATCCACACATTCCTCTCTTATATCCCGAGCCCACTGCAAGCCAGAACAGTGGCACCATTTATATGGCTGACATGGTTCCTCCCCCCCAACAGCATGCAAGTGATCAACAGATCAATCCTTCGACTAGCCCTCAAGGGATAGAAAATGCACAATTACACGCCACGGCAACTTGCCGATGCTTGAAGCATCTCCACGGGCCCCCAACAGATGTGGCATGACCACCTCAAAATTATTACCATGAATGTCCGCGGTCTCTTTAAAAGTAAGGAGGATGTACGTGACCTTATAACTCATCATGACCCAGACATTCTCTCACAGAGACTAAAATTACTGGAGGAACCAAAATACCACAATGGCTTGACCATCTTTTACAAGACTATACCTGGTGGCACAGCTCTCACCATCACTCTGGCACAATTCTCTGTGTCAAGGAAAGTATTGCCATTACCACCCAAGCCACCGAAGTTCAATGCCAAGATAACATTGATGGAAGGATGGTGGCTGCCAAACTCAAGACTTCAAGCAAGCCCATTCTTCTGATTTCTACCTACTGGCCTTCAAGTAATAATCATGCAGCCCTTGAAACTAGAAAACGCATAGAGGAACTACTGAAACGCCTTCTCAACTCCTGTCACTGCCTCCCCATCCTTCTGGGTGACATGAATGCTACACTTTTTCCACAAGATAGAACCAGGGAAATATCTTATGAGCAAGATAAGCTTTTCCGCAACTTCATCTCAGACACTATTTTTTGTCCCATTGACTGGCATTTACCACAAAGAACCTGGACATTTAGGTCAGAAATAGCGCCTCGCAACCAAACCTCAAGAGGTCACACACACAGCCGTGTTGATGACATATTGCTGCCCTCCCCCATCCTCACAGCCAACAGCACCAACCTCCAACATCCTCAGATATTCTGCAACCCTGCTGACCACGGCTACAAGCACAGCGATCATATTCCCCTCGTTGCCAATGTCCCCACCAACATCCTAGGGGTCAAAATCAAAAAATTCCTTGAACCTGCACCGCTACATCAAAATGAGCGTGTACTAGTGCGGCCTACAAAACCCTCGGATATTGAAAAGCTGCATTGTGCTCTCTATGATCCTACGTATACACCTCACATCACCCACGCTAACATTCTGCATACACTGAACAGTATGCACAAGGCTGCTCTCTCCCACCTGTCTGCCATAGAGATCACCTGCGCTAAGAAACCAACCTGCTTGAATTAGAATTGTGGCCTCCCTGCCAGGGGACCCGTTGAAAACATTGCCGATAAATTGTAAATCTTATCAAAGAGTGCCATGAGGTGGCTCTACAGGTTTGCACCACCAAAACTAAACCTGCAACATCCAAATACTTCAGAATCAGGAGGGTCAGTAACCTCCGCAAATCACTCTGCAACAAACTCAGATCTGTCCGCCACGTGCAGTACAATTTGCCCCAGGCCCACCTGGCCCTCACCTTTGATGAAGTCCTGGCCCTAAACAGCCACGACCCCAATCTCCATAAGGCCATCCTCTTTGTCCACAAATTTTCCCAAGCAGAAACAATGCCCACCAGCCCATCCTCAAACACCGCTTCACCCCCTCTGCCCCCGTTGGAGGCCGTCCTCCAAGCTCAACATAAGAACCTCAAGGAGCAAATCAACAAGATAGACTTTGACTTCAGCACCCAGTGCCACATCAGAGCGCAAAGGCGACAACAGAGAAAAATTGCAAAGCACCCAGCCCGTGCCAATAAAGAAATTTTAAGCAGCAAAAGCACCACCCCTTCGCAAATCCAAGCACTCACAGAACCCAGCACAGGCGAGGTGGAAACAGACCCGTGCAAAATAGCTGATATTGTGGAAAAGTTCTACACTGACAGTATGGCTGCCCCTTGCATAAAGACTGGGGCCTATCTTCCATCTGACCCCCAAGCCAGACGCAACTACCCCTGGATGGAACAACAGTGCGAGGACCACTTCATCCTAGAAACTCCCATCACCAGGGCTGAAAATGATACCCAAAGGAAGAGGGAATGGCTCCACAGCTCCATCTTGGATAGCTGCTCCTTCCAGGAGTGTATCCAATCCCTCACAAACAATAAGACCCCAGGACCAGACGGCATAGCCAATGAGCTGCTCAAACACCTGCCTCAAGAATATAAGGAATCCATCCACAAACAATTTATTATTATGTGGGCAACGGGAATCACTCCCAAAGCCTGGAAAAAGAGTGATACAATACTTATTTTCAAAGAAAAAGGTCCCCAAACGTACATCACATCCTACCGGCCTATTGGTTTGGCTAACACCCTTTATTAATTATGGACACGACTGGTTACAACAACCCTATATGAATATGCAGAGAGCCACTCCCTGCTGAGCACCATGCAAGCAGGTTTCTGCAAACACACAGACACCATACACCAACTCCAAAACTCAATCATGACTCTTGAAGATTCCTAACTCTTCAATAGAGATGTGTATGCACTGATTGTAGACTTTACCTCTACCTTCAACACAACAGACCATGACAAACTGCTCTGGATCATGTATGACCTTGGCTTCCCCACCGATGCCATTGACACTGTAAAAAAGTTGTACCAGGAGGCACACACCAGAGTCCGTCTCCCTACGGGACAATATACAAAAGACATCCCCATAGAGAGGGGGACCATCCAGGGCCTCTCTCCCTTCCTCTTCCTCATATTCATGGAACCCCTGCTGCACTGGCTCCATGCTGGCGGGCGTGGCTATAATTAAGAGTGCCTCAACAAAAGTACACAAACTATTGAAGAGAAAGCCCATAACAAAATCAGCAGTGGGGCCTTTGCAGATGACCTCATCTGCATCACGGGCACCTATGCCAATCTTCGCATCCAAGCCAAGAAATGAACCCTTTACGCGGATTGGGCCCACCTCATCATATCCGGCAACAAGACTAAAGTGATCTGCAGCCTCCCTAGCCCACAAAGCAGAGACCTGCGGGGCAATACGTCAGCGGCGGACTTTGCCAGACGTCTGCTCAAAGACAAGATCTTGGTCCAGGGCAAACCGACTCGGTTCATTTTCCCTGGGGATCCTTTCACCTACCTCGGCGTAGAAGTCACCATGACCCTGGACTGGAAACCCCAACACACTAAAATGACAGAAAAGCTTACCAAAAAACTTACAAACCTAGCTTGCTCTTTTGCCACACCCAGACAAACTATGGATATAATACGAACAGCAATCATCCCAAGCATTGCCTATGCCTTTCCAGTCACGCCCTGCTCTGACCTTGCATGCTGGGATAAACTTGCCCTTAACACCAATAAAGAGAGGTACAAGCTCTGGCAGTGCACCGCCACAGCCATCCTATGGGAAGACAAAATCAACTTTGGACTCGGATGCACATCCATTGCAGTAGAATATAATGCGAGGTGTGCAGCGGCCCTCACCACTAGCCTCAATAACACCGGCAGACACGGCCGGGTCACCAAGTCATTACTGGAATCCCAAATCCATCAACTCAGATACTATATTCTTAGGAGCATCAACCCATCACACCAACATCCTAACTTCCTCCTCAAGCAGTTACCCTATATGCTTCGTGTCAGGCAATACCTCTGCATCAACAACAGCGCTCTTGACATCTCCTATCAAGGTGCACCCTAACTTCTTTCCAGCATCACTCCCGTATTAAATGTTCTCTCGATGCCAATGCAACCCACCCTTAGGACCCTAGCCTGCCACTGCGCCTATCCCCTCATGGAACTAGGCATATCCAGGCTCTCCTCTCTGCTAAATGACAACCTCACTCATATTATTGACGGAATTAAACTCACATCCCTGTTTGGCCGCAAAATAAGGACCAGACATATCGTGGCCCTTAATAAGCTCTCCCATACCCTCAACACCCACAATCTCACATCTGATCTCATCTGTATGATCGTACAGAGCCAAGACAGCTCGCCCAATAAACCCCCTGAATCACGCTGCATAAATAACACAACATATGCACAATTGATAAAAACAGAACATACACCAACAGGCTGGAACTGGTCAAAGCTCCATACAGGGCATGCTCCTGCAAACACCCCCAACTGCAACCCAGTCAATGAGGGTCATGCCCCTAACACACACATACATCTTAACTCCAGGACTTACAGCAACCCCCTCTTTGATGCTCAAGATATGGAAGTAAAGAATGCTCTCCAACGCAGCCAGGACAGCCCGTCCTCAAACAGCCAACCACATACAGAGGCGCACAAGTGCCAAGGCAGACGCACTCGCAAAAGACACAATCCCTATGTGGAAGAACCACAAACACAAGCACATGACATAGACCCCACCCAACCCCTCTTGACACCCCTCACACAGGCCCTGCCTCTGGAACCCACACAGACCCCACAAATTGGGGTCAGGAGGCCCAGAAGGAGCCGAGATCCAACAACGTACCTAGAATACCACACACAACCCATTATAGCCCCATGCCCCCTACCTCCAAACACACCAGGCACTAACGCTGCCCAGTGGCTCTGGAACTATAAGCAGGATAAGGCTGCTGAATTGAACGCAAAACAAGTTAGCAACACCATCTTCCGATATGACCATGTCATCCTAAAAATCTTGGGCTGGCAACACCTACGGAAATCCAAGAGATCCTCTCAAGAGAAGCAGCAAACTCAATACAAAGTCCAATGGCACCCTGTAACAATTGATAAGTGGGGCTTACCTTTTTTCCAAATTGATGGGCTGAAAGTAGCCTATTCAAAGCATGTACCTAGAAGGATTAAAGAAGACCCGTGCTGCCAACTCTGCTGGAGCCTTGTGAGCAAAGAACACGCACATGAATCTCAATGCTACGACGATATGCCCACCTGCGGTACCTGCTACCGCACTTACCACTGGGGCTGCCTCATAGATGTCAAAGCATGCTCCCCGAATGACCGGGCGCTGAGCAAACCTATTGAGCACTGGGACTGCCCTGCATGCGCCCCTCTGTCAGACTCCCAAAAAGCGGAAAGGATCAACTTCTCTTAAGATTGTGAAATGATTCATGTGGAATGGCATCTTAAATGAAAAGCTGCCGATATGTTACAAATGCATCCAGATCTACATGTCCATGTGCAAGCCTTTGAGGAGGAAGAACTGGAACACACAGTAGACCCCATGGACGATGAGGTAGACCTGGACAATCTTGTAAATCAAGGCTTTGAAGGCAATCCCCAGAGCCTTTCTGACTCTCCATGGCTCTCAACTACCGGCTGTGCCATTCGCAAGAACGTCACCTTTGACTTCCAACCTACCAACCCCCAGACAGATATCATGCCAACATGGCAATGTGAGATAATCATAAGAACTGTTGAACTCATGAGGGAAACCCTCTAACCTGACACATCTGATGAGGTCACCATGCCAGCACAAATGCCGGAGGTTATCACTTCTGAATGTGCCTGTATCTACAATGCCCATGGCAAGTGCGTTGGTATGTTGACTGTAGAAAGACTCAAGACCCTACTCGAAGCCTTTGAAGCAGCCAGAAGGGCAGGCATCCATGCCACCATCCAGCCACTTGTTCAGGATTCAGCAACAGAAACTATGGGACTACTCTCACGTCAGAAGGCCCAACAGAAATATATATCTGCCAAGAGCAGAAAGGTCTACAATTCTAACGCGCTGATCACACCACCCTACATTCGATCAGCCCTACATAAATGGTGCATGGTCTTGACAGAGAGGTTCTCCAACACTCTTGAATTTGACGGTATCTTTAACACTTATTTCAGCACAAGCAATCGTGACCAGGCCTTCGGGGCACACACAGACGCCCTCTCTGTACTTTACAATGGCTTCTCCTTCTGCCATCCCCCTCATGATGATGAAATTATGTTCAGACTCCTGCGCCACGCAGTACACTCCTCCCTCCAAACCACCGAACCAGTTGCCACCTTCATGCTTTTGCCCCACTGGAGAGGCTTCAGCTGCAATGCCTACATGAGTTGGCTTAACCATTACCCATATGTTGCTAAAGTGCTTGCCAAATTCCCTACAGGTAACATCCAATTCCAAACACCCCAACACTGGTCTGACGCCATGCCTAACCCCACCCTGCCCTCTTATCCTATGCAACTCATTGTTGTCTGGAATCGTAATGCTAGAGAAGCACTTGACAGTGCAAACAAAGACTGGTTCCAACTCCTTAACCAACATGTATCAGAAGCTCACTGGCTACCCCTGGATCGTCCTAATCCTACAACGCCACTCAATACCCACCAACACCTCGCATCAAACACTTTGAAACAGAAATTCCAATCACTCCCCCCTGACACACGTAACTGTTTACACAGCCAGACCTGGCCTGCGTAGTCTTTTCTTTTCTTTTCTTTACACAAGTACCCTCAGGCTAGGGCAGCTTTCATACCTGCCAACTACAAAAAGATGTTCACACCTAAGATCAAAGACTGGAAAGAAATCACCTACACTGATGGCAGTGTAATCAAACACAAAGATGATGACTCCCCACCACTTTCTGGTTCAGGTGTTTACAAACCGGGAAGGGACACTATTCCACCCTCCCAACACTTGCAGCTGCACATAAAACCCAATGGCCTTGGACCTACAAATACCATCAACAGAGCAGAACTTGCAGGTATTCTTGTGGCACTCCAACAAGGGCAAACTGACATTGCCTCTAAAAGTGAATCCTGCCTTTCCCAAATTTCTAAACAAACTTTCAATCCAATGCGCATGAGGTATCACCTACATGCAGAGCTCATTCGTGCTATATCCACCATATTAGAGCACTCCCCTCATCCTATTAATTTCTACAAAGTCAAAGCCCATTCTGGCATCATTGGCAATGAGGGGGCTGACGCCTGCGCACGGTCTGCAGCCCTCACGGCCACCACAGCTATTGAACTCCCACATGCCTGGGACCCATTCCACAACTTTTACTGGCTCTCACTGAAGACCTCACACAGACAAAATGATAGCCTGCACCGCTCCCACGCTTTCCCAACACACTACCTCAACAACCTTACCGACAAACTTAAATTACACATGCATAAAAAGCACAAGCTAGGCTCTGCTGATATCTCTGGATACCATTACAATAGCTGGCAGAGGCTCAACCATGCCATACAACTTACTTCCCCAATCACCACTGCCACTATAGAAGCTCACAATCCAACATGTCAACTTGCTAACAAGGAAATCAGCAACTCCTTCTGGTCTACTCCTAAGATTAATCAATTAATTGAACAACAGATAAATGTAGTCAAATACCGCACAGGGACAGTCTACACACAAAAGCATGCCATTAGGTTCAATAGGTCCTTTGACCGATGGAAGATGCCCGCTGTGTGATGATATTTACAGCATTAATCATGTTGTCATCAGATGCCCAAATCCAACTATGAGTGGTATGCACACCAACAGACACCATGTTGGCCTTAGCTTCTGTGTTAAAGCCCTTAGCAAAGGCAGGTTCGGTTCATCCCTTATTGGTATGGATGCCTGCCGTAATGAGAGACTCTTGGATCAGGGGATACAAGTCCCAGAAAACATCTCACGAGCCATTCCAGACTGGGTTTTTCCAAATGGTACTGGCTCCTCTGCTTGGCACCAGAGCCGCCTTGATGTTATCTTTGTGAGATCTATCCCAAGCAGACAAGCTCACCTTGACCCTTCTAAGATCCCTCCTCAAGACAGAGACATACACCTTGTTGAACTGAATTTTTGTCCAGACACCAACCCCTTCATCACTTTAGAAATTGCAGCAACTCAGCATGCTCACACTATAACCAGACTTAAAACCCGCAGCTCAAGGAATCCAAACAGGAACAACAAAGTGACTCTACACATCATCCTAATTGGCGTGGCGGGCACTATTTACAATGAGTACACGATCAAACCTCTTGTCAATATGGGCCTATCCAAGCACAAAGCAAAATCCCTAGCTTCAAGCTGAGCTGTCATGCCATACAGGGACTAACCACTATCATTAACACCAGACATGCTCTTTGCTTACTGGGGGCTTCTGGGGGGGGGGTCGCTGGGCGCGCGGAGGTGGATACAAGAAGAAGGAGAGTCCGAGCGTCTCGGGGCATGACCGACAACCCGCCCGATCCTCATTAGTTCAGTCTCCTTCCCTCTCCTAGGCTAGCTGTAGCTAGTGTAGTTTTGAGGGACCTCTGGTGAGGCCCTTGCTAGCTTGCTAGTTAAGGGACCTTTCCATAATGCACGCGGCCTGTGGCCTGCGTAGACTTTTCTTTCTTTTTCTTTTCAAGCTTGGCTCTGCTGACATCTCTGGTTACCACTACCAGAGATGGCAGAAACTTAACGATACCATACCAACCACCACCACTGCAAACACCGAAGCACACAACCCAATCTCTCGACTTGCTAACAAGGAGATCAGCAACTCCTTATGGCAAAATCCAAAGATTACTTTGAAACAGCAAATAAATATAATGAAGTACCGAACAGATACACTGTACACACAGAGACATGCCTCCACTTTCAACTTTTCTTCCAGTTCTGGAAGGTGCCCTCTTTGCGATGATATGGACCACATTAACCACATACTCTTCAGGTGTACATACTCAACAATGAGCGGGATGCACACCAACAGACACCATGAAGCCCTTAGTCTCTGTGTAAAAGCCCTCAGTAAAGGCCGGTATGGCTCATCCCTTATTGGCATGGATGGCTGCAGTAATGAGAGGCTCCTGGATCAGGGCATACAAGTCCCTGGGAACATCTCAAGAGCTATTCTAAACTGGGTTTTCCCTAATGGTACTGGCTCCCTTGCCCGGCACCAAGGCCGCCCTGATGCTCTCTTTGTGCACCCTATTCCAGGCAGACAAGCTCACCTTGATCCCTCCAAGATCCCTCCTCAGGACAGGGACATCCACCTTGTTGAACTGAAATTCTGCCTTGACGCAAATCCTTTCATCACTCTTGAACGTGCAGCAACTCAACATTCTCACACCATAACTAGACTTGAAACCCGCAGCTCAAGGAATCCAAACAGGAATAATAAAGTGGCTCTGCACATCATCTTAATTGGGGTGGCTGGCACCATTTACAATGAGTATACAATCACACCTCTTATGAATCTGGGCCTTACCAAACAAAAAGCAAAATCACTAGCATCCGAGCTTAGGGACCATGCCATTCAAAGATTAACCACTATCATTAACACTAGACACTCTCTTTGTTTTCACGGGGGCTTCTGGGGGGGTTCTGCTGGGCGCACGGCGGCAGAGGACGGGAGAAGGAGAGTCCGGGCGTCCAGGAGCACGGCGAGCAACCCTCCAGATCCCCATTAGATCTGTTTCTGGCTCTCTCCTAGGCTAGCTGTGTCTAGTGTAGGTTTAGAGGGCCTTCTGGTGAGGCCTCTAGCTTTCCAGTTAGGGGACCTTCCCTTAATGCACGCGGCCTTTGGCCTGCGTAGACTTTTATTTTCTTTTTCTTTTCTTTTCTTGTTGGTGGGACCTGCTATACTGAGCACACCCTTAATCAGTTTAAAGAATTGGGACTCGACCACCAACGCGCCAATAAACTTGCTTGCAAACTTCATGCCCATTCTGTCATGTATGCCAACAAGCTTGTTACCACTAGGCGTGCTATTAGAAACAAGAATACTTCTCGCTGCCAGGTTATGGAGCTGGGTGCTTCCAATAACCCTCCAGATCCCCATTAGGGTCTTCTTTTTGTAGCTTTGTGGTGGAGGGGACTCATGGCTCTTCTGAGCCAATGCGTCCCCTTTTCCTTAACTGATATAGGGAGAGTTTCCTCTGCCTACATAGTATTTCTTTTCTTTTCTTTCTAAGCCAGGCAAGTGCTGGTTCAGAGCTCTTCTAGCAGCAAGGCCCGCGGCAAGAGAGTAATGAACCAGACCATGTTTGATGTTCCTGGCCCTCTCATTGTGCATGTGCTGCTCCTCCTTACATCAATTTTATATTTACTATTGTTTGACCCCTTCGTTCTTGGCATGCTCGGTGTGACAGACCGTGCTTCTTCCTTAAGTTACCACACGAACACACATATGTTGCTCTCCTCCTTTTTTTGATGCAGTCGGTTGGTCCTGGCAAACTCCTGATGTTCATTTGCCGTTGCTTTGTCATACTAACACCAGTGGAAGATCTTTCCCTTGTTCTTGGCAAGGTTTTTTTTGTACAGTTACATGCATGGGCAACACACTGTGACAAACACTCCTTTACATGGTTATAATACAGTCTTTCACATGAGCAGCCTACTAGGCCGACTAGTGACTAGTAGCAGTCACGTTTTTTGACTGATGGCTTATTCTGTAAAAACCTGTAAAACCTGGACACAGGTAGCAGGCGTTTGGACTTCCTTTTTTCTCTGTTCTCACTTCAATTTCTATTTTTGTTCGAACAGTTCTCCTTTCTCTGTCCCCTCCTTTACCCCTGGTTTTTCAGTTTACTCCCTACAGTGTTTACCTCCGTGTGCTGGAATGTACCAGCACCAGGCCTATCAGCCCAAGAGTGAGGCTGCCGGTCCTTCTCTTTAAATCTGTACATCTCAATTCCATCCCATGACCACTGGCAGTAACACCACTGGCGGTGATGGGACCGCTGGTCATGGGATGTTCAACCGCTGCTCTGGCTGTGTCAATTTCTCAGCCTACAACTCTGGAAACTCTAACCAGGCAAAAAATGCGAAGGTGCCAGTATCCAAACTAGGTTGTCATGCAGAGATGAATGACTTATATACAAGTCAAATGTGTACATCTACAAGGGGTGTATATGAACCAGGGTGTTCCCTCCAGACCCCCATCAGCTTCCGCCTCCGTGTGCTGGAATGTAGCAGCACCAGGCCTATTAGTCCAACGTTGTGGCTAACGGTCCTTTCTATAAATCCGTTCCCTCCAGACCCCCATCAGCTCTAGTTCTGGCTTTCTGTGCTTGCTCTTCCTCGTGGTCTGTGTGGTGGTGCCCTGCTTTTCAGGACAGGTGACCTTTCCTTAATGCACAAGGCCGGACTTGGCAAGCGTAGTCTTTCTTTCTTTCTTTCTGGCTTTCCCCTAGGCTAGCTGTGTCATGCTCAGATTTGAGGCCCTTTGATTAGGCCCTTACTAGCTTGCTAGTTAGACCTTAACGCAGCGGCTTTTCTTGGGTCCACTTGGGCCTTCAGCAGTGCCGGAAGTCATACACTGCAAGACTGTGAGTTACAGTCTCTTTCACCGGCACTATCAAGTAGGGGTCGCATTTCTTTTCGACAGAGCTGACATAACCAGGTGAACAGACAGATTAAAAGGATCATGCACAAAAAACCAAGGTATTTTCTTATCTCATGCCTCTTGGCAAGCATCCCACAAGGCAGCACTGTATTCCGAAGCATACAAAAAAAGTAGTACAAATTTGAAAACCATTTTTTTATTTGTTTAATGTACCTCCATAGGCCCAGCTGCAGCCAGCTGAAGCAAACTTAGTCAATCATTTTGCATTTTAGGCACGCATGCAAATTGCACTCCTTTAAAAGCCGCGAGCAAAAGCAATTGTATACACCACCAATAGCTGGGGGGTTTCTGATACTACAGCACGACTAAAGCAGGATGAGATAAAATCATCATCAGCACCTCCTGGCGCTGCTCTGTAGACTACAAAATTTTACACTTGCTGTGCAGCAGCGTGGACACCACATTGCCTGTGGACCGCTGGATCACTTGCCGACAAACCCTCACTAACTTATCTACCTGTGGCAAACAAGCTCTAAGAACAAACGCTCCAAAAAATCTACACACCATAATTCAACCAATCCCCTTTGATATTAGGCGCCCATCCACCCACTCCAGCACTTGTACTCCATCCAAACCAACCACATCAGCTTGACCTCAGCAACTGCTGCTGCCAGCACACCAGCCAGCAGCTGCTGGACCTCAACAGTACACAAGCATCATGTCGGACCTCAACAATCACACAAGCTAGTGTTGGACCTCAGCATCACACAAGCGTTGCGTTGGACCTCAACACACAGTACTGTGTTCAGCAGCTGATCTTGGCCCTGAAGTGAGCACCCCCTGCGGTCTCTTGCGCAATGGGGTCTCCACAGAGCATACGCAGGCGTTCAGGGGTAGCGGGCGCATCCAGTTGCACGTAGCCTGACAGGCCTGTCAATACGTGTGTGTGTGTGTGTGTGTGTGTGTGTGAAGGGGGAGGGGACGTCTCCAAATTTAGAAGAGGAGGCTAACACACTTTGTGTGTACATAAGCATACGGCTGCCCCGTGAGCACTGGCATCGTTTCCCTGGTCCTTTCTCTTGTTGCACTAACTGAAGCTTCAAAGAAAAACACAACCGCATTTGAACTGTGATCATGTCCATTTGCTTGCCCTGCTTAGCAAATACCCCATGTGTGCCCACAATACCCATGATTTTTGTTTGCCCTGCATAGCATAGAGCATGATAGCCATGCGCGTGCCCTTAACTGTATCAAGTATGACATTCATGGTACAACGTTGCTCTGCACTGCATTAAAATTCCATTACACCCTTGAAGCTTGCCAGTGGGGTTGGCCAATCCCGTATGAAGATATCTTACATCAGTTTTTTGGAAGGGATAAACAATATACGGCAATATGGCATATTCCATATATACACCGAAGTGGACCTTGATCATTACGCAATATTTAAAGTTTTTTTAGCAGTGCGTAATGCTTTCATAATTATTTTGGAGGGGTACGTATTGGGTGCGCAATGGTGAAAATAAATGGCCGAGATGGGGTGCGTAATGGGTGCGTAATGGTGAAAACAATTCAAAATTCTGATGGATAAGTATGTGAGAAAGATGGTGCGGGGGAGAGGGAGAGGGACAAGGGTGAGGAGGAGAAACGTGGCAAAGAGAGCATTGCGAAGCAGTCTGAGGATGCGAAAGAGCAGAAAAGGGAGCTACATGAGGCTGCAAAGAAGCGGCGCAAGAACAGCCCTTCAGCAATGCAGCAGGTGCAGGAGGGGAGGGCAGCATGGTCTAGAGATGATGCAGAACTGCAGTGGACATCCAGGCTTCAGACAAGAATGGCAGTTTGAAGCAACAATTTTTCTCTGTCAATTGAATGAACAATTGATTCAATGCTGCAGTTGATTAAAGGCTGAATGAGACACAGACTGTCTCTAGCTTTGCCATGTTTATTTTTCAATTTCATCTGGATAGCTTCTACTGCTGAGAGCAACTTACAAGTTGCTTGAATGGATTCTTTTGCCAGGAAATGAATGGCTTCGTGCCTAACTGCGTAATGTGGAACGGGCATGCATGTGTATCTGTTACGTTGACATATCTGTTTCATTGACATTCTTCGCAGAGGTGCTTCTTGAGGTGCATGAAGAATGGTGCGTAATGAGGAGTGTGCAGAGTGAAATTGCTAATCAGCTGCCCATGGAGTGCGTAATGGGGGTATCCAAAGGGGAAAAAAAGGGTATGTTTGAAAGGAAGTTTGCGTAATGGGGGTGCGCAAAGTGAAAATAAAATCTGCTTGACTGCCAAAAAGGTTGCGTAATGGCTGCGTAATGGAATTATTCAACTCAAAAAATTTGGGGGTGCGTCGTGGTCACGGTCCACTACGGTATGGAATTGGCCAACCCAACCAATCAGGCCAACCGCCAAACAAGCACCGAACACTTGCCCTTGGCCCTCCCATCTGCATCCCGGCGTGCTGCTTACACTGCGTCCTTAAGCGCAAAGACACAGAGGCACCCTCCAACCATGACACCCATTCAAACAGAATGCAACACAGACACCAAGCCCACCTGCATCCCGACGTGCCGCGTACACTGCGTCCTTAAGGGCAAAGAACACAGAGGCTCCCAGATGGAAAGGAGGCTCTCCCACTGCCTTGGAAGAGTGCACAGCGCGCACATTGGGGGCGTCTTGGAGCAAGGACACCCGGAAGTCCACGGGGATGTCATTGGCGGAGGGGATCTTGTATGTGCCTGGGCCCTGCGCACGTATGCAATGTGTGTGTGTGTTTATGTGTGTATGCATGGGTGCAAAACCAACAGTGTCGCAAAAACAAATTTGATAAGCAAATGGGATTATTAAGCAACAAATCAGCAGGCACACGCCATCCCTGCTCGTCAGGCGGCAAGGTGTGCTCATCTTCAGGGTTGACCAATCACTCTGGCCAGCTCACTAAAGTCACAGCACACTTGTGCACACCCACGCCCCAACATAAACAATGGATACAGTATACTCAGGCCTGCACAAGCATGCAAGGACCTGGCTGAGCAAGCCCACCTTGGCCTGCAAGTATAGCTTGTTGGTACCCACGGGCCTCTGGGGCTATCTCACCTTAACCTGCGGATGGCCTGGTCGTACTCATAAGCCACTTGAGCCAACTTAGGCCACTTGGGCCAACTCACCTTGGTCGGCAAGTGGGTTAGTTGCATCTATGGGCCACTTGCAGGAGTCTGTAACTGTGCTGGCTGCACTGCAGAACTGAGTGCTTGGAGTTCTACAGCCTCCTCCTTCACCTGGGAACACCTACACGCACTTGGGCCAACTCACCTTGGTCTGCAGGTGGCCTGGTCGCACCCATGGGTGCTGCTTGTCTCCCCACTGCAGCTCCTCAAGGCACAGCCAGCCCATGCCTTGCACAAAGCCGCCCTCAACCTGTGGGAACAAGCGAGGCGAGCAAACAAACGTATGTGCACGCGTGCGTGTATGTGTGTGTGTGTGTGTTTGTGTGTGCAATGACGCGCGCTGTGTCCAATGACACACACACACACACACACACACACACACGTCCGAGAGTCCCCTCTGCAGTACAAACCTCGTGCACTCAGCTTTTGCACGGGTTTGCACAGGTTTGTTAGGGAGATGTCAGAAGTTGGGCCAAAACTTATGCAGGCTGTTGCCTATGTCCCAGCTAACAAGCGCTTTCAGGCACCAAAGCCACCTCCGGACAAAAGCAGGCCGCTAAGAACCAAGGCGACCACGTACCTGTCCAATATCGATGGCAGGGTTGATGGGGTTGCCCACGTCCATGACGATGTCTGTACGCAGCACCTGCATGTCCCCAGTCAGCACATCCAGCTCCACCTCCGACGCCGCTGTGCCCTGAATGTGTGTGTGTGTGTGTGTGTGTGTGTGTGTGTGTGTGTGTGTGTGTGTGTGTGTGTGTGTGTGTGTGTGTGTGCGCGCGCGTGTGCACGCGTGCGTGCTCACTTGGCATTCTGTTTGTATATGTGCTGCTCTGTTCACTCTGTATGATGCTGAGTGCTGAGTGAACAGAGCAGCGCATATACAAACAAACACACAAACGAGCAAACAAACAAAGCACGCAAAATGAAGCACAACTGCGTGCTCCCTTCCAGCTCAGGGCTTACTCACAAAGCAGAAGTAGTTGAAGGGGCGGTTGCCTCCAAAGCCTGTGATGTCTGGGGTGGCATAGAAGCCGTGTGCGCTGAGGTCAATGCGGTCCAGGTACGCCGCATTGACGATGTCCTTCCAGCCAGCACCTGTGAGTGCATGAGAGAGAGCACAAGTGTGAATCGCTGTGCATGCTGGCTCTTATTTGTTAATTGTGTATGCAGATAGGCCGCGCGGACGACGTCCCTCCTGGCAGCCCCTGCATGTGCATGAAAAAAAAGTGTGAACCGTTGTGAATGCTGACCCTTAATGCTTCTGTGCAGTCCAAGGCATGCATACACGGAGGCTCGTGTCACCTACAAGGAGGAGCCTTTGGTGGGATGCTTCTGTGCCATTCGGCGTAACATTGCTTGCCTCCTACCATCCCGCCTCTTAAAATTTGCTGCGCCTCTCAACAATTGCCGAGTGAGCCGCACCCCTCCCCCCCCTAAGAGTGATGCTGGAGGGATATTACCAATAACAAGCACTGTTGAGAAACACACGCACACCTGGCATCTCCTTGTTTCTGGGCTGGAGCCGAGCATGTATCTTGCCAATGCCCGAGACACCACAGAGTACAAGCAATATTAAAAACACGCACGCACCTCACACCTTCTTTCCGGGCTGCAGCCGGGCGTTGGTCATGTCTGTGCAAGAAGACATCGACAAGTACAAGCACGGGAGGCACATACACACACATACACACCTGGCATCCTCTCCTTCACGGGCTGCAGTCGAGCGTTGATCTGCTTGCAAGCATCCAAGATCGCCCCCCCATACATGTCAGAGGATGCGCTGGCAGCAGTAGGGGAGGAGTTGGGCACCTGCACACAGCGTTGGTAACAGTGACGTGGCACGCCAACTTGGAGGACAAAGTTGGGTAAACAAAGGACATGCACTCGGGCGGAATGTGGTAGTGCGCCTTCCACATGAAAAACAATAATGTTGCTGCCTTTGTTGGAGGATCAAAGTGGCACTGGGTGTGCAGCATTGTCACAAGCATTTGATGAGGGCTTTGGAACGCTAAGGGCCCCATCACTGCTCACGCTCGAATCTGTATAAATTTATGCACAGATTGTGGCGTTTTCCTGCTAGATACCCTGCGCAGCAGTCACCATCGCCCACACCTGATTTGCACCTCCAGAGATTGTGTTCACTACGCTACCCAATTCTTGGAGATGCAAAGCGGGCGTGAACAATGGTCACTGCCAATCCTCTCTGATGAGGCCTTGTCATGCACTTGTGGAAACCTGGAGGCAAGGGCCCTCAACCTTGGCTTTTGTTTGAGGTCGTCAAATAAGAGCTCTTTAACAGTTTTTTCCTTCCGAAAATGAACTATAAGCGATCAAACACTAAGGGATTCTTAAGTGCTTGCTTCATATTTTAGTCACAATGAAGCCCTTGGTTTGTATGCTGGTCTTGTTCCACACTGGCTGATGAGCATCTTATGCTTGACTAAGTCTTTGTCTGCAGAACCTCTGCACAGGCACAAGCTGTTTGCCGTATGCCTTGTGCTCACTGCCGCTAGCCAAGGCCTACAGCGTGCAGCCCACCCTCTGTGCGGAGATTTTGCAGACAAAGACCCGTGCGGACACGGAATGCTCACATGATTGTGGATGTCTTGCAGATTAAGACCTTAGCGCAAAAGGCCTTTGGCCTCATTAAGTCTCAGGAGGCCTCGAGATGAAGCCCTGGGACAGGGGCTCAGAATCCTGAGGGCCTGTGCAGCCACTTGGGCCATTTTGGTTTACAAGCCTCAAGCACAGAGCCGCGAGAATCCTCATGCTCACCTTGTCTGTGGAGGTCTCGCTGATGAAAACCTTGGACAGGGGCGTTCCGAGGGCCTGTGCAGCCACTTGGGCCATCTTGGTGTGCAGGCCCTGGCCCATCTCCACACCTCCATGCGTGACCAGCACAGTGCCATCCAAGTACACGTGCACCAGCGCGCCCGCCTGCGTGAAAATTGTGTGTATGTGTGTACATGTGAGTGTGCATGTGGGTGCATGAAATGGGTGTGAGTGGGGGGTGCATAAACTCTGTGCCTGCGTGCATGCGTGTGTATGTGTGTGTATGTGTGTGTGTGTGTGTGTGTGTGTGTGAACACGCTGAAATTTGAGGTCATACATAAGCTGAGGTGAGCAGACAGAGAGGCAGGTAAAGAAATAATCCAAATTGTCCAAACTAATTGACATCTCCGTCCTTGTAGCATGCAGGAAGATGTCACGGCTATCAAGAGATAGAGATGTTAGCTATCAAGCCAGGGCTGCGGCAACGCTCACCTGGTTCAAGAACTTGGTGGTGAAGGAGATGCCAAACTTGGTGGGCGTGATGGCAATGCCGCGCTTGCGCCAGCGGTTGCTGCTGTTGTATGCATCCACCTGTGTGTGTGTGTATGTGTGTGTGTGTGTGTTTGTGTGTGGGTGCGCGCGCGCGCGTGCGCGTGCTTGTGCACGAACATGTTTCCTGAGCATAGACTTGTCCGTGCAGGTGGCGTTCGTCTGCCGTCCTTTGGTTGTTCTCTCTGCCAAATTTCCTCTGCAGGGTCCCAATGAGTTTGCTGCACAAGCCAGCCAACAAGGGAACCCTATCCATTTGCGTGCTCAAATCGGTGTTGTTGAGAAAGCGGAGAGGGTTTGCTCTGACTACTGAGCCTACTTTCTGTGCTGCACCTCTTGCTGCAAGCTGCGCATGGCCTTTGTCTAGCTACGGCACGAGTATGCTGCAGTTTGATCCTTGTAGCTCCTCTGCATTAACGGCATGCCCTGTTTTCAGAACCCCTCCATTTCCTGCCCTCTTCCATCTACAATATATTAAAAAAACCTATGCAAATATTAGACAGGGAGCTTTGCATGGCCCTGTTCTAGCTTTGACATTGTAGTGCAATGCGTGTCGCACCCCTGTTCTTCTACTGCCCACATCTGCCCTCTTCCCTCTACCAAATAAAAAGCTATATGAGATCCCCATTTCTTGTACGCGCCACGCCTCGCACTGCATGCTCCGCATGGCCAGCTCCTATTGAGCAACAGACTTGACAACTCAGCAGTCCTGCAAGGCCTAAACACCCTCATCACCACGCCGCGCTTCAAACTGCGAGCTCTGCATGGCTTCACTTGGCAATGCTGCATGGCCTGCCCTTACATGTCCTCATTGCCTGTGCACGGTGTGTCAAATACTGCGAGCTGCGCTTGGCCTGCTCCTATGAGCACCAGACCTGACAACTCAGCAGCCCTGCAAGGCCTAAACACCCTCATCACCACGCTGTGCTTCAAACTGCGAGCTCCGCTTGGCCTGCTCCCAGCGTGGCCCCACACGGCAGTGCTCCATGGCCATGCCATGCCCTCACCTGCCCTCACAAATCCTGTTGCAATGCATGTGAACCCTCATCACCTGTGCGAGGCGTGTCAAACACTGCGAGCTGCGCTTGGCCTGCTCCCATGAGCAACTTAGTACTGACTCAGCAGTCTGCAAGGCATAAAAACCATCATTACCTGTGCACGTCGTGTCTCATATTGCGAGTTGCGCATGGCCTGCTCCCAGCATGGCCCCACACGGCAGTGCTCCATCGCCTGCCCAAAGTGCGTGATGTCTCCCTCCTTGTACATGTTGAGCTGCCGCACTTCATGGTCGGGCTTGCCCACGACCTTGGCAATCTGCTCCACCCACATCTCTGCAAACATCGCTCCCTGCGCAAAACGCGGAACATTGCCGCAACATGTCAGCATGCGTGCGGGCGTGTGTGTGTCTGTGTGTGAGAACTGGGCAGTCACTTGACGCAACCAGGTTGTAACTCATGAGAAGAGCCTTTTAGCAATTTCAGTGCATAAATACATATACATCACCAAAGTGTAATACACTGATGACATTTTGGCTTTTGTGAATGATAGGCTTTCAAAGTTGGTGCATCTGGAGCTAGCAGCTTCTTGCCTGTTGTGACAATTATTTTGACTCATTTCTTGTAATCCTATCTTGAATGCGCCTTTGGAAAACTCCAGGTGTGCATGCTGATTGGTCCATCTCTTGTTTTGGTGTATCTCTTCGGAATCAGGATAACTCCAGGTTAGTTTGTACCTGCCTACAAACATTGAAAGGATGTCATTTTGGCGAAACTGGACAAAGGCAAGTCTTACCAAGTAGAATTTTGTACTCATCATGCTCACTCAAAGCATTGTAAGAGACTAAGCTGCAGAGGACAGAAATGCGCTTACAGCTAAACATGATGCCATGGTGCCTGATACCGCTTACAGGACGTTTTCTGCATGCCCCAAAAACACCGTGCAATTGATGCTTCACACCATGACAACAAGCGTCGCTGTGCATGTTCTCGTCAAATTCATCACTCTTCCAAGCAAGTCCAAGATTGTCAAGGATGTCCCATGTTCAGATGCACCATGTTCAGATGCACCTACCTATCCATAGTTCTACCCTATTACTACCCACAGCATCCTTTTGCCTTTGCACAGTGTACTGCTTGCCCTAAGAATGCTTCATGGCGCTCATTGGCGCTCCTTCTCTGCTCCTCATCGAGTTTGCACTGACACAGCAAATAACCAAGAAGGCCAACGAGCACCATGAAGCAGCCTTGGGGGAAGCAGTAAATGACGTGAGGGTAACGAGATCATAGAAAGTGGCATTGGTTTGAGGGGTGCCTGTACTAGCATGCTTGCGTTTGCAAGTGTGCATGCCTGTGGGGCGATGCACCCCCATCATAGTGAATTGCAAGTTAACACCCAGGGTTGTGTGTATGTGCGTCCGTCCTTCCGTGTGTGCATGCACGTGTGTGTGTACATGCATGCGCTTGCTATATGACTAGGGTTTTGGCACAGGATTTAATGCAGCACCTCATACACACACACACACAGGCATCGGTTGGTTCCGCACGTAGCAGCATAGGCAAACTGAGACACCCAGGCCTATACCTGGGCCCACCAAAGCCACAATACGCATTTTTGGGTACACAGGTAGCAGCATACACATGTCTGGCATACACATCGCAGCATGCATACACGCACTGAGGCACCCAGGCTTTTGATGATCATACCTGGGGCCCACCAAAGCCGCGGAAAGCCGTGTTGGAAGCCTGGTTGGTCTTGCACAGCTTGCCCACAACGCGCACGTTGGGAATGTTGTAGCAGCAGTCGCTGTGCATGAGGGCGCGGTCCATGACGGAGGCGCTGAGGTCCTGTTGAGCAGGAGCATGACGGCAGCCACAATGAGGAAGGAGGTGCATGAGGGTATCTGTGGTACAACGTGCATGAGGGCGTGGTCCATGACAGAGGCGCTGTGGTCTAGTTGCACAACAGCATCAACATAACCGTGCTGATGCACTTTGGGAAAGCTTCACAAGCAGTTGACATGACGGGGTCCATGACAAAGGGAACTGGGGACCAGTCTTGCACGCGCAGCAGCAGCAGCAGCAGCAGCAGCAGCAGCAAAGACAATTGCAGGAGAGGAACTGCTGTGTGCGAGGGCGCGTTTCGTGATGGAGGACGCAGGGTCCTGTCGTGCACATGCAGCAGCATTGACAACAACCAAAATGAGAAAGGAGCTGCATAAGAGTTTGGATGAGTAAAGACAAGCGTGAGCGTGCTTTGCAAGAGGGGAAGTTTGTGTCCTATGCAATAACACCAAAAAAATTAGTCATGACTCGTTTGTTGAGGAATCCATGTTCTCCAAGAAATACATGGATTGTGTGATTTGTGCATGACAGATAACCTGTTGCAGCAGCAGCTGCGGGAAAAGCAACACCAACAGACAATATGACCGCATAGCAGCAAAAGAAGATGAAAGCACTTCAGTGTATGATGTTGAGGCATGAAGGCGCAGAGCAACCAGCCGTACATGCATCAAGTGCTGCCAGAAAATGCAGGTGTGCTGTGTGCTGTGTGTGCGCGCGCTGTGCTGTGCTGTGTGCGTATAATGAATGAGTAGGTGAGGCAACCACACGGGCACCCACTGACATCGAGATGCCACCATGGCTTTACTTACATGGCTATCCCCACACGGCCACACCTCCTCTTTTTCAAGCTCGAATCACAGCCCCTAACTGTTCGACTGCCATGCTCTTGCTCCGCTGCCAGCACCCAACCAGTTACCCACCATGTTGCTGCCCACTTTGCTATGCCCGACCATTGACTCAACCACGCTGTTGCCCAACTCCGATGCTCCCACGCACCTACCCAACCATTTACCCACCATGCTGTTGCCCATGTTGCTATACCCGACCATTGACTCAACCACGCTTTTGCTCAACTCCAATGCTCCCACCCACCTACCGAACCATTTACTCACCATGCTGTTGCCCACGTTGCTGTACAGCGTGGCATCCAGAGCAGACACCCTGCCGTCCTTGCTGAAGCCCACTTTGTAGTGGCACATGAATGCATGGCGGTGCCCAGTGCTCTGCGGGTGTGCAAGCAGATCAAAGTGCACTGCATGACGTTTCATCGGGGACTGGTCAAAGGTGGCGGTGTGCAGTCCCACATGAACGCATGGCGGTGCCCAGTGCTCTGCAGGTGTGCTGCAGTATACAAGCGCATGGCGGTTTGTGGGGGGCCATAGGTGGCAGTGTGAGGTTCCATATGAACACATGGCGGTTTGTGGGGGGCCATAGGTGGCGGTGTGCAGCTGCTTTACATGCAAGCATGGTGGTGCCCAGTGCTCTGCACACATGTCGATAGCATGTGTGAGTGCTCTGTGCAGGTGTGCGGCAGCATGTGAGAGCATGGCGGTTTGTAGGGGGCAGTGGTTGCGGTGTGTAGGTGCGCATCAATGCATGGCGGAGCCCAGTCCATTGTACAAGCATGAAGCAGTATACAATTGCTCCGCACAGGCGCGTAGATGTATTAAATTGCTAGGCACGTGGCAGGGGGCTGAAGATGGCGTTGTGCAGTGGCACATGAATGTACCTCACTGCCTCATTGGGGCGTTGACCCTACAGCGATGCATACTGTAGTTGCAGTGCTCTGTACCGGTGTGTGATTGAGAGTGTGATTGTACTTTGACACACCAAAGCATTTTACGTTGAAAAGATGGAAACACCTGCAGAAGTGTTCAGGTACTCAGAAAATGCCTGCACAAGCAGTGGAAGAGTTGAAGAGGGTCTGCTTCAGCTGTGGATAGTTCACACGGTGCAACACATCACAATTTTATACAGCTAAAGCAGACCTTCATGTCTTCATCCCACTCACTTCCAGCAATTGACATGTCATCCTTTTGAGAGCAAGACTGGTCATTAAAAGAGATGGATATTCTTTATCGGAATAGATGGGGAGGAGGTGTTACCCTAGTGTGCACCTCTGACAAGAAGGTGGGTCGAAAGGTAGCTACCCTTACTTGCACGTATGGCATCTCCTCATCCCCATCCAGGCACAGCCGCATGGCCAAGGTGCATCATTTACCATTTTGTGCACTCTTGATGTAGCACACACACCTGCATGTCCTCATCTCGATCCAGGCACAGCCGCACAGCCAAGGTGCATCATTTACCATTATGTGCACTCTTGATGTAGCACACACCTGCATGTCCTCATCTCGATCCAGGCACAGCCGCACAGGCCGACGCAGGTGGTGGGCGGGCACGGCCGCACAGCAGTGCATGTAGATGCTGCGAGTCTCTTTGCCGCCAAAGCCGCCGCCCACGCGCTTGGTCTTGGACACAATCTGTAGAGGCGCAAGGCATGGATGGACATGAGAGGAAGCAGCGGTGAGTACACAGACGTTGCACATCAATGCTGCACGTCTCCTTGCCACCAAAGCTAGGGTTGACCAGTTGGTCTGTGTATGTAAGCTGTGTACTTCAACTTTGTTGCATTGAAAATAAATGATGGCGCGCACACACACACACACACACACACACACATGTGGCCAACACGAATCAATGCCGCTGCCCACATGCTTCGTCCTAGGCACGATCTGTCAAGGTCAAGCGCTTCCTTGTTGCCATAAATTGATCATATGCTAGGGCGCACGCATGGACAGGCTCTGGACGCCCAGCAGCAGCGCATGCATGTTTCAGACTTGGGCCAGGTACACAGACAGCAGCTCTGCCTCTGCTTGGCAGATGGATGCACATTGAGGTGAACGGAGAGGTGAATGCCAGCATTTAGACCATCCAAGGTCCACTATCCTTCCTACCTGCAGGTGGTCGCCTGGAGCCGTGCCGGATTTGGGGCACACAGCTCACCTTATCTAGGGGCACTGCGCTTTGGGGGGGGCATGTTTTGGCATGCAACGCTCACCTTGTGGAGGGGCACTCCGAGCGTCAAGGCCACTGCCTTCTGGTGCTTGGAGGGCGCCTGCATGCAGAAACGCGAGCATGCGTGCAGAAACATGAGCACGAGGAGCATGAGCATGTCAGCCCCTTTGAGGCAGAAGAGCATGGCCACCGTCTCCTGGTGCTGTAACATGAGCATGAATGCAGAAACACGAGCATGAAGAGCATGAGCACGTCAGCCCCGCGGATGCAGAAGAGCATGGCTGCCAATTTATTGTGCTTCATGGCAGTTGTGTGCAGAAACACAGGCACAAAGTGCATGAATCATCAACACGTCATGCCATTTTCAATCCAGTCGTTGAAGCACGGCTTCCATCAAATGGACCAGGCACATTGCAAGCTTGCTGCAGGAGTTGTCAGGGATGTATTGGCTGCAGAAAAAACACAAAATGCTGTGCATGACGCACCTGGGTGGAGGCGTACAGAGTGAGCTCATCGTTTTCATGCGGGATGACGCAGCAGTTCTGGGGCTCCAGGTAGAAGTGCTCTTGGCCACCCAGCTGTGAATCATGTACAAGCACATCGCAGTGTGGGAGGAATGATCTGGAGTGGGCAAACACAGGCATGCCAGCACAAGGACACAGCGACGCATGCGCCTCGGACTTCACAAAGCATGCAGTCCGGACAACCATTCAGCGCAGGGAGAGAATTGGTTGGGGAGCACTCAAGAGCTGCCATGCATGCATGCACGTGCCATGTGCTTACACTCGTGAGCACTCGAAAGCTGCCATGCGTACAGGTGCCATGAGCATTCAAGAGCTGCCATGCGTTCAGGTGCGATGAGCACTCGAGAGCTGCCATGCAATCAGGTGCCATGAGCATTCAAGAGCTGCCATGCGTTCAGGTGCCATGAGCTTGCTGTCATGAGCACTCGAGAGCTGCCGTCCATTTCTCAAGTGCCATGAGCTTGCTGCCATGAGCACTTGAGAGGTGCCGTCCATTCCTCTAGTGCCATGAGCTTGCTGTCATTATATCATTATATGCCCTCTTGGATCGGCCTGTGGATGCTGCCCTTTTGTATGCCTGCACTTATGCAACAGGTGTTGGTGTATCAAACAAGTAGCTGTAGCCTTGAAACTGGTTTCAACCAAACCTCTTCCTCACCTTGAAGGTGCCCTCAATGACGTGGTCCGCCTTCGCCAGCGCGCCCTCCGGGTCGCCGCTCAGGATCTTGGGAGTGTAGCTGCACACCGGCAACGCGCAAAAGCAGATATGCACCAAAAGTGAACTTGTGTCAGCGCTGCATCACTGGCACACAGTTGCTGGGCTGAGACGCAAGCGCCACGCACCATGGATCGCACATGCAATCCCACCCAACAGCAGCACTTGCTGATGCCAGACAGGCGACTGCTGCTGCAGAGCAGAGTGCCAGGAGGGCTGTGGCGCGGATGTTGCTCGGGTGCTCACACAGACTACAGGAGACCTCACTACTAGCTCACACACAGACAGGCTATACATGAGAACTGTTGCTCGGGTGTTGCTTGGATGTTGCTCGGCTGTTCATACCGACCACATGGAGCAGGGTGAAGCATGGCTGTGCGTGTAGGCTGCATGTGTGCATGCGACTGACGAAGCATGGCTGTGCCCGTATGCAGCATGTGTGCACACAACTGACGAAGCATGGCCGCACGTGCAGGCAGGGTGAAGCATGGCTGTGTTGTAGGCTGCATGTGTGCATGCGACTGACGAAGCATGGCTGTGCCCGTATGCAGCATGTGTGCATACAACTGACAAAGCATGGCTGTATCCATAGGCGGCTTTCGAAACTCGTGAGGATGATTGGACAGCGGTTCTCGTGCAGCATTTGTACACATGACAGACGACGCATGGCTGTGCGTGCAGGCAAGGAGAAGCATGGCTTCGTATGTAGCCAGCATTTGTACACATGACTGACGACGCATGGCTGTGCGTGCAGGCAGGAAGAAGCATGGCTGTGCATGGAGGCAGCATGTGCGCTGCTGTGTATGTGGACCCTTGCCAAGCATCCAGTGTAAAAGCAACCAGTGCTGCTGCATTTCAAAAGCTGTTTCCACGCATAAATGATCGCCTGTGCTTTGGGCTGCTGGGAACACAACAGGGCTGGCGCCTTAAATTGTGGAGGAAACAACAGGACATCCAAGCACTTTGGGGTTGCTGGGAAATCAACAAGGACTTCATGGGGCCATACCCGCCTGCAGGTGTCAATTGGGTGCAGCACTCGACGTGAAGCTGTCACTCATGATGGTGCGGCTAGTGGAGCTGGCACTTGAGCTCGAGCTCCACCAGGAGCTCGAGCGTAAAGATGGCTGGCAGGGTCCACGCCGACACTCATTGCAATACACACATCTTCTGCACCCTTCAAACCACTTCTATTGTAGGGCACTGACTCTCTGACGCCTCCATACAGCTCACAGTAACCTGTTGCACATCCTAGTGTATACTCTCCCACTGTGTACTCTAAGCAGCGCACAACTGAACTACCATTTCACAGCAATGTGTGCTTGCAGCGAGGCCTCATTTACATCACATCTACCTCATTCATATCATTCCATCTGTATAGATCATTCCACACGTGGCCATGCCTACCTGCAGGTCCACACACACCCTCAGCATTGTGCGCAAACAACCGACATGCCGCATGCAAAGCACGTCGCACTCATTCATATCAGAAACCCGACCCTCCAGCCCTCTCGCAGCTCATGCTGGCGGTAAATATGAACATGAAAACAAGCAGCGCATTGCACTCACTAGCAGCAAGGCCTCAGTCAAATGCCTTCCAGCAGGACATGTGCGCCTGCAGGTCCACACCGCCCCCACTTTTGAAAAACAAATAGCACGCCGCATGACCAGCCAACACACCGCTTGCAAAGCATGTTGCACTCACTTGTAGTAGGACCCCGCCTCGTATGCCTCCTCGCAGCTCATGATGGCGGGCAGATCCTCGTAACCCACATCCACGAGGCGCACAGCGCGGCGTGCAGCGCCCTCATCCTCAGCCACAATCACGCCAATAGGCTGCGTGTGACAAGCAGACGCACAGGATGACCGGTGTGATTGTAATGAATGTGGTGCAGATTAAGAAAAGAGGCGGCAGAAGGGAAGTATGAGGACCTGGAAGGAAAAGGACACAGGCAGCAAGAAGGGCTGGAGTGTTTGGAACGAACAGGAGTGCAACATGTGTGCTCGATGACTGTGCCACACCTCCAGCAACAGCCATGCATGACGACCAGGGGATTGCAGACCAGTGCGAGGAGCAGTGCAGCTTGCAGCTTAACAAGCAGCTGGCATTCCAAATTAAGTTGTAAAAGGGCGGGCCATCACAGCTTGTTGTGTCAAAAACATCCATGAAGAGAGCGACGAAAGGGATGATGCAGCAATGCAATGCATGCAAGCACACAGCCCCATGCTCAGACAGAGGGCCGCTATGTGCACTGGAGACCCCCCGAGGCCCCTGAGACTCCTGCGCAGTTCTAAATCCTTGCAAACCTTGAGACCCTTGCACAGTGTTAGACCCACCTGGCAAACAGCTGTCACGAGTGCTAAATCCTTGCGATCCTTGAGACCCTTGCACAGTGCTAGACCCACCTGGCCAACAGCTGTCACGTACTCGGTGGCAAACACCTCCTCATCCTGCACCACAGGCCCAATGAAGTTGGAGCCTGGCACGTCCTTAGCTCCAAAGTAGGCCACGACGCCGGGCACCTGGCGAATTAATGGAGAGGTGTTGGTGCATGGTAACGTGTAACTTGCTAATCAATGCAAACAAGTGTCATATGGAAAGATGATGAACAAACTGGCAAGGACAGAAAGGAGCGGGGTTGAAGTATTGACACGGATGCAGGAGCTGGTGCGGTGCTGGTCTTGAAATGCGCAGCAGGCACAACCAGAGAGGGTGGCAGGAGTCATTGCATGCAGACTGGAAACGAATGAAAGTCAGATTGAACAAGCAAGAAACTAGCAGGGCAAGAGGCCATGTCAGGACATGCCATGTTTACAAGGAAAAAAGCGATCCCCAGAACGAATCCCAAACCAAGGCCGACCTAGGCCACGCCCATGCAGTCTGACCCAGCCACTGGCACTCCCCTTGACTAGGGAGAAACCTGTAACCTAAATATCTGAGAACAATAAGTGGAGCACACGCACGCACGCAAATGCGCGCACCTGAACACACCCACACCCACACTCACCTCCAGGGCCTTGGATGCGTCCACACGGGTCAGTCGCGCATGGGGCTTGCTGCTCGTCACCAGCACCGCCACTAAGGCATCCGAGGACAGCTTGATGTCGTCCGTGTAGCCAGCCTCACCACTGACCTGCGTGAAGCAAGCAACAAGGTTGCAAGGCAAACATGTAAGCGCATGAAGTAAAAGCAACAAGAGAGAACAACAACAAAAAAACAGTGCTGTAATCCAGCAACAAAGGAGAACAGGAATCGCGTCGGTGCATGATGCAAGCAAAATAGGAAAAAGAAATATATCAGTACATGAAGCAGGCGAGAAGGGAGAACAAGAAACATGCCAATGGTTACAGCTATGCGCGAATTTCCAGAAACCTTGCTTGTAAGGACCCTTGGAATGGGGGTTGATGGAGGGAACAGACAAGCAAGAGAAGGCCACCCTTTCCATCACACACACACACAACACACCTGCAGGTCTGCTGCCATGTGTGGGTGTGGCACGCCCACGACCTCTTGGGCCCCCGAGGTCTCCAGTGCATGGTACTGCACCCCATGGGACGGGGGGCGGTGGTATGGCTGGGCTGCACTCTGGAACTCCGGTGGGAAGTCTCCGCGGAAGGTGTTCTGCATGAGTGCGTGTGTGTGTGTGTGTGCGCGTGTGTGCGTGCGTGCATGCGTGTGTGTGTGTGTGTGCGCGTGTGTGCGTGCGTGCATGCGTGTGTGTGTGTGTGTGTGTGTGTGTGCGCGCGCGCGTGCGATGCATGCATTCATCAGCGCTAGGCATGCAGCACATGGCAGCAGAATGCCACAGATAAGACACACAGACTTGGCAGCTGTGAAATCAGCCAGGATTGAATTGCACATCTGTGAACAGACGTCAGCCATCACAGGGACGGTTGCAATGGTCTTTTTCTTCAATATAGCATCAAAAGCAAAAGCACCTTCATGTTCTGATCGACATTACCTTCACCGCAACAAGCAGTAGCAGAACCGTCACCAGCTCCTACCTGTGAGTCAGCCTCCAGCATGTTAGCCACATGCACAAAGAACTTGAACAGGAAGGAGGCCACCAGAGCACGTCGGTACTCCACCTGCAAATGGCAGCCAACACAGAACAGCTTGTTTACACCTTATCATTCTCCCATGGCGCGCACAAGTGAAGGTCCTCTACGCCACTGCCATCAGTGCTGTGCAAATGCGGCGTCATCTTTTTGGCACCTTATTGGCGGTGAAGCACTGACGCTTACATTACAACACCGCCATTGACGGTGCAATGTTTCCTGATGGTGTGAAAGCTTCACTAAGAGTGTGGAAAGTAACAGTCAGGAAAGTGCCCAAAAGCGACCTCAAGCTGCCTGAGAGCACACGCCAATGAGCTTGTACACTTGCTTCTGTGCTCACCTTCAAGTCATCCCAACACAGACAAGCATACCCATGGGAGAATGCCAACACAGCAAAGCATACCCATGGGAGGATGGGCCAAGAAGGCTTGCCGAATTTCATTCATTACAGTCTGTAATATGAATTAAGTTGCCAGGCGCCAGGCGCAAATGTCCAGCACTGATTGCAATACTCTGGAAGGCATTCAATTCAAAGAGCACACTGCAGAGGCTCCCATGTGTTGCTGCTGCACAGAGCAGCTGCAGCACCACTTCTATGATGTGCAGCACAGAAGTACAGGCCCTGGTCCTCTTTCTCCAGCCCCTCCATGCAGCCAAACACATCTGCAGCTGTGAGGCGCTCTTCAAGGAGCTGCTCAAGATGGCTACACAAACATATCCACAAGTCGCGTAAAACCCCTGGCGCAGTGCTCAAATCTGTAGGATGGAGATGGAGCACCAGCTGCAGGCTTCCCCTCCAACAATGGACAGGGGAAAGCCCTTGGTCCTTGTACTGCATTGAGCTTGGGCACCGTGCTGCACAGAGCTCCAAGCCAGATACACAGAGCGAGGTCGTAGTACATGTCATACAGTGGAATCCTTTTAGAGGGCTTATATTTAAACCAGGGCTCAGCTGAGGAAGTCGAGGACTGCACTCACCCTGCCACCAGGCGCGTTGTCTGAGATGGCCACGTCCTTCTGCACCACCCGCAGGCACTCCCCTAAGGTGCCCTGGTCCAGTGGCTTGCCCACCAGCATTGCGCAGGTCTGCAAGGCACAACCGCGGCATGCAGGTTGTGATGTTTGTCGCATGAAGAGAGAAGGAAACATCTGTTAAAAAAAACCCAGATGTTTGTCGCATGAAGAGAGAGTGAAACATCTGTTTAAAAAAACCCAGATGTTTGTCGCATGAAGAGAGAAGGAAACATCTGTTTAAAAAACCCAGATGTTTGTCGCATGAAGAGAGAGTGAAACATCTGTTTAAAAAAACCTGAGGAGCCCAGTGACTTCCACCCTGAGCGCAGCACAAACCTGTGTTACACCCAGGCTGCAGCCTCTACTTATCATCGCTCGCTCGCACATTCGGACACAACTGCATAACTATACATCCATTTCATTCCCCACTCATACCTAAGCTCTACTACCCAAGAGCTGGTGCCCACCTGGTTTGCCTGGACTCTGACAGCCTTGATAATAAAAACAAAGCAACAACAACAACAACAACAACAGCAGCAACAACGACAACAGTAATGTAATGTCACCAACCTTTCATTCCTACGTTCTATCGTGCATGAGTTCACGCATTGGCACCCACCTGGTCCGCACGAACTGCCTTGGCAGCCATACCATTGTGGGCCATGGCAGCCTTCATAATACAGTGCCACCAACCTTTCATTTCTGCATGCTATCGTGCATGCATGCATGCATCGGCACCCACCTGGTCTGCTCGGACTGCCTTGGCAGCCACACCGCCGTAAGCCATGGCAGCCTCTGCCACCACCCATCCCCCAGTCTGGTTATCCTGCGCAGCGATGGTGTAATAACAAGGTAACACATCATTTATGCTTGCATGTCATGTGCTTTTTGTGCCAATGCTGGATCGCGCCCAGTGTGCCCACCCCGAAATTCTCTTGAGAAATGCGTATAGATTATGCCTTAGTGGCCCCCCACTTGTGAGCATGCACCCTTGCCCTGCTCCTTTTAGCGGCAAAGCACACAACACACACAAAACAAGACCCACAGATGGTCACTAGCAACAGACACGTGCAGAAACAAGTATGGTGTGGCCCAATCTGTGTAGAACGTGAGCGTGCCAGTGCTTGTATTGCCAGTGTCTTGTGATGGCATGAAGAAGCTGGCACTCAACCTGCTCCACGTGGATGCATGGAGGCCCTCAAGCCTGTTGCAAATGGGATGGCAGAGCGCAGCATGCTATCCCATGAACATTATCCTGTGCGGCTGACGACCTGTCACCCCACCTGCTCCATGCGGATGCGCATGCCAGCATTCACGATCGCAATGTCGTCCTCCCTGCGGGGGGCCTGCTTGAACTCCTTCACGTACTCATATTTGCGTGTGAAGGGCAGAGTGACCTGTGCATACAGGGGGGCAGCAGAAGACAATGAGACCTCACAAACATTCCAAAAATGAGAACATGACAAAGCATGACCAGGAGCCTCCAGGGTGGCCAGGCCACCCTAGCCAGGATGTAGGCATGCCATGCCTGCCCACTTAAGTCGCTTATACCATCAGGCAGTGCAAGTTGAAGAGGGGCTGGATGAAGGGCAAACAGTGGAGAGATACTGTTTTGCATGATAAAAGGAAACAAGGGATTTCCTTTGACAAGAGGCATGTGACCGGCAACAATGTGAGGGCAGCGTGACCTGTGTACACATTGAGGCAGCCACAACCGATAGGGTTGAGTGCTCCCTGCAAATGCCCTTGTGTTATATTCATTTGTTTGGAGCACATTGGAGTTTAGATATCAACATGAGCAAAAGGAACCAACCAAATAGAGCAATGTGTGCATGCCATCAGGCAGGACCGAGTTAAGTTAGGGGTCGTCATGGCTGTGCCAGATTTACCTTGAGGAGGATCTCATCTGGCTTCATGTCCACTGTGCGGTAGCCCAGGAAGAAGTTGGCAGCAGGCACATCACGGCAGCCCCTCTCTGCAAGCACCGACATTGTTCCAGCAGGCACTTACATTCAGCACGCACACACATTCCACATGTGTGTATCTGGATGCGTGCACGCTGCGGAGACCTCGTCTCTGCACCGCTGGCCAACACTATTTGTACCTAAATCACATCGGCAGTGTTTCTCTCTCTCTCTCTCTCTCTCTCTCTCTCTCTCTCTCTCTCTCTCTTGTGTGTGTGTGTGTGTGTGTGTGTGTGTGTGTGTGTGTGTGTGTGTGTGCGCGCGCGCGCGCGAATAGCACTGCATGTGCAAATGCAGGCAGGCACAATGCAGCAGCCACTTTCGATCTCCTTTATTGCCACCCCGACCATCACGCAAAGAAATGCCAACAATGCAATGCACTCATAGTAGAGGAATTGAAACAATGAAAGGAGGGCCCTGGGCTGCTTGCAGGCAGCATCAAACATTTAACACACACACATGCGCGCGCTTGAATGCTCTACCTGCGCTGGCCACTGTAAAGGTGGCACCAGACGCCATCCACACGGGGTTAAGGTCACTGATGGGGGAGCCTGTGACGATGTTGCCGCCCAAGGCTGACACGTTGCGGATCTGGTTGCCTGCAAACCACCTGATGGTAATGAAGGAGCACGTGTGGAAGTAGGGGTAAATGCAAAAAGGACGTTCAGAGCGTTTGGTCTGGTTGTCCACAAACCACTGAAGGTGATGAAGAAGCGCGTGCGGAAGCAGGAGAAAATGCAATACAGGACGTTCAGAAAGAGTGTTTGGTCTGGTTGTCCACAAACCACTGAAGGTGACGAAGAAGCGCGTGCAGAAGCAGGAGAAAATGCAACAGAGGACGTTCAGAAAGAGCGTTTGGTCTGGTTGTCTGCAAACCACTTAAGATGACAAAGGAGCGCATGTGAAAGGAGGGGAATATGCAAGAGGACAGTCAGGACGAGGTTTGATCTGGCTGCCTGCAAACCACCAAAGGTGAGGAAGGCTGAGGGGAAGGAGGATGTCATGAAGGTCGTCGTGCAGGAAGGTCGTTGTCCATCAACTAAATAGAATGTTGCGGAAGCAGGGATGAATGAGAAGGGAGATATAATTTAAAAGCAAACATGCCGGACGTTCAGGGCGTCCATGGCAATTGAGGCATACCAGGAGGCGAATGCATAGCCAGTTTAATCTGGAGGCAGAAGCAGCCAGCTTACATGCACACTGGCACAAAGACCCACACAGGGCTCGCCGGCAAGGGCCAAAGCGGAGCCTGTTTGTGATGGCAGCAAAGCACGCAACAGCCCCTGCACTTTTGGTTATTGGTGCCAATGCCTCTAAAGTAGCCAGAGCTACCTCACTGCTGTAAAGCAGCCATAAGGCTTCTCAAGCTTGTTTTTAGCAGGCACACAATTCCTGTCCAAACCAGCCACCACCATAAGTGTCATTGAAGGCTGCCTGAGCTGGTGGATGGACCACAGCAGGGACTGCACGAGCAGTCGGAACACAGCAGAACAGTGGAAGGTCGGACAAAGGCCAGCAGAGCTCCTGTGTTCCCAAGGCTTACATTCAGCCGTGCTCCTGTGTTCCCAAGGCTTACATTCAGCTGTGCTCCTGTGTTCCCAAGGCTTACAATCAGCCTTGCCAGCTTGGCATGTGCGCTCCACTTTCATTCAGCCTTGCCAGCTTGGCATCTGTGTTGCCTGCTTACATTCAGCCTTGCCAGCTTGGCATGCGCGCTCTACTTTCATTCAGCCTTGCCACCTTTACAACACTGTGTTCTGTCCTCTTTTGGCCTTGCAGGGCCCAAGCAAGAGCCTTTAACCGTCGAGTAGTCGGACTACCGCTGCAGAGCAGTGGGGGGTTGTGTCGTGGCACGCATGCATTCCCCGTCTGTGAGGTTATTGGAATTAAAAACATGTCCTGTGCAACCCTACCTGAGCTGGTTGACCACTGCACAGCAGCTGGAGGTCTCATGCGCAGGGCGTGTGGCAATCAGGTGCTTGAAGTACTTCATGAGGTTGGTCAGTGTCACGGCCGCACCAATCTCCACGCCCTTCTCAGTGGTCTCCAGCTGCAAGCAAGCACACAAGGAGGAACGGAAAAATGATGCAAGCGTTTGCGCGGTGAGGAATGATGCTGGCCAGCGCCAGAGCTGTTCAGATCTCTACCCTTCTCAGTGGCCTCCGACTGTGAGCAAGCGCACGCAGGCACATGAAAACGGTGTGTGGAGGAGCTTGGGAGATGCTGGATGATGTGAGTCAGTGACATGGCCACCCCTGATCTCCACACCCTTCTCAGGAGCCTCTGACTGTGTGAGCAAGCAAGCGAAGGGGAAACGATGCCTGAGGCATTTGAGCTCAGGATCCCAGCTCCTGTTCACGCTTATCCTTGCTTTACCACAAAATGCAGCAATTGCACTTGCACATGCGGATGTGTATGCTTGCAGCTGGAGGCTGGTTGGAAGGGCATGTACAGTGCTGCGGCCGTGACTCCATCCAGCCTCATCCAGACTCCATTCAGCAAATGCCCGGGGGAAAGACAGGTCCTTGGAAAGGGTGGGTGCTCATCATTTCAACGTGCTACTCTTTGGCCTGCTGTTGGGAGGCATGAGTATAGGACCAGCACAATGCCTGCCTCATATGCTCATGTGCCGGGTCACAGGTGTGTGGGGCCACTTTGAGCCTGTGCACCACACATGACTCTCAACTTCATACATGGCAGCACTTGTGCAGTGTCTTGACACACATGATCGTACAAGAGCACATCGGATGGTCCTCATCCTCACACACCTGGTTGAGCTCAAGCACAGCAATAGGGGACACCACCACAGGGTACTGCGTGGCCTTGAACTTGATCTCCATACCCACCTCTGTCTTGCCCACCACCAGCGTCACATCTTGACACCCCTTCTCACCTTGGCACTTGCCTGGTTGAGCCCAGGCACAGCTCCTCACCTCCACACAGCGTTGCATCCTCACACACAGCTTCACATCCTCACACACCTTGTTGAGATTAAGTATAGCAGCAGATGACACCACCCCCACAGGACACTGCAAGGCCTTTGACTTAAATCATTCTCACACTGCGTGGCCTTAGGAACTAATATCGCCAATGACCCCCATCCTCACACACCTGGTTGAGCTCAGGCACGGCAACAGGGGACACCACCACTGGGTACTGCATGGCCTTGAACTTCATCTCGATGCCCACTTCTGTGTTGCCCACCACCAGCTTCGCGTTGGGGTGCTCTGCCTTGAGCTGCAGCAAACGTGCCAGGCTGGTGGGGCGGTACCAGGTCAGGCGAGGGCCTGTGTGGCCATGAGTAAGCAAAAGAGCATGAGACAGGGATGGTGATACGCTGTGTGCTTTGGTAGGAGCTGCATCAAACGTGCTCTCGCCGGTGGGACGGTGCCGGGCCAGGCAAGGGCCTGTGTGGCCATGAGCAAGTAAAAGAGCATGAGACAGGGATGGTGAAACACAGTGAGCTTGGCCTTGAGCTGCAGCACACACGCCATGCATGGCCATCAGCAAGCAAAAGGATATGAGGCAGGGCTGGTGATACGCGGTGTGCTTTGTTTGGAGCTGCAGCAAACGTGCCAGGCTGGTGGGGTGGTGCCAGGCCAGGTGAGGGCTTGTGAAGTGACATACAGACCAGTAGGAATGAGCCTTTGTCGTACTCAGACCTTTAGCACGCACTTTTTAGGCATGGCACAGCAAACCTCCTTCAGGACAGCGCTAGGGCTAACAGCCACACCACTGCACCGCAGGTGCTCTTCACACACACACACACACACGCACGCACGCACGCACCCACTCACTCACACTCACACACACACACACCTGGCATGCACAGCTCAGTCACGGCGCGCCCCTTCAGCTCCGGAGGGAATATGGGCTCTGCCGTTCCTGGTGGGGGACCCAGCCGCTTCCCGTCTTGCTTCACACCTCCACCCATCACAAACACCTGCATGTTATCACATCATTCTGTTCCTTGGCATGGACACACAATGGAAGAACCATCTACGCAGGCAAAGCACCCACTTATTCAAAGCCCACCCCCATTTTGCCACTTCCCATCCTGTACAATTTCTTTGCCTGCGGCAATGTCTGTCGCGGCCATCCTCGAACAGGCCACCATAACTTGCATCCGGTCCCATCCATAGAACATTTCCAGGCATCACAATGACAGTCATGATTATGCCGTTTGAGAGGTTACCATGCTACCTGTTCCACACCATGAAAGGTGATCCCAATTTCCTGCCTGGTGCCAGCCCCATCGCACCGTGAAGACCCAATGCGCTGAGTCCTCGTGCTGTTTTTGGTGCGATCACAGACTGACCCTTCACGCCCTTTGCAACTACTGAGTTTTCACAGACATCCCTGGATCGCGCAGAGGTGACTGAATCCTGGAAACCTGAATGAAGAGCAGGGATGGCCTCCCTGCACTAACAGGAGTGTTTTCCCCCTCGCCTCTGAGAAGAATTGCATCAGGTGCTTGGAATCCTTCTCTCTTGCTGGCCTTAATGCTGTCACAGTCGCAAAGCAAGGGGACCTCTTCATCCTACCCAAATCAGTGCTAAGCCTTCAAGTTGCGCACCTCACTGGAAGTGGATGGGCTCTTGCCAGCCTTACTGCTGCCACAGTCGCAGGGCAGGCCACTACTGGGGCAGATCTGGGGTGATGGCAGCAACAAAGGAAACACACAAGCTGTCAAGGCACTGTTGAATTTTGGATGACATCCTTACTGCTGGTAAAATCATAGGATATGCCGCTGCAGGGGCAGATCTACAGCGAAAGCAGCAATGCAGAACTTGTGAGCAATTGGCGGATTCCAGATTGTAATTTGGATGTGGTAGTCCAAAGTTTATGATGCTGAACCCCACAGCCTCATGCTGTTTTGGACGGCATGTCAAGCACTCAATGCATGACATACACACACACACACACCTTTCCAGCAGGCGCTGGCGAAGCCTCCTTTGTGGCACACCCGTTGGCACCACATCCGTTGGGGGAGCAACCGTTTGCACCACAGCCATTTGCTGCACACCCCTTGGAGGCGCCATTGGCGGTCCCATTTGCATGGCTCCCGTTGGCATGGCTCCCGTTTGCTGCTGCACCATTGGCAGGCAGCGTGCCGTTGGTTGCTGCGCAAAGGGAAAGGGGGGCGCAGGGTACATGTGTGTGTTAGTGTTGTGTGTGGGTGTAGAAAGAGAGGAAAGGAGCACATGTCTTGGCCATGCATAACAAAGCAGGGACACAAATCCAGCCTTGCTCTGAAGAGGCAGACCTGTCCATTCCTCAAGCTTGGATGAGGCAGAAGCGCAAGGGGAAACACTCCAATTTATAGGTTTTAGGTCCAGTAGTTGATGTCCAAAATAGAAGACCAGGCTCCACCCATCTCTTTTTGGCAACCCCCAAGCAACGGACACGCGTTACCCAGCTGCGCACCCGATGCAGGCAATGCAGTGCACCTTACTCGGGCAGGCGCGGTACAAGGGAGAAAAACCAGAAGGTGCTTAGCGCCAACGGTCCTGCACATGCCTGATGCTTACATACAGTGTGGGTACTCAGCCTAGGGCAGCCAACAGCTGCATACAATCCTCTCCAGCCAGCCATCGCTGGCTCGCGATTGGGCTGGAGACAACCTGGTTGAACACCCCTTCCATTACTAGGAAGCATCTCCTTAATGCACACAACTGGACTTTTGAACCGGCGGGCATAACCCTCTCTCTTCCTTTCTTTTTGTCCCTGTTCTTACAGCTTCCACTGTTACAAAAGCTTAAGCCAGCACTTCAACATAATTCTGGTCCTACATCACCATCACCTAAAGCCGTTCCAGGTCCCTCACCTGTGTTTGGACTCAAGCCCTTTGCCGCTGCAATGGCCTCCTCTGTGTATGCCTTTGGGTCCGTCTTTGCAAATGTCTTGAAGGCATCCAGGATGGGGCGATACCCGGTGCAGCGGCTGCAAGTGGACATCGTATACAGCACTCATAGGAAAAGCGCATGACACACGCAGCACTGCTTGTAAAAGCAAATGACACGCGGTACTGTTTGCAAAAACAGAGCACTGGCACATTGCACTTTTTTGCAGGAGCAAAACCAATCGCTGCCTGCAAAATGTGTGGGGTGGGCAGCGCCATTGGCTGAGCAACGCACGTGTGCATGCGAGCAGTCCTTTGTACACGTATGCACTACTGAGGAGATCTCAGAGCAATTGTGAGGGCAAAAAAATGCCTCAAGGAAACACTGCTGCACTCCACACCATAGGTTTTACCCCCCCGCGCATCATTCACGTCCTATTGAAATGGCAAAAGAGAGATCCATCCAAAAGGGAAGACTTCTTGACGCACCAGAGGTTACCCCCCAGCGCATCTTCAATGTCCTCCTCAGTCGGGGGCTCGTCAGAGGAGCGCAGCAGGGAGTACATGGACATGACAAAACCTGAGGAGATGACAAATAAAATGATGGCATGAAGCGAAAATGACAGTTGCCGGATGACATGGGCATGGCAAGGGCTGTGGGATGAGGGTTACACCAGAAGGCATGGGTGTATCAAACTTGCATACAACTGCAACTAGCAACTGTCGATGCTGTGTGAGTGTGTATCACCAGCCAGAATACCGGGTTGTAGGCCCCCCTGCAAACAAACTCATGAAGCTGGCAAGTGGCTTTTTCGCCATCCTGAGGGGACCCAAGTAAGCCCACATAGTGCGCCTCGCAGTCACGTGCTTTGACTGATGGCTCCTTCCTGTGTGATCCTGTGAACCTAAGAGCACGCAGACCTGGCTTGCATAGTCTTTTCTTTTCTGTGAACCTGATACGCGTGTGCGCGTCTAATCTAATGTTAGGATTGAATATCCAAATCTAGATGTGCAGAGCACAGGGAAAACACAAATCAATCCCCTCAGCCCAAACATGGATTCCTAACCCTGTCTCAGCGAAACATCCCACTCCTCATTACACATGGGTGGATGAACAGCCCACCTGGGGTGCAAAATCCGCACTGGGAGCCGTGGGAGTTGGCCAGCTGGGATTGCACAGGGTGCATCCCGGACCTCATGTTACCGATGCCTGCAAACCAATATGCACATGCTCGAGGTACTCAGTCTCAGACAGGCAAGTATCAAAGTTGAAAGCCTACAAAGGAGTTGCATGCATTCTCTGTTTCAAGGCGCTGCCTGCATTTACACACATTTTCTTGTACACATGATCATCATCTTTCTTTCTTTCTTCTTTCAGCCAGAGAAAAAACCAGTACCTGCTGCTACAGGACTCACGCAAGCAGACTTGAGCTGGCTTGGGCCTCAAAGCCACCCTGACAGCACAGCGAGCATTCAGATCGCTCAAAGCGACAACACAGCAGCCGCCAGTGAGCCTGGCTCTGTTGCAAGGGGCTGCAAGCAAGCTAAGGTATGCAAGCATAAAATTACACATTTACATTGCGATAAAGCAACCATCATTCCTCACATACACAAAAAGTCTTTTTGTCCACGGCCATTCAAGTCCACCAGCGTCTCAGCCTCGCATCCTCGCGTACACGAAGCAGGTCCATAGCACCCCTCCAACTCCTTCCCTCGCCAAAGGCAAGTAGCCAACACAATGGGCAAGTCAGCCGGCCATATTTGTTAAGACATCTTCTATTTCATTCTCATTTTACTCTCAGTGTGGAGAGGCCTGATGAGGGATGGCATGCCCTGCACTTCCAAAGCATATGAAGTAAACCTCCAGATCCTTGCACCCGTGGAGTGCAACCACTCCTGCTCACACACGCGCGCACACACACACCTTCCACTGTCACCACGTGCATGCCCTCCACAGCGTACAAGGGGCACAAGCATGCGTTGGCTGAGCGGTGCACAACGTGCCCGTGTTCTCGGTCCCCCTCCCAGTGTGAAAGCATGACTGTGCAGGCCCCACATCCGCCCTGTAGTGACACAGGGATCCAACACAGCAGTAGAGGGTGTCTGTGTCCATGCGCGCAGCAGCCTGCCTGCTTTCTGGAGGTAGCAGAGTGAAGAATGTGTTGCGAAGAAACCACAGCCAAGTCAGCGGCATGAATACTAGGCAGGAGCACCCTGTCAGGCTCCACACACTGTTCTCAATTCACTCTTAACCACTATCTTGTCTGAGCGAGGAGTGCCTGCAGTGCCTGCACATGGGGCTGAGGTGTTACCACCCCTGCGTTGCCTAACCTTACAGCGTGTTAGAGGCAAGGCACCTCACCTCTCCACACCCAAGTTTGGTTCCTGTCAGCCCAATCTCTGCACACGTAAACGGGGCAAGAGTTGACACCTTGTTATGTGGTAGTATCAACCTCCCCACGCTCACGTGGGGGCAGAGCAGACCAGAAATTAGGTACTACTTGGGTAGACGGAACTGAGCAAACAGAGTTGCTTGAAGGCGGCAATGATACAAGACAAGGTGCGTACTGGTGTCGGTGTGGTGCCTCGCCGAGGACACAGCGCAGCAGAATAAGCGGCATCTCGCTCGCACCACACCGCAACAACACACACACCCGCAGACTGCCTGCAAACAACAAAATGCACGCAGGGATACTTCGACCAGGCGCGCACCTCTCAGCCACTGCAGCAAGGTCGCGTCACCCCGCTCTGCGGGCAACACGAACCGCTTTCCGTTGACATACGTAATGGCAGCTGTGTTACTGGGAACCGTCAATGCAGGTGCCATCTTTTATTTTTTAAGTGACGGAAACTCGGACAACTTGCACTGCAAGCGTGTCGTCCAACGAGTTGGAAAGAATTGTGATCCTGTAGATAATTTTAGTATTTTGCTTATGGGTGTGCATGAGCGAAAGAGGTGCGATGCTGCATGTACAGTTCACCAGCAGTTGCCTGCTCACTGGGCATGTGTCTTAAGATCAAAGACTCTGGTGATGCCACAATCTTTCCTCACTCACTTAGCTCCAAGCTGATGACATTCTGCCATGCAGCTCTGCACCTGAGTGAGGAAACCAACAGGGGCTAAAGACCAGCGTCCAAGGCGAATTCCTGCCTTCTCCAAAAGCTGGAGACAGGATGGCTGGTCTTCTGGGCAATCTGCAGCGCTGGAAAATCATTGAGGTACTCCTTCTGGGCTCCTGGGAACTCCTTGGTGCACTATCAATTGATCAGGAGGAATAACAATGAGTTGCATTCCGTGAAATCCTTGCACAAAGAGAAACAATCGCAAGCGCGTGCGCTCACGCACACACACACACACACACACACACACACACACACACACACACACACACACACACACACACACACACACACACACACACACACACACACACAGGGTTAGTAGGAGCAACACAGGGGTACGCACTTATGTATTGCCTTGTACATTAGCGCACACCATTCCCTGCACACGCAGGAGGTGACTAGCAGCAAAGACGATGCCCCTCCGCTTTACTTGATGAAGCAAATTGGTGAGCTCTGGCGTATAGCACCTGTTACCACTCCTTTACTCAGTGTAGATACAGCTTGGCCTCTTGCTGCAAGTGCATGAAATCGGCCCTGACATTTCTCTTTGAGCAACCATGGATGACATTGTTGCGCTTGATGACCACAGCATTTAAACTGGTCGGCCTTGTTATGGCTTACCCCAATTGTTCAGGCGCTTGCCACCTCTGACCAGTCATTACATTTTGCAATTTTGATTTTACAATGGTGTGTTATACGCTCTAATTTAGTGCAAACCTTGCGCACTACTTCGTCAAGACACACTTTGTGTTTAGATGCCTGTCTTACGTGGGTGCTTCAACCTTGCAGCTGAAATGACCAAGGAGACTCCAGAGCAAAGGGCTGCCATTGCAGAGCAAATTCATAAGGCTCTGATGAACAGAAACCCTGTCGTGAAGCAAAAGGTGTGGCTTTTCAGGAGAGGAGGAGAGGTTACGGGGCTTATTAAAGGGGTTGATGAAAGCCTGTGTCGAGGCATAAGGTGTGGCTTTTTAGGAGAAAGCGAGGGTATAGGGCTGAGGGGTTCAGGTTTGCCACAGAGCTGACTTATTGTGTTGGCTGTCAAATTATTGTCCAAAGCACTGAGGTCTTATGCAGGCTTCGGCCCAACTCTTCATCCAACTTCTTTGTACATCCGGTGCAGAGCTCTTAGCGCATCAGCTTGAGATTGCAGAGTCAGGAGGTTGGATTTGTTCTAGCTTCTCACCTACTCACCTGACACACCTGCCACACTGGGAATCCTCATCACTCTTGTTGTGAACGCATGAAAAAGGAAATCTGTCCTGCTAGGGGTTGTTTGCGCCTGCAGCTCATAAGGCTCGCTCTTACTACTTTTCAAAGGTGCTGGCACTTATCAAGATGGAAAAGAGTCTGAGTTGTCTAAGCTGAAATTTCAGTGTTTGTAACAGGCTTTCTTTGCTGATTTTGCATATGCTTGAATGGTGCATTGCGGGACCTCCATCTGACTCCTGTTATCTAGTTTCAAGGAAATTTATCTTTACATCCCCCCCCCTACCACCATCACAAGCTTTTGTGGTCAAACATGTCCTGATGTGCTGCCCGACCTCCCACCACCAATCAACAATTCCCCGCATTGGCTGCCTGCATTGTAGCAATGACTTTTGCCGCTTGTTGCTATGCAAAGGCCTACCCTCTGTCCAACATCCGCTCTTCAGGCGCTACGGCTAGTTAAGCACCTGTGTACAGAGGGGAGCCCTCACTTCCAGCGCGCGATGCAGCTACACGCTGCTGGTATAAGGTGCGCTTGCTCAGCCTCGCGCGGTTGTGTGGGTGTGGGTTGGGGCCAGGGGGTATTAGTAAGTGTGCTTACCCCCTGTGGACCACAGGCTTAAGCAGGCTTGGACCAGATTGGTAATCCCATACACCACAGGCTGTCAGCTGCTTGGACCACAGACCACAGTCCAAAGACCACAGGCTTCAGCAAAGTTGAACCACAGGCCAGTACACTGTATTTGGTGGCAAGCAAGTCTTGTACTTGGTAGCACATCCTCAGATCACAGATAACCTGTATGTGGTAGCAAGTCCTGTACGCAGCAAGACCTCAGATCACAGATTACCTGTATGTGGTAGCAAGTCCTGTACGCAGCAAGACCTCAGATCACAGATTACCTGTATGTGGTAGCAAGTCCTGTATGCAGCAAGACCTCAGATCACAGATTACCTGTATGTGGTAGCAAGTCCTCAGACCACAGGTTACCTGTATATGGAAGCAAGTCCTGCAGCTTTTGCTGTGCTTGCTTGATCATTCCACCAGAAGAGTTGCCATAAATCGTATAGAATCCGCATTCAGATTGTGATGGCAACAATAAAATGACTGCGCAGCTCCCATGCACCATTGCCCCTTGTACAGGTCTGTGGCCCACCTGTATTGCATTGTGCGTCTGTGTCAGCTTATATACGAATCATCAATTGACACAAAAAGTTGAAGGTTGTGAGCCCTGTAAGAGCGCACCTCATGTGGTGCTAGCGCGTATGTGTTTGCACTTACATGGTTTGTACATGCACGTCCTCACATTGTTGGCACAAGCGAACCATGTTGCTTGCCCTGTTGGGGCATTTCAGATAGTGCTAGTATGTTTGTATGCAACCTGTGCCATTTGTAGGCTTTCAGTGACTCGTGCCCTTGTTGGCAGGGTGCTTGCGCAGTGTGCTTACTTTGGCGGGCAACCTGCGGATGTGAGGACATGAGCAAATGCAAAGTTAGTGCTCATGTAACCTGATGGTGCTACACGGACTTGCAAGACTTCACAGCCAAGTGCATGTTTGTTTTCACACTGATTGCAGCTCTTTCGTGGTTGCCATACTATAGGGCTTTGCACATGCGTGGCATGGACTTGTGTGGCTCTAGGGAGCATGGTGAACAGCTGTTTTCCATAGGCATTCCCATTGCTGACTAAGAAGCCCATGACTGCCTCTTCTGGTGTTGGCAAGGGCAGCCCATGACTACCTGTTCTGGTGTTGGCAAGGGCATGCAGTGCTCTGCAAGCATAGTCCAGGCCTTACAGGGCATGCAGAGCTCTGTTCAGGACGTCACCTTGAATGGATCCTGCTCTGCAGGTGACGTTGCAGGACATGCAGTGCTCTGTAGGCGCAGTCCAGGCCTTACAGGGCATGCAGAGCTCTGTTCAGGACGTCACCTTGAATGGATCCTGCTCTGCAGGTGACGTTGCAGGACATGCTGAGCTCTGTAGGCGCGGTTCAGGGGTGAGCCATCTTGAAAGAGCTCGAGCACAGTATGTATGTGCACACATGGCTCCTCACTTTGCTTCCACGCCTTCCATGCCTCACCCACGTGTCTGCAGGGACCTGACGCAATACAAGGGTGAGCCTGATCCATTCAAGGTCAGTGATGGTTCCGTCAACTAGACTGGGTGGGGACCTCATATTGGAGTTGGCCACCTCCATACATATGTGCGCCATACATTTCACGTTTTTCCTGCAAAAAAGTGGAAATATACGGCATATATACACATGGAATTGGCCCCCTAAGGATGGTGCGTGGAGACTGGCCTTATCTTCAGCAGAGAAAGGAGTCCACAGGGCCTCTCTGCCTTTAAGAAGCTGTCATGCAAGATCAGCATCACGCTCTAACCACCATCCTGGGAGCACAAATCATCTAGGGTCGGCTTTTGCCTGTAGCGCTACATAGTGTAGATTGCTATGTATCGCTACATTGCATCCAGAGTTGTTCAGTGCGACGGTCTGAGATGGAAAATGCGATAAAATGCATGGAAAATGCAAGTTCATCAAACTGTTTGATCACACGTTAAGTCGAGGAGGCGGGTGGCCGGGACAGGGGTCAGCAGAGCCCATACAGGCTTGCCCCCGCCTTCCATCCCTTGACCTTTCAATATTAAGGGTTGTTAATGAAAATGAGAAGTCCTGACGAGTTCATGTGCCATAACAGTGGCCTTCAGGTGACCTTCTAGTGGCCTTCGAGTGGACTTTGCAGGCTGCATTTCACATACGGGGGTAAAAGTTTGACGAACGGCACTTTTTAAATGCGATAAAATGCGTGTAAAGTTCGAGTTCGATAAAGTGCGCCGTTCATCGCACTGAACAACCCTGATTACATCATAGGTTTGGCTCAAATAGTGCTATGTGCCTATTCTTACAAATCACTAAAAACTGGGGCAGGGTTTGAGAATGTGGGTTGGACATCTATGATCGGATAACCCCTGCCACTGGCCCGCTCCATACCTGTAGAACATTATGCCTTTTGTTGAAATGAGGAACGTGAATTATTATTCTCAGGAACTGCGGGTCTTGCTGCTACTAAACTTCATTTCACGTGGGAGGAAGTGTGCTAGCTATGAGGTCATGGACCTGCGGCTTGTCGAATTTGCCACTGTGCCTTTAAGGGGGGGGGGGGGGCAGTGATGCTCCTGCAAAGTACGACACTGTGCTCGGTGTGGGGAAGGAACTGCGAGCTATGGATCTGCTGCCTCTAAAAATGCTAAAGAGTAGGGAAGCGCTGATAAGACGCCCTGCTGAATGGGAGGAAGGGAGTGCCAGCTATGATTCTGCTGCCTCTTGGGTAAATTGCCCTGTTGACTGCAGGGTGCTGCCCCTGCGCCGTATGTGCGTGAGCTGGCCGAGGAGTTCCTCATCTGATGTGCAATGCTATCAACTTTACAGCGGCATGCCCGTGCTGTGTCGACTGCAGGGTGATGCCCCTGCGTGGTATGTGCCTGAGCTGGCCGAGGAGTTCCTCATCTGATGTGCAATGCTATCAACTTTACAGTGGCATGCCTGTGCTGTGTCGACTGCAGGGTGATGCCCCTGCACGGTATGTGCCTGAGCTGGCCGAGGAGTTCCTCATCTGATGTGCAATGCTATCAACTTTACAGTGGCATGCCTGTGCTGTGTCGACTGCAGGGTGATGCCCCTGCGCGGAATGTGCGTGAGCTGGCCGAGGAGTTCCTCATCTGATGTGCAATGCTATCAACTTTACAGTGGCATGCCCGTGCTGTGTCGATTGCAGGGTGATGCCCCTGCGCGGAATGTGCGTGAGCTGGCCGAGGAGTTCCTCATCTGATGTGCAATGCTATCAACTTTACAGTGGCATGCCCGTGCTGTGTCGACTGCATGGTGATGCCCCTGCGCGGAATGTGCGTGAGCTGGCCGAGGAGTTCCTCATCTGATGTGCAATGCTATCAACTTTACAGTGGCATGCCCGTGCTGTGTCGACTGCAGGGTGATGCCCCTGCGCGGAATGTGCGTGAGCTGGCCAAGGAGGCCTTGGACCTGCTGTACAACAGCATGCCTTCCTCAGTGCATGGGGGCAGTGGACTGAAGGTAGGTACAAGGCAGCAAGTGGCCTGAAGGTGGCAAGGTGGCCTTAAGTTAGGTGGCAAGGTGGCCTTAAGTTAGGTGCAAAGCAGTGGCCTGAAGGTGGCAAGGTGGCCTTAAGTTAGGTGCAAGGTGGCAGCGTGGCCTGAAGTGCTGTGGTGGCAAAAGTGGCCTGAAGGTGGGTGCAATCAGAACTCGAAGAAAATCAGGGAAAAGAAAGGCTCAAAACTGGTATGGTGACAGCTTGCCCTCCACAATGCGCAAGAGCAGGGTCAGCAGCTCGAGATGGGCGCGGTGAGCTTGCTTTTTTGTACTCGTAACTGGGTGCCTGGAAGGTGTTGGACATGACAAAATGAATGCCAGTTGCGTGGTTGTTCTCCTTGTACCAGTCTTTAACAGCAACCTCAAGGGAAGTGGCTGTAAGATGTTGTACAATGACTTCTCAAAAATTCAAGGGTTTGGAGCAGCCGTCTGAGAGAGGGATTGGACCTGAGCCAAAGCCTTTCAGGAGCCTGCAGGTCTCTAGGTAGTGAACTCATGCTAGGGCAAAATGACAAAAAAAGACTCACTACTTACGTACAACCGGGGAGCGCGCAATTGAGTTTTGTATGGAAACTCCTTAACCTTATGTTCTACGCAAGTCTTTACTGCGTGAAAAATGAGTTACCCTTTCACCCTGTGTCCGTCTCATGCTCGTCCACCCCGGCAAGGATGCCCCCCAGGCTCTGGCAGCAGAATGCATGGACTGCTGTTTTCATAGAACAGAGCCTCCTGCGCTTGTGTCCACTTGGCTTGCATGCACAAGGCTGGTTCCAAGGCTTTAGAAATACATCGCGTGCACAGGGCCGCATCCAAGGCTTTGGCAATGCATCAAAACGATACATTGCGTGCACAGGGTCGCATATAAGGCTGGCAATACCTGAATACAATCTATATTGCGTGCACAGGGCCGCATCCAAGGCTTTGGCAATACGGCCCCGCCCCCTGCTGGGGCAGGAAGAGGGCCCCAACCTGCAGCTTACGGGGCCAGTTCGATGGGAGGGAGCAGTCAAGCCAGGATTAGCAGCAGCAGGATGATGGGCTTTGGCAACGCAGCGTTTGACAACCCGCCGCCTCCCCCTCCCCCATCTGCATCTGGCGCCAGCTCCCAGGTTGGTGTGTGTGTGTGTGTGTGTGTGTGTGTGTGTGTGTGTGTGTGTGTGTGTGTGTGTGTGTGTGTGTGTGTCAAGTTTAAAGCAGTGCTCAAGCTGTTTTGTGCAGGCTCCCTGGTGCTGTGTGCAGGGTAGATTTTGTTGTGTTTGAGCTTGCTTATGTAGGATCCCATGTTGGTGTTGGCAGGTGACCAGCAAGCAGGCAACTCAAATGTTGTGTATGAGCGGCAAGAAGCACCTAACTAACCTAACGCCTCTGTATGCAGGTATTGAGGTTTGCGTGAGCAAGGTACACAGACAAGGAAAGCCCTTTGCACTAAACCTTTTGGCTTGCTCCCACACGATTCTGTTCCGACATTTATTTTCTCTATGTTAAATGCACCTCTGCAGTGCCTTGCTGCTCTTGTGTACCATTCGTGACAATTGCAACACATTCATGTGAAGAAGGCAAAGATGGCATCGATGTTTCCCTCAGAGCTTTGTGCAGTTTCACCCTTTCCTTTGGGACACATCGTTTCTACATTTACGTCCTATGTCCATCACATGACATGCAGCATTTGTTTTTATTTTCTATTCTTGTTTTTGGCCGCCACAGGGCAGTGGCTTTGGTTTGCCTCCTCCTGCAGACTTCAAAGCCTCAACCAATGGCGTCACACTCATCAACAAGGTGAGCTGCGGGGATGGTCTTGGTTTTGAATTGAATTGATGTGTGCATGGTGTGTGTGTCTGCCTGGGGGGGACGGGAGACTGGTTAGATCATTTGTGGGGCAAAAAAATGGTGTGTGTGTGTGTGGCAAATATCTTTGTTCGCATTAGAACCAGGGGCAACCTTAAAAGTTAGAGCAGAGGAAGTGTAATCCATTCAAGGACTATCATGGATCCATATACATAGCATTTATATAGTACATATATGGATCCACTCAGAGAGGGTCAGGGGCGTTGGTTCGTCAGGGGGTCTAGATTTTGTGGGACCCCCACCTAAAATTTTTCTGTGCCACTTCCTCTGAAACACAAAGACCTCATCAGATTCCTGAGCTCAAGACCTGTGGATTGGCACCCTTTTGGTGTAGATTGGATGAAAGAGGGGTGTCTGTGTTGCATGACTCAAAGCCAATGCCACATGCGCATGGGTGTGGGCTGCGGGAAGGAGTGTTGAGGCAAACATGCAGCAAACCAATCCCAACTTTCAAAGTAGCGACAATGTACAATGTGTTATTGCTTTTGGTGAAGTTGGAAGTTCAGTTTGTGGAATCGCATGCCAGTCGTGGGTTTCTGGCAGGGCAGGTATGCATTGGCGTCCGCTGCTTAATTTTTGCCTCGTAACTCTGCTGCAACTAGTTGTTTCAGTGCGGTAAACATACAGATGGATGGGGAACCAAAAGAGGAGCTGAGTGATACCCGTGTTGTTTGTAGAGGCACTGGAAGTGGGGATTCGGGGTGGGGTTGTGGATCTGGGGGTTCCAACTCAAATTTGCACGTGCTTTCCATGAAAAGATGTTTACACCCTCCTGGTCATTGTCATTTTCATTTTTCTTCTGTTTTCTTCTAGGATTTTGATCTCAAAGCTGGTGCCTGAATACTCTGCTTGTTTGCGGCCCTTTTCATAGCCCATTGCAAGAACTACATTTATCACTGTACTGCGCTCTGCACCCTCTGTAAGAAGCCTTGATATGCGAATGGCGCATGCACATATGCCTGGTGTGAAGACTATGCACACGTGTGTTATGCACATGTACGTTGCGCAAACATACCTTACGCACACGTACATTATGCACACGTACGTCGCGCACACGTGTGAAGACTACGCACATATGCCTTGGTGTGAAAGCTACAGAGCATATGCATGCAGATGTGAAGAAGCAAATCATGCAATGTGAAGCATAAGCATAAGGCTCAAGCAAAAACATGAAGGAGTGAAGCATGGTGGTTTGAGGAAGCATATGTATGAAGGTGTAAAGTATGGCGGTTGGAGAATGGGAAGCATTGTGGGATGAGAATCTGAAGCTGTGAGTGCATTTCATGTGTTTCACACACTGTCATACAGCATGTGACGTGCACAGTGCACGTGGGGAGGTTTCAAAAGCTGCCAGGAAGAGTCACATCTGAAACCCTTACACCGTGTCTGCTTCAGCCCTTTGTTGCAGGAAATGACATCTCTTGTCGTCATTCATTGTGTGGTGCCGGTGCAATGCAATACTGTGCAGGGCTCAGGTGTGTTTGGGAGGCCCTGGGCAGATGAAACACCAAGCCACTCTACCCCAGCGGAGCAGAATTCCTCTGCAGCAAGTGACCCTGTGTCGGGCAGTGAGCAGGTGCGTCCAGCAAGCAAGACTGAATCAAGCATTTGGTCTGTCTTGCCTTGTCGACAATCGCTCTTCTCTTCAGGAAGTGACCCTGTAGCAAGCAGTGAGAAGGTGTGTGCAAGAAAGACTGTTGAACCATTGGTCTGTCTTGTGTTCTGCAAGGAAGATGGTATTGAACAAAAAGATGTACCTTTCCTTATCAGCGGACGCTCTGTGCGAGACTGCAAGCTGGTATTGAAGGGGCCATGCTTGTTAAAACATTTGGATATTGCTGCCTACACATTTACATTGTTTTTAGTGAATTTTAGGCCAGGAGTATGGTTCTGGGGTCCACAAAGATGCTGTGTGTGATTGGAGGCATTCCTCAGGGAAGCATGGCTGTTTTGGAAGCTCTGTTCCTCCGCATGCTCTGGCTGTTTTGCAAGTTCTCCTCCGCTTGCTTTCCGCATGCTGACTTGGACAGTGTCGGCTGTCGCTCAACACGCCATGGAACCAGAAGGTCCACGGTTGTTTTCCCACTCAGCATCGCTTCTGCTGGGGGCCACTACCTGCTCTCCTGTGCCTTTGCCTTGACTGAACACTCAAGTGTACAGTGCAGATGTGCTCTGGTGTGTTTTGCTGCTCTCCTGTGCCTTTTCCTTGACTGAACACTCAAGTGTACAGTGCAGATGTGCACTGGTGTGTTTTGCTGCTGTCCTGCGCACAGGTTCTGTTGGCCACGCTGTTGCTGTCTTGCTGTTGTCCTCTGCACAGATCCTGCTGGACATGCTGTCACCGTGTTGCTGCTGCCCTTTGCACAGATTTTGCTGGACACGCTGACACAGCCAGGGGGCATCCGCGCACAGCCGCCCAAAGAGGATTTGCAGCACTTTGTGGAGGCTGCCAGCAGCATGGATGGGCTGAAGATGGCGGAGCTCATGAAGGAAAAGCTGGTGTGTGTGGCAGAAAAGACGAGGGTAGACTACGCCGGCTGAAAGGCCGCGCGCACAGAGGATAGTTTAAGCAAGCTAGCGAGGGTGTCACTGAAAGCTCTGAGCTTTTGAGGGATTTGCTGGTGTGGGGTAGAGTAGCTGAGGGGCAGGCATGGCAGCTGTATGGAGGAGACTATGTTGCAGAGGGATGGAGATACTGAGTGATGGGATTGCTGGTGCTTGACAGGAAAGCAAGTGATGGGAAATTTTGTGTGCGTGACAAATCGGCAGGTGTGGGCTTCAGATGGCAGAGGTGTTGTGAACAAGCCTATGTACGATGGAAAAGCTGGTGTGGGCTGCAGGTGGCAGAGCTCTTGTGGGAAAGCTATGATAAAACTGGTTGACTGAAGCTGTTGTGTGTTCAGGACGAGCTGGTGTGTCCTGTAAATGGTGGAGTCTGTGTGAACAAGCTCATGTGGGATAGAAAATCAGGTGACAGAAGCTGTTGTGCATCCATGTCAAGCTGGTGTGGGCTGCGCATTGCAAAGATCTTGTAAATAAGCCTGCGTGAGATGGAAAAGCCGGTAACAGAAGCTGGTGCGTGGCCAGAACAAGCTGGTACGTGATGGACGAGCTCAGGGAAAGAAGAGGAGGTGCATCTCGGAACAAGCTGGGACATTGGCACAGGAGCTCGTGGCAGATCACTTGCTTTTCTATTGCAGTAAGGTGTGTCCACATTGGTCTAGATACGAGTATCTGTGCAGAAATGCAGGACTGCTGCATTGTCTGTGGGATGAATTGGACACGTTGCCTGATAGAGGCTGGGTTTTCAGTATCCACCTTGTGGAGTAATTGAGATGTCTCTTTGGAAGGAAGACAGAGTGAATGACAAGGAAGAAGTCCAGGATTCTTTGAATTGCCTTACAGAGGCTGTGCCCAGGTTCCGGTAAAGTCCTTGTCTGGCCTTGCTCGTGTGCTCAGTTGATGTGAACATACACTGTGTGTTACATTTGCTTCGTGATGTTTATTCTTATCCAACCTCTTTTAACATTCGTGCAATGTAATGCATATTGATTTTGACAAATGCTGGATCTCGGCGTGCAGGGCTCTGACCACTGGCAGGTCGTGCTGCGCACACTCTGCGCCCTTGATGCTATCCTAAACAGCGGCATGTCCCAGGTAAACCAGAATGCTGAACGTGCCTCTCTGTTCCTGCATGCGCCAAGCTTTATTAATGGCTTAATGTGCTTGCAAGTGTGCAGATTGGTAGGAGGATCATGTATGTAAGATATGCAAACTGGTCCAATGTCCTGCTTTGCTGTAAACAGTTTGTGTGCAGGCCCTCCTCATTGAGGTCTGCAATGCAAGTGTTTTCTGCATTTTGTGAAACGTGCTTCTTAAGCCCGCCCTCTGCGCAAGTGCGATTGTGTGATGCACTGGCGCTCATCAACATGCAAGCACATTGCGCACTAGCATCTCTTAGGTTATAATGGATTCAATACCCGGTGTGCAATTTCGTCACTGTTGGCCCTCAAGTGCAGCACCCTTTAACGGTGAATTCTCTGCATCCTCCCCTGTGGGTGATGGACCTAAACAGAGAGAAGAAGGGGAAAAATGGCAGATAGCAAGGCAGTGAAAGACTCCCCGTTTCAATTGAGGAAAAGAGGACGCCTGGGGCCCAGCACCATGCATTTCCTCTACCAGGAAAAAGGGTCAATGCAGTCAACCGGGTCGTGTAACTCGTGTGCAATGTCCCGTATTAAATCTGCATCCATTTGTGTGTCTACAGGCATGCGGAGAAGTGGCTGTCATGTTCCAATCCGACCCTGATTGTGTCAGGGCGTTGCAGACGTCGCACCACCCACTGGTTCGGGAGAGGGCCACAGCCTGGTGAGTTTCCCTCCCCTCCTCATGTACTTTGATGTGAACCTTTGCCATGGTATGCAAGTTTGCTGGATCACTCCTGCCGCATCCTTGTACATCTGGTGCAATTGTTCCTGCAAGCAATTGCTGCAGGGTGGCAGCTTGACCAAAGGTTCCTCCTTCCGTCCTTGCAGCCTAGTTGACGCCTTCCCTCATGACCTTGTTCACTCTTTGCCAGTGCATGATAGATGGACATGGATTGCTTACCCCTTACCTGCAGCATGAAAGTGCTGCTGGCGGACAGCGAAGAGCCTGTGGACATGCTGGGGGTGTCAGATGGTACCCCCGCCCCGAAGCTGTCGCCACCCCCCTCATCTGCCAACCCTCTTTCATCCTCCAGCTCGGGCAAGCCCCAGGCCGCGCCGCCCAAGGACCCCTTTGACTTGCTGGGTAAGTGGCTTCAGGTTGTTGTGTTGCTAGCAGAACCTCCTTCCGCTGCAAGCCGCAGCTCCCGTGAGAGTCCTTAGGCTTGCTGGGTAGGTTGAAAGAAAAGCACAGCAAGTACAGCAAACTCAGCATGCAAACGGGAGCATTGATAAACAGGAAATAACCCTCACGTGTGCCAATGTTTGAAAACGCCCTGTTCTGAAAGATTGAAACCAGATTAGAGGTGATTACGCAACCATGAGCTTCACCTGGTGTTGAGAGCAACGTCCTCTTGCTCGCCTTCCACCCAAAGCCGCATGCACATGGCTGTGCCTGCAAACAATGCATGGTCGCTGCATCCTGCAGGTGACCTAGAGCCCTCACTTCTTCCACCAGTTTTTTTTCCTCCCTAGAGCCCTTGTGCCCTCACTTCCCCAACAAGGTTATCTCCATCATAACAAGGGATCAGCACATAGCGCTATGTGTCACATTTTCCAGCGCTATATAGCATAACATTGTAATTAAGTGTAACAGCGCTGGTTACCAATGCCGCTCTCTACAGATCGGCATATAGTGTTATTGAGGTCTTCTATAGCGCTTTATAGCGCGATACGTGATGCAGCGCTATAGGCCAACACACCGATCCCTAATAATAACCATTGTAATCATTGCAAGCGACTCAGTGCCCTCGCTCCCCCAACCAGGTATTTTTCTTTGAGCCTTCATTATCCCAATGCGATCTTGCAAGTGACCTTGTGGCTTTGCTCTCCCAATTATTTTTTCCTCCATCGCAAACATTGCAACCATTGCAGCTGACCTTGCCTGCCCGTACTCCCCCAACAAGGACTTACTCCATTGTAACCATTGCAACCATTGCAGGTGACCTCGAGCCCTCGCTCCCCCAACCAGCTCCCCCCTCCTCCAGTGCCATCCATGCATCCCCTGCAGCAGCATCCCCTGTAGCAGCAGCAGCAGCAGCTGGCGCTGCACCCCCACCACAAGCAGCACCCTCCGCATTTGACCCCTTTGCTCTCTCCGAATCTCTACCGCCGCCTGCTGCGGCCAACTCTGTATCAACAGCACCGCCCACCCCCAGCAACCCAGCCCCAGGAGGCAACGGACAATCATGTGATGCAGCAGCAGCAGCCCCCAGCAGCAGACCTGCACCCCCCCCTCCCCTGGATGACTTTTTTGCAGCGCCTGCCCTGCCTCCACATGTGCAGGCAAGGGGCGTGCCTGGGGGTGGTATGCACGGGGGTGGCATGCCTTTCATGCAGGCGGGGGCCATGCCTGGAGGGGGCATGCAAGGGGGTGGCATGCCTTTTATGCAGGCAGGGACCATGCCGGGGGCCCAAGGCATCATGGGTGGCCTGCCTCCCTCAGCCGTTGGGAGGGGCAGGGGCATGATGGTGCCTGGGATGCCTGGAGCGGCGGGAGTTCCTGGAATGGGTACACCTGGTGGCGGTGGCCCTCCAGGTGTGTATGGCCCTCCAGGAATGAGAATGGGGTATGGTATGGGGCGAGGAGGCGGCAACACAGGTGTAACTGGGAGCATGGGAGGACAACCTGGTGTCCAGCCGGGCTTGGTCAGGGGCATGCCCCCCATGGGCAGCAGTAGCATGAGCCTTGGCGTTGGAGGCATGGGTGTGGGCGCAGGACACGTGGGTATTAGTACAGGGGGTGGACTTGGTGGAATGGGTAGTGGCTCCTTGAGCATAGGAGGCGGAGCTACCAGTGGCAACGCCAGCGGCAAGAAGGGAGGCGTGGAGCAGTCATCGCTCGATTCATTTGATTTCATCAAGGATGCTTTTAAGTAGTAGTAGCATAATCGGATGTGGCTGTATATCGTTTGTAGAAGTATCATAAATCATTTTTCTCCTGCTTTGCAACAATCAACAGAAGGAAAGGAAAAAAACGGAGGCAATGCAACATTCAACAGAGCAACTGATACAATTGATTTAGGAGCAGCCATGTTTGTAGCCCTACGGCACAAGCACACTTATTTGCAACAGACAGCGCTTCTGCTCTCCATCAGGTCAAAAACCATCTTCTTAAGCCCCATGGGCATGTCCTACCACTTACATGCACATCCAATGCAAGATGTAGGAGCTCTTACCAATCATCACATGTGCCTATACACATATTTGCAAGAGAGAGCGCTTCTGCACTCCATCAGGTCAAAAACCATCTTGTTCTTGAGCCACATGGGCATGTCCTACCACTTACAGGGGTTACAAGGGGTTGGCCTACAGATCAAGAATCTGGCTGATCGGCTGCTGGTGAAACATTCTCATCCAGCATCAAAAATTGAAACCAGTTCAGACAAAAAATTTGAAAATCTGTGCGAGTCTTGATTTAGAAAAGCATTGACCTCAAGATTAGTCACAACGTGAAAGCTCACCAAGAAAGGAACAAAATCAGTGTTTGGAAGCTGGGCAAAAGTGTGTAACGGTTTAAAAAGATCAATGAACAGGTCCTTGCATTTTCTGCGCAGCTCACACAACTCACAGCAATTGCAGTAGAAAAGAACATGTTTCTCGTCCTGGACTTCAGCACATCCACATTTATCACAAATATTTGAACCACCCAACCATTTACAGGACTCGACCTTCAAGCAGTGGGCACGAAGCCTAAACCTACTCACATTCCTCATGACTCCTTTATCCAGATCCTTTAATAAATATGATGGGATACAGAAGGGCGTGCGTGGTGTTTGATTCAAAGGTTTCCCACACCAATGATGGTAAGTCACTGCTTTACATGCACATCCAATGCAATATGTAGCTCTTGTCAAATCATTGCATGTGCCTATACGATTATTTGCAACAGACAGCGCTTCTGCGCTCCATTAGGTCAGAAACCATCTTCTTCTTGAGCCCCAAGGGTGCATCCTGCCATTTACATGCACATCCTGCCATGCTGAATCACCGTCACTGCACATTTTCTGTTCTTGAAGCAGGTAACACACATCCAATGCAAAATGTAGGAGCTCTTACCAAATTATTGTGCCTATACAATGGTTTCAATGTCCATTGTGGGTGACTGATGTGCCTATACACTTCTGCAAACTTGGTATAGAAATGAGAAGCCTAACCAACCAAAACACGCCGCGCGCATTAAGAAAGGTTCCCCAACTAGCAAGCTAGCAAGGGTCGCACCAAAGGGCCGTCAAACCTAAATTAGCTCCTGCTAAATTAGGCACAGCTAGCCTAGGAGGAAGCCAGAAACAGAGGTTTTGGGGATCTGGAGGGTTGTCGGCCATGCTCTGGACGCCCAGATTCTCCTTCTCCCGCTCTCCACCGCCACCTGCCCATCACCCCCCTCCCCAAAGCCCTCTGAAATGGGTTACAAGGTTTACAAGGGGTTGGCCTACAGCCCGAGACTCTGGCTGATCGGCTAGTGGCGAGACGTTCTTATCCAGTATCAAAAATTGAACAATTCTGACAAAAATTTCGAAAATCTGTACGAGTCTTGATTTAGAAAAGAATTGATCTCAAGATCAGTCTAGTGTGGAAGCTCGCCCCAAAGCTCCCGCCCTGAAAATAAACAGCCCTGAAAATAAACAGCATGTCTGGTTTTAATTACAGTCATTATTTTTGGATGGCATGGCAGCTCAATCTAGATGCTGATGGCATAACTTTTTACCTGGTTAGGAAACAATGGCATACCTGTAACTCCCTACATGGACAGTGTAGCTGAAGCGAAAACAGTACCTGTAACATGGCTAGGCCCAGTTGATCAGAGCTGTAATGGTGTAGTCGTTGTAGACAGTGCACCCACTAGGTTGATGCAAGGTCACCTTGTTGTTCCTGTTTGGGTTTCTTGAGCTGCGGGCTTTGAGCCTGGTTGTAGTGCTAGCATGCTGGGCAGTTGCAGTTTCCAAAATAGGAAAGGGGTTGGTATCAGAGCACAACTTAGATTTATAACAAGTTGAATGTCCCTGTCTTGGGGAGGGATCTTGAAAGGTAATTTGTGAACGGGTTTGTCTGGGACAGGGCGCACAAAGGCAGCATCAGGGCAGCTTTGGTGCTGGGCAGGAGAACCAGTGCCATTAAGGTTGGTCAGGGATAGCTTGTGAGATGTTTTTACTAAAAACAAACTTTTTAGGGACTTCTATAACCTACTCTAAGAGTTTCTCATTCCAGCAGGCATCCATACCAAGTGTTGATGGTAAGGGAAGGAAAGGATCACATAGCTGTACATGCTTACAAGAACAGCTTAGCTGAAGCGGAAAGAGAGATGATTGATGATAGTGGAAGAGCCGTTTCTACCTTTGCTGGGGGCCTTAGCGCAGGAGCTAAGGCCGACAAGGTGTCTATCGGTGTACATCCCATTCAAAGTTGGGTTAGGACATCTGAGGGCAATCATGATGTGATTGATGCTGTCCATTTCGCCGCATAATGGGCAGCGCGCAGAGGTGGAAGACAAGTTGAATCTGGTGGCATGTTTTTGAACGTGAACCGTTCCTCTGCGGCATTTTAGCAAATTAATCAGGTGTTAAAGAGTGATCTTTGAACTGTTCCAGAATGTGCTGCTGATTTCTTTGTTGGCAAGTCGAGAGGGTGGGTTGTGAGCTTCCAAATTGGCGCTGGTGTTTGGGAAAGCGGACCGTATGGCACAGCTTAGTCTCTGCCAGCTATTGAAGTGGTGGCCAGAGGTATTGGCAAAGCCAAGCGTGTGCCTTTTGTGCATGCGTGTTTTGAGCTTATCCCTCAGGCTGATGAAGTAGTGAGTGGGAACAGTGTGGGAGTGATGTGCGTCACCGTTGCGGGCGTGTGGGAACTTTGATGCAAGCCATTAGAAGTTGTGGAAGGGATCCCTGGCACCTGAAACACAATGTTCATTGTGCCTGTGAGTGCTGCAGAGCGTGCACAGGCATCAGCTCCCTCATTGGCAATGGTGCCAGAGTCGGTTTAGCTGTTTAGAAATGAACAGGGAGTGCTCAAACAAAATTGAGATGGCCTGGATGAGTTATGCATGAAGGTTCGTCCATGCGCATTGGAAGTTTTGTTTAGAAAAAAGAAAAGAAAAGTTTACGCAGGCCTGAGGCCGCGTGCATTAAGGGAAAGTTCCCTAACCAGCAGTTTAGAATTCTGAGAGAGGCAAGATGCACTATCAGAGGCCATGTCGGCGTGCCCTTGTTGAAATGCTACAACAATGCTTGCTGATTTTGTTCTATTGACGATGTTTGTTGGTTCATCATGGACATGATATTCATTAGCTTTCATGTGCATTTGTAGCTGTTAGGAGGGTTAACTAGTGTTTCTGCTCGGTTTGTAAATGCCAGAGCAAGCAAGTGGTAGAGAGTCATTTTTGTTTTGAATGACACTACTGTCTGAGAGAGTGATTTCTTTTCAGTTCTTGATTTCAAACTTGAATGTCTGTTTGTAAATGCCCCCCCCCCGACTAACTCCTTGCTGCCCAACCATCCTGTCATTGGCAAAAACTATAACCATTGCTTAGTTCTTAGGCTCTCCCATTAGAGCGTTAGACCTTGCCTTTGCTTATCTTTCTGTCTTTGGTTGTACGAGCTTTGAACTTCCTTGGGAGCCCCTTGCCCTCTTTCTATCTTCATGTTCTTCTGCCAGTCTTTCTTTTCAGGAGCTCTCTCTTTTTAGCAGAGGCCCTTATGGGACATCGCTACGTCCTTGGGCACGTGTAACCAAAAAGAAATGATAGGATGGAAGACTGCCCTTGCCTGAGGGCACCTGTGTGAACAGTTGTGGGTGTCATGAGGACGGGATTGACTTTTTTTCCAGTTGCTTGAAGCTAGGCGTTGGTGGGTGTGCAGTGGCAGAATGCAATTTAGAGGGTGCAGGGGTAGCCAGTGAGCTCCTGGTATGTCCTGTTTTAGAAGATGAAACCAGTCATCCTTAGCATTATCTAGATACTTTCTGGCATGTAGATTCTAAACGGCAATGAGTTGCATGGGGTGAGAAGGTTGGGCTAGGATGGTATTGAGCCAGTGTTGTGGTGTCTGGAATTGGATGCTTTTGGTGGGAAATTTGACGAATGTTTGCACAAGACCTGGGTAGTGGCTCAGCCAACCCATGTATGCGTTGCAGCTGGAGCGTCTCTGGTAAGGCAGGAGTATGAAGGTGGCAACTGGCTCAGTGGTTTGAATGGAAGAATGCACTGGAGGATGGCAAAGGGAATCGTGCTAGGTAACAGTGCTCAACTTTAGCAACACAGTGTTTTGGTACACTATAGAGCATGTTCATATGGGGGTTTTGAATCTGAGGAATCCAATGATGTGATTTTCATGAGGGCATTGAGAGGTACTGAAAAAGCAAGCACACAACTCAAAGTGCGTGGTGCAGGCTTGGCAAGTGGAGTAGCCACAGAAGCGCACAGAGAAGGCACTCAAGTTTGTGCATGCTTCAAAGACCTGGTTGCGGCAAGCTGTGCTGAAATAAATTTTGTGGGGAAAACTACAGGTACAGTCAAATGTGAGAGGGTTGGAAAGCCCTTCAATGGAGACCATGCACCATTTATGAAGGGCAGACCAGATTTGGGGAGGGGTAAGCAGGACGTTGGAGTTTTGAACCTGTTTGTTTTGCTTTTGTTGAGCTTGTGGCTGGCAAAAGGTTAAGTCTTGGCTGTAGGCACTTTTTTTCTGGCTACAGCCAAGCTGCCCTCAAATGCAGGCTACAGCCATGACACAGTGTTTCTTTCCTTTTCTTTAAGCCAATGTGTGTTCTTTTCTTCTATTGATGAGGTAGAGGGCTTCTGCATGCATTGCTATTTTTTCTTTCAAAGATCTCACAGGATAGGAAAATAGGAAGAAGGACTTCGCAGTGACTGTCCAAGTTGGCGCTTGATTAAGGACAGCTCACCTGTCCTGAAAGGCGGGTCCCCACCAAAAAAATCAAGAGGAAGAGCAAGCTCAGAAGTCTTTCCCAGCAAGTTGGCCCCCTTCACAGGGCACTGCTAGTAAAACCTCCCAATCCCCATTGACCTTCTTCTTCCCTTTTTATCTCGGTGGAGGTGTCATACTGACTCAGTAATGGTGCTTCAGAAACACCATTATTGCGCATTTACTGTTCTAGAAGCAGTTGGCATATCCCAACAATTAAACAATATTGATGACAATAAAAGCAGAGATGTTGCTTAATGTTCCCCATGCATGATAGAAGAATTCTGGTCGTGCAAATGTTTTGTCTTTGATGCACTAAAAGATGGCAATGTTTCGCCAGGAGCGTGGCATATTTACAAAAAAGAGGGCCTTCTGGTGAGGCCTCTAGCTTTCCAGTTAGGGGGCCTTCCCTTGACGCACGCGGCCTTTGGCCTGCATAGATTTTTCTTGTTCTTTTCTTTTCTTACAAAAAAAATACCCTGAGCCCTAACCCATAACAATGGTTAAATACACAGCCTTCAAATAACACTATGATAAAAGTATATGCAGGCCAAAGGCTGCGTGCATTAAGGGAAGGTCCCCTTACTGGAAAGCTAGAGGCCTCACCAGAAGGCCCTCTAAACCTACACTAGACACAGCTAGCCTAGGAGAGAGCCAGAAACATATCTAATGGGGATCTACATATTTACGATTGGCAGTGACACTCTTGCTCATAAGGACTCGTTTAAATATCTTGGCATGATGTTTTACAGGACCTTGAACATGGCTAAATCGGCAGAAAATGCAGCTCGTGCTTATGCTTACATCTGCTTATATGATTTGTCGTTTTGTAAGCACACACTTGCAGATAGGCCGCATGCTTCCTTGTGGCTTGCAAAGACGTATGTTATTCCAGCTGGTATGTACGCAAGTCAGGTGTGGGGTACAGGTTTCATGCAGGCAGGCAAAGAGTTCTCTAGTGCTCTGCAAACTTTGCATCTGAATTTATTGAAAGGTACCTTGGGTGTGAAGCGAACTACCACTAACTGGGCTGTTTTGAGAAAATGTGGGCATCAACCACTGCAGTACTATTGGTTTAGAGCTGCCGTCAAGCTGTACAACAGCATGCTTGGTACAAATAGTTGTACTTTACGCCGTGTTATGCAAGCCAATTTGAAGTTACAACCTAAGGATGACAAGTGCTGGACAGCGCAGTTAATTCAAGCCTTCCAAGGTTTGCGTGGTTCTGAAATTTTTGAGCAGGCTGTGAGGTCAGGTGGTGCCATATCCATGAATGATTTTAGTGCAGACTTGAGGTACAGATTGCAAGGAGTTTGGAGAGAAGCCGAGTCAGTGGATCCAAGGGAAAACAACAACAAACTAGCTACTTACCAAGCTTGGTTTGCTACTCCTTTTGCTTGCAACGCTCGCCAAACCTACGCACCCCTGCCTTGGTATCTTTTTTTGGACTTGCCTAAGCAAGTTATGTGAGCAGGTTCCGGCTTCGTGCTCATACTTTGAAATTTGAATCGGCTGTTTGGCAGGATGATGGTACCTCTGTGTGTGACAGGTGTCCTTGCAACCAAACTCAAGATGAAGCACAGGTCCTTTTTAACTGTACTGTTGAACACGTTTGTTCACTGCGTCGCAAGTATCAAGTGCTTTTTGAACCTTACTTCCAGGATATTCTTGAGATGCAACCTTTTTTACTGCATCAAGTGAGCTCTCAATTTGTTCATCAGTTCCTTCATCAGCGAAATGCAAAGCTTTTTTTATGTCTGAGCTTATGGATTTATTTTTGGCTGGCAGAGACCAGCCACAAGCCGATCAGCCAAACGACCTGGCTGAAGGTCACCCCCCATTGTAACCATTGCAACCATTTAATGGGGATCTGGAGGGTTGCTCGCCATGCTCCTGGACGCCCAGACGCAACTCCAGCCGCCCTGATGCAATCTTGGTTACTCCTCACCTAACCAACCCAAACAGACCACCCACTTCACCTTCAAACCGGGTATTGCGCAGTATGGGGAGTAGTACAACTCCAGCCCGTCATATTCACTTAATAGAAATCAAATACTGTGAAGATACGAGGCCTGGTGCCCAGCTACAAGCCTCACAGCAACAACACAGCGAACTGTGCAAACAACTCCAAGCTGCAGAGATTACCATCCACACAATCCTCCTGGGTGTGGGTGGGACTATCTACACCGCCCATACCCTTGATCAATTCAAAAAATTAGGGATCGACTCACAGAGATCTGAAACACTTGCAAGAAAACTCCATGCCCATTCTGTACAATTTGCGCACAAACTCACCTCTACCAGACGTGCCATTGAACATAAAAACACTCATCATAACACTGGTGCCCTTGAGCAGCGTGCCGCCAGAAACCCACCTGATCCACATTAACTCCACTCTCATCTTCTGGTGAGGGAGACTCACGGCTCTTTGAGCCAATGTGTCTCTCTTTCCTTAATTGATGTAGGGAGAGTTTTCTCTGCCTACGTAATTTTTTCTTTTTCTTTTCCTGGACGCCCGGACTCTCCTTCTCCCGTCCTCTGCCGCCGCGCGCCCAGCAGAACCCCCCCAGAAGCCCCCGTGAAAACAAAGAGCGTGTGAAGTGAAAACATCCCCACATCAATTAAGGAAAAGAGGATGCCTAGGGCCGAGGCACTGTCACAGTGTATCCCCTTTACCAAGAGAAACAACTACATGCACACCCAGTAAAGTATGCCCACAAACTTGTAATCACTAGGCTTTTGAAAACAACAATGCTCCTCACAGCCAGGTTCTGGAGCCGGGTGCTTCTAGCAACCCTCCAGATCCCCACAAGCCCTTTTTGTTCCTGCTTTCTGGTGGAAAGAACCTTTGGCTCTTTTGAGCCCATGTCTCCTTTCCCTTAAATGATGTAGGGCTATACCTACGTACTACGTAAGCTAGTGGCTAGTGAAGGCTGGACCTGCGAGCCTCTTTAGTGGCCCTAGCTAGCTTGCTAGTTAGGAACCCCAACCTTGATGCACCCAGCTGGACTGGCTTGCGTGGTCTTTTCTTTTGTGTTCTTTCCTTCATGCACGCTAGTTAGCCACCAGTTTTCTTCTTTTTTTTAGCCACCAGCTTAGACACTTCATTTGTCACACTATGACCAACTTAAAACCCGCAGCTCAAGGAATCCAAAAAGGAACAACAAAGTGACTCTACATATCATCCTGATTGATGTGGCTCGAGCATCGAGCATCGAGCTCAGCCACCGTCATGTTACGGAGTCCTGGCCAAGCGCGAGGAGGGCAACAGCAAGGAGGAGGTTTTCAGATCGAATCCTTGTGGCCAGGGTGGAGATAAAGATGCCCTCTATCGGTGGGAGTCAATGGGAGGCTCTTTCCTTAATGCATGCGGCCGAACGGCAAGCGTAGATCTTCTTCTTCCTGATTGGTGTGGCTATTTACAATGAGTACACGATCAAACCTCTTGTCAATTTGGGCCAACCCAAGCATAAAGCTAAATCCCTAGCTATCAAGCTGAGCTGTCATGCCATTCAGAGATCAACTACTTTCATTAACACCAGACATGCTCTTTGCTTACAGGGGGCGGGGGTCGCTGGGTGCGCGGAGGTGGATACAAGGAGAAGGAGAGTCAGGGCGTCTCGGGGCATGGTTGACAACCCATCCGATCCTCATTGGTTCAGTATCTTTCCCCTTTCCTAGGCTAGCTGTAGCTAGTGTAGTTTTGAGGACCTCTGTTGAGGCCCTTGCTAGCTTGCTAGTTAAGGGATCTTTCCTTAATGCACGCAGCCTGTGACCTGCGTAGACTTTTCTTTCTTTCCATTTGTACGGATGCTGAAGTTTCATCATGGATTGACAGGCGTCAACAACTACTTCAGCTTCATATGTTTTTGATGTCTTTGTACACATTTACATGCATATACACATACATTCACAATACAAGTGGAAATTTACACTTCAGGCCCGGCCAAAAGGTAGATCAAGGCGGAATACGTGTGTGCATGAAAACCATGTGCAGGAAGCTGGCCTTAGCAGCTGGAAAGCGTACAGAAGTTGGTGCATCATTGAATAATACAGGCATTTCATTCGCAGTGCCAATCGATTTGCATTTCTAAGGAAAGAGACAGTCATTATTGCAGCAATCTTGCCTGCAACAAACGAAAATAAGTACATTGACATAAGATTTGGCAATACCTCGCTATTCGAAAAGAGAAGCATGGAAAAAGATAAGAAGCAAAATTAGGTACTTTTCAGTGAGCAGGCCCGGGGATCAAAGAGGCAATTAAACTTGGTAATTGCACAAGTTTGAGCTGCTTCCAGGCACAGTTTGCTCTTCAGGCCTTGTTGGCTCACAGAGCTGCTTCAAGGCCCTCTTTGCTTTTAAGTGTCCGCTGCTCAAAAAGAGCTGGCCCTATTTGCTCCTGTGGGATGACCAAAATCATGATTTTCCAGTCCTCAAACCAGTGTCAATGTACGATAAGCATGTGGATCTGTTCGCCAGCCAGCCACTGGAAAAGGAAAAGGACGTGCTCTGACAATATGCACGGACTTGCCTTGCACCATGCTGTCCTCCTAGACAAGTACACACTGAGCACGCTCTATAGCACAAAGGCCAAAATTCAGTAATCATTCCACCTAATCAGTTATGTGCAACTGCATTCATGACCCCTGCGTTCCATGGCGTTCTGCAAGTCGCACAGGCGATGTCAGGCCCTCTTGTATGCCCTGCATTGAAGCCGCGCCTGGTGCATACCTGGTGCAGAGGGGCAGCCAGCAGAGGATTCTGAGCCCATCATTGGCATAGCGTTGACACACATCGCGGGGTAGAAACACCTCATACAAACCAGCCGGCTGCTTTTGGGTGGATGCAGGAGAGGACACAGATCACCAGCCGGCTGCAGAGGTGCAGTCATGGGACATGCAAGCCCAGGCCTTCCAAAACACACACACACAAGCACAAGCACACATCCAAGATTGAAACATAGAATCCACATCGACGCTGTGTTCTTGTGCTCACCTCGTAGGAACAGCAGGCCTCGGCGTGGGCACCGGCGGTTCAGACGCTTCCACATCCAGCGTTTCTGGGGAGGAACAAAGTAAGATGAGTGATGCACTGAGGAAAGGAAAGAGACCTGGGGCCCAACACGCTGAACACGCTGAGCGCAAGCACATGCCTGAGTGTTGCAAGAGGCTCTGGACACCTGGGAGGAGGTTTTGATGGTGCATGCATTGAACTCAAGCAGATCGGAAGTTCACGATGCTCCCAACATTGCCCTGCACCTTGCGATAGCGATGTAGACTGCTCAGCAGGGAATCCGCTGGCGGAGGAGCCTCTGTATGGGGGTGTGCGTGTGGAGGCCTGCAGCCCACTGCCCCCCAGGGACAGCTGTAAGTCAGGTTGTGGCATCGCGCTGCGCTGGAAGGGAGCCTGAGACAAAGGCAATGCAGTGCATGAGGCAGTCAGTAATAAGCAGGGAATAGCTGTAAGTCAGCCAGGTTGTGGCATTGCGTTGCGCTGGAAGGGGTTCTAAGGTAAGGGCACTGCAGGGCATGAGGCAGTCAGTAGAAAGTAGGGGACAGTGATGATGTGGCCTATGCCTTGAGTGATGCGAGGTGGCTCCTGTGTGGAATAAGGCAACCAAATTGGATTGTGCTCTGTTTCTTTTGTCTGATCCTGGGCGTATTTTAAAAAAGCAAGAACAATAGAAACAGCAAAAGATAGAAGAAAACAATGATGATGATGATGATGACAATGACAGAGTATCACAGTAGCAGCCAGAACCTTTTTAAAATGAAGAGAAAACTACCTGCGGAGGCCTGCCCATAGTAGGAGGGGGACTCAGGCCAGGAGGGCCGCTGCCAGCACTCTTAATGGTGGACGCGTTGACCTTGTCCCTGGGCGTGATAGCCCCATCTGTCAGACTGTCCAGGGGCCCTGGCAGGCTGCTGGCTTGGTTGAGTTTGCGAGGCGAGGGCTGACTGTTCCTGTGGGCAAGCCCAGACGATTGGCCCCCACAAGTGTGAGCACACGCGCGCGCACATGCTTGTGTGTGTGTTGTGTGTGTGTTCTTGCTACTGTGAAATTGAGCACGTGTGATGCATGTGCTTTTAAACCGTGCACACTGCATCTGTGCTTTGCAGTGCCACAAGGGAGAGGGGCAAGCATTCTAAAAAGGAAGCCTGCTTGTCTCAAGCGTGGCAGAGGAGATTTGAGGCAATTCATATGTGTTAAGGTAAATGAAGAAGGCAGTCATCATGCCTGTGCAATATGCATTAACAGTGATACAAAACCGTCATGCGTCGACTTCATCAGCAATCCAGCATTGAGCTTAGCATTCACACCCAAGGGCTCTGAAAACCTACATTTTCACGACTGCAAAAGGGCTAAGAGAAGGGCCGTCCCCGCCTGCCCGTCTGGCCGTCAGATCGCCTGCGCAAGGCACATTAAGAACTGGCAATGCATTTAGAAGGTGTTGCAAAACACTCCTTTTCTTCATCTCGTTATAATTGTCTCGTAAAAATGTTTCGTAATAATGTCTCGTAATAATTGATACAATGTAAAATCCTGTGGCCTGGCCAAGGCACATGTGCAGGGGTGCAACCAGCATTATATAGGAATTAATATAGGAATTGCTTAAAGGCGCAGGGTGCGTAAAAAGAAATGGATCTAATACTGAAAGCGCAGGAGCAGGGATTGTAGTAGAGCATTTGATGAAAATGCGCAATGTGGGAGTGTGGATGGGCAACACAGTCACGTGAGAGTGAGGAGCTGTGGGCCTGCATAGCTGGCCATTTGAGATCCATGCCAACAGCTGCAATCAAAGTCAAGCTCAAAAGCTTTGCAATGAGAAACACATCTGCGCTGAGGGTCTGCGTCGCGTGCTCTTCGAGGTTTAACCTGCTAATCAGATGGGACCCGTGGCAGCTTTGCAGCTGGGAGCATGCCATGCTGATCACCTTGGATGATCAGGTGTTATCATGATATAATAATTATAATTATGATAAGGTGATCAGCAAGGCATGCCTCCCTGGAGGCGAGGGGAGGCGGAGGCGAGGGGAGGCATGCTGCGCTGCCCCCTCAGTATGTCAACAGATACAAACACATTGAAGCTTAGCGTCTGCAATATAACACGTGCTCCTTGGGCAGCAGATTTGGTGGGCTGGACTGATGGTACACATCTTTATGGGTCTGGCTGGCATATAGGGTCAGGATGACCCAGACGCTCAAGAAAGCCGCACGGCAGAAACTGTGAATGTATGTTTGCCATACTAGGTGCATGCCAAGACGTACTGCACAAACACTGCCTTCACAGGAGCATGGGCATCACGTTCAGCACGCACCACAGATGTGCATGACTGACACCATCCTATGGCACCACGCCTGCGGTCCTAATATGTAAGCATCCACTACACCTGCACCTGAGCTACGAGGGAGGGGTGGCAGTGATGGCGGCTTTGCAGGGTTGCCTGCTCCAGCAATAGCAGGCGATGGTGTGTCAGCGGCTCCAGGAACCGATGGTGAGTCAGCAGCGGCTGGGAGGGCTGGCGGTGGCATCGGCGGCTGAGGGAGGGGCTCAAGAGCGTGGGGTGGGGATCGGGGGGGAGCTGGCACTGGTGCTGCTGGGAGGGGAGACGCAGAGGGACGAGGCAGTGGCTCAAGGGTGTGAGGGGAAGGTGGCAGCGGGGGCAGGCGGTTGTGTTGGGGGGACGGCAGAGGGTCAAGGTCAAGCTGGGGTAAGAGCGACCCTGGTGCGGTGCTGTGGCCGGATGTCAAGAGGGATTGAGAGCCTGGTTGGGAGTCGGAGGCGAGGGGCTGGGAGAGCTCAATGCGGCGCCGGAGAGGGTCAGGTGGTACAGGAGGGGGGGCTCGGGGCTCAGAAGCAGGTGGTGGATGCGGTGGTGGAAGAGGAGGGGGCTGAGGGGCTGGTGCATCATCAGTGGCAGCACGAGCAGGAGGGGAGGGGGGTTGTGCAGGTGGAGACTTGGGTGCACCAAAACCGCTCCCAGGTGGGGTAGCTCCTATGGATGCCTGTTGAGGTACAAATGGGGGTGCTTGCTCAGGCGCTGCTCTGCCAGGGGGGGCCTGTGAGTTTGCAGCAGCAAGATCAGCTGGACCGTGGTGGTCTTGTGTTTGCTGTGCTTGTGCTATGGGGAGGCTGCGGGGGGCGAGGGCGGTAGCAGTGCTTGGATCAGGCAGGAGCTGCTGCTGTGCAGCACTGGGGAGGTCTTGCTGCTGCTGCTGCTGCTGCTGCTGCTGCTGCTGTGGTTGGTCAAGCGGGGCAGGGCCAGCTCGAAGAAGTGTTGTTGTCAGTGTTGGTGCGTCCGGCGCTGCTACAGACGAACCCATATCCACTCTATCATGAGTGAGTGGAGCAGCTGCACCATCAAGGGGGCCTGCGTGGGGCTGGTCAACAGGAGGGGGGCGTGCAGGTGGCGCCTGCGTTGTTGATGCTGACTGCGAGAACGGGGATGATGTTGTGGAATGTGGTTCTGGAGAAGGCTCTTGGGCTTGGATGTGTGAGTTTGGGACTGACGGGGATGGTGCTGGTGGCCCTGACAGCTGGGGCGTCTGTGACGCGTCCGCCCCTAGAGCTGCCGTCAGAAAGGATGGGCCACTGCTGGGCGATGGGGACTGGTGCACTGACACAGCATCAGGCTGCGGTGCTGACATTGCATCAGGCTTTGGTGCCAAGAGTGCGACAGGTAGAGGTGCAGACACCGCTGCAGGGTGTGCTGCTGGCACTACATCAGGCTGTGGTGCTGTCACAGCAGCAAGCTGCGGCGCTGACAACGCATCAGGCTGGGTCACCTCTGGTGGCCCTATGCCATGCGCTGTAGGTTGCTCAAGTGTACTCCCTGCCTCAGTTGGTTGCACGGGAGGGATAGCCAGGGATGGAGGTGTCCCTGGTGGGGGTGCTGGCAAGGGGTCTAACTGTTGGTGCCCTGTCGGGTGCTGCTTGATGTCGTCAGCCTCCTTGGCTGCCTGCTGTGTGTGCTCCTCCACAGCCTGCGGGCACAAAGTCGTCAATAATGTGCCGTGGTGTGCCCATCCACACAGCGATCACTGCAATTGCTGTGGGCACAGACTTGTCAACCGCAATCAAAAAGCACCATTGCGGTGCGCCGTGGCGCGCACACCCTCACTGCTTGAGGAGTGACAGTGCAACCAACATCATTTGTTTGTTGAGCTGCTCTGCTTGGCACCAGAGCATGCTTGGCGTGCAGGGAGGATGTAAGTACGTCCGGTTGTGAGGCATGTTACATTGCAAAGAAGCAATTGCACAGCACAACACACCCACACCCTGGCCCTGCAGAGCTGCAGAGTTCCACAGGCAAGCCTGTGCATCCAAGAAATCATAGCACTCTCCAAGTTGCAGATTCCCATGATACAGAACATGCAAACATCAGCATATGCTCCACTACAGCATTGTACCCGCATGCCCCTGAATACAACCTCGAAAATCTCCAACCTCACCTCCTCATATCCACTTCATCTTCACCATCGCAACACGCAAAACAACCATGACTCAGATGAAGACACTTTATTCCAGGGAAAGCTGGAGAAAGACTTGCTGGCATGGAGCTCCTTCACCTGCAGCTCCACAGCTGCTCTGATCCCATTCCGAGACAACCCATCCCAGGGATCGCATCATATACCTGCTGCTGCGGTTCCTCAGCCACAGGGGCACCATGCAGGGATCCTCTCCTGGACTTCGATGATCTTGATGTCAAGCCCACCTCCTCGCCCTCCTCATCTTCCTCCGGCAGCGTCTCCAGGCCATAGTGCTGCTGGTGCTGCCGATGTAGTTGGGCAGCGTTGAAGCGCGCCTGCCGCTGGCGCCACACGCCCTGGCCACAAGCCACAAGCACATTTAACTGAGAAAAAGCTCTACAGAGAGGCAACACATTTAAGGTTCATTTTGGCGGCGTCTGAGCGCGCCTGCTGCTCACGCCAAGTGCCCCGCACAAGCTACAAGCGCATGTCATACAGACTGAAGCTTTACAAGAAGACATTGTATTGTAGTTGCATTTTGGCAGCATTGGAATGCTACTGCCGCTGGTGCCAAGTGCTCTGCACACAAGCCACAGGTGCATGTCATACAGGCTGAATCTTGGATACAACTTATTCTAGTTTCAGTTTGGCTGCATTCAAGTGTGCTTACTACCGGCGCAAAACACCCTGTACAAGCCACAAGCACAAGTTTGCTTAGTAAGAAGGCATCGTATTAAAGTTTCTTATTGGCTGTGTTTGCCCTTGCCCTGCCACTCGTGCCGAATGCCCTGCATAAGCCGCATGCATATACCATGCAGACTCAAGCTTGGCAAGGAGGCAATGTATCATATTAAAACTCACGCATAATTTAAGTGCGTTTGTCTGCTTGCAAGAACTGCAGGCACATGCCAGACAAGCAAACACTTCTAATGATGCCAGATACTGGATACTGAGACCTGCTACACTTTACACAAATGGAATACAGCCACCTGTTTGCATGAAATGCCATGTAGAAAGTACCACAGCATATGCATGCGCACATGCGGAACGTCTTTCATTTCTTGCAGAAGCAAAGAAAGAAAGACAAGGGAAACTACGTGTGCAGAGGAAGCGCGCTCATTGACAACACGTTGGCCCAAAAGCCTCCTCCACCATTAAGCAGGAACAGAGAGGGCGAGGGATCTGGAGAGTTGCGAGAAGCACCTGGCTCCAGAACCTGGCTGTGAGGAGCATTCTTGTTTTCAATGCGTGCCTAGTATTTGCAAGTTTGTGGGCATACTTTACAGGATGTGCATGGAGTTCACATGCAAGCTGGCTAGCTCATTGGTGGTCGAGGCCTAATTTTTTGAACTGATTTATGACAAGTCCCACCAACACCCAGAAGGATGGTGTGACACATCACAGGGTCGTTGTTGTGTTTGCAGCAGTTGAAAGCAGAACTTGGGCGGATGCATGTCTCTGGAGGACTGCACAGGCTTCACACTGTGGTGCTGTACAACCTTGATACATCTTTTATCACTGTTGGGCATGTAGTATGGATTATGCGTGTGGTGCATGCATGTTGTGTGGTGCATGCATGCAGTACGGATCATGCGTGTTGTGTGGCGCATGCATGCAGTATGGATCATGTGTGTTGTGTGGCGCATGCATGCAGTATGGATCATGTGTGTTGTGTGGCGCATGCATGCAGTACGGATCATGTGTGTTGTGTGGCGCATGCATGCAGTACGGATCATGCGTGTTGTGTGGCGCATGCATGCAGTACGGATCATGCGTGTTGTGTGGCGCATGCATGCAGTACGGATCATGCGTGTTGTGTGGCGCATGCATGCAGTACGGATCATGCGTGTTGTGTGGCGCATGCATGCAGTACGGATCATGCGTGTTGTGTGGCGCATGCATGCAGTACGGATCATGCGTGTAACGCATGCATGAGCTTGGTGCATGCACGTCGTGTGGCGCATGTATGATTTGTGGTGCATGCAGTGTGGTTTGGGTCCATGCATATAGTGCGGCCCCTTGTGAGAGGCCTAAAACCAACCCATGCACTGCACTAGCATTTAAGTTTGCATGGTCTAACACCAGACGTGTTCTGTATCCTGCATGTAGAAGTCGAGGCCACACACAAGGCGTGTTCTGTATCATGCGTGTGGTAGGAGAGGTTTAACACTAGGCGTGTTCTGTACCATGCATGTAGTAGGAGAGGTTTAACACTAGGCGTGTTCTGTATCATGCATGTACTAGGAGAGGTTTAACACTAAGCGTGTTCTGTACCATGCATGTAGAAGGCGAGGCTGCATTTTGACTGAGTACAGCATAGGCATCCAAATCATGTTCTAAATAAAGCAGCATGCCAGCAGGTAGCAAGGCTCCTTGAGGCTCGTACTCTATCCAAGCACTAGAGCAGTTTGAACGTCAGTCCAAAACAGTTGCAGCACTAGCACTGACAAAAAGCAAACAACATTTGCTTTCAAGCACGTTTTCTTTCTGCACTTCCCTTTTTGAGGGAGCAGGAGTACTCCTACATTTCTTCTCTTCACAGTAAGCAAGGGCACATCTGTTTCATCCTCTGCGCGAGGTAGCAGGAAAATTTGTCTCTTCTCGCAACAAGCAAGGCTGCATTTATATTATGTGTCAGCCTGCAACACCTCACCGAAAACCAACAAGCTCGCCCGGTGCGCACGCATTCAGAAAAATGCAAACATGCACGCACCTGCAGCACGCATGCTGCATGAGCCTGCAGGGCCTGCTTGAAGTCGCGGCTCATGGCGCACACAGAACCCATCTTTGGCAGCCTCAAGCAGAGGGGCAAGCGTGCAGCACGGTCCTTGAGGGTTTCGCCAGCCCCGGCCATCAGGAACCTGCGTGCGTACGTTGACGTGTTGGTGCACTTTCAGTGGGGGAGCATGCGCGCATCTTTGGCAGCCTCAAGCAGAGGGGCAAGCGTGTGGCGTGGTTCTTAAGAGTAATGCAGGCCTTGGCCATCAGGAACCTGCGTGCGTATGTTGACGTGCTGGTGCAATTTCAGTGGGGGAGGGAGCAAGCGTGCATCTTTGGCAGCCTCAAGCAGAGGGACAAGCGTGCGGCACGGTTCTTAAGAATAATGCAGGCCTTGGCCATTACGGACCTGCATGCATGAGTGGACACAGTGTCAGTGGGGGCATAACAAATGATTGGGACCTTGCGAGAGCAGAAGTCAAAAGGGTGCAGGAGAGAGCGATTGTGTGCAGGAGCTCGCAGTGATCACACAGTACCGTGTGATGACATTTATCCACGGGGACACATCTATTACTATTTATGGGGGGAGGACAAATTCAAGAGGGAATGATTGATCCATCAGGGGAAAGTCGGTTGGCCGCCTTGAGCAGCGTAAATTGAAACCAGGCGGTGTCTTCCTGCACAGAGGAAGTTCAGACAGAATCCTGCAGATACACTCCCTTGAGTGGCTTCAGATTCCAGGCCACGCCTTTCTTACGCCACGTTTCCTTACCCGGGGCCAGCATCCCTTCAAACGCAACAACTCACTCTTCCTTGTGCAACAGGAGGATGGCGATATCCTCCAACCGGCACACTGAGGCTTCCAGGCTGTTTGTGTCCAGGGGTTGGATCTTGAGGATCCCCTCCACCATAAGGGTCACCTGCGAGGGCAGCCCAGGCGATGTTTTGTTCATCTGGTCTGTGGGTGCAGAAGATACACATGTGTGCGTGCAAAACATTCACATGAGCGTGAGCCTGCCTGTGTGAGCTGAACTGCTCAGGACCCAGGCATCGTGCTCAATTCTGTTGTCCAGGTACAGTCTTGGGAAGACAAACGACTCAGGCTAGCAGCCTTCCTGGCTGACAAATGCTTATCTGTCTATCGTTCATTGTCTAAATCATCATTATTATTGTAATTATTATTATTATTTTTTTATTGTTATTAACATTATCATTATTGCCTGTTGCTTCACACACATGTACGGATGTTCATTGTCTATCATTGCCTCTAGTTTAACGCACATGTATGGATGTTTTTCGTCTATCAGTGCCTCTAGTTTTACATACATGTATGGATGTTCATTGCTTATCAGTGCCTACCGCTACATACATACATGGTAACGAGCTCCTGCACTTTCATGTCATCGAATTGCCCTATTTCCATCCCTTTTCATTTTCTTATTTCATTTCATTCCATTCCATTTCCTTTGCGTGCTTGCTGCTCAGGCATCTGTTGTCTTGTGGGTGCACAAGAACAGCGTATTCAACTGTTAACTTATTTGCTCTCAATTATCACCCGTGTTCGTGCCTCAGAGCAACAGGAATGCGACAGTTCATGGCTTTGCCTCAACACAATGAGAGCCGCACCTTCATATTGATGACGCCAGCAAGGAGGTGCAGGTAGGCTCTAAACTTTGCATCACCCTTGACTTCATTGCTGACAGCAGCAGCCTGCATGAAGCAGAGCACAGTCAATCGCCACACTTGTCAGCGCATCTGCATTGCTGCCAATGAACCTCTGTGAGAGACTGAGAAATCAATGTTGCAAAAGGGCAGAGGGGGGAAATGGATGGCACTTATGGGCTGGAGGATCCTTGAAAGGGAGGTGCATGCACAATGTTAGTAGATTAAGCAGATTTTATGAGGCCACCCCCTACTGTTTGCAAATAACTACTGGGGACATATGCAAGGAGCGCATTCGTGACTGAGGGCACACGCGATAAGGGCCCATGCAAGGAGCACAGTCATACCAACAGCCAAGGGCATGGGTTGGAAGCGATGCCCCAAACCAAAGGAGCACATTCATGCCAACATCCAAAAAGACACATTGAAACAAATGCCCCAAAATCATCCACAATAAACTTGGATGGTGTAATAACTCAGCTGCACATTCCCACCAGGTCCCCGGAGAAACCCTCTTGGTCCCTGAGGAGCACGTTCTTGCTGTCTCTGATAAGCAGTGCCCTATCTAATGAGCCATGCCCTTGGAACACTTGTCTTGATGAGCTGTATCTTTTGGACATCCCTCCTAATGAGGAACAGCTTAACCGCAGAGGGACAGAAATAAGTGGTTCCTTTTGATAAAGAACAGCATCAAGTAGGTGACGGGTATTGCTGTATCTATCTGGCTCGCAAAGACTCGTGAAAGGTGCGATTATTTTGCAGGCGGTGAGTCTCATGGATTACCAGCGTGTCCTTGACTTGTACCCGTTTGAACTCACACGACCTTTTGCAAATAGCGTGCACAGTGATGAAGTGCTACGGACCACACCCGACATTTTTCAATGCTTGCAAGCTCATGCTTAAATGGTCGACCCAGGAACAGTCAGGTTTTCCCCAACGACACACGAGTGCCCACTAGATCCCTGGAAAACACATTCCCGCTTTATTTTCCCCTCACGAGCTGCAGCTTCACATGCAGGCATATGAACAATGATGCCTGCTTCATAGCGGTGTAACGGCACCCACCTGGTCCCTAAGAAGCACATCCCCACTTTCCTCCTGACGAGCTGCAGCTTCACATGGGGCATGATCAGTCATATGAACATTGATGCCTGCTTCATAACGTTGTAACGGCACCCACCTGGTCCCTAAGAAGCACATCCCCACTGTCTTCGACAAGCCACGCCCTCACATGGGGCATGATCACGCGCGAGTGCCGGTGCACCACGCCCATCAGGTATGTGGAGTAGATCTGCAGAGGCAAGCAGGGTGCGCAGAATGTCAGACAAAACCGCGTGCTGGTGCTTAATGCCCATCAGGCATGTGGAGTAGGTCTGCAGAGGCCAGCAGCATGCGCAGAACGTCTTGGCGACGACAACACCAACCTGCTCTAAATGCCAATAAATAGGGCACAAGCAAGCTTGCTGGGTGCCGGTGCAAAACGCCCATGAGGCATGTGGATTAGATCTGAAGGACAAGCAAAGCACATTCGGGTCAGATGACTTTGGAACCACACACAATTAAAACATATCAGCATACTGCGCCATCAGGCCTGTGGAAAAGACCTGCAGGGGTAAGCAAGACATGCAGAATGTCAGATGGAGCTGCACTCTCTCTGCATTGAAAGCAAATTTTTTGGCGGGCTACCTGCGCTCTTGGTAGAAGGGTTTGGTGCAAGGCTTGACCAAACTCGAGCAGGGTTTCAAGCTAAAAAGCCGCCACTTTTCTTACCTCCCCCCCCACCCCCCCCCCCCCCCTCTCTCTCTGTGTGTGTCTCTCTCTCTCTCTCTTTCTCTCTCTCTCTCTCTCTCTCTCTCTCACTCTCTCTCTCTCTCTCTCTCTCTCTCTCTCTCTCTCTCTCTCTCTCTCTCTCTCCAAAACAATGGAGCTTGCGATTGCTTTTCTGTAGGAGGAAATCCTCTGACACATATGAGACGCACATGTCAGAGGGAAAACACATCTGCAGGTAAAATGATTGCCAGCAAGACACCATGCGCACACACCTCCCCTTCATCTTGCTCTGTGGTCATCGGTGCCGGCTCTAGCACATTCATCTTGATGTGCCTGAAAAAGCATGGAGGTTCAAGGAACAGCACTCAATATCTCCATGCATGCAAAAGCACACAAATGAAAGGCATGAGGCAAGAATATTCTTGACGGGCTTGGAAAAGCATGTAGAACATTTCAAGGCACAGTGCAGCTGCAAGGGTGTGGCTTGCGAGGGTGTGGCTTGTCTTGTTGTTAATGCAGGACAAGCGTTGTCTATGCCTGGAAAGGCACAAGCAGGCAGCCTATGGCCGATTGGCAGCATGTGGTTGATTGGCAGCATGCGGTTGATCGGCAGCATGCATGCATCAACCGTTGCCAATAAAGCACTTACATGCCCTACACCATGTCATCGACGCACCACGCTAATGCCTTGCTTGCCTTTTACAAGTATTCATATAAACAATGCAATCGATGCACCACGCCGATGCCTTGCTTGCCTTTGCCAAGCATCCATTGCATATGACACTATTATTATCACCATGTTATTATTATTTCAAGTTTTATCAAGATATACATAAGTGTGCAATAACATGTACAGTTCCCATAAGCTTGAACATAAATGGCATTTGCTGGTGCCTTACATCCCAGGGGGACCTCAAACTTATGCACGAGGACCAAAAATGATGCATGCTTTTGCTATCAGGCTACCAATCGTACGTCTGAAGGACACACTTACTGCCGAATGGGAATATTGTGTATCGTGGCCTGGACAAAGAACTTCTCTGATATGGTTGTCACGCTCTCCACCTGAGGAATGCACCAACAAAACAGCAGGGCCTCAGTCACTGGACAGCGTAACAAGCGAGCCACACACAACTGAAGTGTAAATACATGAGAAACCAAGCTCAGCTTCAGCACCTCCATTTGGGTTAGATGGAGGTGCCTGTCCTCCAGATGATACACCTCATCTGCTTACCTAATACAGCTTTAAGCACAATGCATTTAAACATGGCCGTTTTAGGCATCTCCGCCCCACTGTACTTCCTCAGACAAGCGTGGGCACATGAATGGCATTAAGGCAACACAGTTGAGGTAGCAAGGCATAGGTACAGAAAGACAAAAAGCGCCTGCAAAAGTAACAGCTAACGCTTGATGCCAACCAATGATCATGATCCACAGAAGCACCCTGCTGACACTAACAACAAGTCCCACCAATGGAGGGGTGATAACTGCATCAGGGATAGAGTTGGCTGCAATTACCTGCACCTCAGCCGCGGGCACGTTTTGTTCAAAGGCAGCTGCAAGCTGCACCAGAGAATGCTGCGCCTCGGCCATGGCTTCTTCTGGCGTCTCAGGGGCAAGCATTTGGGCCATGTAGGCAGGCAGCGTATCCACAGGCACCTGAGTAAGTGGTGCGCAATGAGCATTTGGGCCATGTAGGCGGGCAGCGTATCCACAGGCACCTGAGCAAATGGTGCGCAACGGGCATTTGGGCCATGTAGGCAGGCAGCGTATCCACAGGCACCTGAGCAAATGGTGCGCAATGAGCAGTGCGTGTGTGTGTGTGTTTGTGTGTGTGTGTGTGTGTGTGTGTGTGTGTGTGTGTGTGTGTGTGTGTGTGTGTGTGTGTGTGTGTGCGTGTGTGTTCGAAACAATATGTTGCGGCTGAATGTGGACTCAAATCATGCTGGAGCTTGTTAATGCAGTGCTTTTATGGCGCTGAGCGGGACAGGACACAAGGTGGCAGCCGCAAGAAGTATACAGGTGAGCCCATGGAGCAGTGTAGAAAGGGCAAATGAGCAAAACCCAAGCGCGAATTTTTGCTGTTTGGTTTACATGTGCGCAAGCATGCATGCACACACTCTGAATACCAGGTTCCAAAGCGCACCTGTCCGGTCTTCTGGTTGTCCATGCGCGCAAACTTCTCTTCTGCAAGGCTTCCAATGAAGGAGTTGATGCGCTGCAGCTCTGTGCACAGAAGTCTGAGGAACCTGGAAAAAAAAGCCAAACGCAGAGCGGCTTCTAACGCTGCTAAATGCCACTGGAGCCTACCCTTTGAGTCCTTCAAGCATGCAGCTATTATGCTGGCATTTTCTGAAAGGCAGCAGAACAGTATCATACCAGCTTAAGTGATGCATAGGAATGCAAATTAAGAGAGGTGTGTAACGTTACACAAAACAGCAATTCCTAGCCATCTTTGAGCCACCAGCTTTGCTTCACAAATCATGTAACATGTAGCTGCTTGACTTGATCGCAGCCTACAAGCCTTGCTGGTCATTGCCTTGGTTAAACATGCAATCAAAGCACATCCAACCCCTTTTGTGCCTGTAGCCATACAACGTTTGTGCCCACATGACACTGTCATTCCCGTTTTCGTTCAACACATGCAGAAGTCCACGAGGAAGTGCTTTTGCCCTCCCTGAGAGTCCTCAAATTACGCAAGCATACCAATGATTCACTGACACTCCTTGCCCAAGGCTAGCTCCTGGAGGTGGAGCACCTCCATCGGCACACCTCACTTACAGGTAGCGAGGCATCTTGAACAAGCGGTCTGGGAAGGGGTCGTTCGGGCCAGCCTGCTTCTCCCTCCGTGCGCGCTCCACAGTGGCGGCATCCACCTGTGGAAAACAGTGCCAGGGCTTATGGACATGCAAGACTTGCAAACTTGTGGTGGTAGCTTTGGCACCTGAGCATGACCAGGTGTGGTGGCAGAACCAACTATGCACAACAGCTATGCACAATAACACCAGGGCTCTGTTTGTATGTGAACGAGAGTGCTACGCACACATTCTTCATACATTGTTCTCCCTTTGGGCGCATGTTCCACAGATCCACCGTACGTCCACTTGTGCCCAGCAGTGCCTGGATTTCATGAACCCCTCCACCCAGAACCTGACTCCACAATTCCACCGTACGTCCATCCGTGCCCAGCAGTGCCTGGACTTTCTAAACCCTTCCACTCAGAACCTGACTCCGATTGACCGCAGCAGCATCAGCTGACTCTGATTGAGTGCAGCAGCATCAAAGCTGACTCTGATTGAGTGCAGCAGCATCAAAGCTGACTCTGATTGAGTGCAGCAGCATCAAAGCTGACTCTGATTGAATGCAGCAGCATTAAAGCTGACTCTCATTGAGTGCAGCAGCATCAAAGCTAACTCTCATTGAGTGCAGCAGCATCAAAGCTAACTCTCATTGAGTGCAGCAGCATCGAGGCTCATGTGCATGGGCATGAAAGGCACTCTTATGGCCGCAAGCACAGCTGCGCGTATGTGCATGCAGCAGCAGCAGCTTTACGGCGTGCGAGCTATTGATATGCGTACCAGGTCCCTAATTTGCTGCCACCTCATTGGTCTGCCTGCAGAGTGAGCCAGCACTTGCCTTCACTCCGGGGCCTTTTCTACCTCCTCTTTGAGGTCTTCATTTTGGGCCTTCACTTTGAGCCCTTCACTTTGTGACTTTAACTGTGAGCACTTCTCTTTGAGCCCTTCACTTTTAACCTTTACTTTGAGCTCTGCACTTTGGGCCCTTCACTTTGAGGCCTTACACCTGGGGCCTTCCCTCTAAGGCCTTCCCTTTGAAGCCCACCAGCAATGCTTGCAGAGCTTGTTGCTTACCCTCGCTCAAAATGCAAAGACAGAGGGGTACCTTGCTCTGCAAGGCCTCTCACTCACCTCTTGGCATTGCTCAAAGCACAAAGTGTGGAAACGCTCCCTGACTTCTTGTGAGCAGAAGCCAATTACTGTGTCTGCCACGTACATGCACCTGGAGGAGCATGAAAGGCATGCAGGCATTGAGGTCAGCCGAGGCAAAAAGATAAGCACACAGTTCAGGCCTTCTCCACTTGAAGATGGTGGATTAGCCAAAACGGGACACATGCAGTCAACAGATGTGCGCACACAGGAGTGTGAGCCACGCTATTGGTGGCGTGCATTTTGTGTGCGTGGTCATGAAAATTGTGTGTGTGTGTGTGTGTGTGTGTGTGTGCGTGTGTGTGTGTGTGTGTGTGTGTGTGTGTGCTGATCGTGCGTGCGCTGGCCACAAATCACAAGATCTGAAATGCAAAGAAACAAAAAGGAAAGCACAAAATTTGCACCCACTTGTGGAAGCATGCCCAGGGGTAGGCCTCATCCTTGCCTGGATCCTTGGGATACTCCGCGCACATGATGCGTGAAGGCTGCGCAGTCATGGCAGACAACAATCCAGAGCTTGCTACTCGCACTCTCATTGGCATTCCATGCATGCTTGATGCATGCAGCCCAGACGGACGCTACTAGGATCCTCGATGTGCAATATCATTCAGGCGCCGTGTGCCCAATGGACATGAGCATGAATATGAATAGAGACAAAGAGGCAAACAAATGCTGGAGTGTCTAGGCGACTCTGGGATGCCTGCCACAGTTCCATCCGCATGTCAGCACGAGTCTTCTTAAGCAAGACATGATGTGGTGCCATTCTGTCGTTGTAGTTGGTACAAGAAAGAAAGGAAGACTTACGCTTGCCGTTCGGCCGCGTGCATTAGGAAAGAGCCTCCCATTGACTCCCACTGAAGGGGTCCAAAGTGAGCCACGGTCTGACCTGGGATTCAAACCTCGAACTTCCAGGTTGGTGCACCTCATACATAAATGACCGGGGACTGTAACACGGCGGCGGTGATACCAAAGATTTACGCTATTGTTGGCACATAATGGCCCCTACTGTTGACATGGTCACCTGCAGCATGCTTTGAGCTGTGAAGAAGTCCAACACAAATTTAATTTGTTCAAATTAATCCACAAAACCAACCACCTGCAGCAGCATACACAGAGCCGTCTGGAAGCACACAAAGTAATCCCAACCATCCACAAAATAATCACCTGCAGCAGCATACTCTGGGCTGTGAGGAAGTCCACAAATGTTGTGAGGTCCCACTCCTCGGACAGAAACTTGGCAAAGTTTTCTGCAAGTGCAAGGTTGCCAGAGGCTATCTAACTGGCACTTATCGACAGAAGCAGGTTCAGTGCGCGCTGTGCGCAGCATAGAGGTGGAGTAGCAGAGCATGTGAGGTATGACTTTGAAGAATCCCTTTAAATTATGGGGGCAGAAATCTAGTAGGTCAGCAGTCTACAAATCAATTGGTTGCAAGAAAAGTCTGGGATTTTTGACAATTGCCTCCATTTTTGACATGCAATACATGAAAGAATCTGGAGGACATTTCAGGACTGGTACTAACTGAATACTCAGCAAAAAGAATGATTTTGCTGCAGGCTATGTTGAAGTTGCCAGAATCAGCACAGAAGAGATGCAGCGTAAACAACGTAATTTCAGCGCCTCGATCCAGCAGCTCAAGGGGGTGCAGAGCCCTGCCAGAAAAAAAGGCAAAGCTTGGAAGCTTTGGATCTTGCCTCTTAATTAAAGGTTGTAATACGCCCAAAAATGACAGCATGGTGTGGGGGGGTCTACTTGCAGCACAGACAACAGTCAAGGGTGCCTGAAGCTCTCCAATGCACACTGGCACCGGATGCATGCTTTGCATAAACCCCGGCTTGCTTGCTGATGAGGGAAGTTTCCAATTATGCACGCAGCTTTTTTGATTGGTTTCGTCCCTCCTTTCCTTAAAGTCCAGGCTTTGCACAATTCCAGGGGCCAGCAGTAATGCACAGTCTATGGTCACCCACCGACTTGCACCCATGCCCTGCTAAGGTGCCGGCCTTGCATACAATGCAACAAAGGGAGTTTGACCGACCACAGTCACCCCACGCACTTACCTAGGCGCTGGTCTTGCGTGCGATGCAGCATGAGAGAGTTGACCAAGGAGCCAACATATTTGCTGGCCACTTTGCGCTGGCCGTATTTGTTCATGAAGTGGAAGAACACAATGTCTGGTACTGTCTGCTTGCGGAGGACCTCGATACGGCCTTGCTTCCTCAGCATCATCTCACCTGCATGTTTGCATTCACTGATGAGTGTGAATGAGCCTTCATTGTGCTCAGGCAGGAACATCAAAGTGGGTGTGCACAGCCTTCAATTCAGTCATTCAAATGAGCCTCAATCAATGCAGGCTTTGATTCAGCATTTGTATTCATTTCAGCTTCAATTCAGACTTCAGCTCAGTCATTCAGCTCATCCTTAATCTATGTAGCCTGAAGTTCAGCCTTAGCATTCAGATCAGCTTCAATTCAGCCTACAAGTATGGCGTTCAAGGAAGGAAAGGTAAAAGGGACAAGCAAAGGAACCTGCGAGGGTGAGCAAGAGCGTGTACATGAAGCAAGCAAGAACAGCTGCACTGGATACGCGAGAGCAACATACGAGCAAGAGCATCTGCAGGGGACCAACAACACGACCAGGAGACAGGCTATAGAGCGCCTGCTGGGGGCAAGCAGAAGCACTTTTTACAGGTCGAGCAAGGGCCCTGGCCAAGGAACAGAAAGACGCACACACACTCATTCCCCATAACCCACCCTCCCTGTACACAGCTTCCACCACTGCTAACAGCCAGCCCTTGGGACGAGGTGCCTCATCCTTATGCTGGGTAATGGCTTCTACCAGGCGCACGCTCTTAGGCATGTTCCCCAGCTTGTCCATTGCATTGTCGGCAGCCTCCCTGCAAAGGAGCAGGTGAGTCCTACATTGTTTACTGCAATCTTGGAAGCCAGGCATGAGGATAACCTTGGTTGGTCTGAACGCGCAAATGTAAGATCACCATCGATCCAGAGGGTCTCTGGCTTGTATTGATTTACGGGCGTTTGCTGACGTTGACTGGCGTTTTGGCAGGCGTAAGTTACTCTATACACTGAACATTGACCTAGACACTCACAAAGAAACAGATAGATCCCTTTAGAGGGATCTTGAGTAAATTACGTATCATACATGACGGCTCCCAAAACAGAAAGACTGACCAGAAATCTCTGCTGCAGCACTCAGGAAGAAACGGCCCTCCAGCATTACCTCCCAAGCAAGAATTGCCCCAGCAGAAGCTAGCATGCTGCATGCTGCATGCTGCATGCAGGCCAATGCTACACACACACACACACACACACACACACACACACACACCAATCACAACAGAGGAATGCATTTGTCACAAACCCTCCCATGCCCTCCAGCAGTTCCTCCCTAGCCTCAGCAGAAGTAAGCATGCTCCATGCTGCATTTGCACCTTGGCCACACACACACACACACACACACACACACACACACACACACACACACACACACACACACACACACACACACACACACACACACTTTTCACCCACCCTCCCTTGCCCTCCAGCAGCTCCTCCCAAGCGTGAGATGCTTCAGCTGAAGCAAGCATGCGCGCCTGGGCCGCATCCACAGACTCCCTGCCCTCTGGGGTGCTCCTGATGGCTGACTTGATGGCACTCTGCGCGTCAGCAATCAACCCAAAGCTTTTGTTCTTGCAGATGCTGAAGGCACCAATTGACTTTCTGCCTTAATGGCTGTCTCAGTGGTACCCTGCACATCAGCAATCAACTTGATGCTTGTAATTCATCAGGGCAACAAAGCAAGCACTGAATCTTTCCCCTGATGGCTGACTTGATAGCACTCTGCAATCAATCCAAAACATGCTAACTTTGTAGGAGTTCACTGAATCATTGCTTCTTGCCTCGATGGCCCTCTTGTAGGCACACACTGACTTTCTGGATAAAAGGCTCACTTGTTGGCAGAGCCGGTCCAGTTATTTTGTATTCTTGTTATGCTATTTTGTAGAATCCATTGACTCACTGCCCAGGTGGCCCTCATGTGGGCACGTATTGGCTTTCTGAATTATTGCTGATGGCACGCTGCACCTCAGCAAAAACATTGATGTGCCTCTATCCTGCAGGCATCCACTAAATCTTGTGATCATTGTTTTGCATCAGATGCACTAATTGTACTCACCAGATGCAAATTGAATCCCCATGCACGGTGGATAATTAGTCCAATCTCCCAGCCAATGCCCTCTCCTTTTAATAAACACATTCAAACAGGTTTTTACATTACCTGTGGTGTAGGGGCTTTGGGCGTGTCTGGTGGCCCAATCTTCCTTCGTGTATTTTGTAAGCCCATGCCGCGCTTGGGTGTAGGTGTCATCGGCACATGTTTTTTGCCCATCCTGCCACATTGAGAATGAAAGTATCCATTTGCCTTCCAGATGCCTTCCAGATCCGAGTATGCCACACGTCCCAAATGGTCTTTTAATGCACAAAAGCCAAGTGGAAAAGCACAGGTTGTCATCCCAAAACTCGATGCAAGACCAGAGCTGCACCTGTAACTCCTCACTGCTGATGGCCTAAGAGCAGAATTTGATTAAGGAGCAGACATAAGAGCAGGTCTGCACCGGACGCCTGTTCTGAGGCCTAAAAGCGGGATTTGATTAAGGAGCAGACACAAGAGCGGGTCTGCACCGGACGCCTGTTCTGAGGCCTAAAAGCGGAATTTGATTAAGGAGCAGATGCAAGAGCAGGTCTGCCCCTGAAGCCTGTTCTTTGTTGGTGACACGCAGTGCGCAGGATACAGCAGATGAAGTGAAGAAGCATGGGAGGGAGGACAGCCCAAACTGTGCGCATCACATACAGGTCTGGCTTTGTATGGGACATAAAAGCATGGGGTGGCAAGCTCTTAGGGTTGGTGCCCATCTTACAGTCTAAGAACTTAAGACACAGACAAATTGCGTGTTGAGCTCTCAACTCAGTGCAATTTGCAGCGCACAGCACTGTCAGATGCACAGAGGTAAGCTTCCAGGATCTGTGCCTTCATTGCAGTCCCAGAGTTTGGACAACAAATAAAGTGAGCCTTGAGCTGTATATCGGTGCAAATTGCAGAGCACAGAGCCTCGAGGCGCACACTGACAAGAGGATACAGCGTTGCCACAAATACGCAAGGCACTTGACTGGCTTTATCAGAAAGAGGCTCGACTAAAGGGCTGGCAAGCCATAAAAAGGCAGAGCCTCTGTAACCAATTCTAGCCTGATAGGGTCCCAAGTCAGGACTGGCTAGGCATGAAAATGCAAGACCTCTGTGCTGTCATTGACAGTGTCAACTCACTGTGGCGTCCCCCTGACTGGGCTGGTGCTGGCCTTGGAAGGGCTTGACTCAGGGTCCGCCCCATTATCCTCTGCAAACAATCACAAACAGCGGACATCCTCTGCGCAGGCTTGCTTAATCATAGCAACAAAAGGTCCTGACCCTCATTCAAGACACCTGACAGCAACCTGAAGCCGTCCCAACATCCTTCATGCACAGCAGCAAAAGCAAATCACACATGTCCAAAAAAAAGGATGCTGGCTACGGGTTGGTTTGAATCAGGGTCTCCCCCTTTATCCTCAGCACACGAAAACAAAAGCAGACTGCACACATCCAAGCAAAGCGTCAGTTGGGTCCACCGAGCACTGGGTCTGCTTGCACAAGCCTCATCACATGCCAGAGAACCATAAAAAGGAGCCAATGGTGCCAAGCATCCTCTGCAAAATGGATGTCCTCATATTGCTGGCCTTGAGCAAACTCCACTGTGTCTAAATTGCAGCCACTGTGTCTAAATTGCAGCCACTGTCTAAACTGCAGCCACTGTCTAGATTGCAGCCACTGTCTAAATTGCAGCTTCTAGCCAAATTGCAGCTACTGTCTAAATTGCAGCTAGCTAAATTGCAGCCACTGTCTAAATCGCAGCCACTGTGTCTAAATTGCAGCCAGCATCTCTAGGTTTACTTAAACCAGCAGGATCATACAGTGAGCGATTACCTTCAATTTGCACTGTCAGGTTAGGGTAGATCGGCTCCTTCGAGGGCAAGGTGCTGCGTTGGGGGGGAGGGGTAGTCTTGGAGCCTGCACCAGAGCAGCAAAGACTGGAGACTTTGTCAGCTGCAGAGGTGGTCAAGACAATGTAAACTATGCAATGCTGTGGCATGTCTGGACGTCATGAGCATCGAGATGCATGGCCTGCAGGGGCAGGTGATATAAACGGTCAACAGGCTATGATGTTCATGCACGGGGTGCAGCAGCAGAGGTGCAATCAAACATCACTGCAAGGCCAGCAGCACAGAACAGAAATGTGGTCTGTGGTAGCAGGGATTGCACTTCAGATACTCTAGCTGCAGCAAGCCACTTCTTTGCAGATTCTGGGGTAGGGTCGTCCATCCATTCCTGGATGAGGCATCACATTTGCTTCCCTTTCTGTCTTTGCTTGTGGAATCACATGTAGCTTGAAATTCACATGGAAATTGATAACAAGCTCTGCCCAGCTGAGAGGGCAGCAGCAACGATCTCAGGAATCTGAAACACGGAAAGGGTATGTAGGACATATTCATCGTCTTCAACCCCTGTTTGTGAAATCCGTATCAGTGGCTCACAGCTGCAGCTCCAGCTACAGCTCCAGCATGCACATTGAAAAAGGAGCTGAGGAATTTCCACGCACCAAGGTTGATCAGGACAATTGACGCTGGTAACTGTTACATCTCAGCAAACAAGCTTGCCGCGTGAGTTTGTACCACCAGCACCCAACCAGCCAGGAACCCAGGATGCAGGCATTCTTGTCATTCCTCATCCCTTGCAATCCCTTGATAAGGAAAAGGGGACATGTACTGTGCAACGAGACGGTTGCGCTAGGCCATAAGGACCAGGCCAAGACCGGTGGCCGGATGCCACTTTGGCACCTTCCTATTCCTTTATTGCGGAACGGGGGGACTTGCACCCCATCCTTATGGCTTCCTGCGCACTCCGTCCGTGCTCACACCGGATATCTCTCTTAACTGGTACCAAACTTGTACCATTACATACTGTGCATCCTGATAACCTTCACAACTCAGCAACAAATGGGCATCATGGACCACTGCAATCAACATCCATTCACTCAAAGCATCTGAACTGCATGCTCCTTAATGCACCCTCGTAAGTGGCGCGCCGCTCAAACTATGAAACACACCTGGAGGGGTGGGCTGAGGCTCAAGCTTTGTGCTCGTGGCTGGAGATGTGAGCTCAGCCTTCCTTGCCAAGTCTGCGTTGGCACCTGCGCATTGCAAGGGCGTAGAATCCAACAGAAGGGTAAGCACTGGTCTTTAAAGTATGTGCTAGCACCTGCGCTGTGGAAAGGGTAACCGAACAAAGGCAAACACGACCAAAAACAGTTGGGCTTTTAGTCAAGATGCCTGACTGCTAGCCTGTGCCTCATGCAATCCTTGAGAAATGTGTGACCCAAACATTCCAACACTGAGAAGTGCATGGCATTGAAGCAACTCTTTGTTTCCATCTCTTTTACTTCTTTCCTCTTTCTTGAATTAGTGCTGTAGTTCAACAATACCTAACCCTGCCTGTCACTGAATAGGAATGTGCGCATATGCACCTCTAGTGGGTTGAAGCAGACCGCTGGGCTGAAAAGTACATCATTGAAGAGCTCCCAGGTCAAAGTCACGCTATAGCTTTTGTTAATGTTCCTCATTGCTTTCATCTGAGGGAGGACTGTGTAAACATGTCTGTGCCAATATACATGTGTAGGGGCATGTGCATATGTATGTACGCATGCATGCATGCCCGACTGCCTGTCTCCATTGTCATGTACGTACATGAGCTCCTCCTTGCCTCCATCTGTCACCTTACACATACTCTGCCTCAAACACACTGTGTCTCATGAGTATTCTACCTCACACCCTACCTTACACATAACCTGCTCTCACATACCTTACCTCGCACACATCCTGCCTGAGCTGCTCCACCTTGCCTCTGTTTGTACCCCACGCATACCCTAGCTCTCACAACTTGTACATATATCACTAAATCACACATATCCTACCTGAACCGCTCCATCTTGCCTCCGTCTGTGAGCGCCGCATTGAACGTTCAGCATTGATGCCACTGTTGTTGCCTGACATGCTCATGCGGTATGGAGACTTGCCAGTGTAGCTGATGCTTGGCCTGAGTGAGTGCATGATAAGCAGGCATATTCGTGTCCTCGTGGTCAAGTGAAGCAAAGCACTGACACGAGTTTCAGCCTGTGTCACCACAGCGTAAAAGATATGAGGTAAAGGGCAGCATTGTGCAACATGCACGCGCGTGTTCCCAAGCAGTGATTGGACATGTGTCGTCACAGAATCTCTGCCTCTTATGTGTGGCATGCATGTCGATGCCGGCGTATGTTGCTACAGACAATGCATGCAAACTCCCTGCCAGTTTCAGGAGGGAACTTGAATGCCCGAAACCACGCGAGTGGAAATCTAGTTTTCACACATGCAGGTATGCCAACATGTGGCGGTAGGAATGACTCGAGTGCTTGGCCATCTCAAGCTTGTGGACACATCAGCAACCAGACATGCTGAGATCCAACAGCCACAATTATTTCACCCCTTGACCATCTAACATACCACCCCAAAAAGCCTCCTGTTAGTAGGTAAGTACTTTCTGCTAATCAAGTCCTCGAGCCTTGAGCAACAGATGGGCTAAGGTGGCTCAGAGCAAACAGCAGCTATTCCTTTGAACTTGCAGCTACATATTAGATCTGCAGGTAAAAGTTTTGCCAGCTGCTGTGGAGGTTCCCTGCTCTGAAGTTTAAGGCGTCTTCCTATCTGAACACCATAAAGGATCATACAAACTGCCATTCACATATGATCTGCCACCTGCGAGACGGAGAGGCATTTGTCTTGCTGCGGCGCATCGCTCGACTGTCAGCCTTGTTTTTCCTGTAAAGCAGAGCATGAGGGATCAAAGAGTGAGCAAAAACAAGGAGGCAGCCCGATTCATATCTTTTGGAACTTTTGTTTAAAACAGCCCAAAACCTTGGGACGGCAGCAACATACACAGAATGACCAAACCAGTTTATCCTCGCAGGCGCTTGGTTCAAAGCTTTATCAGGCAATCATAAATACATAAAGTAGGCTAATGCCACATATTCATACAAACTGTTCAAACTTCCAAGTATGTCGATGATGTACAGAGCTGGCCAACCCTATCATCACCACCACCACCACCATCCTCCTCCTCCTCCTCCTCACCATCATCATCATCATCATCAACAATATTGCTTTTATCGTTATTACATATGCTATCATCTGTAGTGGAATTTGAATACTTATGAGTAAGGCACACCCTCTCAGTGCAAAGAAAAATCCTGGACATACAGCTTTGCACGCATTTGCAACACAATCACTATCTGGTATCAGGCACAATTAAGGCAGACTTTGGGCGCTGGGTTGTCCGCTCTCTCTCTCTCTCTCTCTCTCTCTCTCTCTCTCTCTCTCTCTCTCTCTCTATGTGGCATACATACATATATATATACGTGTATGCCATATATATATACTGAGGAATCTAAGGACTGGAAGCTTTTGTGCACACATCCATAATATAATCTGTTTGATACATGGGCACAATCGGGACTGACTTTTGGCGTTGAGCGTTCCGCTCCGCTGAGGATTGCGAGCTCTCAGAGCTTGAGGACTCTTCAGGGGAATCGGACTCAGGCTCAGACTCGGACTCAGACTCTGACGAAGAGCGGCCAGACTCCTCCTTGCCACCCACGAGCTCATCCATTGCTTTCTCTTGCAGCGCCTTGACTTCCTCCTTGCGGGGCTCATCAATGACCACTGTGCATGGCAGGAGAGCCATTGTGCAAGGAACAAAACGAATGTACACATAGTTGGGCGTCATGATCTCCTTCTTGCGGGGCTCATCAATGACCACTGTGCATAGCAGGAGAGCCATCGTGCAAGAAACAAAATGAATGTGAACATACTTGGACGCCCTGATCTTCTTCTTGGAAGGCTCATGGATGACCACGGTGCATGGCAGGAGAGCCATCATGCAAGACACAAAATGGATCAACACATAATTGGGCGTCCTGATCTCCTTCTTGCAAGGCTCATGGATGACCACAGTGGGTGAGATAAGAATGAGCATCATGAAAATCAGAATGATCACTGTGGACAAGATGGGAGCACATGTGCAAGACGGAAGAGTACACGAGGAGCACTCTTGGCCATGCGCATCAATTTCTACCTACGGGGCTCATGAACAGCCACTGTGTACGATATTTGAGCCATTGCCATTGTGCACAACAGAGGAGAAAACGAGGAGACAAACGTCCGCATGCACGCAGGCTTTGGGTTTGCATAAGTGCTCATGAAAGTGCCTGTCTTTTGGGCTGGCTCATTGATACATCGGCCCAGTGCCAATAAGGACTTGTGAGTACCGCAATATTACCAGGACTTGTGAATTAGGCAAAGTGTCAGGGTTGCCTCATGCTTACCATGGTGCCATACAAAGGGCTCATTAATCTGAAGCCAGAACTGTGAATCTTGCAATATGCCAAAACCAGGACTCATGAACACCACCTAAGTGAGCACTGCCTTAAGACATCTCTTGATGATCTCAGAGACTAGCAAGCAAACGTCTGAGGAGGGTGCAGCTCACTGCTGGTTCACCTTAACCTCCTTACGCACCTTACTGCTGGACTCACCTGGACCTGGTTTGGGGCTTGGCTTTGGGCTAGCTGTTTTTTCTCTCTTCTCGGGATCCTTCTTCTCGGAAGCAGCATGCTTAGAGCTTGAGGCATGTGTTTTTGGGGAGCCTCCCAGCGCCTGCAACTCACAAAAGCAGCACAGCTAGGTGTATGTGTGTGTGCTATCATGCCCAATCGCAACCTGTTTTGAAGTAAATATCTTTGAAGACGTCAAGGACACATGAAGCACACTTGCACTCATGAAGTAAGATTGCATGAAGTATGGGAGATGGGAGCCTGGGCATGCAAGATGCATGGTAAGGTACGACGCATGACAATGTACAATGCAGTGAACAGGCATGCTCAGCTGCACGGCATGTCAAAGTCTCAGGAAGGCTACGGAGGCATGCTTTGCATACAGCATGCCATGCATTTGATAATACAAAGGCGTAGGCCTAAATTAAAAAAAAGACAAAGCACATGTGAGCATGCCAACAAAGTACGCGCCTGCATGAGCCTCTGCTTCTCATGTTTGGGCAGTTGCTTTGCAACCACTGTCAAGCTGACGTCAGAAACGGCAGCCAGGAGCGCAATAGCTTCTGAAGGCGGCATAAGCGCGACCATCTCTGCAACCTTGCTGGGATCCATTTCTTTGATCATGTTGGCGCGGTCCTGTGTGTGTATGTGTGTGTTAGCGCGTGTGTGCATGCGTGCGTGCGCGCGTGTGTGTGTGTGTGTGTGTGTGTGTGTGTGTGTGTGTGTGTGTGTGTGTGTGTGTGTGTGTGTGTGTGTGTGTGTGTGTGCGTGCGCGCGTGCACATGTGCTCATGCTCTTTCCTGCTATATATTTCTGGATACACTCAAGGAAATGTGCACAAGCCTGCATAACAGGGCATATTTGAAGTGGTGGGATGGGTTTCCCTTCTGTGCAATGGTACAGGAACTTGCAGTGTACGGTCGGCAAAGCTCATTGCCTTGGCCTTCTTCACAAATAAGCCCGCTTCACGCGCCGCAGCCGAAAAACATGCTCCTAGAGAGCACTTGCATCCAGCACTGCAGAAAACGCATTCATGGGCTACAAGCATCTGTCCCAGGGCAGCATGCAGCAGGAAACACATTCAAGGGCAGCAAGCAGCAGGAAACACATGCATGGCCAGCAAGCATCAAAACACGCGTTCCGGGGCAGCATGCAGCAGAAAACGCATTCATGGGCTACAAGCATCTGTCCCAGGGCAGCATGCAGCAGAAAACGCATTCATGGGCTACAAGCATCTGTCCCAGGGCAGCATGCAGCAGGAAACACATTCAAGGGCAGCAAGCAGCAGGAAGCGCGTTCATGGGCAGCAACCACCTAAACACGCATTCCAGGGCAGCATGCAGCAGGGAACACAATCATGGGCAGCACGCACCACACACTGTTGCCATCCAGCAACCATCCGGAAACATATGAAAACATGCACACATTCAGGAACCATCTGGGAACATGTATACATTCATGGGCAGCACACACCGCACGATGTTGCCATGTAGAAACCTGCCTTTAGCACAGACACAAAGAATGGAGAACTGTCCTTTTACAAGGGTGTCAAATTCACAGCCACAAAAAAAACTGTAAACAAAGTGCACCACCGTGCTTTGAAGGAAAGGCTCCCTAATCGGCCAGCTATCGAAACCCTCCCTTGAAAGCATATCCGGCAAACTTTACCTCAAAGCTGATGTGCCCCATGATGGCATTTGCCTCCCTCTCTTCCATGCTCAGCAGTGCAGACCCAGCCAGTGATCCCCTTTTTTCATCAGGCTCATCATTGGGATTTTCAGAGCTCCCTGCGGCAAAGCGGTACCAACTTTTGCCACTGTTGCTCTGAAATGGTGGCCTTAGTACCCTTGAATTGCAGCATACCCTTGAGGTCATATTCCTGCCTGAGCACATTTCAAAGCATAGAATTTGCTTGCAATACCTTTCAAGCAGATCGGTTGCAACACCAATTGCGGAAGAAGTTACCAATCCTTTGCCAAAAATGGCGTGCTCAATCAGCATATTGATTGCCAAGGGGTGCAAAAATGGAGGCTCCAAATTACTTGTTTGTGTATTATCCATGCTTTCGGGTGTGTCTACACTGTTTCAGAGTCAAAAACAGGAGCAGGCTCCGTTGCATCCATGATGGTTCAGGTGTCAATTTTGTACAACCTGCGATCCTGGATGTGACTGGCTTTGTATAAAATGAAATAGATGGCCAGACTCTAGGCAAATCAGTCCTTGCTGTTTGTTACTGATGCTCGAGGCAGCAAGAATACAAGCACGTGCATGGCACTATGTGCGCGCTGCACACCACGATTAATACAGAGCGACCCACCTTCTGCTTGCTGCTGCTGCTGCCCTGATCTGTCTTGCCTTACCTCCTGCTTGCTGCTGCTGCCTTGTTCTGTCTTGCCTTACCTCCTGCTTGCTGCTGCCCTGTGCTGTCTCGCCTTACCTTCTGCGTGCTGCTGCTCCTGCCCTGCGCTGTCTTGTGTTGCTGCTTGGTTTGCATCGAGCTTCTGCTGCTTCTCCTTGTCCATGTGATCTAGAATGACAAGCACATTGGCTGCTGCCTTGTGGGGCATGCCCTCCAGCACCTTGTTGCGTCGGTACTCATCACTCTCCAGCTGCGGATATGCACACAAGCAAATTGTTGGGGCCTTTGTTCAGTGCAATTCTTGTGGGGTATGCCCTCCAGCACCTTGTTGCGTCGGTACTCATCACTCCAGCTGCGGGTATGCACAAGCAAATTGTTAGGGCCTTCAGTGTAATTCTTGTGGGGCATGCTCTCCAGCACCTTGTTGCATCAGTACTCAATGCTCTCCACCTGCAAGCGTGCACACAAGCAAATCCTTGGGGCTTTTGTTCAGTGTGCAATTCTCCCTAGCATCAAGGATGAGTTGGGAGGAAATAGAAATTGGAGGATAGACTGATTCAAGATGTGTCAAGGAGCTTAGCATGCATAATAGGAACACGATTGCCCAAGATACACTTGCAAGCAAGGTGGGGAAAAGTGTGGACGCACATCACATAAGGTTTCCTCCAATCCTCTTGCTTAAATTGCTGTATTTTGCTTGTTGCATTGTGGCTCAAGTCCCAGACAGCATCCCAGAACTGAATGATGTACAAACCTGCTTTTGTCTAAAGAGCACAACAAGCAGCCTCATCTGGGCTTTACGGGCCTGCACCTCTTGCCTGCCTGAGGTCTCGTACAAACCAGCATGACCAAACTGACAGGTTCCAAGCACCTCAAAAAAGAAAAAGAAAAATATACAATTGCTGTTAGGCACCTCAGGCTCCAAGCACCTTAAAAAAAAGAAAGAAACGAAGAGTGTACGCTTGGTGTCAGGCAAAATCACCTAAGGCTCTATAGCATGCACCATTAGGCGCTCTGCTGCATCTTCAAAAGTGCATCTTTGACGTGCATGCACCAAAATACAGTACGCACCATCAGACACTCTGCTGCATCTTCACTGTGCATCTCTGTCAACACAGCTGCGGCAGAAGGCACATCCATCTGCATGATGACGCTGGACTGCAAACACAAGGCCAAAAATTATGTGAGCCTTTTTTATTTGTAATGCAAGGCACGTTCATTTGCACGATGACGCTGGACTGCAAACACAAAAATAACATGTGCATGAGCCTTTTTGTTTGCAATTAAAGACACCTCTATTTGCATGATGATGCTGGACTGCAAAGACAAGAGCATAACATTGAGCGGTTTTTTAGTTTGCCACATTGGACACATTGGAAAGTCATCACAAGGCGTCAAAAAACTCGATAACACATCCAAACAAACCTATCCAAAAAGGCCCCAAAAATAACAATACAAGCATTTGGACAATTGCCCTTAATCAACAATACAAGCATTTGGACGATTGCCCTGAATCAACAATACAAGCAATGGGACAATTGCCCTAAATTAAGAATACAAGCATTGGGACAATTGTGCAGACAGAGCACAAATATGCAGGCACATACACGTGCTGAAACAGCCCATCCCCAACACGTTGTGCAACAACAACAAAAAAGGGGGCAATTCTGCCTCTACTGCCATAGTCACAACCAGTGTCATTCAGGCATACAGAAAAAAGACTGTGCCTCTAGAGAATACTCACGTGTAGCTGCTTGTGGATGCCGTCAAGACAACTGAACACACCCTTTGCATCCAATGCCTGCGTGTGCCAAAGGATTGTAGGTGATAGAGGGGGGGCTTTCAGTCATTCAATGTGCCTCTAGAGAATACTCACATGTAGCTGCTTGTATGGTGCTGCTCAAGCAGCTGAACACGCCCTTTTCATCTGATGTCTGCCATTGCTGAAGGATTGCAGTAATAGAGGGGGCCCTCAGCCATCCAATGCTTGTATTTTGAGCATTCTGTATTTTTCCAAGGATCACGGTGGTCAATACCACAGTGGTCGAAATTGCAGTGGCCTTTACAACTTGCGCCTGCAACTTGTGCTAGAGGACTGCAGTGATGGAGAATGCCTTCTGTCGTGCCTCATGACAAGGGTAGGGTAGCCAACTCGCCTAGCCTCGCCTAGGCTAGGCTAGGCTAGATAAGGCTGGGGAGTGCTCTTTGGCAGAACGGGTACACACTAATTGCCACATAGTGTCACCTACATTTTGGAGATGCTCCATAGAATCCCAAGGATTCTTGGAAAATGGATCAAGACAAAATTTGGAAGGCGCCTCAGAAAGGTTATGTAGGGATGGTGTAATTTCTTGGTAGTGTGATGTTGTCGGGCATCAGGAAAAGCACGTGCAAAAGCACACGGAATTCATTGGCGTTTGAATGTGGGGGAGAGTGTGATGTTGTCAGGCATCAGGAAAAGCACGCGGTAAAACACACGGAATCCATTGGCGTGCGATTGTCAGGGAGAGTGTGATGTTGTCAGTATTAGGAAAAGCACCTGCAAGGCAAGCGGCATGCTTTTAGGATGCTGCCACTCAGATAAAGATGCACCTGGTATGTGGTATGCTGTCAGGATGCTGTCACTCAGATAAAGATGCCACATGTGAGCCAAACAAGCAGAGAAGGAAGCTGATACGTATTGCTGCAGGTCCTGCTCTGACCATGATGCGAGGCCAGGCAGCAGCTGTTTATATACAGGGGAACGTCTATATATATACATACACACATATATATATGTATGTGTATATATACATATATACATATATATGTATATATATTTACATATATATGTATGTATATATAGAGACACATATATGTATGTATATAGAGAGAGAGACACATATATATGTATGTAAGTATGTGTGTGTATATATATAGAGAGAGAGACACAGAGAGAGAGTGTGTGTGTTTTGAGATTTGTTCCAGTGCGGTGAGGGGGACAGGAGAGGGGAACATGGCGCGGATCATACTCTCCCCGCTAAACCATACCCAAAAGGCCTAGGCTCTTCTAGCCCCATGGAGCCTCTTTGGAGACTGGGACGCAATCTTGAACAAGGCTGTCTTTCCGGCTATCTTAAGCAAGGCTACTCATGACATATATCAGGACTCATTAGGACACATATGATATGCCTCATCATTATAGGGTTGGGTAAGGATGGTGTAGCATTGATCAAAAGAGCCTTTTGAGGGTCCCTTTGACCCTGTTCAAAGCTTTTTTGATAAATGCTCAAACCTCAAAACCCAACCCACTCATTTAAAGCAGGCATGACGAGACTCATGACCCATCACAACAGAACCCTCTTGTCATGATTGATGACATCCGACAGCTAGCTGATGCCTTGGCTGTAGGTCTTCAGTCAGGACAACCGACTGCTAGCCGATGCATCTGCCAAAGGTCTTCAGTCAGGACACCTGACTGCTAGCCAAGGCCCCCGCCAAAGGTCTTCAGTCAGCACGTTTTACTGCTAGCCAATGGATCTGCCAAAGACCTTTTTATCTGGACACCTGACTGATAGCTGAAGGCCTTCAATTAATACACCAACTGCTGACCAAGGTATTCACCAAAGGCCGTCAGTCAAAGTACCTGACTGCTAGGCAATGCATCCTCTAAAAGCGTTAATTATGGCACAGGCTGTTAGTCAACACACCTGCCAGAAAAAAAGGAAGGCACACAGGAAGCCATCCAAGCTGGACCGTTCCACCTCAGCAATTAAGTGGCATACAAGCAAACCCATACCTGCAATATCCGCGCAAGTCGCCCCGTGTCTTGCGTAGCGACATGCGACATCAGGCTCTTCCGCATGAGATCTGGCAGCTTGCACACAATGCCTGCAGCAATATGCCACTCCCTCCGCATATCCATCTCAGCCAGCACCTGAGGAGCATTGTAAGGTTTTTTTTTCCCTACCAAAAAGGGGATATATCATATTGTTGGCCAACATAGCATGCCCATCGCAGCCAGCACCTGAGGAGCATTTGTATCGGAGTCCATTTTTAAATGCTGGTTGACAATACTTCACCTGCAGCTGGTCAGCTCTCCACTAATGCATGATGAGATCATTTGAATTCGATTTCTGTCTGAATCTTGGGTTGTTGGCCAAGCCTTGTAACCCCTTGTTACCCTGCTGCATGTCTATCTCTACCAGCACCTGAGGCGCATTTGAATGGTAATTCATGCTGTGCAAATATATGTGTGACACTACATTGTGAGTCTCTCACATAAGAATAAAGAGTCTGCTATTTCTTGGGTAATGCGCCAGCACAATATACAGAATATACAAGCTTGAGGAAATGAAAGCAACAGACGAATCGCCCTCCGGACCAGCCATGACAAGTCAAGAAAATGGCATGGCTGATGATGACAAAGGAATTAAAGGAAAACATATTTGTGTAGGGGAGAGATGTCTCCCTCTGAGAAAACGTTTCAATGACATACTGGAAATTGCCTGAGATTCCTAACAGCCATGGAGGAAAGTACAGCTAAATATCAGCCGCGTGTTCAGTCAGGTATGTGCCTCCACCATTTTGAAAGCAGCTCAGTTAGGATACAATAAGATCCATTTTGGTTATGATGGCTGGTTTGCTTATGAAACAGAAGCCAACACCTTAATGTAATAATGTACCGTAATTGCAACCCTCCAGGCTCCATTTACAGAAAATCCCAAATGTGAAAATGAAACAACAAAAGACACCACGTGCATGATCATTACTGCCTGAATAACTAAATGCCAGTTGGTAACCTGCAGGTGAGTGCAAAATAACCACGAGTTGTCGTGGCCAAGCATCGGCACAATAGCAAATGCTACCATATTAAAGCCTCCAAAAAATATTTGGCTTTACTACAAAGCTGGCTTTTTGACCTGTATAAATAAATGCCAACGTGATGTGACGAAGAGGTTTATGAACAGACTTCTTGATCGAGCATTTTATGTGAATTTTGGTGGAAATCAGCGATTCAGTGAGACACTGATTTGCCATTGGTTTTCCAAATCCAGTCTGAGGCCTTCCTTTTTCCTTCATGCCAGTTGCAATCATGGATGCATTTGGTTTCCTTGCAAGAATCCCTAAAGACCAATACCGGCCCACAATTCCTCGAATTACTATGGTTCCTTCTTCATGACATTTTTGCCTTCTCTCTGGCACTCCACAGGCAGTGATCTTGCAATGGAATCAAAGACTGCTGCCCCACTACCTGTGCAAATGAGGTCACATCCCTCGATAATGAAAGGCATAAGTACCAAAAAAGCCAACCATGATTTTTGCCCGGTGCCTCCACTCTGTGGAGTGACTGGGCAATCCACAAAAATAGGCTTGGCCAATTCCACACATGTGTGTGTACGTGTGTGTGCTGTGTTTTCCTTTTTTTGCAGGAAAATGAAATACATGGCGTGTATACATGGAATTGACCGACCCTTCTCGCATCTGAAGCTTTCCTGTGCCTCACCTCTGCCTGCTTGTTCATGTCCCATCCAGCAAAGGTTGTTAAGGCCTCATGGGGCTCCATGACTTGCAGCAGCCTGCGGCAGTGATTACTCATGGGAATAGGTAATGGTGCAGCTAGCACATTCTCTAGGGGAGACTTTTGGAGATTTTATGAGGGTCCATGACTTGCAACAGCCTGCGGCAATGATACACGCATGCTGCATGTGGGTGTGGGTATAGCAGTGCACCAGCCTGCAGCAATGATAGACGCATGCTCCACGTGTGTAGGTATAGCAGTGCAGCTAGCCCTTATCAGTGACAGCCTTAGCAAAAGGCTTCATGGACCTTCAGGACTTGCAGCACCCTATAGCAATCATGAAAGATGCATCATGTGTGTGGAGATTCCGCTGCAGCTAGCACTGCTTTGTTCATGTCCAAGGCAGCAAAGGCTATTTTGGGTTTGTGGGGCACCCAGGCTTGCAGCAGCCTGCAACAGTGATGTCTCATGCAATTCGATGTGATTGTGCAGCTGAAACGCTCTGATATCAGCATAGGCTCCATGGGGCTCCATATCTTGCAGCGATATTTACAGCAGTGATGTCTCATGCAATTTGGTGTGATGGTGCAGCTAACGGGCTCTGATACTAGCATAGACGCCATGTGGCTCCATATCTTGCAGCAACCTACAGCAATGAGCACTTGCTTTACGAAAGTGTTGCAATGCAGGCGCAGGTGAACAATGTGCAGGTGAACAATCAAACCAGCTTACAAACCGCTCTGTAAACAACCCAGCCACTCAATCAGTCTCCAAATGCGGCTGTTGCTTTTGTTGTTGTTGTTGTTGTTGTTGTTGTTGTTGTTGTTGTTGTTGTTGTTGTTGTTGTTGTTGTTGTTGTTGTTGTTGTTGCCCCACCCCCCCACAAAAGCTTGTCCAATCCAGCTCTCTGATCCTTGAGCTGCAGGCTGCTGCATTGCAGAACTGCTTCATGTGATTAGGTGGTGCAGCTACTGCTATCAAGCTCTTATAAATAGGGAGTATAGTTGCTTGTTTAACTGTGGTGCCATAAGCGGCCCAAATGGACCTCTTCTCTCTCTCTCTCCCTCTCTCTCTCTCTCTCTCTCTCTCTCTCTCTCTCTCTCTCTCTCCCTCTCTCCACACACACGCACATACACACCTCATGTCCAGAGGGGAAAAAGCATAATTTCAAAGGGAATTGGATTTTGTTTCCTCTGAGCAGCTGCAGGCATATATGGGCATGTGCACTTGCACTCGTGCAGTCAAGCCCTTGAAGAATGCATCAAGCAGCTCAAAAACAGTCATGCGCATGCATGCCACCAAAGCAGCATGTGCAGACAGAGGCATTTTGACATTAGGCTCCAAGAGGGAAGAGTGACACACTTCAAGCCTGACACACCTCAAGCCTGGCACACCTCGAAAGGGAAGCCTGACACACTTCAAGAGGGAAGCCTGTCACACCTCATCCAGACAACAATGTCTTCCACCTTTGGCGTCATCCAGACAAAAACAGTCATCATCTGCCACACTTGCTTACAGCAGGCGCACAGGCAACATTGATGGGGGAAACGTATGGTTGTGCACTGCAAGGCTACTGGATACTTGCCATTGCATGGCGCCCAGCATGGCCTGCCAGGACTCTCTAGGTTGCTCTATGCAGGCAGCTTCAGTATGCCTGAGAATGAAAACATGCCGTGCAACACTTACGATGCTGCTAGGCTGTTGGATGTTTGCATGGTGTCCATCGTGGCCTGCCAGGACTTTCTGGGCAGCGCCAAGCGGGCAGCCTCTCGCATCTGAGGGCTCATCACCACCAGGAGCTGCATTCAAGTGTGAAGGCACAAAGAACCGTCGACACATGCAAACAGCAGGAACGTGATGCAGCCTCTCGCCCCTGAGGGCTCATCACCACCAGAAGCTGCGCACCTGCATCAATGCACACGCAGCCATGAGCACATAGTTTAGCAAGAGCAACATGCGACCGCAGGCTTGCCTCTAGGAGCTGCTGCTGCACAACGAGACACACGCAAAATTGTTGCATGCATATCCACTTCAGGAGCACCCAAAGTGGATATGCATCAGCTTGGCGTGCCTCATTGCTCAGATGCAGCTCTTGGAAGCAATGACTTGGGTCTGGACTATTAATACTAGACGAGATGCACAGCCTTTGACCAAACTGAATTGTGTTAAACTTTGCACGCCTACTGCCAGCTCCACTATGTCATGCAACAGCAATAAAGGAAAATTTACTGCACTCAAACAGTTTAATGGCCTTATTGTTTGCTTACATGCAGCGCACTTCAATGTGTGGCAGAGTGTGCAACATCAAACAACAATTAAAACTCACCAAAGCTCGTTGCTCTGCACTGAGAGAGTCAAAAACACGCCAGCGTTCATGCTCCTTCATGCTTGCGAGCACCATCACCTACATGAACAGCACGATGTTGCAATTTCTGTGCGTCAGTTTGGGCCGTTCATGCTCTTGCATACTCGCAAGCACCATCACATATGCATGAAGAGCACGATGTCACAGTTCCTGTATGCCTGTTTGGGTATCATGATGGGCAACCAAAGGCTAGGCAGACAACCCACTGATGTTTAAGAATCAAAACAGATGTCATTCAATCTGATTTCTGATTTCTAAATTTTTAAATGAGCATGCAAGAACACGGGGCTAAAACTGAACTGCTGAGTAGGATAAGTCCTGTCGGCATAGGCCTATGGAGACAGGCTAGGTCGGCATGCATACTTGCAGGTGCTAGGTTGACATGCACACTTGTAGGTGCTAGGTTGACGTGCACAATTGTAGGTGCTAGGTTGACGTGCACACTTGTAGGTGCTAGGTTGGCATGCACAATATAGATGCTAGGTTGGCACGCGCATTTGTAGGTGCTAGGCTGGCATGCACACTTGTGTGCACGCAAGCAAGCTCACAGCACTGCATATTATCTCACCTCGCTAACTTGCTAGCTAGAAAGACTTTCTTAAAATGCATGTGGCCTTCTGTCTGGCGCAGCCCTATCTTTCCTTTGTCTCACCTGGGCCTCGTTCTGCAGGGTCGGCAGCTTCTGCATTACCATCTCAAGGTTTGCCTCTGGGTCTGCAATATCCCAACGCTCCTGGTATGCTGATGACAGCGCAGACTGCATGGAAAGGAATACAGTGACACAAAGCAACAATGAGCTCACTTGTTCAGGAAGCCTGCAGTATCTCAGCTTAGAGCCACCTCAAAAAGATGTCTTTCTGATTAGGTCGCAGAAAGGGATCGCTCTAAGATGTCAGTTGAAGTTTTTTGTAATTGGAATGCATTGGCAGGTGGTCTTGTGCGTCAGAAAACCAAGATGACATGGCATGTATTTCAGACCCCACCTATCCTAGAATAGCAATAGCGCATTCAACTAACAACTTTCTCTGTGTAAGCTTATTACATGGCAGAAGCAACAAGTATGGCTGAAGGACAGCATAATTCAGCTTAAACATACTTTAATACATGGCACAAAAGTGTCCTCAGTACAGCAAGTATGCTGTACCCTTAACAAAATGTGGGATCTAATGCAGTAAATCAAAGCACCAGGAGGCACTCTCTTCAGGCCCTGGAAGGAGAAGGTTCTCCAATTGCCCAGAGGCAGGCAATCACAAAGATACAATTGGTCATTAGGTAAGGCGGCAGTGAACACAGCATTATGCATGCTTCTTCCATTACATTTCAAGTTTCCAGTTCTCCAACTTCAGAGTGATAATACCATTGGCATCACAGTTTTCACTCATCAACGTGATAGCACTGTGCCATTACTGAAGACAGGGCCATGCCACAAACAGTATCCAAACTTTAAAGTGAACTTGGGTTGCTTTGGTCAACAAAATTAACGACAAACATATGAAATGTCTTAATTCTCTTCATCATCCATGGCTTCAATCCTGAATTTTGATGGCAAAGGGTGACCAATGCCAAATTAAAGTTTAGAGGGGGTGTGAGAAACTCGAAATGTTGCGCCCAGGTTTTGAAGACAACAAAGCACGCTTCCTACATGTCCAAACCTATAATTAGGAAGAAGCTCCCATTACTTATCACTGGAGAGGAAAAAGCATTGGGCTTAGAAGATCATACACATCCCTAAACATTCTCACTTGCCATTATTTAGCCAGACACCCAATCTGCCCCATCCTTGTGAATTGAGGTTTCATTGACTGCGGCTACACACCTTGAGCTCAATCTGACCTGATGGGAACGGTTCAAAACTGCATGCTGTACCACTCTCTCCCCCCCCCCCCCCCTTCTTGCCCTTTTCAGCACCCCGGCGCACATACAAGCTTATTCTTTTAAAGATTTGGTGCAGTGATGTGCCTCTCTGAACATTTTACAGCACCGCATACAAACTTTTGGGAACAGTACGGTCAGGGAACTTTAAGGAAGTTTCCTGAATTGAACTTCCAAACATCCCCTGTGACACCCCCCTTGTACAGTCAAGACGCCCAATCAAATATGAGAAACCGTCCACAAAACCACATCATTGTATGCATAGTTAAACCCCTTATAGTGAGCACACCTTGACAACTGAAGAAAAGGTGGGACCTTGCTCAAACTCGGTGGCACGCCGCCGAGTACCAAAGGCGCGCTTGCGCTTCTCTGCCTGCAACACAGCAGCGCTGAGGTCCTTCACCATAGCCACCTGCAGGAAAGCACAGGTGCCTTTCATTGTCCTGTAATGACAAAAGAATATCTTGCATTTTCCAGCCCATTGGCCACCAGCACAGACCAATTGCCACTACATAAGCAAATTATGCCAGCTCTTCACACCAGGAGAAAGGGGGACGTTAGCCTGGATGACCAGAAAAAAGTGTGTCTGCCCTCGCACGCACCAGACAAAAGGAGCATGGAAGAGCTGGACTTCAACATTCTCCACTTTGCAATCAAAAAGCAGACAGGCGATGCTTCAGACTCTGTGCAAAGGTAGGTCAGGTCACCTGTTGCCTCACAAATCCTGAGTATTTACTTTGCATCACCAGACATCGAAAGTGAGCCTTTCTTCATTGGAGAGCCCGCCTTTTACAAATGTTGTGATGCATGTAAAAGCAGAAGACGGTTCAAACAGGCGTCCTTGCCTTGCGTGTTAGGGAGTGGAAGTCGCCCTGCTCTCCAAGCTCGCCTGATGTGATCAGCATCTTCTTCTCTCGGGTTCCCAAGACGTGGAAAGCATGCAGCCACCTGAGCCGAGCCAGCCTGCAAAACGATTTGCAAGAGGGTATGTTTACAACAAATGATAGTGAAATTCTCAGCCAAGCGCAACCACAATTTAAGGCATGGGAAACCCTTTCCAACTGCACTACCAGCTGAGTTGAGCCAAAAGGCAAGAGCCTAAGCCTGGAGCTGCAGCATCAACTACATGCAACCCTTATGACAGCAATGAGGAGAAGCATAGAAGGGTCTGCATCTATGGCACACTTGTCTTAGAAAAGAGTCCGAACTTCATGTCTTCAGGGTGTAGGAAAGGATGAATTTCTGCCCATTTGCAGCACCAGGTACCCAACAAATCATACAGCACCTACCCAACGCTTCCATACCTCCAAAATCACGCCATGTTTATCATCATGCCAACACTCGCACTTACTGTTTATGTACGATGTCCTCCACAGCCTTAAGGTATCTTGCAGTGCCATCATGAGCCTGCGTGTGCGCGCGATTGTGTGTGCGCATACGTGTTGTGTGTGTGTGTGTGTGTGTGTGTGTGTGTGTGTGCGCGCGCGCGCGTGCGTGTGTGTGTTGTATGTGGTGTGTGTGTGTGTGTGCGTGTGTGCGCGTGCGTGCATGTGTGTGTGTGTTGTATGTGGTGTGTGTGTATGTGTGTGTGCGCGCATGTGTGTGTGCATCTGTGTGTGCGCTCGTGTTAATAAATTAAATTTGTGTGTATATGTACAGGTGCGCGCACGCATGTGTTCATATGCATGAATCCATGCAATCCATGCACTTGCACTGTGCATAAGAGCTGCACTGATGTGCATAAAGATCATGGTGGAGATGATCCCGCCTCACCTCCCTGAAGTTCAGGTTCTCTTTGAGCAGTTGGCCAGAGTTGTATGCATCAGACTCGACCATTTTGCGGAAGCGAAGTACTTCCCGCCTGCAAGCATGTTGAAAGGGACTTGGTGTTTACAGCAACAGCATGCGGCTGCAGACTTGCCTAGTGTGGCACATCAGCTTCACAAGAGAAGCTGCAGTCCAGCCTCAAAGCTATCAAAGTTTCAGCAAGAGCATGAGGTCGTGGTCTTGCCCGCGTGTGGCACAACAGCTCCAAAGCAATCCTGCAGTCCAGTCGCGAGACTGAAACTCTTAGCAAGAGCATGCGGTTGCAGTCGTATGCCCTCGTGTGGCACATGGGCTCCAAGATAAACGCTGAAGATCTCTCGAGGCACATGAGCTCCAAAGGAAATACTGTCAATTAGCCAGCACAGCTCATTAATAAGCAATGGTCCAATTTACATGTGCTCTGCTTTCTACGATTGGACAAAGCCCAACACTTTAAGCTCCATGAAAACGTCTTTTTCTTGCCTATCACTAACGTCCTAATGCTATGAGAAATATGTACATATATGTGCACCACCGATAGTATAAAGACAGTGGGTTGGATGTGTTTCAATCCCATGGCATGCTGCAAGGTTACCACTCATACAGTTCTACCCACCGGAGGAACTCGATGCCATCAATGTGGTTCTTCAGCTCAGCCACCTCCATGCTCAACTGCAAAGTATTCCAAAAAAGCAGCCTGTTTGAGTGAGCAGTGAAAAACGGTTGGAAAAAAATGGAGGCTCTCTGCCTGCCTATGCTTAATAGTGGATGACAGCAACATGGACAGCAAAATGCGCTCACACACTGGGGATTGCACATGCTGGGGAGCGCACACACTGGGGAGTGCACACACTGGGGAGCACACACTGGGGAGCGTATGGGATGCATGGGGATGCATGAGGATGTATGGGGAGCACATGCAGTCTGTAGCAGCAGAGTGGGAAGGCTACCAAAAAGACCTTCTAAGATATTGCGTACATATTGGGTAAATGTGAATGAACACTTTTTTCTTGAACTGGTGTAGGAGTCGTATTCCCGGTCTGTGGACGGGAGTAGCAAGGCCACTGCAATAACCTTCTAAAAATCACAGCCCTGGTCTCTGGCAGCAGGATGGAAAGACCACTGCAAGTACCTCCTGAGAGTTGTATTCTCTGCTGCAGGAGTTGCCATGATGCATACGGATTTGCAACGACCAAGCTTATACACCCTTGGTTGCTGTTCCAAACTAGCAATCTTCACGCAGAGCAGCTATGCAAATTTCCCAATGTAGCTCTCCCAAACTCCTCTACCTTCAGATTCAAGCTTTTTTTGTGAACCCACCCGGCGATTCTCACGCAGTGCAGATATGCGGCTCTTCCGGTGTAACCCTCCCAACCTGCTTTGCCTTAAAAGCTAGTGCTTCCTTTCAATGGCCACACCTGGCTGTTCTCATGCATTAGGTTTGCATTTTCCTTGTGGATGTGCCACATTGTGTCCTCATGAGTGGACAGGTAAGCATTCCAAGTGTAAGCCAGCACGCGGCCCCGCTCTCCACACTGTATCTCCACCTGCAGCCATTCCGGGTGCACTTCAAGGCATCTCAAGGCATTCCAAGTGCAAGCCAGCACGCGGCCCTACTCTTTGCACTGGACCTCCATTGCAGGCATTTCAAAGCATCCAAGTGCATCCAACAGCACTCAATGCATTCCGAGACTTTCCAAGTGTAAGCCATCAAGCGGCCCTGCTCTGCGCACTGGATTTCCATCGGCAAAGATTAAAGTAGGGTCACAGGATGACAGCAAAGATTAAAGTAGGGTCACAGGATGATAGCAAAGATTAAAGTAGGGTCACAGGATGATAGCAAAGATTAAAGTAGGGTCACAGGACGATAGCAAAGATTAAAGTAGGGTCACAGGATGATAGCAAAGATTAAAGTAGGGTCACAGGATGATAGCAAAGATTAAAGTAGGGTCACAGGATGATAGCAAAGATTAAAGTAGGGTCACAGGATGATAGCAAAGATTAAAGTAGGGTCACAGGATGATAGCAAAGATTAAAGTAGGGTCACAGGATGATAGCAAAGATTAAAGTAGGGTCACAGGATGATAGCAAAGATTAAAGTAGGGTCACAGGATGATAGCAAATGAGGCCTTCAATCAATACATCTGAACTCTAGCCCACTTCATTTGCAAATCGATAGGAAAGGCGCACTTGGATGCTGGTGTTGTGGAGTACAAAGAACAGGCGTCAAATGGATGCTGGTAGGTGCAAAAGTGCATTGTCGCTGCTGGGCAACAAATGCATGTATGGAAGAAACATATGTTCATACAAATTACTATACATGCATATTGCGGATGCTGAGAAACTCTGATAGGGCGCTGCATCACTAGCGCAGTGGAAGGAATCACAGTGGTATCACGGTGGAAGGAGAAGTCACAGGCAATACTGTGTTGCCCATGTTTTTGGTAAAGCAGGGCAGGCAGCAAGCCAGAACTGGCTGCCAGGCTGACAAAGAAGGCACAAAAAAATGCAGAGAGAAGCATGGGCTGACATGGAGCTTTGTCCATGCTGAAAAGTTCATAGGAGGGGAAAAGCACTCAGTAAGATGCAGAGAGACCTGAGGGATAATAAGGAGCACTGTATGTGCTCAAAGTGTTCAAGGGCAAAGAGTGCGTAGGAAGGCACAAAGAGACATGAGAACCGATGTGGAGCACTGCCTGTGCCCAAAAAGCTGCGTGGGAAGAGTATGACAGCTGTTCTAAACCTATTTTGTAAAACTTATGAGCAGACACTTGGAAGGGACACTGCCAAAAATGCTGTATGGGCACGTGCAGATGCAAATGGGTGGTGCACAATATGCTGCACCCGGCGAAAGATGAAAAACAGGTCCTGGAAAGTCACAATAATCAAAACTTCGAGCATGTCCTGTGATGCATATGGTTGGCAAGCTAAGTGCCGCACCTGGCGAATGATGTCTGCCATGCATATACTTGTGGCTACAGCCATGCTCAGCGTGGCCATCACCCTTTGGTGCGAAGGCAGCTGCTCTGCCCCCACCTGCGTAGTTTGGTTTGGTTGCATACGTTTGGTCTGGTATAGTTTGGTTACACACATTAGAATTGACTTGGTGCAAGGGCAGCTGCCCTGCCCCCTCCAGACATTTCCATGTCAGAGGCACATACCTGCTTGCAGAGATGGTCATGTTGTGCAGGAACGAAACAGGCGTTGCTTTTGGCGTAGTTCCCACCAGTATGCATCACTGAACCTGAACTTTCAGACTTCCAAGAACTAAAACAAATTGACAAATGATGCGCTACCTGGGTCACAGGGTGCGCCACAGAAAAGCACCAACTTATAAGCTCACACAACTGTTACGCTTACGAGCCTAATCTGCTCTGTAGGTGACACCCCAAACTCGGATTTCGGATTCATTAGAAGCAAAACAAGAGGAAAGCAAATTCTTGCAGCTGTAAGCGAGATGAATCAACCCTTTGCTTGTGCTTTTCCTGGGCAGACATATGGGGGGATATGGGCACAAATCGAGAAAGCACTTTGCCTACACACAAACATGCATCAAAATACACCCTAGAGTAGGCGCTTAGAAAAACACTACAACAGAATCAAGAAGAGATAGAGCAGGGCAGCATAAGTGGTAACTGCTCGCTGAAATTGAGGTAGGGACTACAACGGAGGGTCCTCCGCCCTACAACCCAGAAATACGATAAGCGGAGATCCTCTTTGCTTTTACTACTTTTGGCCTCAGGCAGCTTAGAGGGTGGTATCTGATTGATTTGCCGGATGTATGCTCTTTCCCTTTTGCAACATGAGATGCCATGCCCTGAGCAAAGCTGCCAAAAAAGATCCAGAGAAAATCAGGCTTAGCATAATGTACAAATGCATACGTCCATTGGGCTAGCAGCAGAAGAAGTAGTGAGGTTTAATTATGGTAACACACCTTTGAAGAATACTTTTTGCTCTCCTTTGAAGCAAGCTGAGGTTTCTGCTTTCTGGGGGATGCCGGCTTCTGCTGTTGTTGCTGCTGCTGCTGCTCCGCTGCTTTGTGCTGAGAGGAGTCGGTTGTATCCAGTGCATTTGCTTTGGTGGAACTCCCTGCAGAGAGACCACCACAACCAAAGCAAACATGTCTGCACAGCAACACCTCCACTCTGTATTTATTATGGCACAGTGAGTACTAGAGCAAAGCACTTAAACAGTGAAGCTGACATGGAAAATGTAAGACCAGCCTGCTTAGGCAATCACCAAGCAATGGCTGGATTGGACATGGCTGTGCACTGTCTGCTGGTGACACCTGGGGCTTGAGGCTCTCAACGTGCAACCGACACCAATACATGGCCACACACCAGAGGCATCTTCAAGCAACAATCCAAATACACATTAGCTGCATCGTCGCCCTTTGTGTAACTGCCCAAGGCAGTTGGTCCTCTTCCACCATGCTCTGAACTGCTTGATGAGGCAGATGCTAACCAGCAAGCAAAGCATGCAGGACACAAAGGCACCACACAACCTCACATTTGCCTAAGGGATTGTGTGACAAACAGAACAGGACAGGAGCCCACTCATGAGCTCCAGCACCCAATGGCAAGTCACTTTCACAAAATTTTCTCTCATTTGGGTATTCCGGAGTCTGAGAGCGCAAATGCGTGATAACGAACACGCACGCGCACACACACACACACACACACACACACACACACACACACACACACACACACACACACAAACACAAGCACGCACCCATGAGCTCCACCACGCTTGACGTCCCCGACTGAGGGCCCAAAAGGGATGGCGTCAGAGAGCTAGGCCGCCCTGATGCATTCAGCACCCATGCATAGCGGACCATGCTTTGGCTCAGGTGGGGTCCATACAGGCCCTTGCGCATGGCCACCAACGCATCGGTGCACATGGTGCTGAGGACGTGAGAGCGCCACGCTGCAGCCCTGCAAACATATGTAAGTGCGTGCGATACGTCATGACCAAGGACTGGTGCACATGGTGCTGAGGACGTGAGAGTGCCAGGCTGCGGCCCTGCAAACATATGTAAGTGCGTGCGGTACGTCATGACCAAGGACTGGTGCACATGGTGCTGAGGATGTGAGAGCACCATGCTGCGGCCCTGCAAACATATGAAAGTGCGTGCGGTACGTCATGACCAAGGACTGGTGCACATGGTGCTGAGGACGTGAGAGCACCATGCTGCGGCCCTGCAAACAGGTGAAAGCCAGGGTAACTATGCCAAAACACAAGACAAGGGAGCAGTGCACATGTTGCTAAGGAGGTGTGAGCGCTGTGCTGCAGTCCTGCTGCCAGGTTCAAGAGGGATAAACTACCCTGCACCCAATTGACTTCCAATAGAAAGATCACAGTCTGTTGAGAGCACATTGGAGGCAATGTAGGAAAAAAGCAGAAACTAGAGCATCATGGAGGCAACGTACAAAAAAAGCACAAAATATACCCCCGGCTATGACCTCAATGCCTGCTGAATAAAGTATGACTGAGATTTGCTAATCTGCAGCAGAGCTTTAAATGCACAACATTGCACAGGCCTGTTGCTTTTCAAAGCTGAACAATGATCAGCTAGGATGAACACAAAGTTACCAATGGGTAGGATTGATAGTCGAAGCATGGGATGGGCAAATTCCCATGCTTCAGATGCTTCAGACAAGGTGGTGATGAGCTCTCATGGTAGTGTTGCTCACCCTCAGACCGAGTTGCTCAAACCTTACTTTTGATACCACTATTATTCGTATAGTGTTGCAAAACTGCTTGGCATACCTGGCCTCAGAATTCAGGCAAGATGGTAGTGTAGACTCATGGCGCGAACAACTGGACACACATGTTGTGAACTCATTCATCCCTGAGCGCATTGAAAGCAGCTCATGCCCTTAGCACACAAGTGCTGCAAGCACCCTGCTTCACATGTGCACCCCATATATTTCAATTCAGATGAGGAAAACACACAATTTTTAACAACACACACAACACACAAAGCATGTCCGCTATTGCTTGCTGACCTATGCTTACCACCTAGCTGTGTCATGAACATGCTCAATACATCAGTGCAAACACATTAAAGAGTCAGACATGCTTGTTTGATTGTATGCACGTACACACTTGTGTGCTGGCTTCATGGGCTCTCTCAAAAGCCCTCGACTCAACAATATTCAGGTAAGACTAAGAAGCGCTAATGGATGGGATGCATGCACTCACTTGTGAGCTGCCTTTATAGGCTCTCTCAAGAGCTCTCGCAGAAGAGCCTCCACCGCTTGTGCTTCACCCTACCCAAGCGCACATACATAAGTTTGTGTGTGTTTGTATGTGTGTGTATGTGTGTGTGCATGTGTGTGTGTGTGCGCGTGCACGCACACGTGTGCCTGCATGCATGTGTGCTTGCTAGAGAGCATGGTTGCGTACTTGGATGCATGTTTATTTTGACCATGATAACGATGATATGCTTTGACCAGTGCTTGCCTTTCTGGCCCCATCACACTTTGAGGGATGGTGGCCTGAGCTCAGAAGGGGACGTTTTCAGCGAAGGAGATGAATAATATGATCGATGCCCATAAGGACTTGTTTGGATAAGCAAACCAGCTAAGCATGTCCTGTGGCCAAGGAGCTTTAAAGGGAGCTTGTAAATTGTGAGGCCCAAGGCAAAAGGAGCCACGCGGTAAGGGAAGAGAGAAGGACAGACACGCACGCATAAAGGATGGTGGAGAGAAGAGACTGCTGTTTGTTCACATTCAGCATTGGCAGCAAAGCCATTTATTGGAGGATTTGCATGGAAGATTGATCCATCAATTGAGCACCTCAGTAAACACCTCACAGCAGCACTCTTTCTTCCCTCAACTGAGCACCTTCACTGAGTGAGGATGCGAGTAAAAATTAAGCACAACATTAACCTTTTTACTAAGCACCTCAATTGAGCAAGGATGCGCATGAAGATCAAGCGCAGCAATGCTAGATTTTCTGGGAAGGAGTCGCGTACCATAAATCCACAGACCGCATCAGCACCATGCCAGTAATAAGGAGCAACAGCAGCACGACTGGGACATGTGCTTACTTGTACTGGTGGCTTCTCGGAGGGCAATATGACCATGGATAAAAGAAGCATTAAAAAAACTTGCTTCGTTGCAACTTAAACCAAGTATGAAGCTTACGCGCTCACCCGCACTGGTGGCTTGTCAGAGGGCAATATGACCAGGCAGGCGTGCC